>JAOTQQ010000023.1:31209725-31321770 GCA_026546715.1 Gallinago undulata
TTTGTGGTTGGACTTGATGATCTCTGAGGTCCCTTCCAACCACCGTGATTCTGTGATTCTGTGATTCTGTGATCTCTATGGTCCCTTCCAACTCTAATAAATCAGCGAAATTCAGTGAAATTCAGTGCAAGTATGCCAAAAAAGCTTGCCTGTCTCTCAGATTCCTGGGGTGCTCTGGATATACAGAGGCCACGTTACACTCAGGTAGGCAGAAGACTGATTTATGAAATTTTATGCCTCCTTTTTAGCTGGGGATGCCAGCTGAGCCCCAGTGCGTCACAGACTTGAATATCATGGCGTGAAAGGGGAAAATAGCAAGTAAGCAGAAACTCGGTGCTTGAAAGTTGTGGCTCTTAATGATGAGCCAGAAGGGCTGGAAGGATGGTTGTACTTCACATGCTCAAAAATGCCATATTTAAAGTCTTGGAGAAGGAGACAGCCATGTGTCCTCTCAGATCACTTTACGATTGGAGCACAGGACGAGTGCACAGTGACTGACCAAAACCCACCTTCCACCCTCGCAGCCGGGTGATGGGTCAGAGGGCTACAGGCGGCCATGGTGGCTTTTTCCCTTCTCCGTGTTGGCCTTGTTGACTCAGTTGCACTTGTTGTTTATCCGCTGCATTTGACTGGAAGGCTGCTGTTGGCCTTGGCAAACTCGTAGCCTGTTGGCAGGTGCTTTGTGCTTGTTTTGCTGCTCTGCAGAAGGGAACAGTGGAAACTGGTTGTGGGTTATTGCTCCTATTGCAGCAAACGTAGCAGAATTCTTTGTCCAGACTGTCCCAAAAAATTCCCTTCCACTTTAACCTTATTCTTTAGGCCAAAAAGGAGTATGCGGGTGATTTTAAGAGTGGCAGACACTGGTGTTATCTTCATTATCTCTGAGGATAATCCCCAAGGCCATGCTCACGCCCATCCATGCTGCTACGGCCAGAGAGATCCTTCTCCAGCCTCAGAGGAGAAGCAGTGGAGATGGCAGGGGCATGAGACAGATCCCACCACTCTTCAGGCCACTCAGCAATCCTCGCTTTCAAAGTGGGATACACACAATTTGTGACCTAACACCATACTTTGCTGAGGGTGAATCACCGAAGCGATTACCTGGCAGAAGTCACAACCAAAGCTGCATCGCCACCTTCTCCGAGCCGTCCCTTTGGCTGGTGAGATGGGTTTCAAGAGATAACATATAAACAGACATGAGAAGTGAAGCTCTTCAGCCTGTGTTCATTTTCCTGTTTAAATCACCGTGTTTTACCATAGCAACTGCCAAAGAAGGAATCAACAGCTTTTGAGCAAACAAACATTATTAAAGCACCCTTCTGAAATATTTATGTTCTGTTCCCAAAAGCCCACTAAGTGCATGGATAGAGCAGCACGGCACGGCACCAGGAGCGTCAGGAGAGCCTTTTCTCCACTGCCTGGCAAAGTGGGAAAAACATTCTTCAGAGGCCTGTTTATCAGCCCAGGAGTTTAACCATCTCCACACAGTGTGACTGAGAAACTGGGAGGGAAGCAACTCCAGCAGAGAACAGGACACCTCAGTCCCTCCTTCGCTCTCTGGCTAACCTTGAATACTGGCTCCAAATTATAAATGCCCTGTTTTTTCAAACTCCCTGAAGAATTCACTGCAAAGCCTAATGAAACCCTTTTTGACAAAATCAGTAATTTCTGGGCTGATGGTTATAATGAATGGAAGAAGATAAGAAATACAAGAGGAGTTTGTGGAGGGGGAAATGGAAGGCGTACAAGAAAGAAAACACAAACTTACACAGAAAAATAGGAAAAAGAGACCTAATGAGGTCAGGATGTCATGACATAACCACTGCCTTCAGCAGTGAAGGCAGCTGTGGGGGCACTTGTCCACCTCTCCCCTTGGTCTACTCTGCTGTCACCTCAATGCTGCAGATGCAACACAGAGGCTGTTCTGAGAGCACGGAAAGTGTTGGGGATGAGGAGCACCTTCCTGCAGACAGGACCAAGGGCTGCAGGGGGGAAGCATGGAGGGCAGGAGAGAGTTTTTAAATGGCTTTTACCACTGCGTAACACAATCTGAGAGAAGTGCACTCCAGAGGGCACTTTGTGTCTCTCACCATTCATAGTTCATCATGTGGAACCTGCAGAATGGCTCTGTGGCCTCTTGTTGTCCAAGAAAGCCAAAACCTGAAGATTTTATGGGTGTCCACTCTTCTCATGTGTGTTTTACACACCTCAGGAAGCAAATCTGATGGCTTGTTTTTGAAAACAGTCTCGCCAAAACTGTTACAGGCGTTGACATTTGACATGTCCCATGTTTATCATTTTGTGCCCAGTGTCACTTCCTCGACAATGGTAGAGCTGTTCAAAGCCAGGGCCATAAAGCAGAATGAAACGGCTCTGCTGAAGGAAAATTGTTTATGATCATGCTTTCCTGGAGTTGTCAGCCTGCTCTTACAAGTAAATATTGTTTTAGAAGTGAAAATTTTGCATAGATCTGCCGTTATTGCTGCTTTTTTCCTGGGGTGAGTTTTTTGCATAAATCAAGTTAGCAAGAAAATTGTGTACCATTACACTAACAGGAAGGTTTTCAGGTGTTTCAGCTGAACTGTGGGTCTTGTCAAAAATGCCAGAAACTGTTACAAAGATGTACCAGCTGCCCTTCACTGAGGTTTATCCATTTGCAGCTTCCAGGACCACAACAAGCTGGACCTGGAGATGGCCACACGAGAAGATTAGTGCACATTTTTACTTTATCTCATTTGGTAGTTGGTGGATCTCTGGGGAGTTGGCTACGAAGGAAAAAGCGTCCATGTCCTCAACTGTTTTCCTTTGCAAAAAAGTGACACAATTAAACAGTTAGGCATGTACCAGAGCACTCCAGAAGAAGGGATCACTGAAAGCAGCAGTGGGCATGGTGCACAAACACAGTACATCTGGGTACATCTGGCTGACCAAACATCTCAGACGATGTCAGCCTTGCTGGTGGGATCTGCACCAGTCCGGGTGGGCAGGCTGGAAAGATACAGAGAGGATGACACGGTCAAAGTATTTCAAACATCCTCTACCATGGGAAGCAAGGGAATAAGAAGCAACATAAGCAGAGGAATCAACATCAGGCCATACTTTGGTACACATTTAAATTGGCACTGCCATCAAAGTCCCAGTGTTCTTCATCCTGGATTCACTCCCCTGCAGGCATTCCTCTGGGATGCCTCCATGTGCCCATGGAAAGACTCGCAATGGGGTCTCCCCAGGAGGAGGTTTCCAGTGAATCGATCCAGCTGGCTGTTTACCTTTCCTTCGTGCTGGGCCCATTCACAGAGCCCGGGGGGTGGCACGGTGGCTGTAGTGAATGGCCAGGCTATGGGGGGACAGTGACCCCTTCCCACAGCCACGGTGCCAGCTGAAAAGCAAAGCCAACACGAAGAGTTTGTTTTGCTCTTAGGGCACATCTCCCCTCTGCAGCTCATTTGCTGTGTGTAGATACGTGAGCAGGATATATCTTCTGAGCTGGATGCCACCGGATCTGTAAGTTAATTCCAGCCGCATGGATGTAGCTACACAGCCTCTTGGACAAGCGAATTTCTTGAGAATGAGTTTGCTTATCTCCATCCTGGATTGCAGTGTGCTGTGAAGGCACATGTAACACAGACGGAAAATGTGGCTACAAGGCAGGATTCCCTGAAGATTTATTTCAATGTGGTAGAAGGTCCCCGTCCTTTCAACCCCTACTGTCACAAAATAGCAGAAAAGGGGTTTGGAATCCCAACTCTTAAATTTGCTTGAAATCTCTGGTTTTGCAAAGCTAAGAGCTCCACTATTCAGCTATGAAGTGGATGCTCACAGCGCAGGAGATGAGTCAAGCAGAGAAAATGTGCTGCAGCACATGCTCCACCAAGTACATGCCTAAACCACAGGCTTCCAGTATCATTTCTCGCTGTAATGGGAGCCAGCGCCTGCACGGAAAGGAGTCTCCAAGCTCTATTGGACTACGGCAAAGCAGAGATTTTTGAGTCAAGCTTTGGGAAAGAAAGGCAATCACTGAACCAGTTCAGCCACCCGGGGTCTTTACAAAAACCCCCATTAACAAGGACATGCCACTGCCAGGGGAGATCTTCAAGAGGTGGAACACTGTCCCACAGTACCCACAGACTCAACCTGCTCTGAGATAATAGACCACATTTTTTGCAGTTTGTTCAGGGCAGTAAAACCCCCTGAAGGGCTATTGAGTGACTGACATCAATGAACGCAGGGGATAAATAATAGCAAACTGCAGTTTTGTTTTCTGCTGTTGGAAGAACACGAAGAGAGAGAATTATGTGACCGTTTAACCTAAACGATGCACAGCTGACTATGCTAGCCCGCAGAGCCCTGTTTGTCCGGCGATGCTATACACAAGTATTTGGCAGGCTTTTTTTCAAACTATTTCAAGAAGTTTTTCCTTAAATAAGAGAGTCCCACTGTCCTTTGCAATGTTCTCTATTGCAAGAATTCATAGATTTTCTCCAATGCAGGCTGTTATGAATCACCTAGATTTCTACCCAGCATGAAAAAGTGAGGAGGAAGGAAGACTGTTTTACTTCATATATTTTTATTGCTTTCTATTGGTTGCTGCTACCTTTTCGCATGTAATCAGGCAGGCAGCTGTCTAAGGAGAGGTAGCTGTCTTTCAAAAGCACAAAGCCCCCAACGCTCATTGCCACAGTAAGTCATGCATCTGCGCTGGGTCACAAAAGAGGGGACAGCCCCCCAGGAGCACACGCTCACACCACGCACATACGTATCACATCACACAATACAGAAGCCCAGGAGAAGAGTATCTCTCATTTATACACAGATGCAGCCCACAAAGCTCTTTCCAGCATCTCTGAAAGGTCCAGGGAGGAGCCGCCCTGCAAAGCACCAGGAATGCAGAGGTAGATGTGCACCACCCACACTTTCCCACTGATTAAGTTAGACTTAGAGCCACCAACCTCAACCTGTACATAGCAATGTTTGGTCTTTCTCTTCCATGCTTCCACTGTGCATCCAAGAGTTCACCTACCTTTCTTCCTCTGTGATACCAATTTAATAAAAGTTATTATTTTTTTTAGTCAGCTTTGTCTCACCCTTAGTCCCTTAGACCATCAATGTTACTTATACAGACTTTACCACTAAGCATTCACACCTCAACTTTTCTAGTACCAAGTTTCTCCATTTCTTTCCTGAACTTGCATTAGCACAGTTTATCCAGTCAGTGCCCAAGACCGATCTCTTACTAGGGGACTGCCAGCCCTGTGCTCGTACTGGCCAAAAGGCAGGCTATATATGTTCTGGCTCAGTGTCAACTCAGTGCCATAATATGGGTCCCAAATTGGAGCTGGCTTAGAGCTGGGTGGCTCAGATCACAGGCAAAGGAGGTTCTTCGGGCCAGCCACAAAAACATGCCCTTACATGGGGCAGTTGATTTTACACTGAAATGGTCTTTATTTGCTCTTCACGTTAACCCCTCAAGCACAGTACTTTGTATCTACCTCAGAGTGTGGTGACACAAGGGGATACTTTGGTGGGTAGAATTTTTGCCCTTGCATAAGTTACGCACATTTGCTTAGTTTACTTATGCACATTTGCTTAGTAACTTTGCTTAGTTAAGTGCTGTGTTAAAACCTCTTAAAAGATTTATTTTCTGGCACAGTTGCAGGCAAGATCAGAGAGCTCCCTACACACACAATGAAACCTTGAGAGCCCCCGGACAAGAAACGGGGGATGTTGGGCAGCCCATATGCTTCATGCACGAAGAGGTTGGAATTTCCAGAGCACTTGCAGGAGACATTTTGACTGCTTATTGCAGGCAGAGCCAGACTGTCAAGGGAGGTAGGCTGCCCCTTGGCCCGCAGGGCAAGGAGAAAGCTGAAGTACCTTATGGGCATGAGCTCTCATCACACATTTTGACTTACTTGTTCTGAATCTCATGATCTGATACGTCATTTCCATTTCACACTACCCAACAGTTGGCATTGGCTATAGTCTGGCTCACCCTAGTGGTCTAAAGCTTAATGAGATGTATGTAATGCTCTTTAATTACTTTGGGTGATTTAAGTACTAACGAAAAGTCATTCAGTCACTTTTGAGCAGTTAAATTAAAAGCAAACTGGATTTTGCTAACTATGGTGTGTTTCCAGGTGATAAATGCCCTTTAACAAATCTCATAAAACCTCCTCTTTCTGCTGCTCTGAATGTAATTTGGATTTTTACAGTTCTTTTTAATAGTACCTCAAATAATTTCCTCAGCATAAAGTCTCCTCCTGGATAGAAATTTAATAAAAAGATGAATTGTTGTGGAAGGTATGAGCATGATCTAATCTTGCCCACTCTTATTCCCAGACCTTGTAAATGTATTCCTAACAGTCTGAGAGTTAATAATTAATAAATGTAATAAATTACTTGGAAATTTCAAGCTTACATTCTACTCTCCCCACCTGCCTGGCCAATGATAATTAACACTTTCATAATTAAGTCAGATGCTCCGATGCCTCTATGGTCCAGTGTAACCAGCTGCACTACCCAAATAAAGGTGTGGAGTGTCCTGTGCATTCATATCACCATGACTGTGCCTTTGGCACCACTGGGGTCTCACAGATTTGTAAAGCTACACTTGCTGGGTTCAGACCTGGCCAAGAATGCACCCAAATAAGAAGTCAAAACATGGCAAAAAAACAGCCCAAGGACATGAGCCATCATCTGGACCATGACTGAACCAGCAAGAGAAGAACACCAAAGGCCCAGAGGCAGCGGATGGTCTGTGCTCTGATACACCAATTCCTTTTCAAAGTTACAGTTCAAAACTGCCAGAGACATTCAAAACCTGCCTGGACAAGTTTCTGTGCAACCTGCTTTAGGTGGACCTGCTTTGGCAGGAGGGTTGGACTATATGATCTCCAGAGGTCCCTTCCAACCCCATGTGATTCTGTGATTCTGTGAAACCCTTGAATGGGTCTGTATCCTTCTATGAGCCACAGATGTCCTCATAGACCAGTTCGGTTGTAAAACCAACATTTTAGGGAGTTTCACAATCCATCTTATAATTCAGTAGCCTTACAACAGTGTTCTGCAGCTCAGATGAATAAACACATGATCAGGAAATAATCCCTCATCAGTAGCCTGAGCTTTAGGGATAATTCCTGCAAAACCATGGTGTTTTGTTTTTTTTTTTTTTTCCCCTGCAGATCTGTGTGAGAGGCACCATTTATTGAAATAAGCAGGTTTGGGTAAAGCAGCTCAGAGGTTCTTTGTCATCAGCCAGACCACTTCTATCCCTTGGAGACCAGGAATTCCCAGCTCCCTGACTGGGCGCTTCCCTGTCTGTGTCCGGGCTCCGTTTCAGAGAGACGGTGCTTTGCTCCATCATGATGTCCTCCCTCACACAAAGCATCACCTGGTGCACGAGCCAGAAAGGAGCTGTGCACGCAGGCTGGCATAAGGGAAAAGCACGTGTGGAAATGCGTGGATGTCCTTAAGTCAGCAGAGATAATGGAATTCATCCTGGAGCACTTGGGAACCCGCCAAGAAAATTTCTAAAGCATTAGTGATTATCTCTGAGAAGCGATGGTGGCAGGCCCCAAGGGACAGAAGAAAGAACAGTGCCCTAGCTTTAAAATGGAGAAAAAGAGGCCCCAGGAGTTATTCACCAGCCTGCCTAACTCTATTTCTTGGAAAGATACTGGAACAAATTATTAAATAATCAATATAAACATCTAGAAGATAATAAAATGACAAGAAAGGGCCAGCATGGATTTCTCAAGAACAAATCACATCAAATCAATCTAATTTCCTCCTCTGACAGAATAACATGCCTGGTGGACAAGGGAAAAGCAGATGTGATATATCCTGACTGTAAAAAGACTGTGTACTCAGTATTACATGACAGTCTCATGAGCAAATTAGGGGTATATGAGCAAAATAGGAAGATAAACAAAATCACCATAATTTGGATGTATAAGCAGGAAAAAAACCACTTCCCAAACAGGCCATTTCAAGCGGGGCCAGAGGAGCCTGGTTTGTTCATCATGTCCATTAATAACTGATTTGTAAGATAGCAAAGATAATACAATTTTATAAGCTGGGAGACATTGTAAACAATACGGAGGATAGGATCTGAATTCAAATTGATCTAGATAATGGGACAAAATGTGCAGGCTGAAACTCAATGAAGACAAATGCAAAATACCGTGCTCAGTCAGGAAAAATCGAAATGTACAAATACAAAATGAGAAATAACTAACAAAGCATCACTGAAGGGATGATGATACCAATTACTTTATCACTTCTGTCTGTGTGCAGAGTATTTCTTTTCTGATTACAATGGTTAACCTAGAATTTACAGATACTGCTGACATTGACAGAGCTGGTGGAAGTTCACACTTTTTTTTTATTTTTGGCAAAGAAAATTTCTTTTTCCAAGGTTTATTTATTTAAAAGTAACATTTCTGGGAGGGAGATTAAGTGGAGACAAAAGCTACTGACACACATTAAAAGTGATCCCCTTCTCATTTAAGGCAGTTTTATTCTCCATCACTCCCTTATTCTCTCTCCTTCTCTTCTGCAAAGGGAAAGAGAGGATAAAAGAGAGTACCTGCCATTCGTTTAGTGGCCAGCCCAGCCTAAGCCAAGACATGTGAATATCCCTGAATATTTCAGGTGTGATGTGAGGCGACACAAATCCACGCTGCAGTGTCAACCATACCACAAGGTTTCTTGGAGATCACTCCTCAGCACTACTTCTTGCTGAACTGGCTTCCTTTGGGGTTTCCAGCTCTAATCCCTGTGTCCCTTCAGTTGAAATTGCTGGAAATGGTTTGCAGAAGAGCTCAGAGTGCTGAAGTAGAAATTAAAGCAACAATCATTTAACTGAATTCATGGATTTTTGAACTTGGCTCTGTGTGACCCTTGCTGGGTTCCTTGCACACACTGGAGGTCACGTCTCCACCAGGACAGGCCAAGGAGGGTCCCTTACACCGTGCCCTGTCTCACACAGATGTGTTATTTTCCTCAATTCATACAAAGACTATTTAATAAAGCAGGAGAAGAAACTGCCTCTTTGTTTATTGGAAATATAACAATAGCATCCTATTCTGAATCCCGAGGCAGTATAAAGCATAAGGGACAAACAACAGTCGTCATGAGCTGAAGTCTCTCATTGTCGTTATTGGTTTTCTTAATATCACTACCAAAAGTTCAAAACAGATTTTCAGCCAAGTTCATCATCCCTGATACAATTCCACCAACTCAATAGAGTTACAGTATATATGAAATAAGCTTCTCCTCAGAGACAATAGTGATAAGAAGAGACAAGCTTTTGACATACATCCAGGCAAAGTCATCCCAACAATTCAGTGTGAACGTATCCTGTCACTCTGGGGATCTTCACCGTCAGGAACTAAGAGCTGCCAAGAATCCAGGAGCAGAGAAGTTGTATCATTCATCTTCTTCTTGATAGCATCTGGCCAGCGATAGCTACCGCTGTCACTGCCGTGATTCCTGGTTTTCTCCGTATGACTGATAGAAACGAACAGGTTTTGGGCTTATGCTCATTCACCCCTTGCCCTTTCCCTCTCCACTGACGCAGGGATGGTGGGGGAGGCCCCAACCCCCATGGCTGTGGCCCACAGGGCCTCTCCTCCGGATGTCCTGCAAACCTGCCAAACGGGAGCGACTGGGGATGCTGGTGTCCCTGACCTGCCCCGTGTGTGCAGTGAGCTCTCGTCCCTTTCCCCGTCTCCATTTCCCTTCCGGACAAGCACCTGCCCAGGCACACACGCTGCTGTGAGGCGTCCCCAGCACAGAGAGGGGACAGCAAAGCAATTGCTCAGCCAGATGTTTCCTACCACAGAGGAGAGTGGAGGAGGAACCAATACCCCACCGGAGCACAGCTGCAGTCCAAGCCAGTGCTTCCCGAGCACATGCATCTTCTTCCAGCTCCACAGCCCATGAGAATGTTCAAGATACAAATCTCAAATATTTGGAATATTAACATCTATCAGTTTCACACGTTCCTTAAAGTAGCATATTTCTTGCATGACTGATCCTGCCATATGGTAACATTAGCCTGTACCATTACCATCTGGATCAGCTTTAATTTTATCAAAAGCATTTTGACAGGCTGTAACATCTTTCCCTTTCCACCCCTCCTTCTCCTCCCGCCAAAACCTGTATGATTTCTCCTCAAATGAACCCAATTTTTGGTCCCGCGTGAGGTTGTCTGTGTATTCTGTATAGGAAATAGCTCTTTGGATTTCAAACGCTCTGCGTTTGGGAGGCAGAACTAAAACCCAGGAACAAGGGAACTCCCAAACTTTTTTCCCAAAGGAATTTTTGGTGTTCATTAGCGCAAAGCCAAGGGAGAAGCAATGGGTCCTGGGTGCTACACATTTCTTCCACTCTTTTCTCAATTATATGCTCAGTGAAAAAAATTGTTCCTTAATCAGCCCTGACCTACCCTGTTGCCATCACTAGTATATGCTTTCATTCTCGCATGACAAAAAAAGAAACAAAAAAAAAGGAAATCCAAATCTCTATTTCTTCTCACTTATTCATGGCCGCAGATATTTTTATCGTGCCCCCTTCTCCATTCCTTTTCTAAAGTAAACCACATCCCACATCCCCACCTCTTCCCTTTGAAACTTCGGTGTCCTTTCGGGCGGTGATAACGTGACCCTGGGCGAGCCCTCCAAGATACTCCTGCAATATTGATAACAGCGGCAAGTGCAGAAATGGTAAGAACATCCCCCATTGTGTGACCTGTCCTCCCGTGCCGGCTCCGTGACCCAGCAGCTCCAGAGCAGTCCCCAGGTAGGCTCGGGATCCGCATCCACACCGCCTGGCTTTGTCCTGCTGCCACTAATCCCCTTCATTATTTAGCACACCGACACCTAACACTCCCGCACCCACCCAGGCAGAGAATCAATTAATTCAAATGCAGCTGAAAGAGGAGGAGAACTTGTCCCCAAACAGCAGGCCGTAATGAGATAAGAAGGTCCTCACGGCTCCTGTCGCAGCCGAGGGGCGCGAGCTGGACCCTCATACGCTTCAGCAGCACCGTGCCGCTCCGAAAAGGAAAATCCCACATTGTGAGAATAACAGCAGGATGTGAACGACTGCTTGGCTGCAGATTAGCAAGGAAGAGATACTCTTCGAATGTCCTCAGAGTAACAATAATAAATAAATTAAAAAAAAAAAATCACTTAAAACGTGCGATTTATTTTGTCTGTACAAATATAGTGTTTCGGTGTGCAATTGGAAAGGTCACCACAGGAGGGAAGCAGTGTTTCACTTTTATTTCTTTAGTCATCAGGACTAATTTATTTTATTTTTTTTTAAGGTATATTTTGACCATGAGAAAAACCTCCCTGATGTGACAAAGCAATAAATATCAATCGGTAAGATTCAGGGCATTTAAGTTGACTGGAGCTGGTTGGGATGGTGAGTTAAAAAAAATCCCTGCTTTCAGAACATCTTGCAGAATATTTATTAAGAATGAGAAGTGTGCTTAAAGGGAGAAACAGCAATAAAGCTGTCACGAAACCGAAAATGCAAGTGGACAGCTCACTTGCCAGCTGCCCTCACGTGTGCCCAGCATGATAGTACCTGCTGGCCAACAGCTAATACCTTAAGATACATGCTCCCTCTACCCAGTTGAAAATTAGGTGTGTTAAGTTCTTGATTTCCAGTGCAGACAAGAAATGGAACTTGTAGTAGAACTGTTTATATACCTATAACCTGAAGTGAGAGCAACTCCCTTCCTGCAGTAAGTATGTATTTGACAAACATAACTTCATAAAGTTCTGGTTTTAAACACATGAACACAAGAGAAATATCTGATTAAACTCTAGACTGATTCATTATCTGTTTTCTAAAAGCAAAATAGCTCCATGGTCCCTGCAAAATAATATCCTCGGCAGAGGGTAGTGCCACTGGTGTGTTCTGGGCAAAGCAAAACTACCAGCAAGGAATATTTGGGGGAATTTTGTGGGTTTCCTGCAGTGGAATTCACCACACCTGGAGATTTTTACAACCATCTCTGATGCTATATATTAAATAGCAATTTTTAGCTTTTTCAATGACACTTTTTCTGTAGCTATTGAGGATAGAAGCCACAGAGCTTTGCAGAAATGTATATAGGGAAGCTGAAACACCACCTTTCTTTCTGTTATCAACAGAGAAGACATAAAGAGCCTGCAAAAGTAGTCCGTAGGAGCAGGAGTTGGTCTTGGCAGGGGTCAGGAGAGAAACCCTGACTTGTTAACCCGCTCTCCACAGCAATACATTTTCCCATCGATGGAAGTTCCTGAGGAGCTCAGACTGCCCATCCCAGCATTTCCTGCAGCAGAGACGTGTGCTGAGGCACTGGGAGTGGGGTCTGTGTGCCCCTGGAGCTCTGCTGAAGGACCTGCACGACCAGCAGGCACAGCGGAGGCACGGGCAGGACTGGGCAGACATTCACTCTGTTTGTAGTCGGCCAGCTCTGGATGTCCTGATGTCTGATGGGCTTCCTGGACCACAGGGACCCCTCTGTGCAGCGGACTTCTTCCCCTTGGTCATTCCAGGAAAACAAACTCTGCCTGGTTTAACATCTTTTTGACATATCTCTGTGGTCTCTAGGTGGTGGAGATTAACACTAGTCGCTTTGGTAGGGCTCTCTAAGGGTTGGATTATATTAGCTTGGAGTCAGCCTGGAAATCACTGGTGGGAGTTTTGGAATGGGAGCCGGCGTTCCTCAAAACCGCATCTAAATGTAAGCGCTGTGCATCATATGGGGGCAGGGAAACCTCCATCATGTCGCCTGTGAAAATGAGGCTACAGCCTCATTAGCTTTCAGGAAGGGAGCCATGTGGAAGTAAATCCGAAAATAGCAACTTGCTAAATTTCTTCAGACTCTCCGAGGAGGAAGACGGGCTCTGCATCACACGGCACTTGGACTCCACGGTTCTTTCCTGCTTCTGCTTCCTGTGGGACCTTTGGCAAATAACCTCATCTCTTGGGTCTCCCTTTCCCATCTGTCACAGGAGGATGAAAGAAATCTGGGTAGACTTTCATTGACAGTGGTAGGACTTTGATACTACAGTCCTGGGTAGCACTGATAAAAATCAAAATGTTGGTGCCTGAGACAGGAGTTTCAGTGCTGGTGCAATTTGTCAGCATCTCATACTTGTTCCCACGCAAAGATGAATCACCAGAGAACAGGGATTTATCATCGTGTGATGGTAAAGCCCACCACTACCGACTGCAAGCAAACAGTGAGATCCCAGTTGGAGAGAAAAACTGGTGAAGCACACAAAACATTTTAATATACAGGAATATATAGGAAATAATCTTGACGATGCAAATGCAGATCCACTTAGGGCTTTTCTACATGCAGCGTTCCTTGGGCCACGACTCCCATTGCTCTGGCCCTCCTGCTACAAGCATCTTCTGCTACAAGAAGATCCTTTAGCTGTTACCACTGTAGGGTTTATGGCCCACAAAGAATAATTTCCAACCATATAGAGTAGTTGCACCTATGTGGATCAGTCAATTCCTTACACCATTTAATTTGTGAAATGACACTTCTGAACTTCAAAGTGTTTTACATCCCACACATTGCAGGCAGTTAACAAGTAATAAAGAGTAAGAATTAATTAATCCTAGCCATACCCCCAAGAGATATGTAGATAAACATTAATCTACAGATAGAAATAGAGCAATCGAGGTTATGTGACTTGTCCAAGGCCACAGCGGGTATCTAGGGCAGATTAGAGCGCAGATACTCTGATTGCAAAGCTCAGTCTTTGTCTCTTGCAAAACTTACTTTGAGGAGAAATATAATCTTCAAAATAAAGCATCCGTCTAGAAAAACTCTTGGTTTGTCTTCTGAACTTTATTAGTGCATTTCAAGTACATCCTGACACATGGGGTCAGGCGGCAAATATTGACTTTGGCTCATCCTTAGTGTTTATAGCAGACAAATACATATATATGTATTATATATACTGCGTGTGCGTGAGAAAAACAAGGTATCTCATTAAAGAGCTCAATACCAAATATGCAGAATAACAAGCAGTGATGTGTTATTGCAAAGCCCCTCAAGCAGACTGCTGTCTCAGCGTGGACATTCTTTCCCACGCCAGCTCGCAGCCTGCAGCCACCCTGTTCTGGAACAGAGTCACGCTGGATTTAACCCCCCTCAGCCTCACGGATGGGCATTTTTGGGATCCCACTGGGCAGGACGATACCCAGAGGTGGAAGGTCCCAAGTGCCTCACTGCAATCTGTGCTCTCTGCAAAATTACCATACTCTGATGATGATAGACCCACACCAACACCGACTCTCCAGCAAATTTGCAAACATCCTTGACTTTTTTCTGTGTTCCCTACAGTTTTGACCAAATTACATGCAACCCAAAATAATAAAATAACACACCCTGAATACCTTCAGTTATACTTGTGCATGTTCTGGCAAACCCTGCTGTGGCCCTCAGACACAACCTGAAATCTAGAGCAGTTGAGCTCTATGTATTTTCTTTAAGCTTTAAACTTCTGCATGGACAAGGAACTTTTCCTTTTCCTGTCATTAGTGTGCATGTATTCAGACGCTAATAACCTTTTCTTAGGTTTTCTTACCAGTCCTGACCTCCCTGCTTGGGCCCATAAAGCAGGCCATATGTCTTTTTGCTCTCAGATGATAAAGTGCTCGGCATTCTGCACTCAGTTTATCTCATACATTGGGGATTTTAATTATTGACACAAGAGCCCTTCCAAAGCCTGGCTGGTCTTTCGGTATGAAGATCATGTATGGAAATTAATGGCAGGAAAATGGATTTGTCCATCCATTCCTTTCACTGTAGTGACTATGAGCTCTACAAACAGCTAAAATATTTTAATGCTACAAAACACATTCGCAATGTCATCTTTAAGGAGGTAAAAAATGCTCAGCTTGAGTTTTGTTTTCTGCTGGTTTGCGTATCAGAAGATTAAGCTGCCACGTATAGCAGAGTGTGTGGCGATTGCAGGGCAAAGCCTGTCACCATGCTTTATTTTTTACCCTGTCTGCTTCCATTGTTCACCATTCTGACTTACTGCTGCTTGTTTCAAAGAGCTACAGTGCATCTGATAACGTATGAACCATAACTCCCCAACCCACCACCAGACTGCTGCTAAAATAAGATAACCCCTCCAGGCATCTAGCACACTGAAATCAAACTTTTTTACCTGCAGAGGATCTAAGTCAGGTGCTGATTGAATAAGAAACGCTGATTTTGCTTGGCTTTTATTTTAATTTTGTGGTGGTTTGGGACAGCCTGTTAGCAGAGGTGGTTGGATTATTACTGGTACATAGATTTATCTCCGAGTGCATGTGTTTTCCTTCTCATGTGCAGCCATAAATAGCACAGGGAAGCACGGGAAAGCCCCAGAATGCACAGGAAGAAAAAAAGAATCCATCCGGCCACCGAAGGCCCACTGGCCCAGCCAGGCGGGCCCTGCTGCCCCGCAGCCTGCCAACCCGAGGGGGGGGAAGTTGCCCCGCACCCCCCAGACAAAGCCCGCGGCCCTTCCCCTCCTCCCCGCTCCGCCCTGCGCCCGGGCCCGCGGCCCGACCCCCCGCCCCGGGGCCGCCCGCCAACTTCCACCGGGGCTTCGCCCTGCTCCGCGGGGCCGCGGCTGCCCGCCGGGCGAGGGGCTGCCCGGGGCTCCCTGGCACCGGGCCGCGGACAGGCCCGTCCCGGCCTGCGGGCCGCAGCGGCGTAAGGCCCGGCGAGGCGTCAGCCCGACCCCCGCCCGGAGCGGGCCGGGGCTGGCAGCTGGGCTTGAGCAAGTCCGGGGCCGGGGCGGGCCCCGCGGGCCGGAGGCGGAGCCGGGCGGCGGGAGGAGGCCGCGCCTCGGGGGCGGTGTAGCAGACCGAGGAGGCGGCTCCGGAGCCATCGCGCCTGCCCGGCCGGCGGCGGAGCTCGGCTACAGGGGGAGGGGGGTGGGGGGCGGCTCGGCGGCGGGTCTGCGGGCCGGGCGGGCCCCATGGGCGGGTGTGTGGGCTCCCACCACGACTCCTCGGGCAGCCTCAACGAGAACTCGGACGGCACCGGAGGTGAGCGCCGGGGACCCGGGGCTGGGCGAGGGGTTGCGGGCGGGCCGTCCCCAGCTCTGAGGGGGGGGGGACCCCGAGCCGGGCGCTGCGGGCCGGGGCCTGCAGCGGGGCCGGGCCTGGCGCCGGGGGGGACCGCGCTGCCCTTGGGGCGCTGAGCCCGGTTTCCCCTACCCCTTCGCGGCGCGGCCACCCGGGCCGCAACTTTCCCGGGTCGGCGGGGGTGTGCGGGGGGTCGGGCTGGGCACCCCCGGTCGGCTTACAACCCCCCGTAGCTCGGCGGGGTGCCCGGGCGAGCGCAGCCCCGGTGGGCAAAGCTCCGGTGGGGGCTCCGCTGGGCTCCTCCGCCGGCTTGGCGCGGCCCGGGGGCGGGCGGCTGGGGAAATAAAGACAGGCTGGGGAAAGGGCCTGCCTCGGGCTCCCAAACTTTGTTTTCCTTGGGCTCAGCTCCTTGTGGTGTGCGGAAAAATAATTCTTCAGATAACTTAGATCCTGGCAGTGCGGTGGGTTTGGGTTTTATTTTTCTTCTTAGTTTCTCCAAGAAAGATGGATGCTTTCCTCCAGTCTAAATCACCCTATGCCAAATTATCAATTTGCAGCGACTTCAGATGCTGGAACAGTGTGTTCTCACTCGTGTGCAAGTGCACACCTACTTAGCGAGTGTAGGTTATGTGGAAACATTGCCGCAGCATAAGCGGCCTTTATCCTTGTGTCTGAATGATTGCTTTTTCAATGTTCTTGGGTTTGTGGACCCCTGATGTTCTCCAGCTGAGCTGTATACGCTTTATAGTCATTTAAAGTCAGCCTACCAACAGGACACTTGACTTATAAGTAGTCCTCGCGCATGCAGGGTCCACAGATTTCAGGGTGAAAATTGCTGACCTAGGTCTCCATCTTCCCCTGTGCCTTATGGAATATTATTTATCAGCCTGGTTTTATTTTGGATGCCCCAACTGATGGGTGTTCTGTCATATCAGTGTCTTTGCTGTTGTTTCATAATGTATAAAAAATGCAGCTTGTACAATTATATCTGAAGCAGCCACCTGCTGATTAATGCCAGATACATAGTTCGTAGAAATAACAGAAAGTCCAGCTGCTAAGAACTGTGTAGGATTTAATCACGTCATTGTCATTAAAAGGAATGTTATAGCTCTGACTAGTATGAGTCTTCCGTATGCCTCTTGCCTATTAAGAAAAAAGGGGGAATCATAGAATGGTGTTGGGTTGGAAGGGACCTTAAATACCATCAAGTTTCAACCCCCCTATCATGGGCAGGGACTCCTCGTACTAGAGCAGGTTGCTCAAAGCCCCATCCAGCCTGGTCTTGAACACTTCCAGGGATGGGGCATCCACAGCTGCTCTGGGCGACTTGTGCCAGTGAAATAAGAAAGAAGAGGAAAGAGTGAATTATCTAAAAAAATGCATCTCTACTAAGCAGACTTTCCAGCCAGTGTCAGTGCAGAAAGTGTCAGTGCAGAAAGGACTAGAGCATACTAATTTCTACATTCTACAAAGAAGAAGAATGGGAGGAATTATCAGATACCCAATAAACTTTGACCAAAAAATGGCCTTAAATCTATGCTGACGTTTGCTCTGAGATCTGCTTTAGAAGGTAGGTGTTACGAGGTGAGATCATGTCACAGAAATAACCTCAGTTATTTTCTCGCTCATGTCTTGCCTGATGTTGAATGGGATACAAGAAAAAAAAAAAAACAAACAACAAACTACCAGAGTTTGACTGGTAGGGTAAAATAGTCTTATTACACACCCAGTAGCAGTGCGTGAGGTGGGCAGTCTCGCTCCAAGTTGTCTACAGAATCCTGTCCCGGATGGGCTTAGTGGGAGCGTGTTCCTGCCTGGTGTTTACACGGCGTGACATGCTGCTGCTTTGGGGTTAAATAACCTATTGTGTGTGGTGCCTTAGAACAGCAGCTGGGTTTTTCAAGATGTAAGAGACGCGAAATGCATGTCAGCTGGCTTGTGTTGATTCATGCTCTAAGGATAACGTTCCTTAAGGTTGTATTGCTGAAGTGAGAAGTGATGAAATTTCAGTTGAATTATAGGCTTCTTAGGACTGTCTTAAACAATCAGCTACAGTGTGCAATAGCCTGTTTTGTAATGTTATGTGTCTGTCCTCCCTCTCAACAAGAAGAAAAGGGCATGTAGGCTAAGCTGAAAGAACCTCAGAATATCTTTTATGAATCCTGAGATGTTGAAGTCCAGCCTGCACTAATTCTTAGCTTTACAAATTCTGCAAACGTGCCCATGCCAAGCATGAAATCTCACTTGCTGTCTTGAGGGAGCTTATGTCTTGAGGTGTCAGCGAGCGAACTGGCTGAAGCACAAGCAAACACAATTCAGAGACTAGACCTGTGCAGAAAGGCAACTTATTCCTGTTTCCCATCTGATGCTTGTTTCTTCCAGGTCCTGGGCTGTGACCTTCTCTGGTGTATTCGTTTTCAGGTTGCTGTCAGTGAGCAGGGCTACATCATTTATAAATCTCAGGAAGGTATCTTGAAAGAGAAACATCTGAGTTCTGACCAGAGCATTGCTAGTGATGGGCTTACATTTGGGGAGGCTTTGTCTTTTCCCCAGAATGGCAAAGTTTCTTGGTGAATTGCAAGGGCTCGAGAGATTGATTAGACAGTAACAGCAGTGCTTGATGCTGCATAAAAGGAGCCAGATCTCGTCTAGTTCATACCGGTCTCAGTCTATTACAGCGCTGTGGGGAGCTGGTGAAACCTTGCTCGATTGTATCACTGGAGTTGAGATAAGGATTTGTCACATCCTCGTATTCTTTCGGTCTTTTTGTCAATCACTGGCACTTCCCGTTACTTCTCTGCTGCTCGGCAGAGCTGACAGCGTGCCCTGACCGCCTGCACTTCCTTTGTCTTTTACTATTGGTATTTTTCAAGGTCAAGATGCTTGTGTGTATCAGGAGAGCCATTACATATACTCAGGTGTGTTTCCGTGTGAGATTGAGTTAATCAAACATACCAGCTCTCCTGCGTGTAAACACCAGCTTATTGCACGTTTCTGTTCACATTGGCCGAAGCAGGAGGAGTCTGTTCTGTAACAAGAATTAAACAGATGCTGCTCTGCCCATCCTGCTGGAAATGAAATGGTCTTTGCAGATTGGTACCAGCTGTTTCATTATCACTTCTCTTTTTAGCAAGTTTTCATTTCAACAGAATATTGCTTGTTGTATTTAGCAAAAAGTTCCTGTCTCAATGTTTGGTGCGTTGTTGTCCAGCAGAGCTGTATTGTGGTGGGTGGGTGTCATGGATAGTGAGATGGATTTATTGGTGATTCTTTAGAGGAGCTACAAAGAAGAATAAAAAATGATCATTAAGTGATTTATAGACACACTGGTTTTCCCCCCACCCACCATCTCTTTAGCTCAGCTGTGTCCCATCAGATATTCCAAGCTTTCAGGAGCCAACCACTGCATTTCTTTTTCCTGTGTTGTGTCAAAGGTATCAGAGCTTCTGCAGGATGGTGAGACTGGAGGAGGAGTGGTTCTCTGGCTGCTTACAGGTTATGTGACCTCTTCAGTTGTGTGTTCAGAAGAGTGTTGGGTTTGAAGTTAACTGCTGAAAACTCTGCACTTGCCTGTGAGTAAGGTTTAAGAGTTTATCAGGTATGTTTGGCTTATGACAGACAGGAGAACTTGCATTGCCAATTTGCCATTCCCACAGGCAAGTCCTTTTTGGAGGGCTCTTCTTAAATGTCTTTTCTTTCTTTGGAGGGGAGCAGTGGGAAGGAAAAGGAGAACCCATTCGTTTTTTTCTGGCAAACTCTTAATGCAATTAGAAGTTGCATATTACTTTGTCTTACTTGGTAAATTTCAGTGAGACAGTTATTTGTGTGGAATAACGAAAGGGCAGGAAATCCAGTGTCTAGAAGTACAGGCATGAGAAGTCATTACAGATTAAGCCTTTTGGCTGCAGCTGTCTGATTGCTGCTGTGCTCTCCTTGACGTGATGTTCGCCTGCCTGCTGGAGTTCTTATCGCCCTTCTTTGTTATAGAAGAGGGTGATTCTGTTTGAAATTTGTCTTCTTTACTGCTGCCCCTATCACCCAGCAGAGATAATAGGGACAAGTGGAAATAGGGCTGCACATTTGACTGGCACGCTAGAATAGGAGATTATTAAAAATATAAATTCCTCCTGCAGGATTTGGTGCAGTGCTAGAGCTTCGTTAACTTCTAGACAGCCAAATATTGTGTTCAAACTCTGCTTTTAATAACTGGACAACAGTTTCTTAAATATTTTCTTTCGAGAGCTGTGCAATGCTGCGTATCACATGTCTAATTTGAAGTTTCAATAACTGCTTTCATGGTGCTTCTATGGAAGACTGACCAAGGGAATTTGCATATTAAGTAGTCAGATTTGTTGCTCACAATTGGACTAATACAGTAGGGCTATGCACGGCTTACACGGGGGGGGGTTAAACAAGCATCTCATGACTGAACAATTAATAGCATTTGGTGCCTATCCCTTGTATTGGGGCATACAAAGAATCTCCCACTTCCAGATTGCGTTTTGGGGCGTGCTTTAGCTGTTGAGTGCAAGCTGTGACCGTGCGTCCCCCCAGACAGTACCTTTCGGGGGTCTCATTGCCAGCTACAGGAGGTCACTCTACACTTCAGGTAGTTCCTGCTGTTTTGTAATGCAGCCCTGAAATACGGTGCTGGATATGTTTTTGCAAAAGTAATATGAAATCACAGCTGGCAATAGCTGTTAGGTCTTACCGTGGCTTTTTTTTTTTTAAATAAACGGAATAATAAGAAAAGCTTAGCGTGGTTCTTATAACTTGCTCTAAATTTTTCATGATGTCCACAAGAGTATGTATGGTTTTTATCAGGGCTTTCTAAAAAACGTAGCCTTTAATGACTTGATAGCCTGAGGGTTGGGCACCCACAGCATCTTTGAGGTTATTAGGAACTGTGGATCTTGTGCTAAGAACGCCTAGTAATTCAGTTCCAAGTATTTTTCTGCTGGAATATCACTTTGATGGTATGACACTTTTCATTTGTAAACTAAAAGACTTTGTTTTGTTTTTCAGGTGATAACAAGTAACTCCTAGAAAATGAAATAAGGTGTTATTTTTACAGTTAATAAGGGCTGACAAACGCAGCTGTTCAGTTTCCTTTTTGGCGTTGTTCCTCCATGTAATTGTTTGTTTGGTTTCTAGATGAAGTGATTTGTTTTAATTTTTCTGTTTGGGATTTCAGTGTTGAAAGCAACAACGTCCTCCTTTGCTGAATATTAAATATAATAAATTGAACGTTCATTGTGCTTTGGAGTTTTTTGATAAATGGGAAATATTATTAGTTGCCTGTTTGAATAAACTAAAAAGCAGCGATCCACTCTTATTGCAGCAGGTAATATGATAGCTATTATTTTTCATGTGAATGTTGAATAATATAATTCATGAGTCACAACTTATAATACAGTTGAAGCCAGAAATAGAGATTTGCCTTATAGTTAAGTCTTGCCAATTTCTGCAAGTCTTCTTGCCAGGTACAAAGGAGGACCAAGTTGGCCACAGCTGGTATGATTACCCAGCTCCTGAAAAAAAGAGAGAAAATAAATACCTGAAAAACTTCTGACTGGATGACTGTATTTCAGAAATGAATACAACTGCTCCTTTGCTGGTTTATAAGCAAAAAAGGACTGTGATTCTTACGGGGTTTGACGTAAAAACCACTTTCACCCTGTCTTGTAGACAAGTGCTGTTTATAAAAGTCAGTTATGTTTTTAGGCAGTTGTTTCCAGTTTGCTACCTCTGCTTCGCTGCCTTAAAATTCAAACTCCTTTGTTGCAAATTCTTCGTGGCTTTTTTTTTTCCTCTTAGTTCTTAACTTTTTAAATATTTTTTTTTTCCAAATAGCTTATACCTGCTACTGGAAAGTACGCTGTACTGGCCAGCAGGTGCTTCACAATCCTCCCAATTCTTTCTCACCAGATTGAAGATGTTTTTAGCCTGGCTGGTGCAATGTGTCCATCCTCTCCTGCAGAGAAGCCAGATCCCAGTGTGTCCGTGGCCATGCAGTGTGGCTTTCCCAAGTTCTGCTTCAAAAGAAAATGTGGGAAGGGCTTGATTTTCCTTCCCATGGGGTGTTCCCTGAGAAGAGGTGCAGCCAGGTGTGCGGCCATGAGCTTTTCCTCTCTCAGGAAGCGAAGAGCATTTCTGAGTGGGAGTTCTACCACCCAGCAGCCAGGTTGAAGCTGGGAACTCTGTGTGTGGCATCTCCTGGGTGCTTAGCATCTAAATGGTGGCTTAAAGGCGGGAACCTTCATCCTTTCTGCTTGCAGGTGCTTTGGGTGAAGTTCGTGGAGCAAACTGGAAGGTCTTTAGGACTTTCTTTTCCTTTGCAAAAGTCCTATTCTGAAATTGAGCCTTTCTAAATCTCCCTCATTTGTGTTCTAAAAGCTACTCCAATTAGACAGCCGTAGTCATCATAATTGTAGTAAAAATAGAGTAAGAGGTGGATGAGGTGGTCCTCAGGGATATCTTGCCAGCCTGGGATACTGAATTTCAGCACGTGGAAAGGCGCTGACCTTGGGAGGATGCCAGGGCGATGTGAGTGCTGGCTGTGTACGATGGGCTGTCCAAGGCATCTGCTTGCTGTGTTTACTGAAAACCTGTGTTTGGGCTGTGTTTGCTCACAGGGATGCTAAGCCTTTGGTGTTTGTATTGCCTCTTGGCAGGGCTGGTGAATCGGCACGTTGGGCGCAGGGCACCTCAGACCTGCTGGCTGGAGAAGTGCCAGTGCCACGGCTGCTGGTCCCAATGGTGGGAGGCTGGTGCCTGGCATCGCTTGGAAGAGCATCGAGGCTCAATTACCCGAAAGCAGAGGGGAAAGGCAATGGAGCGAGCCATTCTGTGGAGTAGGTAGAGTGTAGAGTGCAAGGAAGAATAAAAAAGCTGAAGTCAGTAACCTGGTTTCTGGCTGTTGAATGAAACACTTAACTTGCGCTCTGAGGTTTTCAGTTACAGCTTAATCTGCTGCCTATATGTTGTTTGGCCAAAATTTAAGATTTGAAGAGAGATAAATGTTCCACTACTTGGGAAGCAACAGAAGCGCAGGTGTTTGTGTTTTGGTTGGTTGTTTTTTTTTTTTGTTTTGTTTTAAAAAGCAAAATCACCCTTTCCCTTCACATTGTTTCCAGTGGGAAAGTGCAGTATCTAATTCAGTGTTTCATACTGAGTTACCAATATCAGCAGAAGAGTGATGCATCCAAAAAGCAGCGTGAGTGCTCATTGCCGTGCTTGTACAGTCAATGGAAAATACCTATAGCATAGCATGTAACTTGAGATTTTACTGTCATGACCTCTGTGTGTGCAGTAAAATATACAGGATGTCTCAGGCGGTTTATTTAAGGTTCAGCTGGAACCTGAATTTTGCGTTTGCTGCTTTCGTCTGTCCCTGGGCCGGTCACACAGCTATTAGCCAGGTAGTAGCTTTCTCTCCTGGCACACTCAGATTAGGTTTGTGCAAATGAGAGATGGACAAAAGACGGGGCAGTGCAAGCTGCATAAAGGGTTTTTCTTCCGCTTCCCCCCTTTGAAGTAAATTAAAAATTTTGTCTTAAATGCTGAATGGGGCTGGAGTTTCTTAGGCTACCTTAAATGACATAAGTAGCCTGTCATCCTGAGACTTCACAGTACTGAGAGATTCAGGGGCACTGCAGGTTCTGCAGGTAATAAGTGCATGAGCAATTAATACATGCTATCAATTTGTGGGAGCTGTTCCACATCCAGTTGACCTATTAGGGCCTAATGTAAAGCATTTGAAAATTATACCTCATAAAGTAGAAATAGCGGTGGGGATGGCGATTCTTACTGCTGTGCTTGCGTATGAGATCACTGGAACAGCTCCTCCCTTTGTGCTTTTCTAAATGTCCTTTTCTCTTCCCATCTCCCCCTCTCTTTAGCGAACATGATTTAAAAGGAAAAAAAGAATTCAAAGCCCTGCTTGAAAGCCTTTGTGGGAGGAGATGGGCACAGTTCTGAAGAAATGATTTTTCACTTATGTAGAAATTCAGATGTGCTGGAGGATTTATATATATATATGTGTGTGTGTGTATGTGTATAAAAAGACATCCTTGTGCTGAAGATTAGGTAGAAGGGAGGGGGTTTGGGGAGTTTCTGATCTATCATGTGGTTTTCCCACGTTCTCAATCGTGAAAGAAAAGGCACTTTACAAATGGTAGTGAAGAGTGCTTCCGTAGTTTTCAGCAAGAACAGGTGCTGCCTGGGGGAAAAAGATTAGAGGTTTAAATGTGAAAATGTATCATACAGTGCTCCAGATTGCATGTTATCTTTGCACATGTTTAATAGGGAGAGTTTACCCTTAAAATATGTATATTCAAGTTACTGTTATTGACGCTTTTCTATAAATAACTAAAATGTTTTTTCATAATATAAACATCTAGTAGTTTATAAAATAGCATGGTTTATAATGATTTATAATAAATGTAGCAACTATAAATAATTCTCCTAGTTCAGACAGCATATGATGTAGGAAGGCATTTATCACCTTGTCCCAGTAGATACATGCACTCTTTGACAATACTCTCGGGGCCTGAGATGTCATCGGGAGCAGAGTACAGCAGTTTGGGCTTGGAAGCTTGTTACCTTTGTATTTTTAAAATTCAGTCATGGCGCTCAATTGCTGCTCTCACGCTGTGATCAAGGGCACTCTGGATTCATGAGATGGATCTCTCATGGCATTTACTTTGTCGCTTTATGTTTCCGCCACGGAACTATCATCTGTGATTTCTTGTCTGTATGGGTAAATACAGTCTTTTTGTAAAAGAGTACCTACAAAATAGCGGATAGTACCTGCAGCTGGTGAATGCCATTTTCTCCTGCCAATTTTTTTTTGGCGACATGCTGCTGCTTGAGTCCCTGAGCCTACTGTAGAGCATTGGCAATTGCAGGATAATGGCTAGCTGGTGAAAAGGTAAATGATTTAAGTAAAAATTACTAATTCACACACTTCATGTTATTGCACAAAGTATTTCTTGGCAAAGGTATAGCAAAGCATTGCGTATGTCCCATATGCTGGACTTCTTAATGCCTTCAGAGTGTTTTCAGATGCATTTGCTTCATTGCTGGTGCAAGTAAAAGCTGTGTACATCAAATTAATGTCTTTAATGCAGGGTGTTTAGCATTCAGTTGGGCTCTCATCTGCCAAATGCTTTTGAACCTCACTTGTACAAGTTATTTCACTGAATTTTTTTAGAGTTGGAAGGGACCATAGGGATCATCTAGTCCAACTCCCCTGCTGAAGCAGGATTGCCCAGAGCTAGAGCATGTTATTCAGGACTGCATCCAGACGGGTCTTGAAAGCCTCCAAAGAAGGGGACTCCACAATCTCTCTGGGCAGCCTGTTCCAGGGCTCTGTCACCCTGACTGTGAAGAAGTTTTTCCTCATATTTGAGTGGAACCTTCTATGTTCCAACTTGTGCCCATTGCCCCTCATCCTGTCACTGGCAACCACTGAAAAGGGTCTGGCTCCCTCCTCCTTCCAACCACCCTTTAGATACTTATAAGTATTGATAAGGTCTCCCCTCAGCCTTCTCTTCTCCAGACTAAAGAGTCCCAGGTCTCTCAGCCTTTCTTCATAAAGGAGATGCTCCAATCCTTGAATCATCTTTGTTGCCCTTCGCTGGACTCTTTCCGGTAGTTCTGTGTTTCTCTTCAACTGGGGAGCCCGGAACTGGACGCAGTATGCTAGTTGTGGCCTCATCAGTGCAGAGTAGAGGGGGAGAATGACTTCCCTCGACCTACTAGCCACACTCTTCTCTATGCAGCCCAGGATTCCATTGGCCTTCCTGGCCACAAGAGCACACTGCTTTCTCATTGTCATTTTGCTGTCTACCAGGACCCCCAGATCTTTCTCTTCAGAAGTTGTCTGCAGCAGGTCCATGCCTAACTTGTATTGGTGCCTGACATTCTTCTTCTCCAGGTGCAGGACCCTACACTTTTCCCTGTTGAACCTCATGAGGTTCTTCCTTGCCCAGCTCTCCAGCCTGTCCAGTTCTTGCTGGATGGCAGCACGGCCTTCTGGGGTGTCAGCCACCTCTCCCAGCTTGGTATCATCAGTGAACTTGCTGAGGATACACTCTGTTCCCTCGCCCAGGTTACTGATGAATATGTCAAACAGGACTGGACCAAGTATTGACCCCTGGGGGACACCATTGGTTACAGGCCTCCAGCTTGAACCTGCTCCATTAATCATTACCCTTTGGGTCCTGTCACACAGCCAGTTCTCAATCCGCCTCACTGTCTTCTCATCCAGTCCATACTTCCTTAGTTTCCCAATGAGGATGTTATGGGACACAGTGTGAAAAGCCTTGCTGAAATCAAGGTAGACGACATTTGCTGCCCTCCCCTTATCCAACCAACCAGTTATAGCATCATAGGAAGCTATCAGATTGGTCAAACATGATTTACCCTTGGTAAACCCATGTTGACCGCTTCCAATAACCCCCTGCTCTTCAACTTGTTTGGAGATGACATCTAGAATGAGTCTCTCCATTACCTTCACAGGGTCGGAGGTGAGACTAACTGGTCTGTAGTTCCCAGGGTCCTCCTTCTTGCCCTTTTTGAAGACTGGAGTTATGTTGGCCTTCCTCCAGTCTCCAGGTACCTCTCCTGTTCTCCATGACATTTCAAAGATGATAGAAAGTGGCCCAGCGATAACATCATTGCATCCCTGTCCCCCATGGTGGACAAGAGGGACCCATGGGGCCATGCTAGAAGTGGGGAGAGGACACTCAGTGTCTTTGAACATGGAACCATGTTTTAGATATTTTTTGGTGTCAGACTGTACTGCAGTTAAGAGCCATGGTTCTACTAATAGCAGGCTCTGGGTGCTCCAAGCTTGTTAGGCCATGGACTGAAGTGAGGGTGGGAAGACATGGGCAATAAGTAGTTTGGAAGCGTTAATGAGAAGCAAAGTGTAGCATACTGTTAAATAGTTTGGAAACCACAAGTGTTAACTGCAGGTTGGACTAACAATTCTACTAACTCTGGCTGGGTGTATTTGCAAAGCGGCTATATTTGGTGGCAGCAGTAGTTAAACATACGTTCAGACGGAGCTTAGCACTCCCGTCCTTCACACCTCCAAGTAGCATCATCCTTCGCTGTTCCCGGGTTTGGTCTGGAAGCCTGTTCGGGACGTGATGTGAATGCCCTGCTTGCTGAGGGTGAGCTCTTCCTTTGCCTGTGTGTTTCGTACATCCAGTGCATGCAATGAACAAACCTGCTGAATGGGTGGTAAATCACAGGTCCCAGCTGAGGGTTAGCACTTTGAGGGGTGAGGAAGGGGAAAGCTGTCAAATATCTATTTAAACTTTTTTTCATAAAGAGTTGGAACTCACTTGTGAATTGCATCTTGATGACTTGGCTCAGTAAATACATAACAGACTGATTTTTTTTTTGTAGATTTTTTTTCCTATGCGCCTACAGAAGTACATTAAAAGAACATGGGTTGCTATAAATACAAGCAATTATTGAATAAAAATATGTTCTGTAAAAGTGCCTATCAATATCAGATAGTATTCTAACACAGGTTTAAACGCTCATTTGAGATAAGTTCTCCTACTCATTTATGTGTTGTTTTTTCACATCTGTAGATTTCCATTGTATCTTTATCCAAGTCTAAAACTAGTTCTGGTGCCAAAACAGCTTGAACTGCAACAGAAAACCACATGTGTATTGAAATCGTATTGCTCGATTAAAGTCACATGCTTTAAATCAGTCACGTATTGTATGGCCTCACGCTGATGGTACTTAATGCAATGTCCCATTGCTGCCTTAACGCAACCGAAACAAGAGCATCCATTGTATGTAACCAGGACACTTCAGCTGCCACGCTGATACTACAGCACAAAAATAGCTCCAAAAATACTACAGGCTCGGTTTTTGGCTTTAACTGAAACTCCTTTGGAATGGAACAAGAGGGAATACACAATTTTAGTCTCTCCTTTGGGAGAAAAAAAGGAACAGCAGCCTTGTCAGAACAAGTGAGCATGGTTATTGTGGTTTGATACTACAAGGCAATACTAGAATGAGGGTCCTTTAGGTGTAAATAATCCTCTAGTTCTTGAACTCTGACTCATGGTAGAGACTTCAGAGACTTCATAAACCAAAGTGCTTTCTTTCTTTCAGAAGGAGAAAAAACTGTCCAGCATACAGAATGGTCATTTTCTTGTAAACCTCTAAAACCAGTTTAACTGTATTTGGGGTATCTTTTTTTTTTTCTTCTAAATGGCATGAACGCTTAGAAAACATACCAGGCGCTTCTCAACTGTGACAAAACTTCCTGGACCACCACCACTTGGAGGAGAACATGATGTAAATAATGCCATGTGTCCAGACACAGGTTTCCAAAAGCTTTTCAGCCTTTTGTATCTTATGGAGAGAAACATTACCAAAATACAGGTTTTAGAGTTAAAGGAAGACTCCAGCATTATGTGACCTTTTGGATCTCTCATGGATTCTATCCTGCTGGTCTCTTCTTAAAAATTACATTTCTTTCGCTTGCATCTGGAACCGTGCTATTCCTGGATACAGGTTGTAGTCTGGGTCTTTTTGGGCTAGCTAACAAATACTGAATAAATTAAACCAAAGGAGCAATACTGGCTCCAAAGAGTTTACAGTTTGATAATTGGCCCTCCTTGGTTTGGTGGAAGCAACTTCTGCATCTTCTGAACTGTCCTTATCCATTTTTTTTGACAAGTTAAGCCTGGCGAGAAGGGAATTCTTGACTCCTAGCCCTGCCATCTTGCTACTCTTTTTACCGTGCTTATTTAGCAGTAATTAATGTTTCTGAGATTCACATGTTTCATAAGGTACCATCTAACTGCTGCATTGACTGGCTTCGTAGTCCTTCACTCACTGAAGTCCAGTAGGTAAGCTCTTAGTAGAGCTGAGTCTTGAGACTTCTGTGTGCTTTGTCTCCTTGGATGCCCTTTCTAGTAGGACTGATCTGCTGTGTGCCGATTCCCCGATTTCCCCTAAATACCATTCTTTCTCATAATTAAATTTAAGTTGGGAAGGAGGAGAAGTCATGGCTTGTGATTAAATTATCACTCTCGCTTTCTAGGCAGCTTAAGAAGTGAAATACTTCACTGGTTTTTGGACAGTGCATGCCCAGCAATGGGGAAAACACAGCAACACTATTTGAAATAAGAGGAATTTGGGTTCCTTGTTTCTCTTTACCATAGTGGGTGTCACTTAATGCTGCTGGTGGAGGCTTCCAGGCATTTTGTGACGCAGGTCAGTTATGCAGAGGCTGCTTGCCAAACCATCTGGAAGTAGAAATTTGAGGGTGCATTTGTTGAAACCCAAATGAAACATCCACTTTATGCCCCTCCTGGTGATGGGCTGTGTCTAACCACCTTGGAGTAGCGATTATGCATGTGGGATGGGTGGGCTCTTTGACACTCCCCATTCCCAGCCTTCATCCCTCCCAGGACATGATCAGTCATGATCAGTTCTCAGGGAGCAGCTTTTTAGCAAGAATTTCTAAGTAAACATATTTAAAACAGTACTTAACCACAGCTTCCTCAAAATACTGCATTAGAAAATAACCAATTATTTCTTTTGCATTCTGTATAACTGTTCACTTATGGAATATGGCTTTTTCTGGCTTTATCCATCCCAAAGACAGGTGTTTTATCTTAAGAATACAACTGCCTTTTTTTTATTCCAATTATGTTCTTTCTGATGATTATATTCAGGGAAAATGGTATGCGGTTGGACTACAGAAGAAGCAACATTAACATTTTATCTTATTGCGGTAGGAAAACTTATTACCAACAGTTAATCATTTGCATTGAGCTCCGCATTAGTTAGGAAAATATTATAGGTACTTGGGGGTGGGGGAGGAAGCATTTCAATTCCTGCCAGTGTCCTGCCTTCTTAACGTCTCTTGGCAGGCTACATCCAGAGATATGCTGAGCGCACTGCTATCTGATCATCAACCCTGTTTAATAAAATAGAGGGTGTTTTTTTAAAGTAATGACAACTCAGCTTAAAGCAAGATTGTGCAAAGTCCAAGATGGCAGCCCCAGCAAAGGCTTCTGTATTTCCTAGTTCAGTGCTGTGTCAAACTGAACATTCTGTCTTAGAAATTCTACCAACTGATCTAATCTTGTCTTAAAACTCTTTCCAGGTTTGCCTACTCGAGTATGCTGTCGCTATCTGATTGCTCTGCCTGCCAAATTTCCAAGCTGAATTCATCTTCCATTGATAAAGTGTGCTTCTAGCTGCTCAGTGCAGTCACCCTTCCTTCTTTCGCATGTCTCATTTCATTATTATAAATTAATATGAGGATTTTTTTTCCAGCCGAAGGAACTCCTGCCACGCAATTCAGATTTAGCTATCTGCACTTTCTTTTCTTATTTTGAGACTTTCCGACTTCCACTTGTTTATGTTGAAGGTTAATAAATAAGTAACCCTTTTTCTCACAAAACAAATATTTTTCTATCAAGATATCTCAGTGCAGATTATTGTGTGTCAAAGTCAATTTTGCTGCTAAATAACAAGCCCCTATGAATGAGCTCTTTTCAGCTGGGGGAGCTGGGGTGAGTGCTGCTCCAACATGAACGTTTTCTGGTGCATTTTTGTTATGGTCATCCTTAGCTTTTACACAGGTCCAAACCTTGGGATTTCACAGCTTTCCCCCCTCCCCTCCTCTGTGTTTAAATATTACAGCTGGTTCTTTCTATGGAATTACAGTTGAGGCTGATTATCTGAGTACCGGGTACTTTGTTGACCAGTCTGTAAATGTTCCTAGCACTGGCTTTTCCATGCAGTGCTTTATTGGAGTGGCAATTTGGATGCAGAGCTTGGGACAGTTTGAGTCAGCTCCTGCTCTTCGGGGTGTAGGTACCTAACAAAGTGGAAGACACAAGCTCTTCTGTGATAGCCAGGAGGAAAATACTGTGCTTCAGGGAGGGGAAATTACAGCTCTGTTATAAACATAGGGATTGGTACAGAATACCAGAGATCAAACTTCTAGGTTTAGTGTGAAGAGAACATGCAAAGAGGATTATTCTTACTTGATTTTTCCAACCATCTCAAAGGAGTTGGTATTCATCTTGGACGTACCCCAGCAAAAATTACTTTTCCCACAGCAAAGGAGTCTCTTGTTTCTCACTGCCTTTCTGATTATTATTTTTAATAAACTCTGTTGCTAGTAGTGCCTAAATATTGGTGTAATAAGGACGGTCCTGGACACTGGCCATAGTTTTATGAACTAAAGCTACACCTTAAAAAGTAACCAGGAGAGAAACTACTGTTGGGGAAAAAAAATCACTGCCTGGGGCTTGGCCTGAGCTGAAGAGAGCTGCTCACGTCCCAGAGCACGCCTTCCGTTCCTAGTGGTGACACTGGCTTTTAAAAGCATGGAAGCTTTACTACTTGCTTTGTGTATTTATTCTGTTTCTGGGAGGAGGGCCGGGGGGGGGGTTGTCTGGATTTCTTTCTTGTTTACAATTTGATTGTTTCTGGGATGGAGTCCGAAATGCAGCCCCAGTTCTGCTGAGCCCAGGGTTTGAGGTGCCCTTGATCAGAGCTGCAGAAGCAGCACTTCATGGGCACAGTTTGCTCATTAGAGCACAGTAATTAAGACAGCAAGCTGGGTGAATTGGGAATGTAGTTGCATCCAGCCATTTTTGTGAATTCTTCTTTTAATTGCTACAGCCAGCAATCGGTGGCTGTATTGCTTTCAGAATTTCAGAATATTGCTTTCAGCTTGCCCCCCCCCATTGCTTTCAGAAGTCCCTCCCCCTAAACAATATAGCTATACCTGCACTGAAAAATCAGGGGACATCTGGGCTCTTGTATTCAAATAGCTGGAATAAGAATTATTTTTTTTTTAATGCATTCTTGCTCATTACCAGTCGAAGTTCTCATCCTAAATTTGAAGCTAGGCTTATTTTCCCTTTAAGTAAAGGGAGAAGGGGTGAGAAGAGGGTCCATCTAGTACTGTAGAGTTGTACCTGAACTCGGAACCAAACAGTTTCCCCACAGAAACTTAACTCTAGAGCCCAGACTCAACATATGCTTATTTTAATTTGCTATTACAGCACTCGTGTCTTAAGTTATGTGAAAAAATAGGAAAAGTGCATCTGTCCTGACAAACAATACTACTTTTGCTTATGAGTAGATGATGACACTGGAGAAATGAGCTCTTTCGAGGATTAATGGTGAGTACCTTTCAGAAAAGACAAGCATAGTCCATGGTCAAGACCTACTTCGGCTGTTACTGGATATGTAACAGCCAGTACCGCTGCCAACATAATTGTTTCGCTGCCAGTTTTTAGCTTGTTGTTGAGAATTAAATGCATTTTAAATCAAATTATGTTCTGTAGTGATCCCTTTGTTTGAAAGGAAGAGGAGTTACTAAGGGATGTGCTGTTGTGTCTGTTGGAAACACTGCCCTTTGCTACAGAACAAGCATCATTCGATCCATTAATAGGGCGAAAGACTTCTGTGCTCAAGGACTTTAGAAAGAGATCAAATGAATTTGCTGAAGGTGGAAAGGCTCTGGCTACTTTAATCTATCTTTATTTGAGCAATTTAAACAAAGAGGGCAGTTTCCCATGCCTGATCCAAGGTCTTTCCAGCTCATGGAGGGTAGCTGGCTCCTGCAGAAGGAGGTTTACAGCAGAAGCTGATGTCTGTTCTCACCATGTCTTGGAGGAGCCTGCCTTCTTTATGCTACTAATTCAGGCGCCTTTGGTTAAATGCTTAAAGTTGGATTGCATCAATAATCCTTGACCATAGGCTAGGTCTATTTTTTTTTTCCCTTAAGTACATCCACAGGGGCTTAAAATGACCTTGAAAGGATGTAGTTTTAATACTACTTTGTTCCAAGTGCTACCATTTAACAGTAGAGTTTTATTTTTGCTTGAATGTGTAAGACATATACACACACACGTGTATGTGTATATATATATACAGGTTGCAACAGGGGCTTGCATATTTTTCATTTCAGGTTCAGAAGATGGATCTTAACTTTCTAATTACCTAAGCAATACACTAGTGTCTTTTTGTATTATTACTTGTACCTAACTCTGTGGTAGATGTCATTTTCTTAACAAAAGGTGTACTTGAAAGGTAGGAGTTGCGTACAGCTAAGAGGTTAGTATGTATAAAATAGCCGGACATACGTGTTCTTCAAAAGGCAGCTTGGTCTTATGTAGTTGCCTGGGCATTATTAGTAAATAGTACCTAAAATACTGTAGATACGCTTTGTGCAATTTTAAAGAAATCCTGCTTGCAGATGGTGCTTCAGTTTTATTAACTTTAATCTTCTAAAGGCTTTTTGATACCCAGCCTGTCCTGTAAACTGTATCAGAATTAATTTGAAAAACGCTGAGAAGTAACTAAACCTGTAGAATATGCTCAACTTGTCCTCTGCTAAAAAAAAAAAGCAACCAAACAAAAAACCACTCCAAACCCTTCAATGCAAAGTTCATGTTCACATCATCCTTATATGCTTCTGGTTCTTGCCGTATCACATCAGGCACAAGGAGCACACAGGAAAGGAATTTCTCTACATTTACCATCAAAACCAGGATTATTCAGGGGTAATGGTGCTAATTAATGATGTCATTATTATAATTAAATTATTGTTACTTATTAAATTAAGTAACAAAATAGTATAGAAAGTAAGTCCTTAGTCTTATTGCAGAAGAATAGCTAGCAGATTTTTTTTTTAACTATTGGGTGTGATTTGTTGTTTTCCCTTTTTAAGTATTGGAAGACAAATGGGAGCTTTATTCAACCTGTGAGATGAGCCCTCTGATTCTTGTGATGCTCGTTCTCTCCCTAAGATTTCTTTCTTTGGAGATTTCATAGTTAAAACTTGTTTTGAACTGCAACCTTTCTTCTCAGATCTGCTGCCCAGAGAAGGTGTGGAGTCTCCTTCTCTGGCGATGTTTAAAACCCACCTGGATGCGTTCCTTTCCATCCTACTCTAAGTGAACCTGTTTTGGCAGGGGTGTTGGAGTAGATGATCTCCAAAGGTCCCTTATGACCTGCGCAATTCTGTGATTTACATACTGAAATCTCCATGGAAACCAGGGCCCAGGGGAGGGATGTCACCTTGTCCATGTTAGAGTAGCAGCGTATAGAAGAGATGCGGCATCTTATGGGGCTGAAGAGGGGCTGGATACACTGTGAGACATGGGGTGGGATGCATGGATGGGTGGTGGGGAAGTTATCCAACTTTGCTTTCGCTCAGAAGTAGGTGGTCTGTATCCTGTTTCCATGCTCTCAGGTGATCCTAACATGGAGCTTCCCTCTCTGAACTGCTCTCCTTTCTGGGTTTTGTTTTTGTTTTCCTGCCATGTTTTGTAATCTCCAGCATCTTCAGCTGGACAACAGAGCTGTCGGTCAATTGCTATAAGCTACTTCTGGGTCCCCAGAGCTCCTGTAAGTAACTGCTTTCATTTTATCATTTACTGCAGTCACTTAGATTCCAGAGTCTAGGCACTAAGCAGATTCCAGTGTCCGCTTTAGATTCTGTAGCTGTCTTACACTTTGTTCTAAGGCAAATTCCCATCCTTCACATAGTGAGAAAATCAAATGTAGGGTTGGCCCCACCAGAGGTTTTTGGCAGGAGCTAATATTCAAGCAGATGGTTCCAAATTTATCTTCAATTGTTCTTTACCCTATGTTCTAACCTCTGGTGGGGGCATGAGGAGGAGTAGATTTTCTCAGCATCCCAAGACAACTGCTGATAGCTCCACATCACTCTTGTCTGAGAAGCCCAAGCATCACACCTTTTGAGCTATTGATGCTGCTTGGCCTTTACATCCATTCATAGATGTTCCAGGTACCGAGCTTTCCCCAGTCTTGGCTGTTAGAGTTTCTTGGAGAATGATTATCCAGAAGAACAGATAAGAATTTACTTTCAGAATTGCTTATTTAAAAATCCAACTCCCATCATCGTTTTTCCATAGTTTTTTTTCTTTTTACTCCACTTGTTTTAGATGACAAGCTGTTGAACTCAAGGATGGAGTTTACTTAGGCTGTGAGCATATGTACTTCCATGAATAAATTTTCAAGCTTATTAACTGGATTGTGGATCCAGGAAGTATTGACTATAGAAGTGAAGTAAATGAATGTTTTCAGTTTTCACTAAGGCGTTAAGCCAGCAGCCTGTCAGGCTTCTGCCCTGCAGAAGTTCAGTGTGCACAGTCAAGTGTCAGAATATTTTAAAGGGATCTAGTTCTTTTGGTATCTCGCTGTTTGGGAGCACCTGGAGGCTCAGTGATGGGATTGTTTGGCTTCTGTGGTCATACTAATTTGTTAGTGTTGTGACGAATTGCTTTTTACTGATGGGAAACAAGGGACAGCAGGGGAGGAGAATGAGGCCTGCTGGTTAAAATATAGTAGGTAGAAACCTCTGTGGATGAAGAGACTTTTGTGCTAAGGGCAGCTGAAATATAGAAGGGGCTTTGGTAGTTTGGCATTTTTTGGTTTGGTTTTTTTTTTAACCAACCTGCTGCAGAAATTAATTTTTACCCATGCAAGGCTTGGGGTTGGGTTTTTTTTTGTTTGTTTTTTAAATTCTATGGCTGTAAACTTGCCAGGAAGGATAAATATTCCGAAAAGATGGGCTTGGTGGTAGATTGAAAGCCAGGTCCATGTTCTGGAGGAGTCTTGAGCGATGCTGTGGTGTCATGACTTGTGCTGTGTGACCTTAAAGGACAAACATCAACAAGTGGTGTACTTGATTTTCTGCTCCTAAATCACTGGTGTGCTGGGGCTGGGTATGGCAGGACTGACTTGACAGCTATTAAAGAAGATGTTACCCCTTGCTGTTCAGAGCTGGTTGAGAGATTACTTTGCAGAAAGAAGCTTGATGTCTGAGGAGCCTGGAGAATGCATTATCCCACCATTACACATCTGTCTGCAGGTGCTTTGCACAGTTATGTGCCTGCAGGTTGTCCTCCTTAAGCCTGTACTGGCAGACACTGCTCAGAAATTACCAGGGCAAAGTCCCTGGGAAAATTAATGGTAGGGTTTAGTTAGACTGTCGCTTCTTAAATAGGAACTAAGTTGAAAGCATCTAAAAATTGATACAGAAGGAATTTGTAATGAGAAGTGGTACTTTTATAATGAAAAACTACCTTGTAAAATAGAGTTTAGTATTAGTACCGTTCTAAGAGATAAAATTTCTTAGATGAAATCTTTAAATGTTTGCTTAGGCATCTTTCACCTGTTCCTTAAACCGAGCAATTGCCTTTCAGTTTTCTGAATTACACCTGTGGAATGTAATACAGAACTGTAAAATTAAGCCATTAAGATAATGTATGTTTGGTATGTGTGGCAGGTAAGATTCCTATTTTCAGCTTATACTGATCTCTTAATTAACTGATGAGCTTAAGTAGCTGAGATACAGTAATAGTGCATTTAGTTAATTGGCTAATGTGAAACTTTATCCCTGCCAATAACTGTGACACTGGAATAAATTCAAGACATGGTGTTAGATCCTGTAACTAAGCTAATTTAATCATTGGTCATTGTAAAAACAGTTACCGACTTGGAGGCTTTTTTTGTTCACTGCCTTCTGGAATTTGTGACTGCTGTGCGTGGCGGGAGTGACACGGCAAGCAAAGCTGTGTTCACCTAAGTATTCATTAGGAACGTTAAATTGGCCATCTGTCTTGTGCATTATACCTTGGATTACACAGACCGTGTTAAATTCCAAATTTTGGTGGAAGGGTTTAATGCAACATAGCCCCCTGCAAATTAACACTGTGGTGAGATGGGATCTGGAAACTGTGCTGACATCTGCAGCTCCTCCTAAGCAAATCTCCTTTAGGGGAACTGAATGGATTTCTAGGATCTCTGTTGCTTTTAAAATTTTCCTAGGCAGCATTGAGCTGTAGTGGTGACCTGAAGTAGTTTAAACTATGTTGAAACTAGCTCTGAATCTCTGTGGGGCTGGCAGAGCTTGTTTCTGTCTGTGGCGCTGAAGTGCCCCAGCTCTTCCTTTGCTGTTCTTCCTCCTGAGGCAGTGAACGGGCGATGCGCTGCACAACTCTGCGTTTGCTTGTTATAATAAAGTAAATTCACTGCTGGCATCGCCCAGAAGCTGCAGCATCGTGTGTACAGACGCTGCACGCGGGTCTGCTGAGCAGGGAGTGCCGGCTGGCGTTCAGCATCCCTGCACCTCATCAGGGTGGATCCGGCTGCGTTGTTTAAAGAAAATTATCAGCTTAATATTTTTTTTATATTTCTGGCAGGATGAGAAGATAAGGCTGCCTTTGATTATGTCTTTTAACTTTTTTTTTTTTTAATGAAAATTGTGCTAGTGTTGGAAGTACTCAACGGTGTGTTAAACACAGACCAGATGTACAGCAGATGTCCCTGTCTGTCACTTGCCAAACTGGGAGAATTCGTGGTGACCTTGTGTGGTCGGTCTGTGGCTGTGGCAGAGGCTGGCGCTGGCTGCGCTGCTCCCACGGCTCAGGCCAACATAAAAGCAAAGCTTGGGTTTGGGCACCACTGAGCCAGACCCAGTTTTGTGCCTTGCTCAAAGCACACAGAACTTGGCTGTTGGTGTGCAGAGAAGCAGTTGCAGCACTTCCAACTGTGTGTTTTTTGACGGGGGGGGGGATGTCTGCCTCCAGTAAACATCTTTACAGAATCACGAAATCACAGAATCACATGGGGTTGGAAGGGTCCTCATCCAGGCTAATCCCCCTGCCAAAGCAGGTCCACCTAGACCTTTAGACCTTTCCTTAGCAGTTCATGTAGGCACTTGTTTTCCAGCAGTCGGAGGGAGAGGATTATCAAGGAGGAAGGGGGCTTTGGAGCAAGGATGATGTTTGTTTGCAACTGGGAACACCAGAACTTTCCTTGTATTAAATCTGTGTTAGGTGGTGAGATTGGTCCGTGCTGGTGGACACCATCAGGTGCCTATGTCACAGCAGTGCACTGGTGCGGAGCTGGCCTGTCAGAGGAACTTGCCATTTTATGGCTTTATCTGATATGACTAAAGTTTCTGTTAACTGAATCGAAGGGAAGATACAAAAGGGTTTTAGTACTTCAAAAGTGAAGTTGCTGGGTTGCGTTCTTCCTCATGATGGGAGACAGAAAGCACTGGGGTGTTCTTCTGTTTAGGTAAGCTCTGTGCAGCTTCCCACCTCATTCCCACAACTGTTCCCAGCTCTGCTCTGCTCCGTACCGTGCATATTTTGTTTTGCATGTGAGAGGCTGCGTTGATGCCAAGCTCTCAGCTGTGATTGAGTTTTAACTTAAGCTGTGCTTTGCAGAAGTCAAAAGAGACTGCATAAAGTACATGCTTATCTCAAATAGAGTATTTTTCATGTTCCTGACAGCTTCCTTAATGGTTCCTGTCATAGGTTTCCAGAAAGATAGTCTAGTTGTGCGCTGTAGATGGTACAGATTTAATGTCTTGGTGCTTGCACAGTATGATTTGGGAACGGGTAAATCCTTATCCTTTTCTTCATTCAGCTGAAAATATGCATCTACCAGAAATAGGAGCAGATTAAATTCTAGTGTCAACAGTGCTGGCAGGTAATTGCATTGATAATGTCTGTCCCTTGAAGGTGTTCCACCATAGTGCTACTCAAACTAAACTACGAGGCTGAAGCTAATGCTGAGCAGCCAGTAGAGGCTACTGCTGGTCTTCCTGCTGGCTGTGGAAGCAGAATTTGTGGCTCCAAGATTTCTGTGATGGGGTGTGATCAAGATAGATGGGCATCATCTAGCCTTTGCCCTGCCTGGCAGTGTTCCTGCTTCACCCATGGTCACCCCTTGACTGAGACACTAAGGATTTGAGGTGTCAACTCTGCAAAGGTGTTTGCTCCTTAGATGTTTTCATCTACCAGAAGAAGAGGTGTTACATCAGGAGCTTAATCAAGATGATTAGGAAATGTCCTGCTTGTGCTTCCAGCAGGAAGCTGGTTGGGCAGGCAGGGCTCGGGAGTAACCACAAAACTTTCATAAACTAATAAATAAGGCCATAGAACTACACTGGGAAATAGTGCTGAGCTTTTGGTGGGAGACCAATGTGAAAAATTTCCTTTGAAAAATACTGTTCAAAATATGAAGGCAAGCAACAGTAGAGAACTCCACAGTTACTCTGTTTGCATTATTGCTCCGTTCGGCACCACTTACCGAGGGAGTTTGTATCCATCAGGTTTGCTGTCCTCCTCTCGCAGCCCTGGGAGCAGAGGAGTTGTCCTCATAAAACCTGCATGAAGAGACAGGAGGCTGAAATTCACCCCTGGCCAGCTGGCACTCAGCTGTGAGTTGCACCTTAGACAAAATACACTGATATGTTTTAAACTTCTACAAAAGGCAACCTACGTTGTCCCAGCGCAAAGCACACATCAAGGCTGTTGGTGATCTGGATAGATCCCACCTACGTTGGGATGAGGTGGGGTGTTTGGGCCCGGTGTACCACCAGGGAACAGATACCAAAACTTTGAAGCTCTTACTTCTCGCAGTGATGCTGTTAGTTTCTTTGAAACGTGAGGAGTGATGAGCTGCTTGGAAATACCAGCTTCTCTTGATTTCTTCTGCAGTTCCTGTTGAAAATGATGGGAGAAATGGAAAATACAGTGGTAATAGCTGGTAATTAGAGTCAATTTCTTTCTTTGTCCGGAACATTCGTACACCCTCATCTTCTCATGTGTGTTATATCTCATGCTGTGAAGCCTCTGGATTGACTCGGCAAAGATTGACTGCCTTGCGTATGGGGAGAGGCAGGGAAGCATTGTGTGCGTATAACTTGTCTGGAGCTGCCTGTAATTACCAGCGTGACTCGCATTTTACTCACTACCATTTCCTCTGTGCAATTATCTCCTTTTGGCGGAAGGCGTGAGGTAGGAGCAGAGAAGCAGCTTCCCCCGGAGAAGCCGGGGAGGCGTGTTCCCCTCCTTCGAGCAGCGCTCTGCGACACCCCGGTGCCGGCACAGGTGAGCAGTGGCTGGGGGACACAGCGCCCGCTCGGCCGTGAGCACAGGGGTGACAGGAGTGACTGATGGCCCCCCTCTCTCCCCAGAGGGACCACATACATCATTTAGCACCAGCACATGGCGTGTCTGGCAGGCTGCTCGCCCGGGAGCGTGGGCCTGGCTGGGAGTGATGGTGATCAGTCGGCTCTCCCCCACTGGGTCTTCCCATTCTCCATCGGATTACATTTTATCTTTTTTTTTTTTTTTTCTTCCCTCTTTCACCCCCTTTCAGGTAGGGGAAGGGGGAAATAGCCCCAGGGGTTGGTTGGAGGCTTTACTTCTCGTGCACGGGTTTGTCTTGGCCAGGTTTGCTGCTCTAAAAAGCTTCATGCCGCAAGTTTACTTCTTGTCTGGCTCAAAATTAACTGCTTTGCCTACACCTCTATAGCACGGGTCTGAGTCTGTAGCCTGATGCTTCGTTACACATCTGTTTTAATTATATCTCTTGAATTTCTATCAGGAAACGTAGTTCTTGTCATACTGTTCATTTCACACCCCACAATCTCCCTTCGTGAAAAAGACTAATATTTAACTTAGTTCCAAGCATTTGTTCTGTCTGTCTATACACAGCATTTGGAAGGCTCGTGGCTTTCTCAGCCCCCCAGGGTCCCCAGAAATGTTACCCTGCTCTGAATACTCTCAGGACTATGCTTCTAGATATTTCCTTTAGTTTTCATATGAAATATTGGTGCTCCTTCATTTCCTTGTTAGGAAAATTTAATTGTTCCGTGAAATATTTCATCTGTAAGGCTGAAAGTCTTTTACTACTGTCCAGGGACACTTCCTTTACAAAATACTGTTCATGCCTTGCAAAAATGTGACCTTAAGAAATAAAAATTCTGAAAACTATCAATAAACAGATAAGGTTCTGCCATTTTCCTGTTATTGTGTAAGCCTATGTTACTTAATGTAATTCAGATTGTCTGCTGCTTAGATGCAATACATTTCCCCCTGCCCCCTCCTTGGTTTCTTCTCTGCACCGCTCCTTTGTACTGGCTCTTCCTCCAAACGCTACTGTAATTTGGTTGCTGAAAGGATCACACTAGAGAATGATGCAAAGAAAATGATTAGGATGAACTGTAACTAGATATTGATACCAAATTACAAGATGGCTTAGAGAGAAAATTGGAGCAAAATTGATTTAAAATGAGACTTATTTGATAAAGTAGAGTAGTACTCGCTGATTGTGGGGAGGGAAGCCCTTGGGACTATTACGAAAAGAAACTGCATGGGTAATAAACTGTTACTTTGCATTTCATTTGCCTTCGAAAAATACTTTCTTAGCAACTGATCCTCAACAGGGAAGCAATTTTGTAAAGAAAATATTTTTGATCATTAGTTCAATTTGTGTAATATCTAGTTAGCTTCTCTTGAGCGTCTTCAGATAATTACCCATTGCTGTTTCTCGCATTGCGTATCCCTGGGAGGATATCGCTTCCCCAGCTGAAGCTGTGCATGTTTACAATTGAAGCAAAGCAAACAGTACCTGCGTGCCATCTTCTCCTCGCTGCCCTCAGCCTCTGCAAGTCTTGGTCTGCCTTGTTCCCTTGACGGCTTGTCACTTCTGTCTTCTTCCTCCTGCGGAGCCGAACCGTCATCAAATCCCACTTTTCCCACTGAGAAGAGATTCTGAGAATCTGTCTCGTTGTTCCCATTCAGATAAGCTATTTTGGTTATTTTTCTGTCTTTCCTTCAGCACTTCTGTCGGGTCCTCCTGCTCCTTCCCTCGCAGATCATTCAAAATCTTTTTCATCCCTCAACACTTAAGCAGTTGTTTTCATCTTTTGTTTTCCTAAATGAAACAAAGAAAAAAAAGCAAACAATGAAACATTACCAGATTTTGCCAGATTGTCCTGATACTGGTGTCGCTTCAGCATTTTTTGTGTGGGCTTCTAATGCTGGCCTGTATCTGCTCTTACTCGTGCTCCATGGATTGAGGGTCCCAGCCTGCCCCAGCGCTGGCTTCTTGGTGTGGATCGGTCTCCATACCTGTTTGCAGAGATGTGGAAGCACCAAAAGGCCCTGTTCTCACAGCTCCAGCACACAGTTGCTGGTGGGTGCCTGGAGATCAACAGCTTTGAGCCTCCAGTCCTAAAATGGAGCCTGTCCAGTCCAGATGTCCCTTCTGGGAACTCTGCTGCGCTGGGTGGGTTGTGTATGCATGGAGATGTTTCCAACACATGGTTTGGCCAAGTTGGGGCAGTTTCTCCTGCTTCTTACAAGAGCAGCAAAAGACTAATGCTACAAGCAACATATGCTTCTGTTTCAAAGGAAAAGCAAGAAATTCACTGTATTGAATGTAACATGCCAACTTTTATTCCTAGCATTAAGAAATAGGTGAAAAATAGTTGAAGAAATGGGGTGGGAGGGAAAAGCTCACATAAAGCTGACTGACAGCAAAGGAGGTGTTTCCCCAAATGTTTAAGTTTTAGCTCAGTTACTGGGAAGTAACTCTGGGCTGTAAAAGGGGACCAAACCCTGTGGTCTGGCTTACAGGGCTACCTGCGTGCTTAAGAACTGGGGAGGAGAAAAATCTAATTCCCGTTGAAGCAGAAGGTCCACCTGGCCTTCTCCAGAGGCTATAAGCTGTCTGATGTCTCATTCAGCTGTTGCATTTGCATTATTTGATTTGACAGTAAGCCCTTTGGGGCAGAAATATTATCCAATTTGATTATTGAGTGCTACAGTTCATGGGTGTATAAACTAGGAATTATGAATGCTTTAGCTGGATATTGGCTTTTAGGATGAGACTCTTCTGTTACCAGCTGCTCCTACTCATCTGGTCCGCTTTGGAGGAGGCAGCAGTACTGTGATCCTCATTGACAGCGACGTTACAAACACAACAGCTGTTAAAAAAAAAAAGTTCTACTTAGACATTTTTTGACATTCTGTTAAGAAGCTGATTCAAATATCTGGATTTATCTGCATAAGCTCACTTAAAAGAAGTGTAGATAACCTTACCGATGCCATTGCTTTGATGGGAAGCTGCAGGGAAGGGAGACAAACCTTCATAATTCCGGTTATAGAATAGTCTGCAAGGACTCGGCAAATACATCTTTCCTTCTGAAAAGTAAGACTTGGTAGTTTGCCAGGAGCTAAGGTTAGCGGGGCAGACAGTAGTAGCTACCTCGAGGATCCCTGGGTGCCCTTCTGCCTGTGAAGGGAAAATGCATCATATGCTGCTAAATCTTACTGATGGTATGGAAACAGCCCACTGCTTGTCTGCCAGTGCTCTGAGGTCCCTTTGAGGTGTTAAACAGTCTAATAAAGGGGTGCTCAATCCGGGAACGGGGCTTGGATTTTGCCTGTGTAGGGACACCTGAATGGCAGACGTGCTGGAGGGGAACAGGGCAGGAGGCATCTTTAAGGCAGCTCTCTGGCTAGAGCAGGTCCAGTGTCCAGGAGGGTGAAGAACATCGGTGATCACTGCAGTAACCCCTCTGAGCAGCCCAGGAAAGGCCACATGTCACACATATCACTGTATTGTTTTTTTTTCTTTGTTTGTTTTTTCCATTGGTTGGACTAGATGATCTTAAAAGGTCCCTTCCAACCTAGGTGATTCTGTGATTCTGTGTGGTTCTCCTCCCTGAGAAAGGCTGCTCTTAAGCAAGGTCCTGCAGCTTGTCAGCAGCTTTTTACCCCTCTTTGGGATGCACAGAACCATGTGAATATCTGTGAGCTACTGGAGCAAGAACAACCGGAACTATTTTGGAGTGTCACTGATGTGCCGATCTCTTCCTTTTTGAAAAGTGGGCTGTTAATGGTCTTCATATTTCCTTCTAAATTAAGCTCTTGCCAAAAATATCAGCCATTGCCATCTATTGAGATGGGTAACGTTGAGTATTGCTTCAGAGAGAACATGCCTTCTTGGCATTTATGAAAGTATTCATATTTTCAAGCAGGATATTAATAATTTCTTATTTATGTTGAAGTGTTGTAAGATGAAAAATTAATGTGGATGTTACTTTGTCTTCCACATCTCACAAGCTTGTTGTGCCCCTGATGTGCATAGTCTTAAATGAAGTCAACATTTTCTTTTGAGCTCCAGTTTACTTCCAAAGCAAGGAATATAAAATTGACACTGTAAATACCTGACAAAGCGTTTCAGACTGCTGATGTTTGTTTCACTGCTGATTCTGACTAGTCTTTATCAGCCTTATTACAGAAAAGGGAATGTCCTTTGATGTGGTCCAGAATTTCAGTTGTAGTAATCCGCGTAGTGATGTTTCTTTCTAGTGACTAAAACATAAGGTGGAAAGCGAGACATTTAGGCCCTTTTACACATTAGGTTTTTTAATGTGTCTTAAGTTTCTTGTATCCCTTCTGTTCCATCTATCGACACAGCTAGAGAGCGATAAATATTTCTTTGGGGGAGGCACAAAGCTTTTAGAGGATTCTTGAAGCACTTCTAATAAATGGTAAACGTGCTAAAGACCTTTTTAAATACTGGCTTGTGAAGCCGAGTTGTGTTTAAAGGCTTAGTACTGGGATGGATGGCTTGTTAGAGTGGATTTGGCTTCAGAGCCGTTTGTAAAGTCCCTTTTTCCCACCATCCTTCTTCCCAACTTGAAAAAAAAGAATTTATCACTGGGTTTATCATCGCTGCCGTCTGTGTAGGAAGGATTGTATCTCCAGGGAGAAGTTACCCGAGACTGTTAGGATCTCTGTCTCTTTAGTCTCTCCCCTGCTATTCCTGTCTAGCGAAGAGCAGTGCAGGCAGATGCTGGCGGGGGAGAGGACGGGGCTGTTGTGGTCCCTGCTGCGGTGCCGGGCAGAGCTGTGCGCAGGCACCGCCGCCGCGCTCGGGGGCTGCGGGAACTGCCTTTAACCCGCTTTCATAATTAATGTTTGGGGAGAAGGAGAGTGCCCTGTGGGATAAATTAGCATTCATTCACTGTACGTGCAGACAGATGTTAGCCGAAGTAGAATGGAAGAAGAGATGCCCACTGACCCGCATTTCTTGCATTGTCCTGTTCTGTCTGTCGGAAACATTCATGCTCTGACTGCTAAGCCTTAATAAGGGAACAATTCCTTGTTTAAGTACGTTTTTACAGTTTCATACTATGCTGTTTAATGCATGCAGTCCATCTTGTCTGGGCTGCCCCCTTCACCATTGTTCTAGGCTGGACCATCATCAGCTCCCAGCTTGTGTGTGCTCAGCTGAGGCTTGGACTGGGAATGGCTGGACTTTGCCAGGAAACTTGGTGTTTTGTAAACACTTGGGTTTGCTGCTCTGAAATCTGTTAAATGGTCAGCACTTCTTTGAAAAGCAAATGGAAGCAATCTCATGGAAGCAATCCCATGGAAACAAAAAGCAATAAATGTTTGTGGTCACTTCAAAGGATTCAGAAGTTTATTATTGTTAGTTTCTGCATGGGATACAGAATGCCAGCTGGAGACATTGCATGTGTGCCATGCGATTGTCATTTGCTACTTTTAATCATGATCTGACTTTGTTTCCATGCAAATGCATCCTGTATTTCATTTTATTTTTTAATCTGGAGAAGGCTCATGCCTTGACATCGTAGGCAATGTCACCTTACCATCAGAAGTTCTTTTAAATGTCCTATTTTCAGTGGCTTAAGTCTGAGCTTCTCAGGTGTGAATGTCTTCTGAGTTACACATTTTAAGTAGGTAGTTCTTTGGTCATATAAAGTATGGGTATAATCTTGTATATGTGGTTTAGTCTCCGTAAAGGCTGCATGAAGTTGAAATGCCTTCTGCAACACCAGGCACTGATGGTCAACCCCGACTCACAGTGTTTGGAGTTGGCTGCTGTTTGGAAAAAAGCTGAGTGATCTGTGGCAGGAAAAAAAAAAACAATGAAGGAAAAGGAATATTTGAATTAAATATTATTTTTGCAAAATGCTACGACTTACCTGAAATGAGTATTTTATGATATATTGACAATTAGTTTTCTCAGTCATGTCCATTACCCACCCCCCCATACTCTTTGCCATAAATAAGGTTTGTAGTTAACTGTAGAGATACAACAGAAGTGTAGATTAAGAACTTAGAAGAGTATTTAGACATTGCAGCATTCTTCCATTGCAAACTGAATGCTGGAGTAAGATTGAGGTGAGAGAGGTTTTTTGTCAGCTATTGTCAACTTTTTGTCAGAAAACTAAGCGTGTGTGGAGAAACAAAACGTTTCTTTATTATCTCTAGGGATGGACGTGGGATACAGAATGATAGATGTGAACCCTTGTTTGTCCTGGTGCTCTCCCATCTTTGCGGATTAGCCAGGAGCACTTGATAAGCAGCAGCTTTGCTCCACAGGCTTTGATATGGAAGCAATATAGTGGTGTCTCACTCTCGTAAGAGACATTTCAGCCTCAGTAACATGGACGTGGGGTGACAGATGTCATCTCTTCATGCACCCCTGACCTGATGGCAACTCAGGTTCCTCTGCTCTCTTGGGATGGTGAAGACTCTTCATGGAGAGCGTAGGAGGGGATGTCTCTCCAGCATCGTATGTGGTGGGATCCTTAATTGACTTCAGTTTTTTTTGTAGCTTACCTGTACTGAGCATTCAGTACTCATCACCCGGTTTCTGTGAGCTGTCCCGTGGAGGAGCTGCTTATTTTCAGCTGCAAACACGCTTAAATTTAGCTTAACTGTTGAAGGACACTATTTCCTCTGGAGACGTTTAAGCTATGTATTGAAGGGTTTGCGGTATGGAGCCGTGATGAGAACTGTTTTTGTGGTTTGTCGCTGCTCCCCTCCCCGTGCTGTCCTCGCAGGGTCCCACTGCAGTGAGCTGCTGAAGGAAATGGGTTTTAACTCCTGCAGGGAGAAGTTCTTCCCGGCGTGCGTTGAAGTTTGCTCTCTTCTTTTTCCTTTCAACAGAAGTTGAAATAACCCCTTACTCGTGGAAAGGGAAGAGAAGGGTTTAGCCCAGCCGTAGCACTGCTGTAATTTCAAGTGAGCAGGTAGTTTTAATCCACCACCATCATACCTTGTGATACCATGTGATTATCTTAACTGGCTATTACACAGAAATAGCTGTAGTTAAAATGAAACAAATGCTTTCCGGCTTATTGTGAATGAGGTAACCACTTTTAAAAGCTTGATAGATTCCTGGATTATTCTTTAGGGATTTCTTTCTCTGACAGTTCTAGACTTTGTGCGTCTTACTTGCAGTTCTACATATACTTAACTATGAATTAAAGCTGTTTAAAAGGAGTTGATGCAAAAAAAACCCACCAAAGAAACAACCCACTTAGCCTCTTAAAACTCTTGTATTAACAGAATATCATGTCTGTTGAGCAGAGAGTTGCTAGCAGCGTAGGGTGGAGATCCAGGTGCCGCGTGGTCTCTCTGCACCCCCGTGGTGGGATAACAGGGGTCTTGCTGTACCACCGGTGGGATAACAAGGGTCTCACTGTACCACTGACCCAGCCTTCACCAGATGAATGTTGGACACAAGACTCCCAGCCGGGTGCATGTGGCACAGGTGAGGTGATGCAGGGTTACTGGTGAGCTTGGGGAGAAGTTTTGGGGTTCTCAGGGGGTGCAGGAGAAATCAGCAAGCAGCAGGAGGTAGCCCCTCAATTTTTCTAAGGCGAGCCCAGGGAAGGGAGGTGATGCCCCAAAGGAGATGGGGAAAAAGGAGCAGGATTGCCTGAAAGTAAACTTAAGCACCGTAGATCCTAAACAGAATAACCAAAATGCACTTCAGTAATTTTGTGCTGTAACTTTTTTTTTTAAATTTTCTCTTCCTCTTTCCCTTCCACAGTTGCTCTCGGTCGTAATCAGCCCTTGAAGAAAGAGAAACCAAAATGGAAAAGTGATTACCCCATGACGGATGGACAGTTGCGCAGCAAGAGAGACGAGTTTTGGGACACAGCACCAGCTTTCGAAGGTCGCAAGGAGATTTGGGATGCCCTCAAGGCAGCTGCACATGCTTTCGAGAGCAATGATCACGAACTGGCACAAGCAATCATTGATGGTGCAAACATAACACTACCACATGGTAGGTTCATCTAAGATGGATGTGGCCTAAGTGTAACAGTAGGTTAAGGCAAATGTTTGTTTTGGTTTTTTTAACCTGAAAATCAACTGAGACATATATGCAATAGTTTTAAATGTATTTCAGTATGCACAGTGTCTTTCAATTTGGTGTTTCAAAGAGAATTACATCAGTGTAGAGGGATGAAGAAAGGCTACCTTTCTATCATTACCTAAATTTGAATGTATGGTCAGGTACTTGGTGTAATGCACAACTTAAGAGTCTGATCTCTGTACACAACTCTTGTTAACTCTGTAATCCTTTGGAACACCTGCATGCTCACAGGTACAATTTTCTTAATTTTTTCCCTAGCCTCCCTTTGTAAGGGAGTAGAATAATTTTTTTTTTTGTGATCTTCCAAGTTTCTTTGGCACTTGAATTGTTTTGGGTTTTCTTTTTTAAATTTCTTTTCTGAAGAGCATGAAAAACTTTCTGAAAAACTTGGTGCTGGCAATCAGGTTTAAGATCTTGTAGAAGATAAACTGTAAGCACTTATTTCAGGTACTTTCCCCTTTGCTCTGTTGTTCTGAATTCTGACTTTTTAAAAATTCTCTTCTCCCTCACTCCACCCGCTGAGATGAATCACTCCCCTTTATTCCCAATAGAAATACAGCTCAAGTTGTGCATTTAAAAAGAAAAACATTTTAAAAGTTGAATAGATTTGTAGCTTCAGTAACCTAAAAGAATCAGGATGAAATAAAACCCCAACACAAACCAACAAACCACAACCAAAACAACCCACACCAAAAAAACTCCCACCAACGACCCGTAACAAAACATGGGGAACTGAAGCCAGCGTGTGTGTTCTGGTTAGGCTCTGCTTGGTGTCCTCTCTTCCAGGAGGGGCCTGAAGAGGCTTGCACCAAAAAGTGAACTTGTTCCAGACACATGGAGCTGAATCCTATATAAAAGACACTCTATATGTGCTGATTAGGGTCTCCTGGGAAGAGAGAAATTGATGTGAAAGGTTGTGTACCTTGCTTTCCGGGTAACTAGTCTTCATGAGATTAACTACTCATCTCTTTTTTTTTTTTTTTTTTATTAATGGTGTTTAAGGACCTCATTTTCCTTAAGAAGTCACAGTAGACCATGTTGGAAGAAAATGGATTTGGGGATCTGTCTGTCTTTTCCCATACGAAAGTGTGGAACTTTATTAGTTGTTCTTTTCCCCTCTCCTGTCCAGCAGTCAGGATCTCTGAAACACCGCTGAGAGGTGGAAACTTCCAGTGCTGCAACACGACCTGGCTTTTCCATAATTCATGAGCGATCTTTTGTGGTCCTCCAGATCATTGCTTGTTTTCAAGGAGATTTGTGTTTTGCTGGTTTGACTGATAACGAGTGAGTTTTTGTCAAGGGCAGTTACACCTACAGAAATGATTTCTGTAGTAGATGTAGTTTTAAAGAGAAATTTGTCAATTATTTCCAGAACTTGCCAGTGCCAAGGAGATCTCAGGTCTTCTCTTTGACAGACCTATTGGAGGTCTGTACATGTTCTAGGCCCAATCCATTGGAGAGAGAAAAATAATTTCCTTGCTGTAGTCTAGCGTGGTTTTCAAAAAACAGAGAAAGGTGTCAGGTTGTCCAGCATGGAACCGGTATCAGCAAGCCTATTTTCCTGTGCTTGTCATACCTATTTTTTTTCCTTGCACTGGTTCATAAAACTGGTCAGAATCTGGAAATCCTAAACTACCTACCAGGCTTCTTGATTTTATGTATCAATAATGTACTTTAAATGGCTTATTTATTCTGTGCCCAGAAAACATCAGAATATACTCCTTCTAAATCAATAGTGTTGCTGGATTTTTGTCCTAAAAACATCTAGATTGCTGAAAATATCCCAGAAGAAGCTGGGTGTTTGGGAGGCTTGTGAGCTGGAGAGAACTGTAGGTGAGAAGGGTCTGGCAAAATTGATACAGAAGTTACTGATAATTTTAAGTTACCATTCAGATATATTGAAATAATTACTTTCTCAGAGATCAAGTATTTGCAGACCTAAGGTAATCGCTGCATTGTTTTGCTTAGTTGCTAAAATAAAAATAGTAGAGGTTGGGAAAACTCAGTGTTATTTATGGGGCAGGTTTAACAAAATATAGATTACCTTCTGCTATGGTTATGAGTATTATTGTCCAGACCAGAGTTCAGCTTGGTGTAAAGAATCATCCCTTAATGTGTGAACCCTCACCCTCTGCAGCGAGGCTCTGAGCCTGCTTGTGGCCATACACAGAAGACTCACAGAAACACAATTCTTCTAGTAAATGAAAATTTGAATCACGAGCATGCTTTTGCAGCGAGAGGGATATTATTTGTATAATCTGGTAATGGAATTTGACGAGACCCCAGTAATATGCTGTTTTGACAGCATTAGATTATATATTCAGTTTAAATGTTGCACTAGTGTACATACGAACAGCACTTCCAGGGGAAATGTTAAATTTATGGCGTCGAGTCATGCAAAGAAGCCATTTGACATGCTAGGGCTCTGCTTCCTCTCATCAGAGTGGCATAACAACTTGTAATTGCGGAGGAGGATTTTATTCAAGTGGGAAAGTTTAAGTCTGCCTGGAAGAATGTGCCTTCGGGTTCTGAGCTGGAGTCGCTTGTGTGTCCATGGTCCTCACTCACGAGAAGAGAGGATGGGCGATGTATAGTTTTGACGCTCCCAAATTTTAAAAACGGCATTTCGTAGTCTCTTAAATAACTCCTCATTAATCTTATTTAGAGTTTAAGGATTTTAAGTCCCAGCAGTTTCTGGTTGCAAGCAAAAATCCAAAACTGGGCAGAAAACTCACATTTCTTGTCTTGGGCAGTCTCAGGAATGCGGGATGGATGGCGTGCCCTGGAAACTAGCCCTTTTAATGTCATTGAATGTAATACTTAAGGGAGATGAAGTATGTGAACTCTTGAATTTGGCTTTTCAGCAGACAATTTGCTTGGGGTCCTGCCTACTACTGGCAGACTCGAGTCTGCTCTCTTAAGGCCCACGTGCAGAATAGTCAGAATATTTCAGAAATAAGTCAGGAATCAAACTTGTATCAGACGCTCCATTGCACAAGTCAGGCCTGGCCTGAGGCTGGATTCCAAATACAGGGAATATTTCGGATATTTACTCAGGATATTGAGTTTAGTAGTGATTTTTTTTGTACCCGCAAAATTGCATTACTTGCTTTATATCCAACTTTCTGCTGGTGACGCTTTTCTTGTGCATCAGCTGCTTGCATAGTTCTCTATGCAATGTGACCTTTCCGCTCCAGAGAAGGCTATTTCTTTTAGAAATTCAAGTATTTCTTAGTCATGAAGCATTGTTAGTGCCATGTATGAATAGATTATGAATAAAAGCCTTGCATTTATGGGCTCAGTCATCAGCAAACTGAGCTTATCTCCAGCCAGGTAGAACAAACAAACTGTCCTTGTTCTGAGTGACATCACAAACCTCCATGTTTTTGTTTACAAAAACTCACTTTGTGGAAAAATGAAAAAAAAAAAAAAAAAAAAAAAGGAAGAAATGAGAAGGAAGATGATGGAGAGAAGGAAAAGGATGGTGGGAAGATTGTGACATATCAGTGAAAAATATTTGGGTAGGAAATGAGCTTGAATGAACAAAGCGAACAATGTATCTGTAGTTAGAAGCTCTGTTACTGAAAAAAAAAAAAAGTATCACAGACTGAAATGAATTAGTCCTTTGTGAACATCCTTCCTAAAACCTCAAGCAATATATTTTGCCTTGATTTATTCTGGAAGCAGCAGCATCCTTCCATCCATGTAGATGGTGTAAAAGAAAAGAAAATTGTGTAAGACAAGATACTATTTGACCCCAGATACTTCAGAGAATAAAATCTAATAGTACCAAAGCGACATTAACTTGTAAGGGAGACATGAATTGTTCTCAGAAGCAATATGGAAAAAGCCTAAGAGTTAACCAAGAAGAGGAAAAGGTTCTTGAAGACTGAAGAAGCTGCAAAGAAAACTCCTAGAGTAATGAAAGAACTATACTTCTGAGTAGTGGTCAGGCTCACTACCACAAAAGCAATAGCAGCTCAAGTAGGAGTGAGTAGAAATGAGATGTATGAGACATGCAGAAGAAGGCTTAAGAAAATTTGCAAAGTAGATGATGAATTTTGGATGTAGAGAGAACAGCCAGCCATAACAGCTACTCGCGGTGGGTGTTATGTGGTTAACTGACAGGCAAGAGAGCAGATGGCCACTGCTTCACACAGACTGGAGCCTGGGAGCTGGGGACTGGTGAGAGAACAGAATATGCACAGGACATTTAATACATGGAAAAATCAAGCTAAGCTACATTAAGGCAAAAATATTTTCAACACTGGCTACATAAGTGTTAGCCTTGGAATATGGAAAGGACATTGTGGTAGTCAAAACAGAACTCTGTTAGTTCAAACTCCGTTAGGTAGGGATGAATTTCCTATGGCTTCTTACTACCATTATTCATTCTGTCATAGTCTGAAGTCTTTTCACCACAACTACGGTCTCAGTAGGTCTCACAAGTCAAGGAAGATGTAAGTTAGTAAGAACCAGTATAGGAGATCTCTAAGGAAAACCATAGGGCTGCTGGAGCACAAAAGTGGTGTTCTTTCCCCAGTCACAGCTGGATTAATTTCCAGAACCAGTATGGGGATGGAGGGCAAAACATGGGGTAGCACTATAAAGACCTGCAGCCCATGTCCCTGAATGGTAAGCTCCACCTTCCCCAAAACAGCTATTTTCCTTAACTGCTCTAGATACAGCCAGGCTCAGTGTCTCTGAGCTATGCCTTCTGGTTCCATTACTGCTCTAGGTAGAGAGCCAGTTTATGACAGTCCTGCATCAGAAACATATGCCATGTTTCACAGGAGACATAAAACTGTGGTCAGAGTTTTTTGTGATTGCTTTTTTGCATAACCATGGCCATAAAACTTGGGTATAAAGGGCAAATTCCATAGAAATCCTCCTCCCCACCAGACTTATTGCAGTTATTTGTGAAATACTACATTTTGTCATCTTTGCATAGTGTTGCAGAAACAATCCAACAACAGATGTGCATTACCCAAAGAAACAGCAGAATTTGAGTGCTGTTTTAATAGGTGGTCTCAACTGCTGCAGGATCTTTTAGAGTGAAAAGCACTACTTAAATGCCAAATAAGACATCATTTTAAATGGTCCACAGAGCTAAAAACAAATAAAACCTACTTTCATTACTATGATAAGAGACGCAGCAACATGGTAACTAACTCATTTACAGCCTTGTAGCCTACCTGTCTATGCTGGATTTGGTGTCTGCAATTTTGTTCAGGCTGGAGACTTTGAATCCATAAGCACTTCCCCTTTGGCCCTTGTTCATATAATTTCCAAAGGCCAGAACTACCTCCAGGAGTTGCCTCAAACGCTTGCTTCGGGTGAGTTCTTTGGATGCCAGAAGAATGGCTTGAAAAGAGAGAAAAAAAAAATATCACAGGTTATTGCACACTGGTGGTTTTAACATGCTTGGACCCATAATTTGAAGTACCCTAAAATGCCCATCTGACTATTGTCCAGAAAATGCTGCAACACAGTCTGTGTTTGTACTGTCCTTCCTGCACCCACATGCCCAGAACCAGGACAAGTGGAAGGAAGATGTGCTACATCTAGCCTGTAGGATGCTCCTCTGAAATCAGAAGGCAAGGCTGTTCTCCTAAAAGCACAGCCAGCGAAGGCTTGAGCTCACCTGGAAATGCAGAGCAGAGTACACGCAACTCTCCTCTGTGATAACCATGGATGTGGCACAGAAGCCATACACCCCCCTCCTTGTAAGTTACCCATTCCCAGAACACCATCGTCCTGAGGCATCTTCTCTAACTGCCCCATGGAGAGGGAAGGTGCAAGAATTTAAGGTTGAGAAAGGAAGGCCTTGCACAGAAAGCTTTTGGCAGCTCAGCACAGCCTGGTAGCACACTGTGACATCTGTCATGTCACCTTTACAGCATGACAATCATGAAACTGACTTTATTAAGTGAATGGGTGCAAGAAGAGTGCCAGACAGCATTAATTTCTTAGCACATGACATGCCTTGGAGTCACTGGCTCTACAACTGCAGCATGCGTGAAACAGTGCCTCCTTTGAAGACACACTTCTCTTGACCTTTCCTGCCCCTCTTCCCAACTCTTAGCAAAAGCTTTAAACATACCTTCCACTTTTGGTTTTGCTTCTGCCAGCCTCTCTGGAAACTTCTTCTTAAAGAATAATGCTTGCAGTCGCTGCTGATAGTGGTCAATCCTGCACGAAGGGTAGAGGAAAGCCAACACTGAACTGCAACTGTATATTGAAGCCCCCCAGGCCAGTGTGCTGCCTACATAATCTAATGGTTGGACGTTGAGTCCCACAAGGCCTATGCATAGGATTACAGACATGGTTCAAACCTCTCATGCTACATAATCAACCTTGTTATGAAAATGGAGGACCTTAAGGCATGTTTTGATCATAACTGAAAAGCAGCTGGAAGAATTCCGATTACTCTCAAAATATGATTCATGGGAGATGCCATCTGCATCTCAATTAGCAGAACAAGATGTTAATCCTGATTGGGGTTGCAGCAAAGTTGAAACAAGAAAGAAGGATGAGGAGATGAGATAGCTGAATGGAAAAAGGGATCTAATATGAAATCCTGACCCCTGGCTACCCTACATCTGATAGCTGGATCTGAATTCCTTTTTGCGTGAGCAACTTTAGGCAGAGGAGGCAGATTTCTGCTTGTCATCAGGGGATTGGTCCTTAAATGACAGCACGGAGAGTGCTTATCATCAATAAAAAGTTACTGTAATGAACGGAAACATTTGTAACATTTGTGGGCTTCTGGCAAATGCAGGGTATAATGCTGGCCTGCAATCTCTTGCACATTCCCCCTCAGTGCCAGATGATCCATTTTCAATAACAATTACAGCTGCTTCCAAGAAGCCCTCAGTGCACTTTCCCATAATGTATCAAACAGACCTGCTCATTTCAAAGAGGAAACGATCCGCCCGGGCCATACGCTCAATTTCATGTTTATGCTCCTCCAACAGGTCGGTATCACTCTTTTCAGGAACAAACTTCAGCAGCTAGAGTGACAGACACAAACCAAACACCGAGATGAGAGATCCAGGGAAAAGAGAGAGGGACAGAGAGGCACAAACAAACCTTGGTGGAGAGAAATGGCCCTCAGATTTTTCAGCTACCATGGGGAAGCATTACCTTGACTCAGCCATGTGACTGCAACTTCAAAAAAGTGCAGCTGTGGTTACAAAACTGACCTTTTTAAACCTTTGCTTGCTGTTCTGTCTTTATCCCTCGCTGACCCCATTAGATTAATGTTTAATTCTATGGGGAAATTCCCATTTCTAAATCCAAAAGGCCAAGTGCTACTGCAACTTACCCAAGGGGAAGTACAGAGAGAACTCTCATTCCCACAGCATTATTTGCAGCTTAGATTGGTGCAAACAAGAGCAGGATGTGTCCCGCTCAGTGCGAAGTACCCATCGTGCCTACCCTAGAGTACACACAAAGCCTCATCTATCTCTCTCTCGGGTCTGCCCTACTCTGCTGAAACAATAAACAATAACTAAGTGACTGGATGTTTGTGTGACACTGGCTGCTATTCATATGCTGACCTTAAAAGCTCATACTTTGACAGATTTTTGACATATCTGGTGACAGTTGTGCTTTAATGCACTTAAAATATTGCCATGCACAAGCCTCAGTGCACACACAGAAAAACTGCTCACAAGGCATATCAAGCACTTCGCTTTTTAACACCGTTTAATACTTTATCCCACTTCCCAAATATGGGATATTCAAAGGTGTGGAGCATCAGAAGCTTGCTGTGACTTCCAGAGCAGCTGTGAACATTCAGATAACATGATAAGTAGGCTATAAATTTCCAAAATTGAAAAGCTTTTTGTATACAATTAAATACTGTGACTGCGCACAATGGAGAAATCGCATTTGTCAGGCAGTTCAGAACTGTAACGTTTTGTGCACTCCTAAGAAACTTCATCATGTGCATCTTTGGTCAAAACATCATCTTTCACCCTCTATAAATGGGGGAAATTGGGCAATAGCAGTATAATTGTTGGGTTTGGGTTTTGTTTTGTTTTTTTTCTACACAAGTTATACAGTGAACCAACCGCAGGGGACAGAAGTCCCTGACTCCCCTTCTAACCATTGCAGTTAGAATCATAGAATCATTCAGGTTCTTGGGATCACCAAGTCCAACCATCATCCCCACTCTACAAAGTTCTCCCCTACACCATATCCCCCAACACTGCATCTAACTGACTCTTAAACACTTGCGAGGAGATCCCTTCCAGTTCCAGCTCTAACCATTGACCTGTGTGGCCTGGTTCATGGCATTTCCCAATGGAAAGGCTGGAGGCAGAGAAGGGAGATCAAGAAAACGAAAAGAAAAAAAGATAGAACAACATCAAAAAATCAGCAGTATAAAGAGGAGATGGGAAAAATTATGGGAAAGTCACAGGTGAGAAGAGAGGCCATGAAAGGAAACTTCATATCAACAGTAATCATGCGTATTTTGGATGAAGAAGAGAAAACTGTTATGAATTCAACCTGATACAAATAGAGTTACATGAGGAAGCAATATCTGACAACATTGGGAAAAATACTTTTCTCATGCTTCCATGTACCGCTCTGCTGACGTGACAGGGCCAAGTTCAGGTCTGCAGACATACCAGCAGAGCCAGTACATATACCCACTTACTTCAGGCAAAAGAAAGGCAGTGAGGGACTTAAGAATAAGATATATCTGACTGTAATCTTGCTCACCTGCTCAAGCATATCTTTAGCTAGGTCTTCTTGTTCATCCATCTTCAAGATTGCTTGTCTGATTTCTTCATTTGACAGCTTCAGCCTTTCAACAATATCAACATTGTACCATTAGTGCAAAGCGTAAGTGATTCTGAGAGTTCAGGAAGTAGGAAGCCTGAAAAGCTGCACTAAAAAGGCACAAAAGAAACATGGGAAGTTCTACTGTGAAGCAGAACCTATTCTAGAGTATTCAGTAAGGTGAATGTATCAGTTCTAAAGGCAGAGATTTTATAGATCACATATTTTTATCCTGCTCAGCTAACGCATCAAAAATTAGATGAGGATTAGGAACAATCAGGTCCTCATAGATCAAAAGTGCTTCCAACTTCCCCCATATCAGATACCTCCCTCATCAAGTTCATTTGCTATAGTAAGCCCCCTCAAATCCATGTGAATGGTGACTGTGAGCCCATGTAACACTGTGGCTCATGAATATTAAAGCCTTTCCCAGACTAACAGGCAATGGGACTGATCTTTCCCTTACAGATGTGAGAAAAGGGCTTCTTGTCAGAAGACTGATTGTACTTGGTAAGTTTACTCTATCAGCAGTCACAGCTGAAGAAGGAATTGAAAACATCCATGTATCCGTGTTTCATATCCAATATGAAACAAACTCTGAAAACAGAAGCTTATTAATATTATTTGAGGTATTAAAATTATACTCTCCTTCCCACCTGTCCATCTGGGTGCAATGAGTAGGGGTCATCATTTACAACAAAACACAGAATCGATTAAACATCCTCAAGATCTCCACTTGAAAACCATTACAGACCAATAGGAGTCAAAATTTGTGATTATTGAGAGGCTGCTTGATAGATTACATGAAATGAACTTGATGGTTCTCAGTGCAGATGTCAACAAAGAAATGCACAAGTGACAAATTCTACCCCACCATCCCCAAGCCATGACACCCCCCATCAATCATTTTGGGAGAGTAGGGGAGGACCAAATAAATCATAAAGGAAAGGCTATCCACAAGAAAAATTTCAGTTTTGGGACTGAAACAGGAAAGTGTGAAAAGAAATATTTGAGAAGTGAAGTATCTAATCTCCATGGACCTTCTACAATCAATATAATTAATTAACAGCAGAAAGAGAAAATGCAAATATAAATGAGAGACAGGATGATACATGAGGGAGAATGTTTTTGCCTTCAGTGCTAAGAAATTCCATGTTGAAATTTCACATTGTTATTACCATTTGGTTAGAATCATATTTTTGGAACTAGGTAAAAGCAAAAGAAAGAGCTTTATTTTTACAGACAGGAAATATTACTAAATCTAAGAAACTTAAAACATTTTAATGTTGCCCAATATAACCAACAGCTGGAAACTAAAATATGAATCAGCAGACATTCAAAAGCTTTTAAATATTACACCTCTGTACTAATTGTTCTCACTCTGTTCCTAGATGGTCATTGCGTCTGCTTTTGACAAGGAGGGCAAATTGATACCAACCAAGTAAAAAAAAGCTACTGAATTTCCAGAAAAGCTACATAATTGGGCCACTCTTGGATGACATACAAGGATTCAAAGTTTTACAATGAAAAGGCTGGAAACTTTTTACTTTAGGTCATCATCTTGACTCGGGATCAAAACAAAAAACCTCAGTACATGGGGTTCTGCATAAAGCTCTACAGTCTCAATCTGAAAACCGAAGGGTTTCTTTTGGCTTTTAATAATCATGAATTGTAAAGTCCATGGTGTGACGCTGAACTCATCAAACCTTATGACCATATGAGAGCTGAGAAGCATATTAGATGGGTGTGGGCCTGGCTCCTAGCAAACATATACACACATGCCCAGACAATTTGGTGCCTGCAGTTTTTGAAGTGCTACATTTTGTTGATTACTTTTACTTTAGAGAGCGCCTTTACACTTTACAGAATCTGGAGTCCACAGATGAGCTCTGCCTTGTGACACAGGCACAGACTGCCAGAGAGGACACATAAGCCAACCCATGAATGCCAGGGTGGGTTTCTTTTTGTTGCCACTTTCACTCCAGATAAGAAGAATGAGGGTGAGTTTCATGCTTTTTCCATACAAATAACTAAAGCAATTATTTGCACTGACCACCCTGTTACACAGTGCAAGTACCTCTCTGGGTGTTTAAGCATGCTGTAAACAGGACCAAATAGACAGGTCTGAGGTACAGCAACTCAACGGAAGGTGTAGCACATGTTATTACTGATCTTGCTGTTCTGTCCATGAGCCTGAGGACTTCAAACTCTTTTGCTGCCATTCATCAGCACTAAATACACTTGAAAATATCTTCTGCTCAAAAATAATTGAAAGCCCAAAGAACAGACAGTTATATAAACACTTTGATTTCTTGGATGATTCTGTGCCCTGCCATCAGTAGAAAAACATCTGGCTTGAAGGGTTTAGCCCACAGTAGAGAGAAGGATAAAAGCTTGCCAGCCCCCTGCTGAGAAGCAATTTAACTTAGTCACTCACAGGCCTGTAACAGGGCCACAGTGCCTGCAGGTGTGCATCCTAGATTATTACCAATCCAATTACACGTACGGAAGGATTTACGACAAAAGAATCTTAGTCTTCCAAAGTGGGCTTGTTCCTCTTATAAGGCAGGATGATTTCAAGAGTTGTAAGCATCAACAGCACAAAACAAGGATCTTCCCACTTGAAAACCAGCTGAATAACTGGCCTAAGGATTGTTCATCAAGTGATTCTTCCTGTATTTTCAAAACTCATGCCCAGCCATGCAGTAGATCTTAAAGATGGCCAATGGTAACGTGAAACAGATGTGCTGCTTTTAAACAGAAACAGGTGAACTGATTAAAGAGGAACCTAAAGCAGATGCATAAAATCTTTCCATTTAGAACTGAATAGAGGCATCCCTCAGAGCCTAAAACTCACATGGGACTGACAGCCAATTAAAGTGGAATTATGGCCCAAAAATTTACACTAGAGAAATTACATTTCAGTATCTATCGAAGAGTCTGCAATGACTTTCTGACAAGTTTTGCAGATGCTGGAGACAACTCAATTCGGAACAGCATACAATTCAAGCTGTATTCTCTCTCTCTGACACTTCACCAAATCACGGATCCTGACATCAGGACCCAGGAAGTAAATGTGACCAAAAGAAAACACAGTACCCCTTTCCTCAGCTGCAGCACATTCATTCATAGTGCAGATATTGAATATTTTTGTTCAACAGCAGCCTGAAAGTGGTCAGATGAGGAGGGAAAAGGATCTTTACTGAGAATCCTCCCTCCTTCTTCCCTCACCCATACATCTGGTGGCAGCATATGGAAGTCCAACTGCTTGAGTCATCTTCAAGCAACGTTAAAGCTCAACAAGTACCAAATAACTTCTGATATGGTACTTAGCCTGCCTCCCTCCATCCCCTCTGGCTTCATAAATAATCTCTATTGACTCTGCAGAGTAATTCATCACTAATCTCCCCAGGACACCTCGGCTGATTTAACACCAGCTTCACTTGTAGCCATCAAGTGGTTTATTGTTTCATCCTCTTGGAGAAAGCCAGCAGCCTGACTCTGAACATGCCTGGGAGACATGCTGCAGTTTTACATCAGCTTCCCTTACAGACACCCAGTGCTTGCTCATTTTTCCTCCTTAAATATACCCATTGATTTAACTCACAGTAACCTCCCCCTTTCATTCCTTCCTCCCATGGATGAAAGCAGAATACTTGTCGCTCATTAACCATCTCTCCCCCAGATGAAAAAGTGAGTTACTTCATGGGCTTAGATCTTGCTTAGCTTTTGAGAAAGAAGCATGCTTGCCTGCTACCAGAGAACCCCAAGTTTCACTGCAGCTACATTAAGCACCCACACCACAGGGATCACAATCCCACTCTTCCATTTTATTGGAGAAGGGGCCTGATTATCACGTATCATGGTCATTTTCTACTTCAAACTAAACTAAACCACAGTGCTTATAAAAGATGCCAGCAGTAGTAGCTGTGGCAGTGAGAGGCACTGACTGATACTTAGCTGCATTCTAAGGCCAGTTTGTATAGCTTGCCCAAAGCTTAGCTGTTACTGATGGCAGACTTCTTCATCTCCAGAACTCATTTCACACAGGCTAGTAGTCCATTTACTCCCAAACTTTGTGGCTGGGACATAAGCTTTCTCTAACTCCTGAGCTCTCCTAAGGCTCTGTACAACTACCAAGCTACAGGCTGTTAAATATTTATGTTTTAGGAATACTCATCATCACTACCCCATAAAGGCAGGAAAAGGAGATGTTTCCCTGCTCTCAGAAGAAGTGTTCAGGAGCCAGGCTGGTGTAACTACAGGTTCACACAGAAGACAGAAAGGTGCAGCCACTCCTTTCACATCCTTTTATCTATCTCAGCTGCCAACTCATCAGTGAAGAAGACAGTGCCTTAATCTTTTGGGCACAACAGTTGGGACATCTTATCAGGTACATCTTACACCATTATATCAACAAGTTGGGAAAAAAATCCATCAGTGCCTTTTCATCACTTCACAGTCAAAGTATTCTGCCAAGTGCATAAAGAGTTAGCCCCTTCCCTTTTTCTTCTCTTCCCTTTTCTTCCTTCAGTAAAAGCTCATGAATGACCAAGCTACTTTGCATCCAAATACTCTCAATTTCCTAACAAGAAGGATCTGGGGATGGCTGTTTTCGAAGCCAAACAGAGCAAAGCAGGGCCAAACTTGGGAGTCCCCAAATTCCAGTGACATATTGATGACACAGTGGTCCATCTCTTATCAACCCTACTTACTGGTTCCTAGTTGTGATATAAGACAGGATGGCACTGACTGACGTGCTCAGTTTTAGGGTTTATCATACTCAGAATAGCAGGTAAAGCCATCTATTGTGGACCTAACTTAAAAACAGAACATGTCTCCCGGAACCCAAGAGGCACTGTATATTTACCTAGTATTTTTCAAGACAGCACACCGAGGAACTGAACTGCCAAGTCTAATGACCTGCTTATCAAGATATTAACTGTACCAAAAAAATACCCTACTGCTTGGAATCTACCTTGAAATAATGGTGAACACTGTATTGTCACGTGGCAGAAAGGCACATGGGGACCAAGGCACAGCAGAGGCAGTACACGGAGACTGACATTGGCAGACTAGCTTGTTCTCTTAATGTCCGAACTGAAAGGGTTTAGAAGCACTGAGGAGGCATAGCTATGTGAGAAAAACACTTGGTCTCTTTAGTACTCTGGTTGGAAATACTGCACGAGTCTCTTTTCTTCTCCCTTATTCACAGATATTTGAATTGACAATCATGAAAGCCACAAACATTTAGTGAAGCTGCTTGCTAGCATCGAGCTACTGTCATATTCACATTTAAAACTATTTTTGTATAGTCAGATTCTGCCTTCTGCTACTACTAGTTTTCATACTGTTAACACTCATACTGTTTCCAGCCTCTTGAGAGGTTTACTGCTAACTAGCTGGGCCACAGGATTAACAAACACATCTCAGAAGAACACTGACATATTTATTTTGCTGGAATTCATGCAAAATATCTGGCACAAAAAAGTTCCAAAAGTATATGTTCAGCTGCCTTCTGAGCAATGTGTCTCATAGAACTGGATGTCTCCAGAGCATTTCACAGAGAAAGACAGTAAGAGATACATTCCTTAGGCATGTTCTGCAAGGACCGTTTAATGTTCTACAAGATATGGTACAACAAAAGCATTAGAGCAGCAAAAATACTACCTATTACTAAAGTAATGGAGGCAGAGAGAAGCCATACTGGCGACAGAGGTCAGAGAAATTTCCAGCTGTGAGGTGGAAGCAAGGAAACACAGGGATCTAGGATGAGTCTTCCAGACTACACAAGCCTGACAGTAAATCTCCAGCCTGGAAGAAATTGAAGACGTCAGGAAATTCATGAAAGACAGCAGATTTCCAGTGTGACAGAAATAACTTTATGTTGGAAATACCATTAAGAAAGCTGATTTGAAGCTGGTGGGTGCCTGGACTTACCACAGACAGATAGGTCCCAGTTGAATTACGGCCTACTGGAAATATTGTGAGATAAACTGATATTGTGCCTATTCAAACCTTTACAGTTGGCCTATGGGACAGAGCTTTGTTTTCGATCCATCAGATTCCATTAAACAAGGACATTAACATCCTTCCACTGCAGGAAAACTGAAAGATGCTGCTATCAAGTAGTTGAAATAGAGTTTTTTTTTTTTACAAAAACAGAAATGAGAATGGGGTGGAAGGCTTAAGAATCTGTTAACTGTCAGCAAAAATCAGCTAGCAATTCACTTTTCATCCCTTTTCAGTCTACCATGCTCCAGTCTCTCTGCAAAAGAAAGCAAGAGACATCTATTTCTCACTCTAGCTAGGTTTTGGCTTGTTGGACCATATGAAATATGAGCTCTGCCTGACCCCTTTTAACACAGTGTTAGTAAAACAAAAACATTTGAGTAGTGGAGGGAAAGAAAACCCAACCCATGCAGCTATTTTACTTTAAAGGACACGACAGTTTAGTGTAAATAAAGGGGGAATAAACTACAGGGATATATGCACAGTAAGAGTCAATTGGAAACAGCTGTCGGCAGACACTGTAGCAACCTGAAAGCTGGGGCTGAAGCTCAGGGTTGCACAAACTCTGTTTGTTACCAGTTTTAAATCCCCTCTCATTGCATGTGTGCACACACACACACACACACATGTATGCAAGGTGTGCTGCAGGAGCAGCAAGGGCCAGGGATGACTGGCTTAGGAATGTCTCTCCATCAGGGCTTAACCTAACAGACGAAGAAACGGGAAAATGAAAAAAAACTGCAAAGGGGTCGTAAACCTCTTTGAATTACTGTGTGCAGCCAATCCTCCCAGTTGCTGTCTTTAATAATAGAACCATATAAGCACAAAGAGCAGAAAAAGGCATGAATGTAGAGGTGCCATTTTAGTTCCAAAAGAATTTTGCTTTTCTAGTTGCCTTTAAAAGGGAAGTTTGTGGAAGAATAGCAATTCTGGGCCAAGCTGTAAAATATTTGTGATATCCTAGGTGTAACACTATCTGTTACAAACATCAAATGATCTAAGCCAGTGATAACCCTGGTGACTGATGTTTCCCATAGCATAGCACAGCAAAGTTAACAGGGCACAGTGCAAACTTCAGGATCCTTAGGGACAGCAAGCTCAGTCTCCAAATCTCATCTGTGTTAGGCCTGCTAACAATAAGATCAGGGTACTTCGTAGTGGAGAAGTTGACAGTCACAAACAAAAGCTTTTCACGTCTATTTTGAGTCCAGACTAGCAACTTGAGGTGTACTGGCTTCATGGCACACCTGAAGCAAACATATGCTGTGTACCCTAAAGTACAAGGTTCATGCTTCAATGCCACTTTGCTGGAGGCAGCAGAAGTACAGACAAACAGACTGTCCTTTCTCACCATTTAGAAAGGATTTCTCTCAGGTAAGAATAGGCCAGATTTGCACAGTAGCAGATGTAAATGGTGAAAAACTTGTACTGCTGCCATCTACGCTGCTTTTGTTTTGGAGACAGAAGATTTTTACAAACAAGTATCTAGTGTTATACCAAGTCATGGACCACCTTCCTGCATCCTCCTCAGCCCAGCCACCTGCACACATTAAGTTACCATTTCTAGGAAATGTTCCACATGCTTACATGAGTTAATCTGAACCCCGGACACACACTTTAGCAGGTCTGTCAAACAGCATGAAAATCCTGTTGCCCCTGTGCCTCCCCATTCCTCTGCCCCAGCCTGCAGTCAGCTGCCAACACCAGCAAAGACACGTGTTGGCAACTACTGCAGAGAGAGAAATGTAAGCCTTCCCTCATCACTGGTTTGGATGGTGGGGGTCCTGCTGACATGGAGGCTAATGCCACATAAGTAGCATAATGAGAGTCTCTGTGGGAGCAATGGAAAGAACTCGCTCCACTCCTGGTGGTCTGGCTGCAACTTTTTTAACTGTTAGTTTGCTAGAGCAGAAAAGCAATCATATCCATATGAACCCACTTTCTACTGATCAATGAAACAGTTTCATTGCTCAATACTGCCACAACTTTCCCAGGATCTGTCTCCAGCACTTCTGTCCCTCCGGTGGCAGGAAAGGCAACTTTCTCAGGTGGATCACTGTCTGCACAAATTTGATGTTTAGTGACAGACACCCAGCCCGGTACTCATGTTTGTAGAAAGGCATGAAAAGCATATTAAGGGACCTGATGTCACAGCACTTGAAGGCATTAGAGTCATTTCAGGAGCAGGCAACTCCTGGCTTCCAAAATTTAATTTACAAATAGAAGACATAATTCTTGAATATCTCTTTTTACACTAACTGTTATCACCAAGAGTCAAAAAAAACCAAAGATGAGCATCACTCTCAGCTCTGCTGTAGTTCCAGGGAGATGTTCAAAGCAACATTTAGAAAAAAACATACAGAACAGAGACAAATACAAATACACATACACATAGTATGGGGAACACATCACTTAGAGTGAAGTGCAAGCACTGCCAATGAGCTGCTTTCATCCACCTGTGAGTACTGATAGTTTTCTGGTGATGAGTCTTCAGAAACATTTTGGGGTGTGTATGTCTATTTAATGCAGAAAATGTGTGTGTGCACATTTATTAAGCGGGCTAACACTTCAGAGAGATGTGCTTTTATGACACAGTAGGAGAGGTTTCTCTGAAGTTCTGTTGGTATTATACAGCAGGTCTAGCTGAGAAAAGAAGCATGCCATTTTGCTTAGTTCCATCCCCCCTTGCCTCTACGTTGACCACAGGATACCCTGTGAGTTAATGTTCAGCACACTTACTTGGAAAGGAGAATGACACAATTCTGGGCCCTCCTGCCATCAATCACAGAGAGCTCTTTCACCTTTCGTGTGGAGAGGTAGAGGTCTTCTGTTGAACCCATCTCTTTCTGCATGTAATTCAAAAGGGGAGGGGAAAACAATCAGTATCATATTTCTCACCCAAGACTGATAGACTTAGCTGACTGTAATGAAGAAAACCCATCCCAATCTGGGAAAATCTACGCACATGGTAAGAAACAGAAACAGAAACAGGAAGGGCAGAAAACATGTAGGAAGGTCCTGTATTACTAGACAAAAAGAAGTCATTCATTAGCACCTGTAAGATCAACATTGCTTCCAAATACTGGACCTGATTCTGACCTATCGATCACACTTTACCAACAGGCATGTTATTATTATTATGTTATAGTGCAAAACTGGCTTGACAGGGAAATCACACACATTATGGTAACGTCCACTGGTGTCACAGCACATCCTTCAGCAGATACCTCCTGCAGGGGATACACTATTCTTGAAAGGCTGGAGCACAATCAGGAAAAATCCTTCCATCCTCTCTTAACGTTGCCACCGGACCACTCTAATACGTATTATATGAGAGATACAAACTGCAAGATGACACTTATCTTACTAAATGGTCAACATCTACATCTGAACCAGTCTCTCTTTTTCAAATTAATTAATACCTTTAGTTCTATAGAAACTGCCCTTTGTCAAAGTTCTCTGTATATCCCCATTGCCAAACTTATCAACTAGAAAGCACCTGGAAAATCCCCATCCAAAACATTTGTCCCAGTACACAGAGAGAAACTATTTACAAAGCCAGTTTGACAGTCCAGAAGTCTCTGTCTCATTGTTTTGCCTACGACCAGAGCCATGACCTTTCTTTCACTTCCAGAGACTGGCTTTCTGTAGTTACTTTGATTATGTTTTAACACCATTCCTTAATGGGAAGTAGAGGTAATGATAGAAGGTGCTAATCCTGGATAATAGCTCTCTAGTTACCAACAGAGAAGAGGGAATTGAAAACTGGACAGTTTTTGTTTTCCCAGCTAATTGCTGCTGGAACCTCTTCAAAAATGCCTTTCCATGATATTCATATTGTCATGCCTTGCTATTTTGAGACTCACCAGTATAATCTAGCTTTGAATGAACCCATCAAATTAGTAATGTGATTTCTTTCTCAGGACGTAACAGCAAGTATGCTGAGTCAGATAAAAATGTCCATCTACTGTGGTATCCTGTCCCTGAGAGTGGTCAGGGAAAGATGTACGATCATGGCAAGCATACAGTGGTGCTTCCCAGAATTCAGTCCTGGGACTCAAGGTTCTGCAGCTCAGGGCTTACTTACATCAGCACAACTAATCCTCTCAAAGAGATTTTGACACCCAGATATTTGAGAGTTAAATGTTCATCATAGATTCACACTGCTAGCTGTCATTTGATTTTTTAGTACAATCAGCTACAATGAGCTGATTGTTGCTCCTGGATATACAAAGGATTCCTACAGCCACGTCCATACGCGCTGCAGTAAGCCACCACCACAGCAACTATAAACAGGTACAATGTACCAGCTAAGGACACACACACAATAGTTCTGCTGGATGTGCCTGAAGCATCTAGCTTGGCAGAAAAAAATTGCAATGTTACTTGATAACATCAAATAGCATTTCCAAAGAAAAGGAAAATTTGGGCATTGGGCAAGTTTTCTATTTCTGAGAGAATAACTAACAATACGAAAAAGCAGGGCACACCCACTATAATCTGACACGTAGTTTTCATGAGTTTCCTCATCTTGTGGGGAGGAAGATGGGAGAATGGGAAGACGGGCAGCCTTTGAAGATAAGAAAAGTACTTAATGGCCTGTGCTTTTGGTTTAAAAGCTTCACTGTCCCTCACTAGCTGATGTTTGCAGACAAGCACACCCACACCTGGTTAGTGTTAACCAGCACCCATCCCAAGGAAGAAAACCAAATTGTTTCAGGGTTTGACTGTGTGTGGGGGATGGAGGTTTAGATGGCTTCCCCTAAAGCTGTGCAACAGGAATTGATATAATAGTCTCCATCCCATTTCCAATTCCCCAGCCTGCAAGGTTCAACACAGATGAACAACTTGAACTATTTAGATGTGGCCCACTCCTTGGTCAGAAGGAGTGGGCTAGCCTCATCTAAAAATATATTCTCTTCAACTCATATTAAGGAGAGAGATATTTATAGATACTTGGAGTTGTGTGCAAGCAGAAGCAGATGAAGGCTCAGGTTTTACTGAAGCCAGATTGCAAGTTTAGCTGAAGGAAAACAGATTGTGTATGGCCTATCTGCATTTTCTTAGACATAGAAAAAGAGAAGCAAGGGGGCAGTAGTGACTAGCTTTTGTGAGATAGGCCAAACAAAAAGCAAGAATAGTTGGAGCTGTTGTCAGCCTGACAGACAAGACCCTTAAGTTTTGCCCCATCATTACTTACCAAATTTCCATCTGGGATAACATTATGTTATGAGCTTCAAAGAGTATTTCAGATTTGAGATTTTAATTAAAAAAATAAAAAATCAACCAAAATTTCAGTGCTAGGATGACTGGGCACGTGGAATGTGTTAATCATATTGATGCCATATTTCAAATACAGTTTGATTTTGGTTAGCTGCAGAACATGTGGTCTGGTATCATGGCAGCACCCTAGGTTCAAGTAATTATAAATACTTTAGGGAACTATTTTCTAACATATAGACATGTTTCATGATGCGTGCTACCATGATGAAAGCCAGTAAATGGCCCAGAGCCATGTATTAGCCTCACCCTGTGGCAGAGGTCATAGAATCATAGAATCACCAGACTTTCCAAATACAATTCCCTGAGCATTCATGGTGAGGACTTCTTTTTTCAGAAGCCACCAGAGACACTTGTGAGGACATGTGAACAGCCATCTTGAGAGCATTGCTCTTCCCAAACGTGTTGCCAAGAATTTCACTTAAGAGGATGAATAAACTGAGAGGTAGCCAATTTGAAGACCTGCGGGCAGTCTGGTATCTCTATTTCTAAACACCATTTCAGTATTTCACTGAATGTTCTGAGGGTTTCGGCAATCTGAAATGAAGTATGCTTTCCTTCAGCCTGATCTTTTTTCTCTTCAGCTGGCACAAATCATTCTGCCCAACCAAAGTGCCTTCTAGTTCTACAGAAAGAAAGATTTTCTTTATAAGAAGGTCTGTGGCTGGTGAATACATCTGGAGACTTCAGTAATGTCCAAAGCAGATGGACCACAGGTGGAAACAGTGGGAGTGAAGGTGCCTTGAAAGTCCCTTTTGTTCTCCACTAGAGAGACTATTGCTTTGGTTAAGGAAGAACTCATGTTCACAGTTTACTTTTTCCCTGGTCCTTTTCCTCAGGAACATCAAAAAGGGGACTACAGACGCCAATAGAAAACACAGTGAGCTTATAGATAAGTGAAAGAACAGGAACTACTTCCTATAACAGAGCTAATACAACTAAAGGAATTTTTTTTGTACCAACTTCCTCATCCAGAAAGCAGAGGTGCAAGGGCATACGAAAGAGTAGCATGAGATGAGTTGTGTCCCCATAACAGCACAGTGCAGAACTTTACCTTCCCACACACTGCAAGGGGATTGGGAGGCAGACAGTGATACTCACCTGCTTGCAGGAGGAGGGGTTAGTTAGCAGGTCCTATGCAGGCAGCAGCCGCAAATAATGAAGAAGAAAACATGCCAAAAATTAGTCACAGAGAAAGATACCAAGTTTAACAAGGCAGCTGAATTTAGACCCACACTGTTTTCTAAGAGAATAAAATGCTTAGCAAATAATACTGGCTGAGATGGTTCAAAGGTATTTCAGCATATTTTTTTTTCATATTTTAAATCAGCAGATGTTGCAGAATTAAGAGTTCTAGGTCTTTTCTGTAAAGAATAAATTCAATCTCCAAAGAATAAATCTCCTAGCTCTTGAAGCATTAACAAGGATAATGCTTAAATACCTTTACAAATCTAGTCCAGAGCCTTACTGAAAGAACTTTCAAGACTAAAACTTGAGGGTCAGTTCTCCTCTCCTAAAGCATGGACACAGTTTACCATTATTAATAAAAACTTTTTTCAACAGCATGTTGAAAAGGAACTTATAGCCAAGTATTTTGAAAGCACTCTGTCATCTCCAAAGAAGCCTTACAGCACTACTGGGTCACAGACTCCAACGATTTCACAACATATTCCATACTCCAGGAAAACAACAGATAGATGGAATCAAAAGGTCAATATTACACAGTAAGATTGAAGCAAGGCCAAAATACAAGTGTAAGAATTCTTGATCCAGCATTCTGTGCACCAGACAATTCTGTTTCCCTCATAGCCACCAACAACAATACACTGGACTTGAGAAAGGAGAAGAGACCCTTTGTCATTAAAAAAATGAAGAAAGGAAAACTTTTTAATGTAAATGAGAAACTAGAATAAAATATGAAGATCGTGTTAATAAAAGCAAGGAAAGAAATGTCTTTATCTGTACTCTTTCAACCTTTCAGATGCAAAAGAGCAGGGCTTTGCATTGACATTTTTCTTTAGAGACATTTGGACGACGTTTAAAAGTCAAAAACCCAGTATAAACACACACTTGGCCAGAGTAGAATATTTCCAAAAATAAAAGAGAGAAATGACTAAGAAGACTAAGTGTGAATCAACTGGAAAAGTTCACATGAGATTTTGATTCAAAAGCAGTTTTGGTTGCCTGGTCTTTAAAAAAAAAAAAAAGAAAATTCAGTTTACACTGGAGTGAGTATGGATGAAAAAAAGGTAACACATAAAATAATAACAATGGAATATTTAAAGGAAAAAACCCAACAGAAACCCCTCAATGAAAGCTGGAAGCACAGCAATGCTCCTAAACCACACAAAAATACAAGTAGCTTATGTAAGTGATACTGTAGTGTCTGGAGCCACTGTCATAAAGTGTGTTTAATGATGTTGGGAGAGAACCCTTCTGAGACTCATGGAGGTCACTCTGTGATGATGGCTCCATTCCAGTGGGTAGGGGTAAGGGTCAGGTTAGTTTACGGTTGAATAGGCCAGGCTGCTTTTAAGTGGTTGGTAACACAGCCATAAATATTACGATTCTGAGAGTCGGCAGATCAGGAGAGTTTGGCTTTGGAGCCCAAAGGAAGCAAGCCTTTGCAAGGTTATTTCTAGTGAGGAAGTACCGATGTTTGCACCTGAAACATTGGAATGGCACCTTGATGCTGCAATGGCTACTCATGTGCACAGGTGACAGTCAGACAGTCAGGCTACTTGCAGGACAACTGGGAGCTCACCACCATACCTAAGCTTTTTGACACAGGGTCTAAATCCAACCTTGTAACAGCACTGAAGTTTCATGTGCCTTTCTTCCCCTTTATGAACTAATGTCTTGTTTCAGGGAATGGGATTCACAGAAAGAGAGAGGGACCTACTGAAACAGCAACATCTATTTGCAAGAGCAGAACAAGAAAAGAAATCCCATCATGCAACGGGTAACATCACTTTCTCCACAGTTCAAGTTGGGATGCATATGTAGGTGGTTGTGAGTTAGTAAATCCAAATATTTATTTAATATATTAATTGGATCAGACAGGAAAATGAAAGAAAGGAACAGGTGGAAAGTCCAAAGGCAAGGGGCTTGTTTGTTACTTTTAAGGTTCTAAGTTAATCATAATGAAATGAAGCAATCATTATCACTGTAAGCCTTAATCATAAAGCCTGCTTGTGGCAATCACATCTATGTCTTTCCCTAAAACTCCAGAGCAAAGATTCAATTCTGCGGACTAAAAAAGACAGAATTTCTCCAAACATGTTCCAAAGCAAAGGAAAGCTGGGGGAGTTCAGGAAGTGTAAGTACAATCTCTCTCCTGCTAAATCTCATTCAGCAGAGACAGACACATCGAAAGTGACTGGCTTTCCAAGAAAAGGAGGAGGGAAAAAAAGACATTCTAATAAATGGCTGATTTTAAAGTATGCTGTTTGTGTTACAATCTGTAATTCAGACAGTTTTTGTCATCTAGCCAGTTGCTTCAGTTGGCTGTTTAAGTAAAAATAGTCAAAGCAAAAGACAGCTAATTCGGTCACCTTGCTCAGTACTCAGACAATAACAGACTTTTTCTCTGGATGAATACAAGAAATTGAAAAATAGATCTCATGCATGAATGTAAAGCTCAGGAGCTTTTGGAAGCCAGTGGCCACTGAGAACAAAGAAAGCATTACCTGCTAGGAGATGTTGTCTCTGAGAGCTGCCCATTAGCACAAAGTATGCTGATAACAGCACATATGTCCTCCCCACTTCTTTTGGTCTTGTGATTTTTTGAACAATGGCAAAGCAGCAAAGGACTGCAGGTGGACAAGGCCCCATGTTTTCTTTCCTCCTCCAGAAATTCAAGACAAGGTATAGAAGAGTTCATTCCTACCTGGTGTCTCTGATATGCGGAGAACATCTTTTCAAAATCTTCTAGATCTAGTACCTTGAATGCCTTTAAATCGTCAATCTCATTCCAGATTGTGCCATGGATCCTCTCCTGAAAAAAAAAAAAAATAAAAAAAAAGGTATATTTTAATCAAGTAGCAAAAGCTTTTACCTAAAAATCAGCAGTCATCCTAAACTAGGAGAAGGCCCTGAGGTCTCCTGCTGACTTTTTCAGGATAAATGTCGTCACTAGCGAAGAGGACACAAGAACTGAATTACCTTCTCCTTCCTACTGACGGTTAAAGTGAATGTTGTGTGGGACCAGCTTTGGCAATTACCCATTGACAAAAGGAAAACTTGCTCTTCACACCTGACAACACTATCTTTCAGTTCATTTAGTTAATGAAGTGTATATTTATTGTACTTTATTAACTGGAAAAATAAGGAAGGTGCTGATTCAAAGAAAAAGGAAATGGACAGAAGGGATTGTAAAGAGACCAAAGCAAAGCCCAGGAGATGAAGAGCCAGCAGAACACCGATGCAGAGAAAGCCAAGCACAGCAAGCAAAAGCAATGAAACCCTCACACAGGTTACAGCTCTGAAGTACCTGACTTGTACCTACACAGAAAAGTGTGTTAACACTTCATTATCAGAACTAATTAGGAGCAGACTCTACTTCCCATTCACAGTCATCAAAGGAATGAGGGAAAAGTGCTAAGCCACAAGGCTCAATGAGCAAGGAAAAACACCTGATGGGAGGATGAAATGAGGGGAAATAAAAGTGTGAAGTGTTCTGGAGGAAATTCCTGGCAGGGCAGACACCCTGGAGGAAAACCAACACCCTCCCTCCAGAGACAGCCTGTGAGTGCCTGAGGGCAAGGAGAGGTGTCTGCAGTGCTATATTCTAGATGAGGACAGCACCCATCCCTGAACAAGCTCACGAGTATCATTATATCACTCCTTGCAATCAGTGAGGCTCTTCTTTCCATAGTAGGAAAAATATCATGACCCTGTGACTGTAAAATGACAAACCAGTTTGGGACGCTCATCTCAGCCAAAGGAATAGGAGACAAAGTTAATTTTCATTTTATCCTAACCTTGGACTCTACTGCCAATCTTAGCCAGAAGCATCCAGGCAGAGTGTTTGTTCATTCTCATTCAATTTCCAGGCTGGCTTTATAAACCTTGAATTATAAATCCTGAGGGATGTATTTGAACAGCAGAGCAGTTCCTCGATATTTCAGATTGTCCCATGAAACACTGAAATGGAAGAATATTTCTTGACAGAAGCCAGTGGACCTGACTTCAGGAACAGTGCTTAGAGTCATCATTGGGACAGAGCCCCAAGGATGCCAAAAAGCTGTATGCTGTATTTGGCAGAAGGCTGGATATGACTCAAGAGACTGCTACTCATGACAGTCTTGCCCATCTACCTGTCTGGCTGACAAAACTCTCACAGGAGGGAAATTTCCCCACAAATAGCAAGAACACTGAAAACATCCTTCAGAACAGGCTCTTCCAAACGAATTGCAGAGGTGCCAGAACAGGCAGTTCTGAGACTCACAAAGGGATTGCAGAGAGTAGTTCTTGTCCATATTTTCCCAGAAAAACAATCCAAGGAACCGTGAATGATTCTTGTTTCAATTGAGATCCATTTTAAAACCCAGTTTGAATCTGGTCCTGTACAGGATGGTTTGTATGCTACTTGTAGCAGAAAGACAAATTCCAATGCAGTACCCATTGCAATGGTGTGCACAAACAGAACTTTGACTCAAGCAACCCAATTTTAGTACCAAAAGGGCTAATCCAGTCAAACAAGAAACAAGGCGGGGAGAGGTATAAACCTTTGTTACACAAAACACTTGCAATGGGGCTGTCCGTTCTATTTCTACCCTAAGCTCATGTTGCTGCCAGATAATTTCCTACACTGAGCTCTTGCTACTTAGTTATGGATTAACTGGCTGATAGTTCCCTGTCATCAGCCAGAGAGACTGAGCGTTTTAAGAGAAACAGACTTGCATAATGTGGTTGCTCTGATAAATGATTCCCTCAGCACCACAAAAAATATTTATGGCCCCTAAATAAGAATTTAAGAATAAATTATTTATTTCTTCTTTACTTTTTTCTCTCTCCTTAAAAAAAAAAAAAAAAAGAAAAGAAAAAAAAAATAAAAAGAGAGCTCATTTCATCTGTAACATGCTTTTCTCCCTGATTTTATTTATTTATTTATTCATTCATTCATTCTCCAAATCCTCCAAGATCTGTAGTTCCTTTGATTTGCAAAGTTTTAGCTGCCTTTCAGAGGCAAATTCTATGAACTACATTTCCCAGCATTCTCTACCAAAATGGTAGCACATAGTAGGTAACAAAACATCTTATTATCGGAACAAGTATTGACAAGGCATTTGGTCCATCAAGCTCAGTTTTTGGTGTGTTGCATTTACCTATTTTCTCACTGTAACTCCTGAAGTTGTGTCATTCCCCCTTTGTAATGAAGCTCAATTTGCTGAGAGACCTACCAAGACTAGAGACTAAGAGTGTTTCATGGAGCTACAAATCATATAAAGCTGTTCTGTGCTCCATCTAACAGATGATTTTATTTACCCTAAAAGATAAATAGTGATACTCTGCAAGCCACAAAAGTCCATCATGCCTTAATAACCTCACAGTCACTGGTCACCACTCGGACATCAAGCTCTTGACCACAATTCTTAGAGTTCAACCATCCAGCCATTTCCTTATCCAACAAGTGGATTTGTAATTCCATTATGAATCTGAATAAGGGATATGAACAAAGTGCATTTTTAAGATTTCGCTCTTGATATCAGATCCTTTTCTCAGTGTAAGAAAAATCCACTTTGAGCAAATTGTATTTCTGACATGTTTGTTAATTGAGACAGCTGTTTTATCTCACCGTAGGACTAGGCACCACCAAGGCTATTATGAGTAGCTTCACACTGAGACTTTGCAGAAATCTTTCCATTAATTTTGAATATCTGGCACCAGTCTTGCATCATTGTTTGCCATGATCCTCAGGCTGCTCTTAGGAAGAAAGTTATCAGAATCATCAATAACATCACAGAAACATTAAAAAAAATCAGTGTCAAATTGAACGGAGGGGGGAGAGGAAGGCTGGTAGTTGTTGTTTGGTTTTTTGTTGCGTTTTGGGGTTTTTGTCAGCCATATACAATATGTAGAACAAATACCTTTCTTCTGAGACTATTTCACCCTGGTCTATTTTAGGGATGGCTAAAGAAAGCCCATTTCAGATCATAGACTAGAATCATTACCAGTCTGACTCTTATCAAGAAGCTTCTTCTCCAGCAGCATAACAAGCACATAGTTGAAGGCTGGTTTGATTCACTCTGGTAACTTCAAATCAGTATGTTTATATTTATTAAAGAAGTATTCGCATTAATCCATACTTCCAGTGTGCTTCAAACTACTCCATCATTTGGATTAACCATAAATGTGTGGTCCCTGCTTGACCTTGGGTGTTGTGTAAAATTCAAAGTGGGAGAGCAAACTCCACTTGCTGTCCAGAAACAAAGAAAGGAATCTTTCCAGGACATTACAGTGGTTACATTGCAATATCTTTTTCTTAAAAGACAGATATCCTTGGCACCAGCACTACTATAGTGCTGTATGAATGGAATTCACAAACAATGCTCCAGTGCTGTATGAATGGAGTTGTGGTGTGGAAGGGTTTCACCAGAACTCAGCCCATCCACACATCTAAATGGCTTTGCCTCTGATTGTCAGCTCACATCAAAGCTAAAATCTTTAATTCTCAAAGGAAATTAGTGGGTTGTCAGTGTTTCCTTGTTAGAAGCATGAATACTTTCCAGTCAAACCTTTTCTTGTGGTGTCCATGGGAACTGTGGACAATCTGTTATTGTCAATTGCTAAGATTTTTAATATATTTGATCATTGTCCTAACACCCAACATCTCAGTTCTTTCCTTCCAAAGACAGTATCAGCATTGGAGAAAAAAGGTGTCTGGAGACACAGTGTCCTGGAGAACAGCTTTGATTCCGCTACTGAAAAGGTATATTGTAGACAAATCCCTCTGGGCCAGCCCTGTCCATGCTCCTCTCGGGCTCTGTTGGCTTTCTCTTACTCCCTCGAGGCAGGCTGCATGGACAGAAAGGGGCTGGCTCTCATGTGGGCTGCCTCAGTCCTAGCATTATCCTCACACTTAAGAAAGTTTAGGAGAGAGACTCTGCACTAACTGCTTTGAGAGAAATGGTCTAAACATTTTTGCAGAGATACCCAAGAGCTGAGTAACACATTTGACCTGGCTGCAGCCCTAAGTCGGTTTACAGTTCTGTTTCCAACACTGTGTCACCGCACCTTGCTGTGTTGTGTGGTGCAGACATGCCTGTGCTCTTTGCTAACTAGACCAGTCTTTTAAAACAGAAAAACATATACATGGCGTCAGAGGTATTTTTCCTCAAAATGTTTTTGTGGGGAAAACTTGTATTCATGAAAATTGGAAGTTAAACACTGCCACAAGCCACAATAATACTATGCACACTTCCAGGCCTCAGTTTCCCATGCTCAAAAACTCAAGATAAGCTGCTCAAGCCAACATGCTTGTTGTGAGTCTTCATTCATTCATGTATGGCTACTTTGACAGTTCAGGAGAACACCACAGAAGTGCTGCAATGATAACAAAAGGTAAGATGAGGCCATTCGACCCACCTGTGGCTGTGCATTCAGAGGATTCATATCCACTGAACAGAAAGAAAGTGCCCGATACTGAAGCAGGGAATCTGGGATAACTGATGATGATGGCCAAAATGTATGGCCTCCTCCAGCAGGCAGTGTGGAATTGGGAAATAATATGGGAATAATCCCATAACAAAGTGCACCCCAAATAACACAGCAAGCCACCTGTAGCACACACAACGTCTGCAGTTTTGCAGAGACCTTACTAGGTCAGAACGCTAACACTGGCAAACACGCCAAAACGAGGCCCCCACCCTCTTATGACCCTTTTCCCAACTATTCTGCCTTCCTCAAAATAGCGTCTTTTACCCACCTCACCACCCAGGTCTTCAATTTTATTAGCACAGCTGCCTTCACTCCTAACCAGAGGGCAGGATAAGCCTACAGTTACTGTACACTAAACAGAAACACCTGTGACTCTCTCTTTTTCATATACATTCATATATATACCTATATTAGTTATTATTTCTTTTCTTCAGAGCACTAAGTCCCATGTTCTGCAAAGGAAAATAAATCCCTGTCCTTACTTTCTCTCCCACACCCCCCACGTGGCTTTGACAGACAAGCACAGACGGTGCAGCAAATATTTCACTTCACTTTATTTTAAAGAAAAGGACAGAGGGGGAGAGAGAATTCTTGTGGCATTCCAGAAGTCCCTGGACACTCATTCCAAATGCCGAAGTTGGGCCCTGGGTGAGTTTCAGTCTAAAAGAGAACTTGGGTTTCTAGGCAGCCATCCAATCTCAACACAGACACTTTTTTTCTTTCTAAATCAGTTTAAAAAAATTAAGACCTAAAGGGAAGGGGAGGGGAAAGAAAAAAAAGAAAAAAAAAAAAAAAGGGAAAGAAGTGGAGGGGAAGGAAAGGCAACCAAGGTAGCAGAACAAGAAGAAACCAACTCCTCTGTTTTTATTACCAATTTGAAGTTTTATTGCCAAGAGACAAGAGTTGTAACCATGCAAAGAGAAGGGCAACTTCCCTCATGGCCACGACCAACTGGTGAGGAGAAACAGGTCACCTTTCCATCCTTGGTGACAGCTCTTTCCAGGGTAGAGGAGGCTGGTTCTCATAATGTTTTTTCCATATTAGCTCTGCCCATCCTTTTCCCTGACATGCAAGTGATGGCAACTCTGGCACACCAGTCCTGGAGACGTGCAGCTCTGGCTTACATATCCAGTCCCACTACAGCTTTTCCTAACCAATAGCATGCCCAGATCTACTGACTACTGCTCATCTAACCAGCACCTCGGTCATCACAGGAGATACGCTGGAGAACTGGGGAGACTCCCTCGAGATAGCTGCTGACTCTTAATGACCTCAGCCCAAGGAAAGCCACAATATCACTCACTTCTGTCATCTTGCACTTCATGGCATTAATCAAAACCGAGTTATACTTAGAAAGTAAATTAATTGCTCAGAGTACTGCAATTTCTTACCTCACTGAGCTTAGCCCAGTTGAAGGATTTCAGTGGGTGTGAAGGCTGCGGGATAGATTTCTTCTTCAAGCTGGTGCCACCAGTGCTGAAGGTGGTTGTTGAAGGTGGTGGCATCCCCATGCTGAAGAAAGGTGGTGCTCCTGGTGGGGGAGGAGGACCTCCTGGAGGTGGTGGTGGAGCAGGAGGAGGGGGACAGCTGGAGAAAGGCAGAGGAGGTGGCAGCGGAGGCAAATTCTCAGACATGTGAGAAGAGGACAAAGATAATGGGCCACCTGGAGGGGGGGGTGGTGGGGGTGGGAAGGAAATGCTGCCCCCTTGCTGGAAAATAAAAAACACACAGAAAAAGAAATCAAACAGTTTAAAAGGCACAATAACTCCATGTTGCCAGCTGATATGATTTTATTACAAGTCTCAAAATATTTGATGTTTTCTTTAAAGACTCCTGCACTCAAAGCCATGCAATAAAGGGAGGAATCTCAGCTTTCATTTAAGAGAAAGTTTCAAGCCCTTGAAGTTGTGGAGAAGAGCTTGAAAAAAGGAACCATAAATGGCTCAGAAAAACAGAAAGCTAGTAAAAGAAGCCAAAATGTATTATTTTCTCCTTATGTATAAAAAAAGAGAAAAGTTCAATCTTATGAACTTTTGAACTCCCTGGTTTTAAACCTTAGGGTTTGAAATACAGAATAGCTGTCATTAGGCCCCTACTAATGCAAAGTGGGAAAGAGGAGGAGGGAATGAATCTGCTTGCTGCAGTGTCTAACTTCTCAGGGCTGTGTCCCGGTGAGTTGAGGCTCAGGCACGCTGCTGGGACAGAAGGAGCACTAAGCAGATGGGAGCAGCTGCAAATGTTACTTCTGCCGAACTCCAAGGCAGTACAGACGCTCTTGAAGGAAATCCTGTTTCTTCACTAAAGTTACTTTCGTATCTGGGAGATTTCTTTCTATTCTACTGAAGTAATGATGAGGGCCACCCCAATCAGGCACACTCAGCCACTCCTGCAAGGAAAGTGGTTGAGCAGAAGGAATGGAGTGGCTCATGCATTATCTATTCTATACCATCAGCTCAGGGATTTCAGTCTCACCTCAAAGCTGAGCAGTTGCTAAGTATTCTTAGCTGGTTTTAGCTATTCTTACCATTTTTTAGCTGGCTAGACAGACTTTCTCTGTACTGAACATGGAATGTGTTTCACTCATAATGTGCTTTTGTTCATCATTCACTAGTTAGCAGGCTTTAAACAAGGATGGGAAGAGTCCCAGCCTCATACCGAGAACTCATTAAGTTGAGCCACCAGGTCATTCATCTGGTCCCGGGTCTGGCGCAGCTCCAAGGATTCCTTCTGCAGCTTGTCCTTCATTTTGTTAAGTGTCTTCATCATTTCATCTTTCTCCTGGGTCTTTGTCTCGCATTCCCGCTCCTTCTTCTCTAGCCTGCTCATCAGCTCGGCATGATCTAGGTGGAACAGGCAAGTGGGGCTGATGAAATAAAGCTCATAAACAGTCCCTGAAGAGATGCAGGTTATGCTGAAATAAAGCTCACAAATCTATTCATTCAGCTGGGCATATATAATGAGACTAGGAAAAAGAAAACAGAGTCTGACTGTCTTGACAGTGATCTTCGGTGATCAAGACAGCAATGCCCAAGTTTTACTTTGACTGTAAAGTGACTTAATGTGAGGACTGAGGAAAGCCCCATCCTATGAAATATGTAAACTGATCATCATGAGACAAAATGTACTGGAGGGAACAAAGCAGGGTTTGTCCATGAATGGCAAAGTTGTGCCCAGCTCTGCTGCCTGCTGCTCTGTGACTGAGTCGGGATAATTCTGGCCTCTTCTTTTGCCTCCCCAAGCACAGAGGATGCACTCACCTTTGCGAAACTTCTCTGCCTGGTCCTTCCACTGCTTCACTTCATTTTCGTTCACCAGCCTGAAAGATGAAATCAGATTACTTAAACTTGTTCTGAGCTACCCAGGCTGAAATGCAAGTGGCCATTACATGTAGTGATCAGCAAAAGGCAACCTGGTGAATGTACATGTTTATACAGGCTCATACCAGTGGTCAGTCTGGCTCCAGACCCTGAGCCTTACTATAGCAAACAGCTAATATAAATGTGATGGCTCGAAGTCCTGAAAAGGGGTAAAGGAATGCCTGGGGAAAATATCCTGATACGTTCCTGTCTTCAGGTAATGTCCTCGAAGTGCCGAGTCTACTTATTTTGAAAGAGAGAAATCATCACTAAAATAATCCTAGCTGCTGTGAGTTACAAATTACCCCATCCTTAATACAAGACCATATGGCCATCATTTTTTATACTCCCTGTGGTTCTATTTTTTCCTTTCTTACAAGGAGGGAGGATGCTTATCTGTTGGGTAATATATCAGTAACAAGGCAATGCTCATATCTCATACTGGCAAAACTATTTCCTATTGCTGACAGAAAATATGCAGGGCATTCTGGGGATTGATTAGATATGCAGGATGAGGAGTAGCTATGAAAGTAGAAAGGGAATATCTGGCACTAGGTCTACAATAAAGTCTGATATTCAGACAGACAGAGAGAGATCAACACCACTGTGTTTTTTCCATGATGAGAAAACAGTTTTGATTTTGGCTCATGCCTGTAACAGGAGGGACTGTAAGATTTTCAGTACAGGAGAATTTGGTTTCATATGAGGCTTATGTTCTATAAAATGCTCTTTTCAGTGGGTAATTCAGAAGGGTAATGGACCATGAATTACCTGCAGAGGGAGATGGATGGAATAAAGAGTCCAAAAGTTTGGGTAAAAAAGGACTGAGAACAGGGAAGTTGAGATGAGAGCCAGCTCATGTAGCTAGACTTCTCAAATGATGCGTCCTATGGGAAAAAATAATGGCATTGCCCTCAGCCAAGTCTGTGGGTGAGAGCATGCAGATATTTTATGAAGAGGTAAAAGATTTTGTGTGCTAGGTGGGGGCTGCTTTCCACTGTTTGAAATCTTTCTAAACTATATGCTCATTACTCAGATCTCAATTTTCACTAGAGATGACCACATTATTATTTTTTTTAATATCAATGAAAGCTTTCAGCAACATTCTGAATGAAAAAGGCACATGAGGAAGCCTTGTTATAAAATCATAGGTACTTTTTCTGCTCTTTTATTTTCTGCTCTTGATATTTAATAGAAATTATAAGCCAAAGGCAAATACTGTCTAGTTAAGATATCATTAGAAGAAAACTATTTAGAAGACTAACAAGACAATGAGAAGCTGTAAGTTAAAATATGAAAGTCTGCAGATATGATATTTTATTCCCTAAGTACCTGTATACTTATCATATACTTATACCTGCATAACAGAAATAAACAATAATAACGCTGCTTACATTTTAATGATATTTTTGACATTGAAATTTTCCAATGGAGCTATATCTGGATCATCTCCTCGTTCATCCTGAAGAACGATTTGCTGGAGTATTCTATCCAACAGCTGCCACTGCTGGAAGTTTCCTCCATTCCTCTTATCTGTATGGAAAAAGATCAACCCATAAGAACTTCCATTTTCATGCCAAAGTTCACAGACCTGCCAACAAACTTCTTTTCCACCTTCCATTTCAATTCTGTATGCACTAAAGTATACAACACAAAGCCTAATGTTGAAGTGTTGTTAACAGATTGTTTACAAACACCTGGCATATTGGAACAGCACATAACAGGCATGAACAACTCTGTGCCCAATAAGTACATTCAAGCTGTGCAACCCTTTTTGCAGATTAGCTCTAACTTGCACTTTAAATGCCTACAGTAGTGATTCCTTTGTGACAGCTGTTACTCAGTATTTTCTAGGGTTTGATGTCAGGATTTTATTATTTTTTTTGGTACCTACGTAACATCATGACCAGACACTGTATAAACAATCAAATGGTCTATCTGCACACTCAGTTATCTGCAGGTCAGTGAAACTCAACTGACATGAAAAATTCATACAAATGTAACCAGAAAGTGTGGAGAGAAAGAACAGAAATTGAACCCAAAATCCAGGTTGATACCCAAAGCTCAAGTACTGCCTTGAAGAGTAATATCAAGCTGACCACTGGGACAAAGAGCTGCTTGAATTTGTGCATAGCAACACTTTAATATAATGTATGCATGAAAACATACCCTGGTACATTCTGAAAAGGCACACCACAGTAAATTTCCCTCATATTTAGTTTGGCTTCTCAAGTATGGCTGAAAGTAATGAAGACCAGCACCTGACACCTAACAGGATCAAGGCAGGCAGTTCTTTAGTGATCTTACTATGCCTTTGCTCAGCTGCTACACTCTGGAAACGTAACTGAATTATTTTTTTTTTACAGTTAACAAGAAGATTCCTATCGCTTCTCTCGAAAACAAATGCCAATGCTGATTTTCAGTTTAAGATCAGGAACTCTCCAGTGATGCATTGCCACGAGATAGCAGCCTGAAGACTTACTGTGGAATTTCCTAGTGACAAAACAGCTTTCAGTACTGCATAGTTTCACCAGAAAAATTCCTCAGTGCATTTTGTTAATATCCAAAATGGTATCTATTTCTGGGAATTCCCTGAGCTAGAGTACAACGGCTCTTTCTTTTTAAAAACTTCTAATTTAAAATCATTAAAGACTCTGTCAGTGACTAACTGGAACGTTTCAGCTACTTGCAAGTGCAGAGAAGTCAAGCTGCTGCTTTAAGTATTGCAACAAAAATCTGCTGGGTGGAGTCAGTGTAAGATACCAAGTCCCTCAGCCACTGCCAAGTTCTGAATGGAAGACAAGGGCGGTGTGTGTCTGTGGCCCTGTACCTACACCAAAATTTCACCAAGTTCTTCAATACCCCTTGCTCTGGAAAACTGTGATGTACTCACATGGCATCTGCAAGCAGTGCTGGAGGATGGATAACAAATAGGGATAGGCATCTGTGTGCTTCAACCTCTTCTTGATCAGCTCAAACATCTGAGAGGCACTTTTCGTGTCAATGTGGATCTGAAGATAGAGAAGGTAGGGGAAAAAAAAAGTAAGAGAAAAGACATGCATGGTGAAAGCCTGACTAACTGTGAGAGATCTGATCAACACAGAAACAGGCAAATTTCCAGCAACTGGACCTCTGCAGAGTGTCCTGCAGTGTCCAGCTGCAAGTTCTAGTGAGGAACAGATACATGGGTCTTTGAGACCAGCATTGCCATCCCCACTCCAGTATGAAAAAGACTCCAAAGTAAATGGCTAGAAAGGTGGGAGGCATGGAAGACCACCAAGAGATGTTCTGGAGCAAGCAAAACATTTGATTCCTAGAAATTGATGGCACACATAGTGAAGCTAAGCAGCAAAGGGCTAGTTATTTTGTATCAGTGTGCAGCAAGAGCTGGTCATGAAAACAAAGAAAACTATAATTATTCTGGACCCAACAGCCCCTTACTGTTGCTAGAGGTTGTGGAAACTGTTCTTGTTTTATGCTCATCTTTAAAATCCAACCAATCTAAAATACTGATCCTCTCCACAGGCTCTGAGGTGACAGTGTTCAGGAGAGTTTCCTGTAATCTTGGGAAAAGTATCTGAGAAGAGCTCAAGCTTCACCCATAGTCCTGTAAAGGGGACATCTAAAACTAGAATGTATCTGGATCATCAGGACTGAGAACATGAGCGCAGGGCTGAGAACCTCCTCTGCTCCTGAACCTTCAGCCAAACAAAAGAAAGAAGTCTTTGTCAAAGACACTTGGCAAAAGCCCTGTTTGTGATCATTGTTTTCATTGTTCACACATTACAGATCCCTGACTTGCTAAATGAGAAACAGCAAAAACAAGAGCACCAGCTATGCTCAGCACCAAAGTCAATCATTGTTTTCAGGGAACACAAAAGGAAGTTGCACCAAGCATTCATAGTGGATGTTCAGCTTTGGCAAGTTCAGGGACTCCAGAGAAAAACTTACCAGGTCAAACCTCTTGGCAAGTTCCAGGTCATCTTCATTTCTGACCATCTCAAAGAAATCTAAGTGCCTAAGAGAAAAAGAGAAAAACAAAACAAACAAAACCTGCCAGTGTTCATGGCATAATTCAGACTTAAAAACTAAGTATTTTACTGTAGAAGCAGAAATGCCGCATTTCTAGCTAAAAAACACCTGGAAATTGGCAAACCTTTCCTACATGATGTGCTGGGACAGGTATGCAAGGGATCTCATGGGGGTCACTGAGAAGCCAAAAGGAATGGCTGGCTGAGGTATACGTGCTCTTTAATCTTTATGCTAAGTCACTGTGTTGAGGTAAAAAGGCTGCTAAAAAATCCCATAAAATAGGAAACGGATATTTGCGATAAATGCAATGCCTGCAATGATAACACATTTCTAGAAAATCCAAGCCATACTTGTTAGGCAGATACTAGACCATGAACAATTTTCTTTTACATGATGGAGCAGAGAGGTGTTCAGTAGATCAGCTAAAGAGCAGAGCTCACAGCTGTCTTTACATTTGCCTGCTGATGAGCACAGCAGCATGCCTCTCTTGGGATGTGGGTGACCTGGTGAGTGACACCTTTGAACATGGCATCTGGACTTCTCTTGCTCAGAGACAAGAGCACAGTAGATGACGTGGAGAAATTCTGTCACATCCCACTGTATAGACCTGGCGTATAGTCTATGTAATCCAGGCATCTGGGAACCATATCAAACCTGCATTATCAATCTCATCACTGTTAGTTTGTAACATCCAAAAGTGCCCCTAAACCCCTCCTAAATGCTCCTTGTTACTGATCAAAGGAACAGGGGTTGTCTATGGGTCAGATTCTCTTCTTGGTTATAATGTTGTAGATCCAAAGTAAGATTACTGGTTCTGGCTCCACAGCAAAATGTAGACACATACAACAACATGCCCTCGTTTCCTGTGATATTAATACACAGGTATACACCTCCACCTGCTGAAAGATGTGAGGCCACTCTTTACTAGAGACAGCAGATTTGCTAATCTGATGTTTATGCAGAATCTCAAGCGCATTACATTTGTCCCCAGGGATAGCTCTATCATCCTGTAGCAGCTCCTGACAGTGGATGTTTGAGAAAACGATTCTTGAGAAACCTGCAGACATAACTCTGATCCATAAGTTTTTCACCATGTGCTTTGGCAAACTTGCCACATCTATCTAGGAAATCCCAGATATCTGATATCTATACGTCATCCCTGCTCTGTGGGAAGGGGGTAGCAGACAATAAGGGACAGCAGGTCAACGCCTCTCCACAAAGTTTCCTGTAGTCATGAGAGAAGGTAGACTCCCTCTGGCTACCTGATTTTACACCTTAAAATGCTTCATTTTTTAAGCAAATGGATTTTACCAGGCTCCTCATTGGTTCATCAGTCTTTTAGTTTCTTGAAGTGTCGCAGTCAAATTGTTCAGATCATTTACTCTAAGTTAATTTCAGCATGTGGCTTTTTGAAGGGTTTAATTTAAGGTCATTAGCAGCTTCAATTACTGTGCAAAATAAGGAATTGCTAATGGAGAAAACATTTATTGTCTGTATAACTTTTAACACAATTATTTGAAGCTGACGTTCAGTGTTACATTTTGTGCAGTGGCAGGGCTGTTTGAAGATGCTCCTCATTCTTCTCTCTTGACTCCTTGCTGTCTCTACCCTTTTGACCACCGGAGAGATGCCTCTTCTCTCACAGTTGTGCCAGTGCCACTGTCTGGGAGGGTGTGGTACAAACTAGATCACAAAAAAGACTGAGCTTAAAGGAAAACCTTGGAAACTCGGAACCTACACTTTGACCACACATACCCAGTCTCAATGAAGTCAATGAACTACTGACTTCTCTCCCTAAAGGGGAGGCTTTTGTTCCAGTTTTGCTACAAGAGAAAAGAATTATAATTTTTTTTCTGTTTTGATTTTTTTTTTTGATTTTGATTGCTATCCCCAATTTAAAAGAAAAGCAATTTGGGAACTCCTTGCCACAGCCATTGCCAATTTAATATGTATGTTTCCTACTTCATCTGCTGATTTTAATTCTAAGGACTAATATCCTTTATTTCTTTAAAGCAAGTCAGTTTTAGGAAGAGACAGAGACAGCTTTGTGCTTAAATCTGAAACCCAAATGGAGAAGAGTTTCAAAAAACTCTTTCTGTTGATCAATAACTATTCTCATAAAACATGTCTTACCTGTCCAGTGTGGCATTCTCATGTCCTCTTAGCTTGTCAATGACGGGTTGAATTCCTAGCATTAGAAACTCATACCGTAGGTGTAATCGGAACTCCAAATTGTCCTTAAAAAGTAGTGGAAAATCAGTTTACTAGGTTCCAAAAGCCTAGATTATTTAAAACCTCAGTTCTTCCCTTCTTAGTATCATCTATCCTAACATCAAATTCACAGTTTGATTAATTCCGGTAAAGTAAGTTAAAAAAATAAATAATGTCTTTGCCTCTGTTTCAATTAAAAATACAGTCATCATTTACCTACAAGGGAAGTTCTGCACATCCAGCCAAAAGGACAGCACATTCTTTTTTGTTCCATGAAGAATAAAAGTTATTCATGTTCATCCTGCTAGTCCATTAGAGGTCCAGCTGCTGCTTACAGATGAACAGCAATACAGCCTTCTTCCTAATATTTACGTTTATTTGTCATAAGATCACCATATATGCTAGCAACCTTGACACCTGTTCAGTGGGATGTTACAGGACCGCTGGAGATAGAGACAGACATTGCCAGACAAAGCTCTTATAAGCTTATTTTCTGTTGTGGTTCAACCAAAAAAAGATAAGCCAATGTAACAAAAGTAACAATTGTAATGAAACAAAATCAGTTTCAGCTATCCTACAGCCTTAAAAAAGTCTTGTTAATGAAAGAAAAACAACAAACTGTCTTTTCTGAAATACCTCCCTTTGACAGTTTTAAATTAAAACATTTTGAGTTTGGCTTTGAGTCAAAACAACTGAACATTCAAAACATTTCTGAAGGTAAACCAAAATGTTTTCTATAAGGCTGAAATTAAGAGGTAAATGTTTTGCAGTTCTTTAAAAAAAAAAAAACACAAAACAAAACAAACAAAACACCACACTAAAACCCCAAAGCAATCATTTCAGTGCAAGTAGTCAATGTTATATTAAAAGAGGCTGGGAATGAAATAATATGGAAGACATTATGAGACTGATATTAACAATTAAGCATTATTTTCCACAAAGTATATCTATTCAATAACACAAGATTTGTGACTTAATCTACTAGCCAATTCCAAGGTAAATTAATTCAAGCATAACGTTTTAGAAGGCATTTTCAGGGCAGTGACTCACCTCACCAGCACCAGCATTCAGAACAGCGTTGATAAAGGACATGATGGCTGTTTTGAGATTTACTTCATCTCGGTATCGCCCCATGCTTCGGTCCAGCTCATTCAACAGTGTCTAAAATAGAAGAGCAGACTAGGTTAGAGGATATAATCTAGTTTTTTGCACCATTTTGCATACTGTTCATGGGATATGCACACAGTCTTCTTTTGAGTTGTTACATATTTGTTTAAAGGAATAATTTTTTTCAGACAGGGTTGTTAGCAGTTTTGGGCATGCCACAATAAACAGATGAAGAATAGTGATGGCAATAAAATGCCCACCTGATCCTAATGAAAAAAGAAAGATTTTCAAACTGCCATTATTTGAGATGAAGCAGATGCCCTTTATAGTTCCTGCCAGCATTCTACTCACATCTATCGGGTAATTTTCATTATTTCTTTGGACCTCAGCAAGATAGATTGCATTTACATACACAGGGAGAGTTCTAAAGAGAAGCTGTCTTTTGAGAAATAAAACCTATACATGGATCTTGGAAGATTCCTCCTTGTTCCTTCACTTACAAACATTTCACGTGAAGCAGACAATTACCAGCTTCTTGTAAGAGCCTTTTAGAGATTCACAAATAACAGGAATATCTCCTGTGCCTACAGCAAAGGTGAATTGCACAGCTCTGCTGGAAGTGCAGTTAAGCTCCAGTTTCTTTGTTACAGAATCAGAATGGTTTGGGTCAGAAGTGAACTTTAAAGATCACCCAGTGGGCAGGGACATCTTCAACTAGACCAGGTTGCTCAAAGCCCCATCCAGCCTGGCCTTGAACACTTCCAGTGATGGGGTATCTCCAGCTTCACTGGGCAACCTGTTCCAATGCGTCACCACCCTTATCATATAAAAATCTCTTCCTTTTATCCAATCTAAATCTAGTCTCTTTTAGTTTAAAACCATTCATTACCCCTTTTCCTGTCACTACAGGCCCTGGTAAAAAATAATAAATATCTTTTTCCATGTTTCTTATAAGCTCCCTTAATATATTGAAAGGCTGCTATAAGGTCTTCCCAGAGACTGTATGTCTCCCTATTAACCAAATAGCAGAGATACTTAACATTCAGGGGTATATAGCTCAGAAATGCTTTTCATCTAATCTTTACATACTTACAGATATTTCACTGTATTATTCTGAACATCAGGAGACAAGGGAGAAAAAAAAGACTAGACCAAATAATGTCGATAGTCTGTGCCTTATACAGCCTATTTATGATCCATTTCACTTGAATATTTGCTGAAGAGGTTATGTGTAGAAACTGATTAGTCATGAAAGCAACTCTAATTTTAGCTTTGTGCTGATGCCCATGAATCTCCTCTTCAGGATGTTCTCTGATCAGTTCATAATTTCAAGGATGATTTTCCTTACTGGAAGAGTAATAAATTTCTCTTGAGATCTGGCAGTTCAATTGTATGTGTCTCACTCCAGAATTAATAATAAATGCCTTACAGTCATATATTTGGTTTGCTGATGCACTAGAATAGACAGAATTCTTTTTACTCTTCCCAAGAAGTTTTGGCCATAAATGGAAAACAGAGACAAAAATAACTTTCTAATGTTCAGTTCAGCAGATCCATCTAAATAAAACTTTGAAGCTATGATGCTGAGTAAGGAAGCTCATTTTCCTTTATTTAGCCAGTATTCTGCCCATGGCTACTGAAAGTGTTCATTCATAGCAAAATCTTTCCTGTGCTAGTCATCAGTTTCATAGGTCTGTATTATTTCCTGTAGAAAACAGACATCACCATGGAGATATGCCTCAAGAAATAGGACGAATATCCTCCTGTGCATTCCCCAGGGTAAAGAAAACCCTCCTGGCTTCACATAAACACTTTGCTTGTTTTTCTGTAAAAATCTTTTGACCTATCATACACTGTGGCTGACAGCTGTTCTTGTATCTGAGCATAGCACATTCACTATCAAGCAAGCTTGATTTCAAAAACTCCTTTTTCTTGCATCTTCTAAATTGCCCAGCTGGCACTTGCAAATGTCCTTACTTTTGGCATTTGAACTTCCATCACATCCATGATTTCCCTATAGTTACACTATGGCCAAATACAAGCCCTTCCCCCATTTTATTAGAAATGGGAATGAGTCTTACATGAAAATACATTAAATGCCCTACTAAGTCAGGCCGAGGGTCAGTCCAGCCCAGCATCCTATCTCTCACAGTGAAAAGAGAAGACTATTTAAGAAGTCTTTAAATTCACTAACAAACCTGACTCTTCAACTTGACAAATAGGCAGAAGTGAAAAAATGAGAAAATTTAGTTCTGTTACTGTCATATTTGACACTGAAATCCAAAACACATGTATCTTCTTGGAATAATTTAAATAGCCATTACTAAAGAAGCATCAAAACCCAGGATGGTTTTGCTGGTTTTCTTCAGAGGCCTCATTCCTACCATATATTCTCACAGACTTTTATGAACACTCTAGACTCTATGCAACAGCATATCAGATACAGCATCCAGAGAGGTTGGAGGATGTTAACAAAAGTTTTCTATCCCCCATTTCAGAAGACTGGACCGGGAACAGAATGCAGTGGGGGCCAAGGCGAATTCAGGTCAAGAGGAACAGAAACTCTGGGTTGCACTAAGCTAATTGAAGAGCAGCACATCTTCATGTGATTGTTTAGCTCTAGAAGGAAACACTACAAGTTCATGCAATTCCTAAAGATCAGAGTGTACACCCACATACTGTGGCCAAACTCCAATATCTCTAACCCTTTGCAAATGGCTGTGGTTCAAGTCTTCACTTCAACATTTCCTGTGAAAAAGATTTCACCACACCTCTTGGCAGCCAGCTCTGTGGCCCAATTGATCTTATGGTTGTAAAGGTTTTTCCTACTATTTAAGCACAACTTTTCTTGTTTAATCCCATTATTCCTCATCACTGACATCCAGTAGGGTTTCATTCAATCTGCAAACCTCAAAAGGCTTTGGATCAGCCCTGGGGGGAAGAAGCAAATCAAGTGGGAATATAGGATTTTAATTTGTTCCTTGTTAGATCCTCTACTATAATTCCAAATTGATCAGATTTCTCCCTGTAGATTATGGTCTGTACTGATGGTGTTTAACACAAACCAGGCAAGAGGGCTCTGGAAGGAATGCTCCTAATCTCCACCCTTTCAACTGAAAAGATCAAACTTCCTTTATTCCTTCACCTCAAGCTTCAAATTTTCTAGCAGCATTAAGGAGGAAAACGAGAGTGTTCTGCCCAAAGCAGCCCAGTTAATATTTTCATCAGCAAGTGAAATCAGCTCCTTTCAGACAGTATCTAACACCTAGGCTCTCTCAAGACTAAAAGGAAAAGGAAAACTCTTTCTGACCACAGGGGTCTCAGGCTGGGTGGGTGTTTCAGATGGCAAACGAGGCTGAAAGGGCACCAGAACATCCTGGTATACTTCTCTGGGCTGGTGCAGCATTACGACTTTGCAGAATCATTTTGACTCAAAATATTGCATGTTAAAAAGTTCAACATGTTACAATGCCATAACATAAGGCATTCACTTCACAGGAGCAATGGAGGGAAGCAGCAAGCATAATAAATATCAGAAAGACAAGAACTTAGGGAATCATAGAATCATCTAGGTTGGAAAAGACCCTTGAGATCATCAAGTCCAAAGAGTAAGATTATGCTCCTTTCACAAAGGAAACCAGTCATAAATATGATAATGCAGACATGAATGACACTGAAATCAGAGGCTCTTCTTATTTTTCATAGCATTTTAGAAACCTTCATCTTCACAAGAAAAGGACCTAAGAAATTCAAGATAAAGCAATGGTTTCATGGTCACACAGTGAGCCAGTGACAAAATTACACTAGTGCCAATTTTGAATACATCAGATGGAAAAGAATCCCAGTTAGGACACCAAAGGCTCATCTTCCTAATTCCACATTTCTGCTTTGATGGTTTATTGTCTGGCTTTCCAATGTTTTCTTTCATCTCTCTTCTTTAAGGAGCAGAGTAGAATTTGTAGGCAAAGAAGCATATTTCAAACAAAAATTGGATGAAGCAAAGACAGAGCTTTTCCATATTGCCTCAGGAAGGAGACTGAAGGCATGCCTTTATATTATTGTGGTATTTGAGTAAAGATGGAATACTACTCTGAAGAGGGCGGTTTTCAAGGAATATCTTAAAAGAGTAACTGCAGGCTGTCTATTGAACGTTAAAGTGAGAATTATTCCAGGCAGAAGGGCAGCATGAAAGAAGGGTCAAAGATTAAAGCAGGCAAAGGGATCAGCTCAGGCAAGACACTGCAGCAAATGTGAGAAAATAGGAATAGCCACAATATAAATTCAGACATGAACATGAAGTACAGAACCTTGTTGCAAGTGCCAAGACAAAGATGATACCAATAGACCTGTGAACACAATGAACAGCAGAGATATAGGGTGAAGTTGTAGTACTAAAAGGCATTTGAGCGAAGACTGAAGTCTCAACAAAGAAGAGTAAGTTCTGGAGAATTTCCCATAGCTGTAAGTGACTCTTCTTGGAACTTAAGGATTAGATTGATAATTGAAGTCATTTTTATGTAAATGCTAGCAATTTAGAAAGAAGCATTATTCTACATCAGGGTTTCCACTCTGAGAAGATTATGAAATTTTGTTAAGGAGATAGCCCTTCATATTCATAAAAGTTCTATCTGTATCTTCCATTAACTTCAATTTAAAATAAAGAACACATCAAAAAAAGCAAGGACATTGTTTCCAAAATATTTCAGCAGTTCAATTAGTGGTCTTCAATTGGTATCATCTGGTGCAATTTAATTAAATTAATTTGGATTACAAGTCTTTATATCACTCGGAAATCTCACTGTAATTTGGATTTTGGCTTTAGATAGATACACTAGCATAAAACTGTAAGTTTCCTATTCAAATAGTAGGAGTTATAGCAAGACAGAGCCAATGCAAGTTTAGTAAGAACCGTTTCTTAAGTTGCAGCTTTTCTTCCCTACTAATTTCACCAGTTCCTGTGTCCTCTGACTACTTTTGTCTAGCTGTACCAGGTAGCAAGAATTGTGCTTAGAACACTGACCAGCAATAACTCCTGATATTCAGCAAAACATGCCATGTCTTATGTTACTGTGTTAAATACATGATATCTACATCACTCCACCACACTTCAGCACGTGCAAACTGGAAATAATCAGTGTTCAATCTAAAGTTGTCATCAGGAAGTTATCCATAAACTCAAGTTTTAGATGGTTTTAGATGGTTGCCAGTAAATAATTCTGAACTTCTCTTCCTCCTTCTTACAAAGAAGAGTAAAAGCAGAGCCACTCAAAATTTTATTCATCACTATGATATTCCTCTGCAAGAAGGAAAAAAAAAAAAAAGAAAACAAAAAAAAAAGAAAACAATTTGTGTTGGGGAAAAATACATCTGGAACAGTGTTTCTTCCATTTACCTCCTGATTCCTCAAAGTACTGTGCTGATCACCACAGATGATGTAGGGAGAGTGGGACACTCAGATTTACTGCAATCTGCAAGAGGGGAAAATAAATCCAAACACAGACTATACAAACAAAGTGCCACCTTTCATAGATGAGGAGGCATAAATTGACAGCAAGGTAGCTGAAGGGGACAAAGAATATTTCCAAGCACTGTTGTCAGGAAAGTAATTTAAGGAAGAGCAACAATTGCACTGATGTTGTCAGAGATCAGCGTTAGCTATAAATTATTGGACATTCCAATAAAAGTGAGCTCAGTACAGTTTTCAGAAAACCCTATATTTTTAATTCATAAGAATCTAATTTCTAGAACTGAGCATCTGAAATTATTCTCCTCTTACGTATTGTGTCTCTAATTTGTCCATTGTATTACAGAGCTAGATCTAGAAAAAGACTGACCCGTACCTTTACAGTTCCCTATTTACCTTCTCCCACCCCATTAGAATTAGTCTGCAATAATGAACCAGAAAGTCACAGTGCTAAAGGAATAAAATCCTACTCTGCACATTCAAAGTATATTTCTCCTACAGTTCCTACAGTTTAGTTCATTTTTTATTGCTTTTCACAGAAAGAATTCTCTTTTTTTTGGTTCTGCCAGACCTCCAGTTGTGGGGAATCACTTTCAATATAAAAGTGATTAGGTGTGGCCAGTTAAAGTCAACCTAAAGCTGCAAGCTCTAAACCGTTTGGACACTTCAATACACTGAATGAGGCTGATAGTTGCCCAAGCTACAGGAAACACATCCTAAAGAGTTCTGTTTGAAACCTTAAGGATCTCTTAAGATATCTGCAAAGTCTGGGTTATGAAGATTACACTCAGGACTAGTATAAAGAAAAAAAAAGGCTTTTACTGGCTTTCATTGTAAACCACATCTTTGAAGTTTACAGTAAAAGCATAGAATAAGAGTTATCAGTTTACCCTTTTCTTAAAATGGCCTCCCACAGTCAAGTTACACTGAATGCTTCTCTTGAAAGACTGTTCTGAGACAAAGGTGTGGGAGAGCAAGTCTTAGCTGATAAGTCCTAGAGTATCAGAGAACCTTTCACTAAAATGTAAAGAAGACCATGACCACATTTGTTTCATCAGCATTTAAAATAATCCCCAGTCTCTCTGTTAGATGAAAATGACTGAAGATGGATGAGGAATGTCTTTGAATGAATCTTTACCTCCTCAAAATTACACTTAAACTATTGCTTTGTGTACTGGAAAATCCCATTCCAGCATCTAGACATAAGTGTTAGAAATTGCAAACAAGAACACATCCCATCTACTAAATAATTTGGGGGTTTGGGTGGGGATTTTTTTTGTTCTGTTTAAGTAAGAAGAGACAGTATCCATTCATCTTTAATTTTTTTTTCCCCAATAGAAAAGCATTTTGTCAAAAGCAAGCACTTATGCAAAGTACTCTTTCATGAATGTGAGAGCTGGTAAGCATCTGCAAATCATTGCACCAGATTCCTCGAAAGCTCACGAGACCTGTGCTACCACACTTTGTCCTGCAATGCCTTCTCAGTCATTCAGTAAATTGTAAATCAATTAAAAAAAAAAAGAAGAAAAAAAAAAAAAGAGAGCGAGGACCCAAAGAGGAGACACTGAGTAAACTCAGATCTCTCTTCCATGTGGGCTTATTAAGCAGAGTCACTTGGTCAAGTAAGGACAAGTTAACACAGGACCACAGCTGTTGCCAGGGCTGTGAGTTACCACTGCTTTTTGCTGAGCATCTAAGGTCACCCCCACCTGTCTCCAAGGTACACAAGAATGTCATATTAATTCTGACATTGGATGGATTCTCCATTTCAGATAATTCTAATAATAGAGAGCAAACTGGATGGGGCAATGCACATAACGGGGTGGATCTGGCAATGCTACATATAGGTTAATACCAAACCAAGATCTCCTCCATAACAGTCTCAGGTCTGAGTCACAGCCAGTGAATCCCACAGTGCATTCAGTCCAAACAACAAACATTGGCAGCTACTGTTCATGATCACAGGCTGTTTCTCCATTCACTTTTACAGTCATTGCTTGCTGTAGCCCCAAATCCACTGATGCATTATCTGGGGATAGGCTGACAGAAAACAGGATCCAGGTCCTGTTCGCCCAACACCAACTTATCATTTCAGCTCAGAACAAACAAATTTTAGGAGCTACAGCTTCATACGCAGCAACAGATTCTTTTCTTCTCTACCACCTTTTGTAGAGGTGCTCAGTTCACTAGGAAGAGGAACTTCTACTAGCAGCCAGCAGTATCCACAATGAAAGCCTATCAATGATCTACTGACCTACCTTAAGGTCTCTGAGACTGAGATTCCCTTCTGTGTTCTGAGTGGGGGATACCTGAGCCAACAATTGCTAAATGGTGACAATTCACAAGTTGATTGCTAAATGTCAACTGAAGTGCCTCCGCTGTCCATTATTTAATCCAGTCTCTATTATTTAATCCACAACTTGTTTCTTACTAATTTAAGGCCTTAAAATTAGTACAGAGGCTCCTGGAATTCCATGGCTTTGGCTTCTAGGGTAGAACAAATGATTACCACCTCAGAAATACCATCAGGGTTGAGTAGGAACAGAATTAGCAGCTTTCATTTAACATACCCAGCCTCCATTTTAAAGTAAAATAAAGGAGATTTTAAATTAGTATTAATGGCAAGCAATTGAGTCTTGAAAAAAAAAAGTATATACATTGATAACCCATATGAGGAAGTGCCCTTCCTAAAACAAAATGTGAAGTATTTCCTTTTTACTACCTAGGAAGTTTGAAATACGTGCATTGTAAAAATCACCCCCTTCAGAGATTCATCATACTGGGTATTTCTGGCGAAGTATTTTCCTTGTACCTGGAATCTTGTCCTTTCTGCAGCATAGACTTGGTAGTGAAGCATGGCTTGTAAGACTTTCTTGTGACCATCTGGTACCAAGCAGACAGCTCCTAGGATCTCCAGCACAGCAATCTTGGTCTTAATGTTCTCAGTCCGTAAGCTCTGGGAGATGATGTTGATACTCTCTGGATGAGCCAGGACATGAGCCCGTCCTTGGGAGTTGTTCATCAGTGCCTTGATACACCCTATAACGGATGTGTGTATACGGCTCTCTGAGGTCTCATAGTCCATGCTCTTCAGGAAGTTCAGCAAACAGCTCAGGCCATCCAACTCAATAAACCTTGTCACAAACCTGAAAAAAACCCACCCAAACAACAAACAGGTAGGAAAAATAAGGAAAGTAGACCAAAGGTAATTTATTTAAATGATACCATATTATTAATCCTATATCTGTAAAAGCTGGCTAGATTTTATCCTAGACTTCACAGAATAATTACCCAGCATTTAAAAAAAAACAAAACGAAACAAGCACACAAACAAAAAAGAGAGAAAACAGACCAGCTAATAATGGTGTGTTGTATAGTTTCAGGGTAAGTATATTCTACCACTTTATGACCCTGCTGTTAAGTCGCTGAGTTCTTTGTTGCAGTTACCACCACACACCTGCTGTGGTCCACCTCAATAGTTGCTGTATTTTCAGTGCTGAATGGATTCTTTCAAGTCGCTGCATCTTACATACATATATACACAAGATATATTTTCATAGAGATTCATCACCAAGCTTATGAGTTCAGATAATCTTGAAAATCATTTTTAGACTTCGGTCAAACTTTTAGCCAATACTACTTATAAGGCTGCCACCTCCAGGAGTGGGTGCACTGACAAAGGCAAACTCTTTTTACCACTGTGTCTGTCAGCTGCATTGACTTCACACTGATCCCATGATATACATATAGGAACATATAAAGTTAAAGTTTAAAAGATGCATGTTCTTCTGTAAAAGGCAAAGCTCCTATAATGGCTTTGGCTGCATTTTTTTGTTGTTTGATTGTTTGGGGTTTTTTGTTTAGGAGGTATATTAAAGATGGAACAGGTCTACAGTCAACCTGCAGTAGCAAAATGTACAGTAAAAACATCATAAATAGATGAAATACAGAATTAATCAGCCACCAAATGGCACATTGAAGAACCTATAGTAGAAAAGGTTTCTTTTGGCTATTGACATTACTAGAGTTCTGTTTCTATCGTATTCTACCATAAAATTTATCTTTCTTCAGGTTAAGATTATGGAAACTGAAGATGCAAACAATATAGGAGAAAGTCCAAGTTTAAGGTTTTGTTGAAACCCAGGGTTAAAAAAATCCAGATGAGTCAAATTAGACAATGCAGACAGCCTCCTAGATAAATCAATAGAAATGAATGGAATTCTGTAAGCCAGTTCAGACCAATCATTCTAGCCATGTGTCATTTAGAGTTCCCAGGGTTAAAAATGGGGATTCAAAGATATGAAAAGGGCTGCAAATAATTTTTCTACATTCCTTTGTTTACCTCCTGTCTCCTCTAACAGGTTGTTCAGGTAGGTGCACTTTTTTAGAATGTCTAAATGCAAAGCCATGTGAATTACATTTGAATTTTCAGTCTACCAAAATGCATACCAATAATAATATGTCCATGACTACACTCTAAAGACTGTAATGTAGAAAGACACTTCAAACAAATGAAAATGTTGTTAACAATTGCCACCTGTGTAACAAATTAAGAATACCAAGTCTGTGTCATTTTGCTTTTACCTAGCCCCTCTTCTTCCCTGCTGGATACTTCCAGAAAGCTAATGTGTTATCTTTCTCTTTTCTATCAGTAAGTGAGATGCTGCTCCTAATATGCATCAGTAATGGAAGCACAGTACTGAAAGATTGAATTGCTCTGGTCTCTGCTTATGTCTCTGCACCAGCAAGACAAACCTGAGCCATACTTATATATCTCCTGGCTTATATGGACTTGACATATGTATGGTCTTCCAGTGGTTACACCCCACACCACACAGGAATTTTCAGGGCCTACCTGAAAGCTACACTCACTACGCTGATGGATTTGCCAACTTTCAGCTTGTTTGAGCCAGCAGTTTGACCAGAAACATGGCAAAGCCTGATGCTTTCAACAGAGTTTCACTCTGAGGTTTGGGTTTCATTCAAAAATCAAAGTGAATATCAGAGCTTACAAGCACATACAGGAGCACATGCACACCAAAAATGAAAACAAGATTTAGCTGAACCCTGCTAAGACAATCCACCAAGTTTCACACAGGTCTGATTGCACATTCTTTGGATGCATCATCTTGTCTATGCTAACAAATCATCGGAGCAAAAGCCTCTCTGCCTCCAGGCCAGAGAGTGGGATCAACATTGTGCACCAGGAATTTGGTAACTCACTCAAAGCAGTTTGTTATTTAAACTGATTAGAGAAAGATTAAAACTTAGTTCCATTTTTGTAATGCGTTTAGCTGCTAGCATGCCAAAGAAGACCAAAATGAGTGCATTCATGGCTAAAAGAGTTGCTGCTAAGGAAGCATTTGGAACTAAAATAAGCACAAACACAACTTGTTCCCAATGTGGTATCAATGACCTCTGGGCATTTCTCTAACCCTGCGCCTAAAGAGCAGAGTTGCTCTTTGCCTCTACTATAGAGGAACTAGTTAAAAATCTTCTCCTCCTCACCTCCAAAGTTCAGTTCTATGAATCCATCCTTAGCTATTGCCTCCATTTTCTCGGGAAGGGAGAAAAAAAAAAAAAGGAGGGGGGAGTGGAACAAAAAAAGCTGATCTTTTTCTGTTCTTTCCAGTTCCAGGGCTGAGGGAAGACTTTAGATGCATACTTTTCTGAAGATATAGAGCTCTAATGACAGAAAGAAAAACATCCTAAAGAAGCAGCAGAACAAAGGGTCCTTTAAATATACTTTCAGATGGAACACCTGTTCTTATGACAAGACATATAAGGCACTACAACCTTCATGTATTTTAGCCTGCTCTGATGACCATGTGAAAAAATGGTAAACCCACAAAAGTCACGTTGTCCCAATTAAATACAATTCCTACTAAATTCACTGGCAGAGCAATTTTTCTCAGACTGTTTGGATGAGGTCATTCCAAAAAGGAGGCATGCGCAGGAAAGTGGTGTGTGTCACAGACCTTGATTAATGACATAATTTAAAACAATGTCGGGATTTTCCTGCACTCTTCCTAGTTCCAAGAGCAAACAGCAAGCTGCACTACTCAATAGGAAGCAAAATCAAGTACCTTCCCATTTAAGCTGACATCAGAAGCAAAAATCAAATGATGATTTTCACCTTCCTTTTCCAAAACATTTAGTTCACTATTCTCCGGAAAAGCCAGAAATCATGCAAAAGGAAGATAAAGAAATGGCAACAGCAGTTTGAGCCAACAGACACTCTCAGTAGGAGAATTTGCTTGGTGTGAGCATGTATGTGGGGAGGCATGTGTGTAAATGTCTGTACAGCAGAGAAAAATAAGTGGGAGTTTATCTGAGAAGCTGAGAGCCATGAGCCTCACACTGTTTGGTGTTTGTGCATCTGTATGTCTGTAAGCAGGGATGTGTGTGTGTGTGGTGTTTGTCTGTGCATATACACAACTCATACATATAAAGTACCTTCCTCCTAACAATATACATGTGTGTAAAACTGCCATCCTATACGTCCTGTAGGCTGCAAAATAAGGCCTTGTTCTAGACTGGAAGGTGTAAAGTTAAGCACATTTGCCAATGCATTCTGGCTAACACATTCAAAAACCCAAGTGTAAATAAAGCAGGGTGTGTTTTAATAGGTGCTAAACAAGCAAATTAAAGCCCAACCTCACCTCAGACTCTCACTTGACCAGTTTAGCACACTTTAAAAGGCAGGGCGCCTCTTAGCCTTTCAAGTTTTAGAGAGCGCTGATCAGAATGAGTTAGCTAGCTCTAATAACAAACCTTTCATCCAAACACAGAGGCAGTGCAGCCTGAGAGTTAATGACCCACTGATGGATTCCAAGAGTAGAGAGGGACAGCCTCCCTGTGAGACTTGATCCAGCTCAGGAAAGACAGAGAGATCATATGCTGTGGGTGTGCAGAGAGCAGGATGTTCCCACCCTGTTAACAGCTAAGGCTACGCTTCCCTGCAGCACCAGTTTTTGAATCTGGAGGCACACATCATCCGGACAACGCTGAATTGCTGAAAAATTCAGCACAATGGGTTTTGCTTGCTGGATGCCTAAGTGATCATCTCCAGTATGTACTTGAATGCAACATGGCTCAATCAAACAAAAATAACAGGAGGTAAATCTGAGTTAAACAAAAGGAGAAAATCAGACAGCAAGGAGAGTTAGTGATGATTCAGACTAAAGGAGGTATTTTTCTGGTGTTCCAAAAAGTGATTTTTTTTCCAGTCCCTTGTACATTTTTACTTTTGCTGCACTTCTGAACATCCATTTTTGGGCACTAAAATACCAAAAGAAAAGCTCTTCTCTCACTGCTTCTGTCCAACAGTTTGTCATCACACTTGTTTATGGTCCTAAGTTCTTACAAACCTAGAAGAAATTGTGATTCCTTACAAGATGCAGATGTCGGATTTTTGTTCTCTAAGGCTGGGGTTGTTCCTGCGTGCTGGGACATAACCGGTCTTTATTATTTCAGGGCAGTTCCTAAATACCAGAAAAAAATGCACTTGCTCAAATGGGGCCAACTAGCTGCTGAGGGATGGTTCTATCACCTTTTCTCAGAAGAGGAGAGGAGCTTGAGATTGGGCAGATCTGCTTTGTTTTTTACTGCTGTTAGAGTTATTGGGTTGGAATAGAGGCGAAGATTAGTACAATTACTCTGCATTTTATACTAAAAGAGACCCGGTTCTACAGTAAAATAAAACACAGAGCCAAACACACACATTTTTCTTCCTTTGATTCCCCTAGATCAGAGAATTCAAGTAGAGGAGCCTATCAGTAAGCTGTCAGAGCCCCTGCATACCCTACAATCACAAAAGTATTACAGACAGTCCACTCTGTGTGAATTTAGGTCTATTTTCTTCAGAGGCCCGATGAACAGAAGTGGCAAGGAAAATAGGATTTGATGTCCAAATTCAACTAGAAAGACTAGTATTTTGAAGGCTCGGGTATAGTACTGTTTATGAGTGCGATTTGATGGAGCCGAGGGCCTCTCTCCTGCAACCTTTCCATCAAGAAGAAATTGGCTTGTTGATCAGGTATTGGCATAGAGCCCATTTGGCAGCTAACGAATTGAGTCGCTGGAAATTAGTTGAGACGTAGGACTTAACTCAAAATTTGGCTTGGCTTAACTATTTTTAAAAAAGAAAAAAAGCCCCATAACCATCGCCAGCGATTTAGAAGAGAACACTTTATAGGGCAGCTCATAGATGCTTGTACTGAAGCTTGTTAGGGTTATTATAAACAGATGAAGCAACAGGCTGCTGTCAATGGAATCCAGCAGAAGCAATATAGATCTGAGCAGGAAAAGCTTACAGGGCTTTGAGCAAAAGACTTTCTTCTTTTTTCTCTTTCTTCTCTTTTGCTTTGCTCTCACAAGAAGGCTGGGCAGTCCTATTCAAAATAACAGAGAACAACCAATGGTCGCCACGGAAGTGTTTCAGCTGGACGTAGCAGAGACGCTTTGCTGCTCTCCTTAGGCTCAGTGAAAGCTACCACTTTCACAGAGGAAGCATCAAACCAGTTCCACATTAATGTAACAGAGCTGCTACATTAAGTCTTCACAGCACAGGACTTTGGTTCAAAATCCTTGTAAGAGTTGGAAGTTTGGCAGCTGTCTTAGCTTCCATTTTAACATAAATCCAGCTGTGTTTTACTGTGGATACCAACAAACAGGATCAAACAGTCACTTATCTCTTTGGGCTAGGTCTCAATATAGGCCACTCCTTCTGCACTTCCATGTTAACAGCACTCACCTCTACCCACATGCTAAAGTTACCAAAGCTTCTCTTACAGCCCATCACAACAAGAGGTAAAACCCTGAGGTTTAAGCTGATGTGCTCTACCTCATACTTGCCATGAGGCAAGAAGGTGCACGCAGTCAATGTTTTAAACATCATGAAGGGGAGAAGCACAATCAGCACTTAACTCCGCAAGAAGTCCCAGAAATGTCTTCACTTCAGGTCAACATAACTGCAATGTAAATTCTTTGAGATAAATATAGAAATAAAAACAACCAAATAATGAATTTGTTTGGTAAGGTTCCCCCTAAAAAAAACCCTTTTTGAACCTCTCTGGAACTGTGATTTCAGCATAGTGTGGATGCAAATACATTTGGCCTATTTTGGAGTCATTACAAAGTCACTCAGAAACTTTTTGACAGAGCGATTCCTGAATTCTTATGAACTATAGTTATTATTTCTGCACAATGATTTTCTAAGCGTTAAATGGAAAAGGTTTCTATGCTAGTTAGTTTGCTATTGTTCAGAGCTTTGTTCCCAGAAAAACAAAGATGACCTTACCTTCAAAGACACAGTACACAATAAAGTCTCTTAACGTTTCTCTGTGCCACGGTTACACATAGAACAGGAAGAATGCCAACCCAGGTGATGTCAGATGGATTAGCTGCTTTGTACCAAACAGTTCACATTACTAAAGATAAGGGGAAGCCTGAATTCAAAGTTCAGAGCAGACACTGAGATTTTCCTCAACATGAATCCAATGACATGGGATATTTAGGGGGCTATGAAGTCTAAAATCTAATCTTCATAGTCATTACCTGTGTTTGCACAGATCTGCCACAGGTTTTTCACAGCAGACTTTGTCTTTTATTTTCCTGAAGCTACGCGCTTCAGCATTAGTGTGCCCTCCCAACTAGGCAGGTTCAGACCAGGGACTGTAGGGCTCTCTGTGGATTGTCTGAAATATCAGAGAGGCTTGTGTGAGGCGAGACAATAAGGTTTCTGTCCTTGCCACTCTTTCCCGTGTCACATCTGACCATAGGGAGGCAGTGAATTGCAATGAAAGATGAACAACATTACCTCATGGGCTGTGTCCGCAAAGCTGTCTTCAAGTCTTCAACTATTTTATTTTTCATTTCTGTTTCTTCTTCATCGAAAGCATAGAGAGTCTGCATCTGTTCAGAAAAGAAGATGACAGTCAGGACAGCTCGGGCTGCCTGGAAGCTAAGAGACAGGCCAGGAATTATGAAAAACAACTCTCCCATCAAGCCACGCAGAGGTGCCTGTCGACCTCTCACCAGGAAAGCAGCGCCTCAGCTACAAAACTGAATCCAGATGAGGCTGCTGATGTGGACTGGCAGCAGCACACTGCTTTGCCACACTGGCAATAGGGTCTCAGATTACCCCCCAAAAATCATACTTTCCAGTATGTCCTCAGAAAATTGTACCTAATTTGGAACAGTGATCTGCTGTGGTAATCTATGGATATGTGAGGCAAAGTTTGTATGCAGAGGTAATATCTTTTATTAGACTGACATGGCTGGAGGGATTGGAGAGATGGAGGGGGAGGAGGGACAAAAAAAACCCAAACCACCTGTGTGTCAGGTTTCAAAGCATAAAAGCTTTTTCTTCAAGTGACTAAACAGTCTGCAAGTACCTTGAATTACATCTTGTGTACATCTAAGTTTGACTTTTCTTCCCCACCCAAAGTATATCACTGGGTTTAAGAGACTGGTTTTCTTTACACACTTTGCCCTTGTTAATTAGGAACATTTACTGCAAAAAGCTGGAGCATCATAAAATCCCTATCCCTATTTTTTTTATGAGTAAACTGAAGCACACAGTCACAGTGTAAGTAAGCATTTTGAGACAGACAACTAGAGCCTGCAGTCAATGGGAACTGAAGATGCTGTGGGTCACTGTAATTTAGAATGAGATACAGTGAGTGGAATGCATGCAAAAAAAAATGATTCTCAAAGTCAGAAAACATTATTTTAAAAAGCAGTATATCAGGAAATCAGGGTTCAAGACTTACACTTAGCACCGCTGCAATCTTGTGATATGAAACAAGACTGTCCAGTCCCCATCGTATATACCATTCAGGCTCAAAACTTCAATGTGTGACTTTCTAAGAAGTCAAGACTCAGTGCTGGAAATTCTTAAGCTATAGCTGTGCCTTCTTAGTCACTTTAATTGTAAAACTGAGAGGATAAATATCTTTCTCACTGGCAGGACTTCTGGGGAATATCACTCAGATGGAAAGCAGCTCTGGACCCCTTCTCAAATGAATAACCTAATTAAACTAGTATCATCTATCAGGGATCTGATATTATACCTCTCTGTGGTGGAATCTGAGTAGCTACAATTATGGGCCATTACAGCAGAATATTTAAGTCTCTATTTTCCTGTTCAACAAGCACCAAAGAAAACCTTCCTCTCACTGAAACTTCGTCTAACTCCCCCCCCCCAATTCCCCAACACCTCACTTCCCTTGGAAGTCTCCCATGTTGCTCTGCTTTTGCGAACTATGTGGTGCCAACACATGTCGGATCCTGAGGGTGGTCACTTGGCTCCATGCCGTTGCTGTCTTATGCTGAACAGCTGGCAGAGGGAGATGTGTTTAACTCTAGGGGTCCTCTCTCTGATCCACGCTAAAGTCAAATTCACTCAGTAACAGAGCAAGCTATTTCCTGCCCTAATGGAATGACAGAGCGCTACTGATGGAAAATGAGCTGATGATGTTTTATCTTTTGCCAGCATCCCCCGACAGCCAGAAACATAAATTGAAATGCTTAAGCCAAGCCATATATGATCCCTCTCTTCGAAAAATAAACAGAAATCCTGTACAGGCATTATGGAATCTCAATGGCAGAGTCCTGGGGTGTGATTTGGGACTTGATTTGTATTTTCTTGGGTGACAGCCCATCTGGTCATCTTTCCTTTGGCCTATAAATGCTCCTTTGAAAAGCTCCCATTCCTCCAATGACTTAATTTCTCCTCTGAGCCATTGTGGGGGGAAAGCAAATGGAGGTAGGAAGGTGCTCAACAGTATTTTGTTCAGAGTGAAAAAGGCCCATTTCCAAATGAAACAAATACTAATAATCCTGCCTTTACAACAGAGGGTGATTATAGAAAACCCCTTTTCTAGAACTGCAGGCAGCCAAAAGCCTTTCATTTCTCACTCCTGTGCATGGCCAGGAACTCGAATCCTCGTGCCCTCTCTAAAGACAGGCTGGTCACGCGTTTGCATTATGAAATAGCTTTCTCGGCAAGAGTTATAGAAAACATAACTGTCCCTCGGAGACAGAGGAGAGGGAACTGTCATTATTTGAGGCTGGATTTCATTAATGTGGCTGACTGATGAATTGCTTTCCTGAACTACAAACTACACTCAAGGACTAACGTCTGCTGTGCTGAGGATGCAGCTAGTTACCATCAGTTAAACAAACATACTAGGAAGAGGAAGGAAAATGCTGCCAGGCCCTCATCTGGTCCCTAAAAATTAGTATACATAACGCTCTCTTTTTACAAGCACATTTTGCATATATAAAGTTTTCCAGATTAAGTGTATCACCCAGGAAAGTATAGCATCTAGTTAATTGATTTGCCAATTTGAAAAAAAAATAATGAATTTGTGAAAACAATAATTCACATGGAATTTTAGGTGTAAAACTTCAGGTAGTCCAGGAAATTGCTTTGAAAATTTGGCTCCATTTAAAATTAAATATTTTAATTTTATTAAAAAGCATGGATTAATTCCCACACCTTATCCTAATGGCTATTCATTCCCCCAAATGGCTGGGAAAGAAAATACAGGGTCAGGATGACAGTATGTATGGGTGAACAAGGGGAAAAAAAGAAAAAGAAAAAAGGGCATGAACTAGTATCAGCAACACACTGTATGTTGGACCTAGTTTTACTTAACAGTCTCACACAAATGAAATGAAAAAAGAAAGAAGCAAATAGAATACATAGAGAAAAAGCAACCCGGATGTTCTGATTTCTCATTATAGTCCAAGCTCTTTCTTTAGGTTGTCTAAAATCATAACTAACAGTGTTATCATTATTGAAATCACTACTAGTTGACAAACAAACACCACTAAAATTAAAATTTGATGTAAAACATATTGTTTTGCATGCCTCCTAAGACATAGCTGGACCATACTATGTTAAAATATTTCTTCAAAAGAACCAGTCAGTTGAAATTCCAGGTGCAACACATCTCTATCTACATTAAGGCTGAACTAAGAGAATAAACTGAATCATAAACTATGAATAGATGTTAATTTTTAAAAACTGAGCTTTAAAGCAAATAAATTTAAAGCAACATAGATGTCACCTAACCCAGATGGAGGAGTTATCATCCACCTGCTAAATTCTGCTGAAAGATATATAATTTTAACATCGTGTGAAGCTGCTCTGCCCTGAACAAATGCTTTCCGAAAAGGAAAGGAAAAGGGCCTGATTATAGCTGCATTTATTAATCTTGACCCCTGCCTCATACTCTCAACCAAGCCATCTCTCCAGAAAAGCTGGATCTGCAACTACTGTTCACTTGAAAGTCTCTCTCTGGAAATGCATCCACAGCCAAGCTCATAAAAGCCACACAGCACTGTCAGAAGCTTTCCTCCCATTAAAGTGAGGTCTGTGTTTATTTGTGCTGCCAAGCAGACAGTATCATAGGGTGAGGAGGGCAGGAGCAGCACATGGAGGTTTCTTTACATGTGATATTAACAGGGCAGCTGCCGCATTTTAAAGAAAAGAAGTTTTGTGTGTTGATGAATGAGCAGAAGATGACAATGACCTTGATAATGGAAATGGTCTCTGACTGTGGGTGTGCAACCCACCCACAATCACCAGTATCATTTATAGCATGTAGACATAAGAAAAGTGGAAAAAATTAGAGGCTCCTCTTTCTAAATTAAACATCATCAGCAGCTGTCCCTTTCTTTGAAGGACTGGTCTAGAAGATACTCTACTTGGCCTGTACAGATCTACAGCTTCATCCTTTCAGTCAGACTACCTGAAGGACGAGACAGTCCCACCGCAGGAAATGCACACTACAGACTAGCAAAGATATCCAGTTTTACTGTCACACATTTCTGTGAGAATTAAGTTTTTAAACTATTAAAATCTAAAAAGTCACAGCAACAGAAATGATTGTGGGAACAGAACTGTGCCTAGAACGTGTGGCTTTTTGAACTGGATTAGGAATATGTGACCTAAAGTACTTCCTAACATAATGGTCTAAGGTCACAAGTAGGGAATGTCAAACATGTCAGAAATCACCACATTGCTCTCAAGCATAATCTATGAGGGGCAGATATGGGGGTAACACTGCAGAGGGTCTTCTGAGAAAATTATCCTTGAGTACAGGGGACTTGGAGTGTTGAAATGTACAGAAAGATACTTAATCATATCAGCAGGATAAAGGTGCCATTTCCATTTCATCAGCAGGTAGACAGAACTGTTTTGCCAAGCTAATATATGAAAAATAATTTCAGAATTAAACAAAAGGACATAGTAAACTATGTGAAAACCCCATGTAAAAAGATTCTTATGCAGTTAATTCACAGGAGATGCAAAGATTAAATTTTATTAAAAAAAAACAGAACTTAAGGCATTTTAAACTAACAGTTTGTGATTATTGCTACCATTTAAACTCTAATACTTCTTGTAATATTTCTAATTAAAATATCGCAATACCTGATAGTGCCCAAGAGAGGGAAACTAAAATAGACTAGACAGTGTCAGGAAGGAACATGAAACATGTTTTTCTTTCACCACTTCTGAGCCAACTGCACTTGGATGCAGTTAAAAAAAAATTTAAAAAACCCACCACTAAATTTAGAACTGAAATTATAAGGGACCCAAAATAACCATTTGGAAGTTAAGAATCTCAGAGGTCTAAATAATAATGAATAGAACATGTCTTTTAAAATGTGTTGGAGCTGGTTCTCAGCTGGATTACTCCAGTTTTCCGCTGATACAATTCCTGTGAAATCAAGTCAACTAAGTTTCACCTGCCTAAAAGGGAAGCAACTAAGTAGTAAATCAGAAGTATGGAGTTTAACCTCAGTGTGTCTTCTTAACACTTCAAGTGTAAGAATAAATCATGCGGCTTGAAGCCAAATAAAAGGTTATCAATCATTCAATGCTGAGGCATGCAAACAACGTTATGGGGCTGGTGTTTATTGGTGCTCTTAAAACATGTTTCAAATTAGAAACATGGCCAAAATACAGTCTCATTCCATGGAACTGCTCCAGATTTACACTAGTGGCGAGTACATATTCACTCCAGGTTTACATCAAGATCATTTAAAACCTAATCCAAAAGTCACTGAAATCTATGGAAAAAACTTTCAGTGGATTCAAGAGGCCTTGGATCAAATCCTACCAGAAGTATTTGGCTCAGTGACATCGCAAGGTTTCATGCTCATTTTTTTCCTTAATGGTCCTTGTAGAGCAAATTTGTTCAGTCAGGAAATCAAAGCACAATACCATGCCAGTCACAAAAGCTCAACCCATTTTCTCAAAATAAGTTGGCATTCTTTCTATTTCGTTACTCTACCCTAAGAAAATCTGGCATGAAGGAAGGTGATCATTTTGGTTATTCATGACTCACAGTAGAAAGCAGCTTTTCTTTTATCCTCTAACAGTGAATTATAACAACTTGTAGATCTTGATTTTTTTTTTTACTGAGCAAGATATATTTCACTATGAGAAATTCATCAGTATTGACACATTATGGCATTATTTTTATGAAATTATTTTATAGCTCATAATCATGATATAAGAGGTCCAGAGAAGCCTTTAGATATCAAACATAAGAGCATAAGTAAACAAATAAGGTGTGCTACCTAAGATGCTAGAAACAGAATTCTATCATCACTTCTGCACAACTGCGAAAAAAGACCGAGTAGACACTGCACATGAATAACTGGAGGCAAAATTTGGCTATAAAATCAGTAAAAGGATCTAATTTCAAAATACAAGATCTACCATATCAAAGGAGATCAGTGGATGGTATATGCAGTGTTTTGCTTCTGCTGGTAACCAGCTCTACCGTGTGCTTCAGAGGAAGAGACATATTAATGTCCTGGTTTGAGCCCAAACCACGAGAATTATATAGGTATTGAACAAGGATAATTACAGAGTTTTCCTCAAACATTTTGTTAGTTTCTATCTGATGTCTAAGGTGTTACAGCTTTATGTTCCTCTATTTATCTGCTCTTATATAAGTGGATATTATCTTACATAAACAACTACTTTTTCTTTAATTCTTCTACTAGACTAATAATCTCAGTGTTATTTTGTAGATTACAGAAATCAATTTGAAACCACATAACAAAACTTTACCTAGTTTACAAATAGTTGCTTTTCTGATTTGCCAAATATTATCTTACTCTTCTATTCTGAAAGGATAAATAGGGGCCTTGGCTCACTCTTGTCCACAATTTCATATAATACTCACAGGCTGTACTCAAGATTCTTCTTGAAGAACCAAATTATTTCACCTCTACTTGGCCCAAATGACACACAGATCTCCAAAAATGTTAACTGCAGCTAAAAGTATAGTTTTGGAAAAAGATGCTTTCAATTGTCACAGTTTCAGAATGGCTAGTCCTGCCAAGATACAAGCACGAGTGTGTGCATGTGCTGAAAGCTAGATTTACATTAACATTCCTCAAAATGTCCAAAATAGGGGTCATAGCTGAACTACTTTTGTGCTCCAACAACACTAAAGAGCATGACAATCTCTTCAAGATCATTATGGTCTACTACATTTTAAAGCCAGCTTAATTGTACAGGAATTCGAAAGAGGCCCACAGCCGTTTCTGTGCCTTCTTTTCAGGATCAGTGCCAATGAGCAGAGATCTAAGGATTAGGGCCATACTTTATGATAGCCTTCACAGCTGGCACGTAAATAGTTTTCAATCACCAATCTCATTACTCCGGTTCTGAATTCCAGAATCCAATCTAGATTCTGATTCTAGAATCTAATTTGATTGCCTTCAGTGCCCAGCATTGTAGAATTAAAAACTGGAAATGCTTACAGTGCTTTCTAATCTATTCTTCTGCTAGAGTAGGGCTTTTTCTTAATACACCTACTTATCTTCTGTCCAAAGTACTATTTTAAATCAGTCATGCACTTGGGCCGACATTCCTCTCTTGTGGGGAATTCATCCTAAAGAGACACATGTCTATGGTAGGAAATCTTCCTGGCTTTGCAGGAGAGGTAACTTACTGCTGCCATGGAATTGATGCGGTCAATGTAGTAATCTGGCCAGCTGGTAGCGAGCTTATTAGGATCTTCTTGTTCCTGAAACAGAAAGTTAAACAAGCTTACACAAGGAGCCTTTACAGAATGAAATACCACCATAGAACCACCTGGGATTCTTCACCGCACTGTTCTTTACTGTGGTATCTCCCCCCATATTCCTGTATAATGCACATATAAGTGTTTCATAGCATTTATTACAAACATTTCTGAAAGCTTAATGTTAGCACTACCACCACGGAGTGTCAGATAAGAAGAATCCCCTTCAGCTAAGGTTATTGAACACATAATAATAAAGTTTGATCAAGACACAGTTATCTTTGGCATCTAAGAAGCAAATCTCTGTCCCTTAAACACACTAAGTTTCCAAGTAGAAGGATAGCCCGTATAGAGAAAACAGGCTAACATTTTGTAGCTTCATATTGTCAGATCTTCTAAATTATTTTGCTTCTCTACTGCTGGAGTGATGTTGGGATTTACCAACAAAGGCATTTAACATCTGCTATGTAAAAAAAATAAAATAAAAAAATCAAATCAAGGAATCCGAAAAGAAGCTGAAAAGATTCCATTATTTTGATGTGATAAACCAAAAAGTCATTTAGGTTTAGACTGGACATGAGGAAAGATTTCTTTACTGCGAGGGTGGTCAAACACTGGAACACGCTTCCTAGAGAGGTGGACAATGTGTCAAGCCTGTCAGAACAGGGCATACATATGTTCCCTATACATCTCCTTCCTCCATTCTGAACTCCAACTAAAGAATAAACACACGTAAATTAAGGACTGCCTGGAACTGTCCTTTTTTCCCCAAAATAAGCAACAATACTTTTTCTCAAAATATTTTAGGGAAAAAATAATGCTAGAATGCCGCAACTAACATTTTTAGATGTCTACTTTAGACATGTAGGATAAATAGCATCAGGATTGATAAACTAAAAAAAATAATTAGAATTCTGAATAATTTCCTACCTGAACACAAGCCATTAGAAAATTCATAATTGGAACCAAGGATAAGAAGATTCTGATCCCCTAAAGTATATCTGTAGGTGTTGTTAGCTTGCCAAATGAGATAAGGTCCTTGGTATATTCTGCTTTTGACCATTCTCTGTCCCCTACAAATTGGTCTGAACTCTGAGTCTGTACATCTTATGTTTTGGTTTTGGTTTTAGTTAGAATTGGGAGAAAAATGATTTCAGAGGAGCACAGCAAGTGTAAGCTTTTTTCCCTGAACTAAAGCCTAGACTGAAGCTGTACTTGGCTGAGGTTAAAAAAGTTCTAGCAGACATTCCACTAGGCAATCCCCACTTTCAGAAATTTTTTTGACCCAGAAGCATATTGAGAAGAAAAGTCCATCTAATTTCAGTGTTCCTCCACACTCCATATTCAGACCAGAATTTTATGGCTGCCAATGTGTGTTTTACATCACAAAAATAAATGTGATTATGTACTTAACACCTGGCACTCCATTTTCATTATGCAGCCTCAGAAAGCAACTTATACTTGGAATGAACATATAGATTTTATCTTGCCCCATGAAATCATAAGGTGGTACAGTGTTATTTATAGCAATCACCTGGGCAATACTTTCAAAAGAGAGACAAGTTCATGCCTGTAGCATCAGAGCCATTGGAAAAAACCTTTTTCATTGCTTAAGTTATGTGAGTTCTGCCCATGGTAAGAAATTGCTGTACCATGTTTCCTCTCAGAGAAATGAAGATACATCAAAAGCAGAAAACAGGGCAGGGGGAGGAGTGAGGCAACAGGGTGCCAGGGTTTTTTGAATCTTTGAGTTTTAGTGTCTTCAGTGTTCTGACCCTCAAATAAAACCTCAGAGAAAACTGCAAGTCTACTTAATACCATAATTAAAAAATGATAATAGCAAAACCCTTCCCTTGCTCCAGAAGGAAAAATAAAAAAAAAAAAAAAGCCTAACCAAAAATTAGGCC
>JAOTQQ010000023.1:31321870-31338956 GCA_026546715.1 Gallinago undulata
TACTTATAAACATAAATAAGGTCTCCCCTCAGCCTTCACTTGTCCAGGCTAAAGAGTCCCAGCTCCTTGAGCCTTTCATTATAAGGGAGGTGCTCCAATCCCTTAATTTCAGTCACCAACTCATCATTATACATCAGTATTTTTTCTCCTTGTCCCATGTCTGCTCTATTTTCCTCTTCCAATTTTTGTACCAGTGTAATAGGTCATTATATCCCCATTGAAGTCCCAGGTGCCTTTTGGATCTAGTACCTCTTTCTTATCTTACCACCAGTTTCCAATTTAGTCTTTGTAACTTTAGGACAAGGAAACGGAGATGAATCCTCTGCTGCTGTGTGATTTGTGATACCTGGTTCTGTCTTCCATGTTTAAGTCAATCTTTCTTCTTCGCAATGCAATTTAGAAGCTTGCTGGTGGTATGTCAAAACAAAGAAAAGCAGCAGTCCTCCACTGTCATAGATTAGGGCCATCAGTGTCCAAAGAACCTGTAAAGATTGCAGAATTAATAAGATTGAACTTCTGCCTTTTTAGTCTGGATCATACTCAATGCAAATAGGACCTTCAGAGAAAATTGATTCAATGCTGAATTATCTGTGAAATGGGTGACAGTCCCTGAAGTTCTCAAATTAGCTAGGTTTTGGTGAGTCGTCTTCCCCTTGGGAAGGACAGATTTTTTTAAAAAAAAAAATCCTGCCAGATTTTATTTACCTTAGCCAAGAATGGAAGTGCGGAATATATTTTCTCAGCCAAACTGTTCAAAGAATGCATCTTTCATGTGGAGTTTTTGAAGTTTGGATTCTACCATTTGTGTGAATTTATTCTTGGAAACATATGCACTATTTTTGCTTAGAAGCTCCTCTGGATATTCTAATAATCATTTGGCAGTCAAAACATGCAAAAAAAATGCACTTGAAACGTAATGTAAGAAATCCTATTTATATTGCTTAAATTTCTCATAACATTCAGCAAATTATTTTGATGTCATCCATGTATTAAAAAAATGGAGAAAATGTCAAGGCAAAAGTGCTTAGAGGTAATGAATGATAAGTTTAAAAAACTAACTATTTTGCATTTTGCTTGTGTTAGCAAAAACTCGTGCTGCTGACTTACTGGTGAATCCGTTGGACCCAAGAAATGCAGACAAAATTAGAGTTAAAATTGCTGACCTGGGAAATGCCTGTTGGGTGGTAAGTATAGCTACGTAACTTCAGCTATTTAGCCTTCAATATTTAGAACAGGCTTTTTTTATTGTTAATTTTTCCCACTAATGTGGTTCTTTCTATTTTAGCATAAACACTTCACAGAAGACATCCAGACAAGACAATATAGATCCATAGAGGTTTTAATAGGAGCAGGTTACAGTACACCTGCTGATATCTGGAGTACAGCATGTATGGTAAGAACAATACAATGTGTGTTTTATAAGCATAAACCTCCTAAAAACAGTTGTTTGTTTAGTGAGGAAACCTGACATTTTTGACACAAATACATCGTCATAAATTACGTTGTATCAGATAGTCACTGATTATTTTTCCCCTTTATTTAAATTTCTCAAGCATTCTTAATCAAAAGGAAGTATTTTGGAGAACACTTCTGATTTTCATGTGATGCATTTTAAACTTGCAGTCAAAAATGTGCAAGTTTGGAGGGAAATACATATATATTTGAAATATCAAAGTCTAACTGAAGTAGTACAACTGCATGTTTCCTTCCCATTCTAGAATCTGTGCTACTCTTTGTTGTGTTTCCATTCCTTTTTCTTGCATAAAGTAGCCAAACAGCGAAATACTTGAAATTATGGCTAACTGCTGTGAAAACATGCATGAGATTAGGTTTGCAAATCACAGCTTTAGATTCTAAACTTTGAAGAGAAAGAATTTAGTCTATTAGCAAAATATACAGTAATGTTCTGTAGAATTAGTAAAACTGATATTATAGATTTTTAAAAATCTTAATAGAAAAAGTAAAAACATAATCCTTCAACTTTCTGAAACACTCTGTTTGTAATACCTCTTTGAGGACAAATAAGCTACATGCCTCTTCTCATTAAAGATAGTTTTAGAAATACATTTAGAAATAACTTTGTCTATTTTAAAAGTGAAAACTTATTCAGATCTTTATATTTTACAAATACATGTCTGAAAAGAGTAAGTGTGTGAGGAGGAGGAGAAGACTCAAATACTAGACACAGTTTGCAGGCGTGGGTGATGAGAAGAATTGCAGAGCTCAGAGGGAGAGGAGGAGGATTGAAAGGAACATAAAATCCTACAGATATTATAAGATCAGCAAGCCATTCGTTGGAAGTAACTAACCCATAAGTAAAATTGCAAGTATGTTTTCTTTAGAGTTTAATAAGAGCCTTTGCTTTAGCACACAGAAAAGAACATCCATTTCCAAATTTACTCTTCCATTTGTTGGAAAAATGTAGAATTTTTCTATTACATTGAAAAAAAAAGCATAGAAAATAGTCCACAGTTTTGATCCTTAATTCTTTGAATTATTCTTCTCTTAACTAAGTACAAAATTACTATAGAGACTTTTTGTTCTTTTTACCTGATATTTTTTAACCCTCAGTTGAACTCTACATTTTCATGGTATTGAATACCCAATGTTCATCTTCCTTAAGATTGTACCTACCTCTGCTAATTTTCTATACAGTCTTGTGGCTAAAACCGCATAAAAAAGGGTGAAGTCTATCTAGGATTGTGTTTAAAGAATGTTATAGCTATATCAAACCTAGGGAACATAATGTTCTTACGGTGTTCTCATAATGTTCTTCTTGGGGTCATCCAGCCCCTTATACTTTAATTCTTTTCCATGTTATATAAGTGCTACTGCTTTCTACATGCTAGTACTTTGTCAAACTCAAGCATTAAAAGAAGCCTAAGGAATCTCTGCCACTAGGGCTGTCTTAATTCAGATACACAATTGTTTATGAAATTTCTGTAGGTTAATGAGAAAATTATTCTTTTGCTTTTTTGTCATGTAAGTTTTAAAGATAGTAAAACATTTGAGGCAGAAATGCTCAAAATCTGTCTTCTGCCACAGACTTTTGGGTTTTTACCCATTAAAAATGCTGTAGAAATTTTATAATCTTACAGCACTGAAATACGATTGTTGAATTCTGTTGTTGTCATTGTATAGTCATGTGAAAAATAGAGATCCATCTCTCAAGATGGCGTAGCTGGGCTGGACCGGCCTCTGAGACCAATGACAGATGCTCTCTCCCACCTCTCTCTCCAAGGAGAGGAAGGAGAGACTTAGAGAGAGGTAAGGTTAAGGGACCTGCACCTCAAACCAGAACACAAGCTTACCCCAAAAATTCATTGTTTCAAAATCCCTCAGGATCTGCTTTCATTCCTGTATGGTTGAGAAAACGGGTCAGAGCACTGTGAGTCCTGATCCTGTATCAGATGGAAAACATCTGTGAGGTAGGGATTAACTGGAAGACCTTAACAACTCTTTCTGCAGAGGATTTGTAACAGAGATGAACAGCCAGGAAAGCTGTCCTGATGTGGAACTGCAAACTCCCAATTAAATTATTTAGGTGGCCTTTGGAAATTATGGTTTGATTCTCTCTAGTCCTGAAAGCAGCCAAGAAGGATGAAGTACTAAAGTGTTTTAATGCCATTGCTTTCTCAAGTTTGGGTTCCTTGTTGTAACTAGATGTGGTTCAGAAAATGCCCTCCTAGATTACCTTGCTCTTAATTTATATTTAATTCACTTTATTTCTTAATGCTTACTGTTGTATGTCTTTTCAAAAGGATTGTCTGCTGGAGCAAGAGCTGGAGGTGTTGTTTATTTTCAGCCAAAAACCAGATCAAATACCTCATTAGCCGTGTTGTCCAAGATTCAAAGGAGAGCAAGGAGACTTCTTTGTCATGTGGCTTTGCTTGTACAAGTTCAAAGTAATTAAGGACATTTTTGGAAGCAGTACTATGTGAAATGAGTGGTCCAACTGTATTGCTATGACTTTTTTCTTTGCAAGCTTCCGTCCTTCAATACTTTGCCCAGTGGGAGTGGTCCATCACTCTGATTGCATATGGTATTTCTCATGTTGTCAGTTAAGGGTAGCTACATGTTAGTAACTGACCTGAGTTTGAGGTTGTGTTCATGTTAGGTAAGTAATTGCTCTGATCATATCCACCTGTCAGATATAGTACATTTGTGAAGAGGTAGGAAAGGTGCTGTGTGGCTTTGCAGTGGGAGCTGCATTACATAATTACAGATCCTGTCCTTCATTCTGATCATGGTTTTGACTTTGGATGAGCTTTCTTGTCTCAATTGAATGATAATGCACATACTGCAAAAGTGTGTGCCTAGTATGAGTGATGTTAATTAATGTGAATGCAAAGTATATTAGGGTACTATCAAAGCAAAAATGAGATGTTATGCTTTTAAAACCCTTGCTCACAACTGAATCATGGAGCTAGTTCTCCAAACTGGCACTGAAAGAGGGTTCAAAATTTTTTTTTATGTCACTTGGATGGAATTTTATACAAATACATTTTGTAGATCTGTGTGTACCCATGACCTTCAAGTCAGAGATTTCTGACCAGTATTCCCAGAGAGACTGATCCAGGTGCTCTTCACTCCTCTATCTGCATGGTTCTTGCTGACAGGCCTGCTGCTTCAAAGTCATGGTCAGGTTCTCCATCAAAATGGGCGTTGTTTAAGTTTCACAATGTGGCTGCCAAATTCTCCCAAACAGGCTTGCTCACAAGCAGTCCAGAACACTCTGCTTAGTAGTAAACAGCACACATGAAGACTATTTAGCTTGCAAAACAGAAAAGGTTCCATCTGTTATATATCCACTACTGTGTCAAATATTCTAGATAATGTCTCTATTTTTAAAAAAATTACAATAAAACCAGGCCTTTCTTTGAATTATTTTAGGGTCCATAGAATTTCCATGTTGGAGGTTGACCTCCAGATGTGTATATAGAACACCTCAATCTTTTCACATGTCCTCGCTAGTAGATTTTATGAAGGACTGTGTGGAATGCATGGGACCAAGATTTGCCTGAGGTCTTAACTTGGTCTTGTGCTTTATGGATCTCCATTTGAGTCTCAGTTTTTTCACTGCCTTTAACTAGCTGATGAAATAGTCTTGCTCACTGGGAATAACATTGACTATGAGAGTAGCAAAGCTACTGGTTCTTGTATTGGCTTGTATTTATGGCATAAAGTGTTAAGTCAAGCGCAGAGGTTATATTGTATCACAGATGAGCAACAGGCAGCTCATCTTTTTTCATCATATAATTCGCTCATCAATTTTACTTCATCTTTAGTAATGAGGACAGAGATAGTGATGATGATGGTTTTAAACAAAAGCCTCTGATAATGGTGCCCTGAGTGTGCAAAGCATCTGTGTTTATGTGTGCACAGCAAGTTTCAGAATTACCCCCCCCCTTCTGAATCTGGCTGCTAGGACATTGTGTGTGTCTACAGGGAGTGCTGTTCTCATCTGGGCTCTGCTAATACAGATTGGCTTTGCTGAGCCAACCAGCAACATGTGTTTGATGCAGCTTTCAGGAAATAATAGTCTTGTTTTATTTGTATTGTCTTCATTATCGGAGTAGCCGATCAGTAGGGATTCTGATCAGGATTACTTGTGCTGGGAGCCTACATAAAGGGAGACATGTAAGGACTCCACCTAAATAGCATATATTATATGAGAAACAGTGCAAAAGAGAGAGAAATAACTCGGTGCTAATAATCTTAACAGTTCTGTTTCTTTTGGTGTTGTGTCAGGGAATAAGTAGCATTGTAAGCCAGCAACCTGTGAGCTGAATGTTCTAATTTTAGATGATTTGGTACGGCCCAGTTTTTGTGTCTCAGACAGGAAAAGTACCTCTCCAAATGAGATTTAAATGATGAGAGAAAGTATCCTCAAGCTGGTACCAGTCCTCTGTTCAGGTGATCTGAGTGAGTCTCAGAGTCTTCAAGAAGTAAAAAAAAAAAAAAAAAAAAAAAAGCCTAACCAAAAATGAGGCCCTAATATACAAAGCCACATAGGTATCAAAAGCTGGAAACAATAACCCATCTGTATAAGGGAAAACATTAGCTGAAGGAATCTATTAAAGCAAAGCCTTCTTTTAGCTCCTTGAATAGTGTAAATATTACATTATAAAACAGACGTCAGCTTGTGGACTTTATAAGGAGTCATATCATTCTTCACTGGAGTAACAACTATGTAACTGCTGTGAAAACAGGATCCTGATACTATACAAGCCTAGGATATAGCCAGGGTATTATATAGGCTTTGACACTAATTTGGACAGGCTCCATGCCTTGGTGGAAAGTGGAACTTATGACTTCATCCCAAATAGGACTTAATGGAGTTCTGCAAATATTTGGACCATCTGAACCAATCAAAAAGAAACAAAATAAAAATAATGTGCACAGAGCTCAGCTGATCCTTAGAGCCTTTTTGCGAATCCTGGGAGACCTGATCCATTGGGCAAGCTGTTCTCTGGAGAACAGAGACCTTTAGTGGATGCCATGCCAGTGTTTGCAATACAAAGACTGCCATAACAGACATAATCAAGATTTAGAGACCACTGCCCTTGTCACAAAACTTTCTACAAAGACGTACCAAACACAAGTGTTACAGAAATCATGTGGAAATGCCATATAGCCATGGCTGAGTGGATCATGAAAAGGAAAGACACTGTTTATATGCTGGCAGCTTCTTTCAAGATGGTTTCGGTTTTGAAAGAAACAGCAGAGGCAAACAGAACAGTAACTGCCGGCATCGAAGCTCTTTCGTGACAAGCACTTGATTTCAGTTTCCAGTGACGACACATTAGTATTTTACTCTGCACCAAATGTACCCCAGATGATATTGAACTCTAGAGTGTGTCCTGAAAATCTGAGCACATCAGAGCATTAATAAATACATCCACAAAATAAGTAACTTTACAAGGCTTCTGTCCTTCAGATGGAGTCTGGAGACATATATGGCGATAAAACCCATCCAGAAAATCATTGGCAGAGTTAGAAACTGACACTGATCTAACACTGAAGCTAGCACTCTCTTATTTCCACTATTATTTATATCAGGTTGGTTTTATGCAATGTAGACAAATCCCAACTCCCTGGCACCAGCAGGTACTTGGCATCTCTGGGTGTCCAACCATTACATGGACTTTGCCACTACCTGAACACATGCCCCTGTGATAAAGTGCCAGGGCTGATGCCTCATGAGGCATTCTAACATGCAAACTAAAATAACACTTCCTCCTTGAACAGATGCATCAAGAAATACACTGTATGTTATGGGTGTCACACAACAAGCATGGGTACTCTTGGGATGACTTCTATTCATTGGCAACATGACTTTCTTCTCAAACCCATCTCTTCAGAACTGCAGATTGCCAACCTTACTGCTATGCACTGTTTAGAACAGAATAGGAACAAGCCACATAACCAATTTTTGCAATATACGGGTTTAAAAATCTTTCTCGGGCAAAGAACTATGCCACCATTCATTGGCCTCCTTCCTACACCAATAACAAAAAGTGTGCAAACACAGAAGAAGAATATGAATTGAGGCTATTGTAATACAAATTCCTTTTCCAGCTTGTTCACTGTACAGTCTTCGGACACCACATGCTCAAATTCATACGTAGGTCACAAGGAATTGCATGTTTTTGTAAAAGCCACATTAAGACTAGTGTGGTACCTCTTCTCAAAAGCCTGCACACATCATTCTAGTACCTCACAGAGGTGAAAGACATCTTATTTTACCTGGTGTGAAGTGTCAGAACCATCACATACAGTTCAGAAAATATAAATTATGGAGTTCAAGTCATTACAAGTAACTACTACCTTTTAAAAAAAAGTGAAATATGTTATTTCTCATACTGAGTAAGTCCTTGTAGCTATTTTTTTTTCATATTTCCCATTAAATGGCAATGGGAATTGGGAATGTGACTACAAGTAACTGGGGATTTTTCAGGGCTTTTTTGGTTTTTTTAATGCCAGTTCATTGAAACTTTAACTTTCAACATAGCTCTCATAAACTGAGATGCAAGCTTTGCTGGGTACAGACTCTCTGCTTCTGGATGAAGCCCTCCCCTCCCTTGGGGGAGGATTCAGGATGTATCCTGAATGTGCAGGATTCAGACTCTGTCCATCTTCTAAGTGCTTTCCACACAAATATCCTGGCCACTATAAACCAGGTGGGTTCTTGTTTGCTTGGAGCATGGAAGATGGTTGTCACTTGTGCTGTATTTCCCACAAATGCTACTCTTCTCCTTCAGAGACTTTAAAAAAAAGACTCGGCTTATCACAACTCTGCTATTAATGCTGAATATAATACAATCTTGTAACACCTTGCACTTTACACTGTGAAAAGTCCTTAAAGAAATTCACATATTAGGTTTTTCAGTTTCTTTTTCAGTGAGATCAGCAAAAACAGGGAAAATGGGATGCAGACAATTACGCAGCTCCCAGTTATGCAGGAAAATCTGTAGCACAGCCAAGAATCAATCCACACTGAAGTTGTACTGCACTCTCATCCAAATCACGGTTCTCCCCGTTTTTCCATGACTGACTGACAGACTTACTGATTTTTCTTCACTCCAAGGAGAAGTTGAACTTTCAAAGAAACATTTACCTGTTCATTAACACACTGTCCATCCTATTGGCTGTGTCTCAGTTCAGAGCAGCCAAAGTCACATAAATAAAAAGGCCTTTCATGAAAAGACACGATGTGTTTGATCTGCTGTGGGATGAAATACTAATTCAGAATTGGAGCTAAAATACATCTAAACTTTTCAGACTGTTTACGCCTCCAAAAAGCCAACCATGTCCCAGGAGATGCTAATTTTGAAACAGGACAGACCATGGGACTAAGGCATTCACTACACAGATGTGGTCACTACTCCATTTCTCAGACTCCACGACTAGCATTTACACAAATATTCTTAGGGTGTGGGGGAGGGAACTATATCCAAGCCTTTTAAGCACAATTTATCCAGAGTGAGAAAAACAAATATTACTTCTCTCCCTGGAATTAAGCTATTGATGTGCAGATAATAATCCTTCTGCCACAAAAGCGGTCTATTGTCTAACTCATTAAAAGGGAATATTCATTAATTACCATCTGGAGCATTCAACTGAAGAGTTCTAATTGCCTCTCATATAGGTCAGGTATAGCCATACATGCTTCCAGTTCACTGGAGTATGACACAGGAATATTTTACTTAACAGACCACAGGGTGGAGGTTTTCTTCTTTTTTTGATTTTTTTTTTTTTTTTTTTGCTTCATTTAGCCTGATCTTTGTCTGCTGCCAGTAACTTGATAGACCTCACAATGATCTCTGATGCTGGTTACTAACAAGCCTTTCAAACAAAAAACTCAAAGGCTTCATATTATTATTTATATCACAAAATTTCTTATACTGCTAAACTGTGAAACTCACTGCTACAAAATATAATAAAGTCTAAAAGCATGAAAGTGAAAAAGGATGAGGATTCCTTCTTAGAAATCTTTTCATAATACTGAGAGAAGCTTCAATGCTGCTGAAATTCCTTTTTGAAATTAAAGCCTTTACAAATTAAAATGGACTAAGTCATTTCTGAAAGATGGTTTGCCCTACCACAGGCTAAAAAAAATTCAAATGAAGTTAAATACATGCTTTGTTTTGAACTGCTTATTTCCTCCATCACTTTTTTGGCTTCCCAAGCACCCATAGATACATCAACACTAGAAGCTGTATAGATATGATGTGTCATTTCCAACCTAATCCAACACTCAAAACCACTTCAAATTAGTTTCTTCTAATTGGTATCAGTCTAATGGAGATGAAGGCCATGTCTTTATTTCTTATCTTCCAGCAAATATACCAGATCCATTGCATGTACACACAGAGATACATAGTTTCTCACTGAAAATGGACTGGAATGCCACACCTGACAGGCAGAAAGGTTGTTGGGCAGTCTTATGTGCTGAAGATAAATTTTTTTGTTTTTTCTGAAATCTCATAAGTCTCAACCACAGATTTTAATGAACTGTATATTTGTAGTGTTTAAACCAAGATTAAGTTTTACAATAACCATGTCTGGAGCAAGACTTACAATGGATTGCTGATGGAAAGAATCCCATTTCAAGGAACTTTAAATTATAGCAGAGTTGCATAGTACACTTTTAGTTTTAAGAATCTTTCATCTGTTTCCTCTTCTGTTGGGTTGTTATCATCCTCCTCAATAAAGACAGATGTATACTGCTGCCAGCACTGACTGCAGCAGCTTCCTCTTGTCATTTACAGATTGTACAAATGTGCTTGTCCCTCCTAAAACATATTTAGCCCTGCTGTAGGATGTGGATTCATCCATCACCAGGCATTAATTTATGGGTATAGTGCAGTGACCAAGAGGATGACTTCTTCCTATATTTACAGAACTACTAAAATGTACAGCTGAAGCACCTTCAACCCTCAGGACAAAGCTCACTTGACAAATTGAAGTCTCCCAGTATTATGCATTGTTCCTCCACTGAATGTTTTACTGCTGTCATGGAAGTTGATCTCCTGTTGGATATGTTCTCCTTACCTCACTGCTGCCTAAAGATCATTCTGTCCTATTAGCTGAAGTCCACACTCATGTTTAAAACTTCTCATATACTCTACCTTTCACAAGCCCCAAATCAATCAACTGATATTTTGCAGTTGATAAGTGTATAATCTAAATAATGAGCTGCTAAACAAGGTAGTTCATGAATTGCCTGCACTTCCAATGAAGAAGTTCTCAGAAGCCTACCTTTCTTTAGCCCATTCTGTATACTTCTTTTGGAGGTGAAGGGAAATGTCCACTATGGAGGATCCTACCAGTCAGGAGGTCAGTTCACAATCAGTCTACTCAGCAGGTCTTCAGAAGACAAAACACATCTCATAGACACAGCCTGCTTTCCAGGTGTGTGGCTGTGGCCTTAGATTGTACTCCTGAAACAGACCTCTGTTCTCACAAACCTGTGGCAAGCTTGAGGTCAGGATCAAAGTTCTGCAGTAATTCCTGTGGCAGGTGAAGCCAATAATCAGTCATTATTCCAAGAAATCCTAAACAGCAGCAGACATACTCTATTGTTTCATTAATATCTAAGCTCTGCATTGTCCCTACTACTTTTTACTCTGTATTATGTAAAAGTATTGTGTGTACATTTCCATTCTAATATTGACCTTGTTCTGCTTACAGTCAACATGCTGCGGATACAGAAATGGACTTTTTCTTCACCCATCCATCTTACTTTGTCCCCTTTCCAACATCACTGTTTTCAACTGTATCCACACCTCACCAATAATTACATCATTTGGACCGTCTCCTTCCTCACTTCCTTTCCTTCTCCTCCTGGCATTATTTACGCAATCTGAAAAGCCACAGAAGAACCCAGCCTACGTAACTGAGCCTCCTGTCTGCCACATGCCTGCACTGAAAGTTTATCTTTTTGTCCTACTCTGTTTACCTGCAGCAAGCAACCACTTACAATCTTTTCTAAATAAAATGAAGTCAAGTACCATTCATGGTAATCACCCAACCATGTTGCTTGATGATGGGAATGAAATGCCACTAACCATGCTCAAAGATACATGGAATTACCTAGGACACACCTACCTAGAGCCAGCAGAGCTACCTAGGACAAGTCCTTCTGGAAGCACACACAGAATTTGTTAATGCCAAACTCTTCTCTCTCTTCACTACCCACAACATGTCTATCTACTCTCTGTTTCTCCAGTGACACCAATGCTTGCACCAGTGCACTTCTACTCCGGGCCCTTTCTTAAGAGTGATGACAGCTAGATGGTCAAAGCAGCCATGTATTTTCGGTTTTTCTCCCTCATTTTAACCCAGTCACTACTAAAAAACCCAGTAAGTTAGGAGCTGTTGGACAGCTGAACAGAGGGAATAAATATAGACTCAGAGGCCTGCAGCTTTTAAATTACTAACCCAGTATTTGAGTATATTATTCAGTTGCTTTGTCTCTCTCTCTCTCCTTTCCATAAACTCAGGTTAAACTTTTTCCTTTCTCCCAGCCTTCACTTCTCTCGCCTGTTACACCTGCAAAATGTTTGGGATACCAGGTGCCTTTCAACAGATGACTGAGTATCATGGAAGACAACATGAATTTCTCCTCAATTCAGGTATGCAACTGAAATTGTCACACCTGAATATAGTGAAAACTAAACAATTCTCCAGAACAGAAGAAGAAAATGTCTTTCTTTCTCTTCATGGCTATCACTACACCCTGACAACAATTCGTTACTGTGCCTGTTTCTAAACTTTTCACTGAAAAGACGGGGAATTCAGCAACTCTTCCTGCTCGCTGGCTTTTGAAAGGCTGGTGAGTGTTCAGAGAAGAGTGAGTCCTGGTGTGTGCCAAATCTGCCTCTCACGTACCAGAGAAATTCACCAGTCATTTATGTATTCTTTGCTCTTGCTTATCCACCTAAGATTAATTTGAATGGTGAGAACTGTGTTGTACACAGTATATAACATACCATCAGCAGTACTGACTCCTACTTGGATTGTGAAGACCCAGAACTTTTGCAAAGAAGACAGACAAAGACACAACATAATCCAGTGGTAGCAACTAAATCACAGAATCAGCATTCACACATACTTCCCATACAGCAGAATTGGATTGCTCACCATTATTTTTGTTCTTAAGTACAGCAAATTACACCATTTTAGTAGAATGACAGCTGGATAAATGTTTTCTCTTTTTTTTTTTTATTCCTTCTTTTTTTTTTTTTTCCATAGTGGGGTCAAATCTGCTCCCACTGAGTTCTCCCAAGCTCCCACAGAATGCAAGCCAAATGCAAAACACAGCATTAGGCATGATGATGACAATTTTCCAACTATCATTGTATAAACTAAGGAATATTTTGGGCCTGATTTTTAAGAAGTGTTGAATGCTAACTTCAACTGGAGCACCAGTAGTACACCTGAAAAATGCAGAACTGCAAGATAGACACCCAAATCCTACATACTCAGTATACCTATAGAAAATACCATGGATATTTTATAGCATTTATGTCTTCAGCAATCTGAACAAAAGAGCCGGGAAGGAATTTTCTAAGCGATAGCTAAGCTTTCTTCTTGGAGAGAGAGAGGGAGGAAGACACTAAAAATATTCTCTCCCGTTCCCATGGGGGGGGAGGGTGGGGAAGAGAAGTCTTTTAAATTATACATAAATAAATATATAATTTCAAGGCCCTGACCCAAAATAACCTCTTACACCATGATAAATAAATGATCCTGTAGCTGTTAGCATTGTAGCATGGAAAACATAAACCAAATAAAAAGAACAATTTCAAAAAACTCCTAATCTCTTCTTATGTCTGCCAAAATATGGTCTTTTAGGTGTCCTGATTCCAGTCTGTAATAATGGTATACCAGCTGAATTGTGCAAGCCTTGACACTGAATTCGTCCTTTAAAACACTACAAGAGTGACTCCAAGAAAAGAAATATATTTTTAAGAGGAGTCTCTCACATCATTAAGCCTCCTATATTGTTTCTCAAAGTAACCACTTTGGAGTACTTGCTATAGAAAGGAAAACATCAAGGAAAAAACCCATGAAAAACACACAATTACAGGAACTTAATGATAAACCATACAGAATGGCCAATATTTGTTCTCAGGTACACTAACCTACAGAAGGAATCATGGGGTCAACATCAATAAATTCATACTTATTTGAGAGGAGAAAAAAACCCTAAATTTGGAACTATAAAAGAATGAGATGGTATCTTATATAAATCTCAAGTTTTATTCTTCCAGCAAGAACATATTCTCTGCATTACATGATGTAAAAGGAGATGTATATTGTTTTAGGCTTTGTTTCACAGTGTACTAACCATGTTGCCCAAATTTGGGAGCTACTACTTCAGCCCACAACACACATTAACAGGTGCCATTAATCAAACACACTTTTTGCAGTCTTTCACATTGAAAACATGCAAGTATACCACTAATCTAGAAATGTGTACATTTGCTGCATTTTGTTGCTTCCCATTATGTCCTGTGCTTGTCATAGGCCAGAGTTTCGGAATTTACTGCTCTAAAGCCTGCTTGCATTTCTAACAAAGTAATTTTTGAAGCCATGTGCCTGTCTTCCATACCTAGACTAAAAATACTGGAATGACCCAATATCAGAGTCAAGCTAACAAATCATCCCAAACATCTGAGCATGAAGTCATTCTGTTAACAAAAAAAGGAACAGATGCTGGTGGGAAAAAAGCAAGTTAACTCCACAATTGCTGGCATTTTCCAAACACCCAGTTGAAGGAATGCCGCAGTTTGCAAAGGGCAACATCCTCCCACTGTGACTTACCAGTGTTATGAGATTTCCACTGAGCCATAGGCTAACGGAAAGCAAGTCTATTTTCAGAGAATTCATTTGAGAAATTCCACATTTCAGACTGTTTCATCAGCAGTCTCCTGAGCTAAGGAAGTCATACAGTCACTCAGACCAAAAGCAACCTTGGATTCCAGGCACTGAGGGGGAACCAAGTAACATCTGCTACAGCCTATTTCAAGGAGTTGGTCTCATAGAAGGAGCACAGGAGACATACTAAGTTGCACAGAGCCTTACTCTTGTCCCCTTTCTTTACAGGGCCATACAGCTGCTTTCCTAGCTTTACTTATGGTCAGCTTAGAAAATCACAAAACAATTTAGGGTGGAAGGAGCTTCGGGCAGAAGGGACCTGCTCAAAGCAGAGCTAATTTCAAAGTTAGATCAGGTTGTTTAAGTCATTGTCTAGGTTTGAATACTGAATTAAATTAAAATGTTGACTGAAGGGCTGAACTCCTGCCACAAAGTTCTAAAGCATTGGTAGGAAGAGAAACAATTTTCTTATGCCCCAAAGACTTTAGATAAAGTCTAATTCTTAGCTCCAATGTGGCTTTGCAAGGGCTTTGCCCTGTGATCATCAGGTATCCTCATTGTTTAGCCAGCAATACACTTGCGCTAAGCACTCCAAGTCTGACAGAGCTTCTTCAGCCTCCTACTGTCTACCAGCTGCTTTTGCTTTTAGGCTATTGCATGTGCTGTGAGAGTTACTGTGTTTTTCAGACTTCTCAGGGGAAGGGAGAGTAGAAGCACCCACCCACACACCCCACCCATACTCCCCCCCAAACACTTCATGCAAAGCTGGGAGAAAAACTCTCATAAAGTCACACCCAAGCCTCAGCAAACCAGGACTCTTTACAGATGGCTTCTCAAATACTGCAGCAAATCATCTTGTGTGTTCATGTCTGCTGCTCCCAGACACAGCATGTGGAATAACAGCTCTAAAGAGGGGAACTTAAAGGGACACATTAAATACTCCTTATAAGTATAAATCCGTAACAAAACAGTTTAATATTCCAAATCAATAACAGACTCCAAGAGTATTTCAAAGAGGAAAAAATATTGCAAGAAGATAGAATTGAAAACAATACAACTTCAAACCACCCACTTCATTTATTATGAGACAACCACGTGCTTGGCACTCTTCATACAGAAAGGATGAACCCCAAAGGGCTTTCATAGCTCAGATCAGACAATACAAACCCAAAACCCCACACTTAGACAACACAATGGTGTGATCTTCATCTGGTGCATTGTATCACTAAATGAGACCAGATGAAGATCCATTTTCTCTCTTCTTTAGGGAATATCTATCTTCCTCTGGATATCTCCATATATATCTCCTACTTTAAGGTAGGAACCTAAAGAAATGAATATTTTCCTACAGCATGAATTGCAGAAATCCTATCTAAATACAACAGTTGTACTGTGGCCTCCTGCTCACAGACCCTCCATATGAAGCCTTCAATGCAAAGAAAAGACCTAAGGGTTTTGGAAGAAAAGCCCTGCCAGTTCATTCTAGTTGAGAAATAACTGCCTCTTCACAGTGCAAAAGCACAGAACAGGGCAACCCAAGAACAAACAGTAGGTGCAGGAACTTTCACTCACTTCTTAAAGTTTTTCCCAAAGGCAAGGAAGAGTCCAGCTTTTACATTTGCATCCATCTTCTGCTTCATCCCTGCTAGGCTAAAGTAATTTTATCAAAAGCTACAAAAACAGCTTAGATTCCTGCACCGGATTTCTTTTTCCTCTTTTTTTTTTTTTTTTTTGTAGTATATACACATACATATATGGATTTATATCATACATATGAATTCATTTTTATATTTACAGTTTTAAGAGGGGGATGAATCCAACAGGGTGAATTGCACCCTTGAGAAGCTGGAAGTGTAGCTGGGTTTCAAGCAGGTTTTATAGCAGTCATATAACCTGGTCTTGGACTGGGAATTTGCAGACAGATCTGCAAGAGTCTGAAGGCAGGTGTGGGCATGGAGGTAGAGGACAGAAGGACCATGCTCTGTATCCAGCTGCACAACATCAAGCTATACTTTTTATCTTAATATTTTGCTGACAATGCAAACCTGAAGGGAAAAGCTCAGGGAAACTCTCAAAGAAAGAAAAAAACAAAACCTGACATGTAGACATTATCTTCATCATTATTAGACAGCCAGCATGGGACCAAAGTGGGAGTTTGTGACCTGCAAATGGTATAAAAAGACTACAGTAAAACCACTAAAAGCTAAAGTTTGATTAAGGCCAGGATTCCCCAGGGCATTGTGAAGCCTAATGTAGGGATGAAGACAGCCCTCAGGTAAGGAAAAAGGAACTGAACACAAGGTGATGCAGCAGTATCTGCTGCTGCTTTGTGGGACAGACGTAAACCTTCTCTAGAAGGGCATCTGGGGTGCTCTGCACCTGGACTGCAGCTTCTCTGGTTTCAATATTGACCTGCTACCTCAGTCCAAAGGACCTGGACTCCTTAGTGATTTTGTAGTGCACAAACGTGCCTTCCACTCCACCCTTCCTGCTCCTTGCAATGGGCTCTCCTGAGCCTGAGACTTCACCACAAAATCCATTCCTACAAGAATACATTAACAGACAGATAGGCGCAGAAAGGAAACAGAATGAAAATTTTAAAGAAGGAAAGGCAAAAGAGGAAAGAGAGGGGGAAAAGAGAGGGGGAAAAGAGAGGGGGAAAAGAGAGGGGGAAAAGAGAGGGGGAAAAGAGAGGGGG
>JAOTQQ010000023.1:31339056-31358844 GCA_026546715.1 Gallinago undulata
AGGGGGAAAAGAGAGGGGGAAAAGAGAGGGGGAAAAGAGAGGGGGAAAAGAGAGGGGGAAAAGAGAGGGGGAAAAGAATGTTGTATGCAGCCAAGACATGGTCATATAGTGCATGCAAAAGTTGTGAGAGGACAGCATGGCCAGACCACTGGCACAAAGTTTCCTAACTTCGCTACTATTTCTTTCTGGCAGAGGGAAATGCATTTACATATAAACATAATAATGATAAGTTATTTGAAATTATACAACCATTTATACCAAAGACTTTTAGAACCAAGGTGTTTCCTGACTTCTGTTCTCATATTCAGTTTACTAAATTTTTTTATTCATCAGGTAGATGAAAAATATAATTGACAAATATTAAAAAAAAATAAATTTCAGGGGATAAAATCATAAGTAGGTTTTCTTTTCTGCATATTAGCTATTATAGTGTATGGTTCAGATAATTTTTTCTGTTTTTTAAGCCTATTTTGCTACTGTGAAGAAGCCTTTCTCTAGATCTGTTTCCCATGATAGAAAAGAAATATAATTAAGTATTATAAGCATGTACCCTTTTTTTCAGATGTCACAAATGCCTCTTTCCAGAAAGTTGCAGTGCACTTCACTACTTGAGTTTGAATGATCTCACTTGAGTAGGCAAAGCACAATCAACTTAATGCAGGTATTGTAGGGTACAACTAAAATCAGAAGAGTACAAAATAACCCCAAAATACCTAGGAGAGCTCAACACAGTTATTAGGATCCAGTGTTTTGTCAGTTTGATTTGTTTGTTTTGAGACAAGCTGTATGATATAGCTAGTCCAGTTTTACTATAATTTGGAAAGAGATTTGCTACCAATTTTTCCCTCAAAGAAACACAGAAGTAAAAGAAAACTGACTTGTTTAACTCTGCAAAATGTGTGTGCTTCCTACTAAAATGTGCTCAACTGAAGGCTTACAAATTAGTCTCTGGAGGTAGGAAAAGCCATAGAAAGAAAACGACTTGCTTTCCAACATTAATAAGTCTAAGAACTTGTAGAATTGTACAGAAGGCAACAAGCTATTGCCTGCACAAAGAGGCCTCATTCTTAGAAACAGAGACCGCGTCCAAAGTAACATGTGCCAAAACAGTGCATTTTCTATCCTTTTTGGGATCCAAATATGAGCTCATTTACACATGAAATAATTGAGCTGACATCTTTTCCTTTTCATGTCATTATTTGTTCAATATTTAATGAGATTACATACAGCTCCTGGTACAACTACACTGGATGGCTGGTTTTCTAAACCTTGACATCAGAAATTTACAAATAAATACATCTGAAATCATGGTCTAGTGCTTGATCTAATTCCTACAAAACATATAACTAGTAGGCAATCTAGACATAATTGTACAGAAAGGAATTAGAATTACAGAAATGGGTTATATGTTTTATGTAAGTCTGAATTTCAGCTGATGGTGAGACTTGAAGATTATCCTAAACAAAACCATAATAAAGTATACCTGAACTCTGGGAGGATATCATCATATGCATTCTGTCTACATATAGCTTTAGTTATAACTCAATATGGTATCAGGGGAAGTTCACTACAGAGAAAGAGGCAATCTAAACCATGTAGTACTGGTGTTTTGAGGAGAGGGTCAGGGTGCCACCAGTGGTGATTGATTAATGATTCTCCTGATGCAAATTAAGACAACTGCATCTCTATTGTCCATTCTGTACTCATTAATGGCAAGGTAGAGGACAGCTGAGACTAAGAACACGTTAATATTTTCCAGTATAGCAACCTTAATTCCTTGCAAATAGCTACTCCACAAATGAGAGTGAAGCATTCACTACAGCTGCTAGCTGAAGCTACTGCTTTAGATCAAATCATTGGGGATTTTTTTTTTAGTACTAGTGGTTTCAGCTATGAACCTAGAATGGCCAAAAACGATGAACACAAGCATGACTGTATAATACTGTGTGAATGGTCCTCCTTAGATATCACCCACATTCGTGAAATTTCAATCCAGAACTGAATCTCCTTTGAGTGTTGTGGAACATTAACTGGCAAGCTGTGATCCTGGCACAGAACTTTAAATGCACACACAAATACACACATATACACACACACACATACATGTCTTCCCCCATTTCTTCAGGAATGTTTGGTATAAGAAACAGGTGGAATGAGTTTTTTGATACAATAATGACTTTCTTCTACCACATTGGGAACAAGTACCATAGAAAGTATTATATCCAAAGTCTAACTGCCAAGATAAATGGACAGTGCATATCTACAACGACTGATCTTCATTTTGGCAAGTGACATCTGTTTACTTAAGATAGTCCACCAATCTCACCACCTTTGGAGCAAATCAGGAAGCTCTGACCTTCTGTTACTTTTGGACTAGAAAGGGCATCTGAGATTAATGATTGTGAGACAATTGTCTCAACCTGCACTTTTTGACCTTCTAGCTCATAATGTTTCACTTGCCACAGTTCAAAGCGTAGAGCCCTTGCTTCCCAGGAAACTCAAAGAACCCAACATAAGCAAGACAGGACTCTCTGGGGGATTGTCCTGGATGGCTGACAGGATTCTGCCAAGTGAGGAATTGCACCCTATGTGGCTAAAATTAGATTACAAATCCTTCAGGGAAAAGACAGTTTTCCTCTAAAGGGAAGCCTACAACAAGCTTATCTGTCATTGTAAATCAATGATAGGTGCATTAGGTAGTAGGCTAGAGAGAGAGATGTTGTCACCCATCATCTGACTGCCTGTGAGGGAAACAATGAATAACATTGAACAGTTAAGGTTTCAAGTAATTGAAAGTATCTACAATGTAATGAATAGACATCTGGCAACAGCATCTTGTTCCAGTTAGTACATCATTTTGGAATTGTGGAGTTGAGCTAACTGAGGTTGCACTATAAATGCATTATAAAGATTTTTCAGTATACAACTTTTTTAATTCTGGAGGTCTTCGAGATTATTATATCAAATCTACTGCTTTAACAAAAAACAAACAAACAAACAAAAAACAACAAAAAAAACCCCAAAAGTGTTATGTAGTGAATACAACCAACATATTAAATGCATTAAAGTCTTTTAAAGCCTGAATCTTCCCGCCAAGGCAGACTGGTCCAGGAGGTGGAATGTGTGGTTCTTCAAGACAGCTACAAATAGATACTCTCCCACCAGAGCTGAAAAAGCCAGCTGAGCCAGCCAGCAAAAATGTAAAGCAGACAATCACAGCAGCCTGCACCTTCGTTCCACTTGCAAGCTCTGTGTCACAGCAGGAAGAAGAATGGAGGGAACACCAAAGGCACCTGAGCCTAGGCTGCTCTTACGCACTTCCTGAATTATTGGTAGCTCACAGGCACTGTATCTAATTTGTTGCTATTAACTTCCCTGTGCGATGCATTTCAGCCAAAAGCAACACACATGCAAAGCGCCCATCTGATTGGTTTGACTGAGCTTTTCTTTCATGGTAAGAAAGCTAAATTCCCCCCTGCCTTTCCCCCAAGGAAAGGAGACCTCAACATCCATCTGGAGCCCTCAGAACAAGAAGGACATGGACCTGTTGGAGTCCAGAGGAGGGCCACAAAGACGATCAGAGGGCTGGAGCACCTCTTCTATGAAGACAGGATGAGAGAGTTGGGGTTGTACAGCTTGGAGAAGAGAAGTCTCCAAGGAAAACTTATAGCGGGCTTTCAGTACACGAAGGGGGCCTACAGGAGAGAGGGGGAGGGACTGTTTGCAAGAGCATGTAGCGATACGACGAGGGACGATGGTTTTAAACTGGAGTAGGGTAGGTTTAGATTAGGCATTAGGAAGAAGTTCTTTACAATGAGGGCAGCAAGACACTGGAACAGGCTGCCCAGAGATGTGGTATAGACCCCACCCCTGGAAACATTCCAGGTCAGGCTTGATGAGGCTCTGAGCAATCTGATCTAGTTAAAGATGTCCCTGCTTACTGCAAGGGGGTTGGGCTAGATAACCTTTAAAGGTCCCTTCCAACCCAACACATTCTATGACTCTATGAAAGAAAGGCAGCAAATGCAATCTTAGGACCATCACCACCATCAGGGGTTCAATCTGCCACCTTCAGTATTGAAATCTAAGCCTCCTCTTTCAGCTTCTGTTATGCAGACTTTATATATAAACACTGATGCTCTCATGGCATGACTCGCACATTTGGGAAATAAAACTAACCAACAAACTCAAACTTTTTTTCACCTAACATTTTTTGTTAACAAATACATGCTGTTGGGGCTATCTTTGTTTCTGACTGTTTCCTTCCTAGAGCAGCAAAACTTTTTTACAGTGATACAACTTGTCAATTCCCTTGTCCGTCATTCTGACAGTGACAGAACACCCGATGTGATACATCAGCCTCTGTAGTGCCCCTCTCACTGGTTTGTCAGAAATTTTAAGATCTTGAATGGAGAAGTTTTACATAGAAATTGATAGGAGCTGGTCTTCACTTTCTACTGCAATACAGAACATTTCCTACAAGCTCTAGAAGACCTTGAACTAACAAGTTTTAAGACACCTCTATTATTACATACTTTACAGATATTTGAAGACACTCGGAAAGATTTCAGTAATACATTTTCTATTCTAAGCAACTTACAAAAGCTTTTAAAAATTCTTTAAAACATTTCTATGATAGTTCTTCTTCCAGCTTAAAGGAAAAAAAAACCACAACAATAACAACCCCCAAAACAAACATGCCAAGGATTCAAAATGGGACAACAAATGATTTAAACTTGTGAACAGAAGTCACGCGTGCATACAGCAGTTATATGAAAGTTGTGCCACGTTCATACTGATTAAAATCCTTACATCACTTAATCATGTTCTTGAGTAAACAGTAGATAAACAGGTCAAATCTAGATGTATATATCAATAACTATGCACATGCACACAGAATGTATTGGTGAGTTACTTCAAACAGGACAACAGCTGTACCTTCTTTTTGCTGCAGTAAATCTGCCATTTCTTCTCTGGAGGGAGTGCAAACATAGCCTCTCTGTTCTTGTCCGTGAGATCCAATTCATCCTGGAGATTGTGAAAAAGAACAACAGAAAAAAGTCAGTCAACAGCTACATTGGTAACTTATGATAGGTTGAGAGGAACCTGGATCAGGTATATTGACTAGTCTTCAATCAAAAAGAAGAGAACTTAGTGGCTCCCAAAGACTATTGGTCTCATAATTTTTACCTTGCTACTGCAAGTGATCCCTGTTAGAGCAAGCCTATGAGGACAGGCAGCCTGAACAACTCCCATGTCAAACTTCCATGACTAATGTTTAGTCAAGGATGTGGAAGATCATGTGAAATGCATGAAGTGAAAAACTCAAAGCACTGGATTATGTGACACAGACACTCCTTATGACTCTTAGAGAAAAGCTAAAACTTCAATACACCTTTTTCCTGGCCTGCAGTACCAGCTTGGTCTTCTGTGGAAGGAGAACTGTGAAATCACTGTATCTTTTAAACAAAGGTCACAAGACAATTGTCTAGTGTCAGTAATGTCAATAGCAACCTACAGGTTGAACTGTTTGTCCTCTGAATCACAGAGTCTCCAGCAAAAGACAACCAGTGTTTCAGACAAAGGATGTAACTCCCCACAGCATCATACCAAGTTGAACAGACCAGCAAATTCAGTCTCTGTTAAGAAAATTGAGTTTGATGGAACACGCCCTTTTAGAGCCTAGTCAAGCTTACATTTGTAAAATGAAGGATAATTCAGGGGTCAGTACCGGGGCCAGTACTGTTCAACATCTTTGTTGGAGACATGGACAGTGGGACAGAGTGCACCCTCAGCAAGTTTGTTGATGGCACCAAGCTGTGGCATGGTCAACACGCTGGAGGGAAGGGATACTATCCAGAGGGACCTGGACAGGCTTGAGAGGTAGGCCCATGCAAACCTCATGAAGTTCAACCAGGCCAAGTGCAAGGCCCTGCACCTGGGACATAGCAATCCCAGGCACAAAATACAGGTTGGGTGGAGAATGGATTGAAAGCAGCCTTGAGGAAAAGTGCTTGTGGACGAGAAGCTCAACATGAACCGGCAGTGTGTGCTGGCAGCCCAGAAAGCCAACCACATCCTGGGCTGCATCAAAAGAAGAGTAGCCAGCAGGTAGACAGAGGTGATACTGCCCTGCTACTCTGCTCTCATGAGATCCCACCTAGAGTACTGTGTCCAGCTCTGGAGTGCTCAGCATAGGAAGGACAAACACCTCTTGAAACAGCTCCAGAGGAGAGCCACGAGGATGATCAGAGGGCTGGAGCACCTGTCCTATGAAGACAGGCTGAGAGAGTTGGAGCTGTTCAGCCTGGAGAAGAGAAGGCTCCAGGGGGACTTTATGACGGCCTTCCAGTACCTGAGGGGGGCCTACAGGAGACATGGGGAGGGACTCTTTATCAGGGAGTGTAGAGATAGGATGAGGGGCAATGGTTTTAAACTGTAAGAGTGGAGATTTAGATTAGATACTAGGAATAAACTCTTAATGATAAGGGCGTTGAGGCACTGAAACAGGTTGCCCAGGGATGTTGTGGATGCCTCATCCCTGGAGGCGTTCAAGACCAGGCTGGATGGGGCTTTGAGCAACCTGGTCTAATGGGAGGTCTCCCTGTCAATGACAGGGGGTTGGGACTCAATGATCTTTAAGGTCCCTTCAAACTCTAACCATTCTATGAATCTATAATGCTGTGATCTGGAGCTGACTCACAACTCTGTCACAAGTTCCCTCTGGATACGCCACCAAATTCCACAGCTTTGGTTTCTCTTCTATAAAAGGTGGATAGCAATAGACTCCCTTCCTATACAATGTGTCTCTAAAATCATCAAAGCAGAGATTGCTATTTGCTCTGTGTGTATTCAATGCTGACCAAAACAGGCCTCCAATCACAGCTGCCAGTTTCAGGTGCCAATGGGAATTAAACAAATAAGAACGGTCTTCATAGCAGGCAGTGTGCATGAGCAGGGACAGCCGAAGATGTCTAAATGAGAGTTTCAGCAATACAAATACAAGCTTCCAATAACATTTGAATGAATCAGTTTTGGCAGGGTTTTCTTTTTCCTATGTATTTGCAAGAGTTTGGTGAAGGAAGTGTCCAGAGGTCCAACATCAAAATGACATTGCAGTGCTAAGAACGCTACACATGCAGATTCTGGCACCCACATTAACCTAGCCCAAGCAGAGACAATACCTCTTTAACTCAGCCCAACAATGGCTCATTTGGAAAGTGTTCAGGGCTGGGAAACTTGTGAAAACAGTGAGCTAAATTGCACACTGAGCCTGGTAGCGGCTGCTGACAGATTTAAAAGCCCATAGAGATTTCAGCTGCAAAAAGGTACAAAAGAAATGCAAACAGTAACAAGGCGAGGTCAGTGCCAGCAGCCCAAGGTAGAAGAAGCTGGAGGGTTTTTTTAAACAAGAAAAAGTTTAAAGGCAAAAAACCTCCAAAAATATTTTAGCTGTGCAAGAAGAGTGCAAACCATGTGGAAATGTTTAGGGTGTTTCCAAACAAGGGGGCAGCCAAGCAAGGCAAGGAGTTTTATCCTTGCAACACACAATTAGAAAGCTCAGGCAAGGATCACATTCTTGGGGGGAGAGGGAGAGTGAAATGACAGGTAAGGTCTTAAGAGAAGTGAAGGAATGCTGTTGGAAGTCAAGCATGTGGGAGGGAAAGGAAGGGCAGACAGGCAATCAAAAATGCCAGGTTTGGAAGAACCACCAAAGAGGCCAGAATACACACCTGAAGTGAGATGCCTGGACTCAGCTAAATTCTTTAAAAAAATATGATTGTTTTATTGATCTGCTTAATGATCTTAGCTGCATTTTCTTTCAACTAACCCAGTTTTCTAACCCATTCTGTTCTTTCTGGAGTCTGGTAGCAGATCAGACGAGCAGCAAAAGCTCTTCCCAGAAGCTGTGCACAAACCTGAATGATGATTTCAAACCATATAGGTTCAAGACAACCATTTCATCGAAAGAACGCTCCTATTCACTAAAACCACCCAGAGGGCAAGATGCTGACACTTGGCAGTTTCTAGACACTGCCTTGGACACCTGCAGTATCAGGTACATTAAGAGCACTCTTCAATGGGGCAATATGAGTATGCAATTTCCAGTCATGTAATTTTGCATTCTTTTCAGGACAGAAGCCTAGAAAGGTAGTTTGAAAGCATGGAAGATCCAGTGGGAGCAATGTGCATGCACACCCTACTTTATTGTGACTCAGGAGGGTAGATTAAGCCAGAAGAACATTAGAAGTCATCACATTAGCTCAGGTAACACAGTAACAAGGAAACTGCTTAGGGTTCCAGGCATAACATGATCACCAGAGGCAAACCCAAGCACAGCTGACTAGAAAAGCACATGGAGGATGAATTACCCTTCCTTTTGAAATAGCCAGTGTTTGTCTTTGTTAGGAGGCAAAATCTTGGATTCTAACCCCCAGGTCAGATGGGCAGGTAGCAAACAAAATATTAATACAGGGAAAGAGACACCTTCTCCAGGATGCAAAGCAGCAGTCAAGCTCTTTAACACCCTATGCTTAAGTTATTCTTCAGCAAGTGTGGTCCTTCACTGTGAGGAATATAGGAGTGGGAAGAACCAAAGAGGCCTACATGGCCCAGCCCCACCACCACCCCACCATTAATCAAATCCAACCTTATACTGAACCAAGACATGCCTGAAAAATACAAGGGACATGAACCTTTCTTCTGGAACCCTCCAAATTGTCTTTCCTCTCCTATCCCCTTTCTATAGAAGATGATCACAAGACTGCTGTGACTGCACAGGAAATCCCTGGATCTAACTGAGAAAGAAGATCCTGGATCAGACAGACTGTTTTGCTATTCTGTCTCGTGATCCTAACAGTCGGCACATAAGAAAACTTGCTGCCTTGGAGGGAAGCAAGAGGAACAACAGAAAGAATAAATTTCAGAAGAGTAATTTGGTTCATGAGTAGGTCGTTCTGACCCAACAACAAAGGTAGATCTGTCAGTGTGTAGAACTTCAGATTCTAGAGTTAGCTCAGTGACAGCCAGCAGCTATCGAAGGAGAAAGGAATTACAAAGGTTGGCAAGAAAGGGAAAGAAATACAAAACTCTGAATGCAGCCATCAAGACTGGGGTTGGAGACAGGCTAAGGAAGCTGACGTGACCAAATGCCCAGGGAGCAAATGTAAAGGGCAAGAAAAAAATGGTCGGTCAGAACAAAGAGGGGAAAATGTTCTCCTCAATCACCTGAGCCAGTTTCCCAACAGAAATGTAATAACTCCTCTTGTATGCCTTGGATGGGTAGCTCAGTTCCAGCAGTTCATGCCAGCATGACCCTGCACAATGGAGATCAGCCTCCTGGCTCTTAAAAATACTTAAAGTTGCAAGTGTTCTCATCAAACACGGATTAAAAAGACATTTGTCAGGCTGGCCTGAGGGAGATGTAAAGTACCTGCAGTTAATATTCCTTAAGTTTCTCTCCTTTATCTGTTTCCTATTTTATTTACTGAGAGAGGGATACATTGAGCTAATTTCACTTTCATGGGGACATTCTTTTTTCTTTTTTTATTTACACAGATTGAATTTCAATGATAAAACATTTAAAATATAATGGAGCTGGATTTGAGGTTCAAATATTTCCAGTCCAGTTCTCAGGCCAAAAGGGAAGATGGCCTCCATTCAAAATGGCTACAATCCAAGGAAATAAGAGACAAAGAGAAAGAAAGGAAACAAGAAGGAGGAATGGGTAGGAAACATAAAACTAGTATTTTGTGGAATTTAAAACCACATTATGTCCCTTGCTTTTGGGAGCATTCATTAAAGTGTGAAAGCTGGATTTGATGCTAGATAGCCATCAGCTTGATAATGATATCACTCAAAGCCCTGGAAAAGCTAACAGAAAAGTATTTTTCACCTAGACAGGACAGCATTTTTCTTAGTGATTTGAAATTAAATTTATAGAGAAAAAGTAATATTTTGGAAATATAGAAGAGTGGTTCACTTGGAAAGAGAACCACTAAAGGAGAAGCTTTAACACCTACCAACATGCCTACCTCTCTGAAGGAGAATCATTAATGCCTACCAACACCTCTGTACTGAAATGTCTATTGCATCTCTACCATCCAGTCATCTGTGGAAAGGTTATCACAGGATAGCTGGTCCTTCATCAGTCTACTTCACCTGGCCTTGCAAGAAGGCTTATACAGTCCATTGGAATTTTAGAATTTAAATGGGGAAAACCTGAAATGGTTTGAAATGCAAAATCCATGCTGAAGCCACAGCGGGCATAGGATGGAAACCTTAAGATTATAAGTACACAGAGCATCAGGCCTTTGGGACTCCACCACCTCTTGGCTTCAAGTCAGAATGCTGGAGACCAAGAGCCCCAAACATGGTTCTCCAGGGATATTTGGAAACTCACAGGAGATTTCCTCAGTTCCAGTTTCTCATTCTACTTGTCCCAGTTCCACTGGCTGGCAGACTTCCTGGTCACCAGAGAGCTTCCCACTGACTTAAGGTCAGACAGCTGCTTCATTTTGTAAAAGACAAAACCCAGCAACTCCAACCAAAGTTGTCTGGGGTTGTCTTTTTGGGGTTCAGTTTTGTTGTTAGTTTTTTGGTTTTGTTTTGTCTTGATAAACGTTTAATGAATCTTGCATAGCATTTCCAGCATGATGAAGCACAGCATTCTGACATATGTTTTGTTTACTGCAGGCAATAACTTGATTAATATGGGCATAACACATATTTTGGCAGGAGGGACAAGAGATTTTCCTTATTTTCTTACGTTAAGTTGGATAGCCGTCTTGGTTCATCAGTTTCTTGTGATTACAGCTACAGATACTTGAGTTACACTTTCAATTTTTGTCTGTAGGTAGCAGTGCCTCTTTCAGTGCTCTTGAAAGCACATGCCTTCTACAAGTATCCATCCCAGCCCTGTGTTTCACATGTAATGGTGGGGGTTTTTTCTGTGACTGAGAGAAGTTAACATATTCTCATTTTTTATATGTTTATTTCTGCCTACAAAGATATTCAGGCAACTATTAGAGAATTATTAAAGAATAAAATCCTTTTACCATCCCCAGAGGGAACAGCTTTGGCATGAAATCAATCCTTATTTTACACCACAGAATCAAAGACTAAGGCATAATACATTGGCAAATAGGCTTCATCATTTTGCTGTTTAGAGATGCATATATTGGCTGGCTGATTACAGCTGTATTGCACTGCTTGGTTGTTAAGCAGTGGATGGTACTCAAACAAAAGGACATCCAGGTCTCAGCATCAACAGGCACCACGGGAACCAAATGTTCAGATGGCACAAACTGACAAAGCTCTCCAGAAAGATCAAACTTTACTATCTCTTGTTAAACTCAAAATGTAAACTTAAGAATTTCCAGAACAAACGAGACTGGCAGCTATCTCAAGTTTGACCAGCACCAAAATCTTCAGAGGGGTGAGCAGAAGCTCTGCAACTACAAAGACATAGAGCAAACTCTGTAGATGGTCAAACACTTCCCAACTCCCTGCCTCAAAAAAAAAAAGGCTTATTCTATCATGCAGATGAGTTAATGTCCCTTTCAAGATGGGGATAACATTGGTATTTGCAAATAGTTTTTTGCACAGCTGCAAAGTTTTCCTTTTGCTCAATCACACCAGTATTATCCTTAATAATACTTTGTTAGTCATTCAATAGGGAACAAAACTGAGAAAATAAGAATTACGTAAGGAGGCCTTTACACACTCTAGAAAGCCCTCATGACTTGAAGACTTTTTATTTGAATAATTTACTTGCATACTCGCCTCAAAAATTTAGGTTCCAAGGGTACGCTCATTTTTACATTATGACCTTGCACTGTATGAATTTTAGTTGAATGCACTGCTCCTGTTCACATACCCATTCTTTCTTTTATTCCTTTCTCTTCCACACACCTACCTTTTCTGTTTTCCCCTGTTTAATCTTTTTGTCATTCCCTTTGACCCTTTTTCCCTGTCATGCATAAACATACTCTTCATTATCCACTTCATCAATCCTTCTCTCTCAGTATCAAACCCACCCAGGTTACAGAATGAAGCATAATCCAATGTTGCCAGTATAATAAATTCCCTTTACAGTATGATACCTGTTGGCTTAGGTTACCCAAGGTCATTTATAGATGTCTGTCACCATGTGGCCAAAAGGGCCATATTCCAGTTCCACTGATGCTCCCAAGTGGCATAGCACAGCTGACAGCCTTACGTCCTGGACGAATTTATTCAAATCTCGTACAACTTAAACAGTGCTTATGACACACCATGGGATCCAATCCAGCATCCAGGCCCCAGACAAGGTTTATGCTCATGTGCAAGCCCTTTGAGAGAACAGTTGATAATGGGTAAATCAATGCTGAAGTACAACTCAAGCTGATGTGAGATAAATGGCACTGACTACTCTGGGACTGTAGAGGAAGAGGACACAGTAGAAAGATCAGGGAGGAGGCTGTCAACAGCACACTACAAGCTTTTGCAATAGAGAATCCAATGCAGCATAACTATTATAGCTTTAACAAGTGAACTGAATAGGACCACATTGCTAACATGTGACTAATATTGCCTGAAAGCTACACTCTTACACTAACAACAGTCCCAGGAACCTTTATTTTCCAGTTCATACTGCCTATGCCAGGTTGGCAAATAACAAACAGGTTAGACTGGTGGCTCACATTCGAGCTGTGCCTCTGCGTGTCAGAGAGGGATGTTGGGGAGGAGTGGAGACAATGTCATCATAGGTCCAAAGGCAGCTGTCCATAAAGTGGCTTCAGAGATAACGGCAGTGAGTGAATTAAAAGAAAAATTTTTTAAAAATTCAATCTTTTTCAGATCTCAATCACTTTGGAAAGAGCTTATGAATGCCTCAAGTACAAGAGATAAACTTTCCCCATTTAATCACTGTGTCCACCTCCAGGGGACAGTATAGGATTGTTCCCCTACAGTTTTCTTTCCATTGTTTTGTTCAATCCAGCTCACCAGGCTGACATGGGAGAGGCAGCCTGCTGGAAGAGCGCACATTTCCAATACTGAGGAAGCCAATAAGACATTCTGAAAGACTGACTGTCCGAACTGTCACTGAATGAGGTTCATTCAACTTCACAAACTGCCTACACTCACATACAAACAGGAGCAATGAGCAGTGCAAGAAAAGTACTGTTCAGCAAAGTTCCCTTAAAAAGAGAAACATTTCACAGGCTTTACTTAATATGCAACTACAAACACAGGAGTGGAATTGAGGCAGGCATCGAGTGAAACAGAGCCTCCTTTTCTAGATAACAACCAGTTCCCATCTCTGGCTTCTCAGGGCTGTGCTTGGCACAACTGCATGACTGTACCGCAGCACAACTTGATGGCAGATGCTCTTTCAACAGGGAATAACACTATTCCCCACACAGCTAGCACATCTCCAGATTCTCACTTGGGTACCTGATACATGTCCCAATTCCACTGAAAACCCATGAAGAAAAAAGCAAAATAACCCCCAAAATAAACCCTTTCATCCTCTCAAACTCTTCCATTTCATCCTCACCCCTGGAATTAAAAGCAGCCTTTCTAAAGCACACACAAACAACATGCCATATGAGGCTGGGGATTAGCATTTCGATCAGTTTCCCAACTGAGAAGAATTAGGTAGAACACTGCAAAACATCATTGGGTTTCCATGCAATTGCATACACATATGTGTCTGTGAAGATACGTATGCCACTTGCGCCTTACATACACAAGACACAAGAACTATATACCTAAGCCATAATCACATAACATCTGCCCATACCTACAATATTTTGTTGATAAATTTGTGCATGATGAAATGACTGTGCACACAGTTGCTCACACAGACTGCTGGCATAGGAAACAATGTTTACATTTCAGCTACTGCCATAGATCTGACTGTAAAGCAGAAAAGCAGACAAACAAAAGGCTGTGATTTCCATTATACTATTTTTTCTTCTTGCTTTTTCAAAAATTTGCGGATTTAAAACCCCTTCATCACTAAGGGCCCAAATCTCTTGATTCTCAGTCATAACAGTACAAGACAGAAAGCACCTGATGTTTACATACTGGAAGATGTGTTTCTCTTCTGTTCTTCCAACACAGAAGTTACTCATTCTCAAGGTTCAGCAGCAGAGTAAGACCTTCATCCATCAAGGGCGCTGCTTTTTTGGCAGAGAAATTTATCTCACAGAAAGTCAATTAACATCTCTTCCTCTCAGCCCCAAACACACACACACACACACACACACCCCACTATACTGCTTCCTTTTTTCCTCCTTAATCATTGGTTAATTGCTTTTTTGCTTCCTGGAGAAGCTTCTTGTCTCTCTCCTACTCCTCAAAGCTCTCTGTGACTTGACAGCAGAAGTAATACCAGCAAGGCTTATTATGGCAGCCCTTTCACAGGCCACTAGAAACAGAATCTGCTGTTCATTTTTCTACCCTTCACAGGCAAACGACCTGCATGAGACAACAATCTGCAGGGCCAAATAGAAAGAGAAAGAACGAGGAAAACCAATATCTGTTTATGCAACAATACACACAGATGTTTAGAGAGAGAGATAGATCATGGCTTAGATACACACTCATGTGCAGAGCTAAAATATGGGCAGAACAAGAGGGACACTCCACATATATGGGTGTGTATAGGAGGACAATAATGCAAACAGTTGACTATGATCACTGCTTTTTCTGTTAAGGTGGGCTGCATGTGATGCCCAATGAGAGGGATGGGGATGAAAACTGAATAGGCTTGTGTCTAATCTAAATCCCTGCTGCTGCAATTTAAGCCTATTACTTCCGGCCCTATCAACGACAGCCGTGGTGAGCAGATTTTTTCCTTCCTGTTGATAACAGTTTTCAAGCCTATTAAAGGCTGTTGTAATGTCCCTCCACAGTCTCCTTTCTTGAGGCTAAACAAAAGTCCAGCTCTTTTAGTCTTTCCTAGAGGTCATATTCTCTGGACCTCTCATTCCTCTTCTAATTGACTTCCGGGCTCTCCACGGTCAAAGTACATCTATCTTGAAGTGCACTGTTCGAAAGTGGGGACGATGTTTCTGCCGAGACCTTACCTGAGTGTAAAGATTACTTCATGCGTCTTCCAGACTGCATTCCTGGTTATATATTCCATTAAGACAATGACAGCTTTTTTGTTTGTTTGTTTGTTTTTAATAAACCACAAAACCTGCATGACTTATGTTCACTCATGATCCACTATAAACCCTAGTTTCTTCTCTGAATAAGTGTACCCACCTGGCTGCTTCCCATTCTGCATTACCAGACTTGCTCCTAAAAGAAGCACATTGCAACTGCCCCCATTGAATCCCACCCTTTTTCACACAATTTCTCCATCTTCTTTTAAGTTTATCTTTTAACATATTCATAGTGACACCTGGAAAGTCAATAGGTATGCTATGTAGTCCACTATCCAGGCAATTAAAAGAAAGCACCAAACACAACTGAGGCCATTAAACCTCTGCTTGATGTATCTTTTTTTGCTGTGATGGGTTGTAAGTCCTCTAGGGCAACTACCACATTTACCTCCACATTCTGATTATACACAGTATATCAAATAGCACTCTCACACAGAGCTTCTAGTATCACCAAATATAACACTAAATAACAATAAAATTTGCTGTTTCAGCACAGTGCTCATTCACACCCCACCCCCCCCATTTCCTTTCCCTCTCCTCCCCTCATTTTCCCCGCCCTTTCCCCCTCCCTGTGCCAGGGTTTGTTTTTCATGCCAAGGTCCTTTAGATGAGACCCTGTATGGGAAGGTAGGCGTGGGAAAGGTTATTAGGAAACAGCCATCTAAACTGCTACCTTTCCGGCTTCCCCACCCTCTCCCTCCCTACAAAGTCTCCTCTGTTCTGTTTCAATACTAATGAGTTCAGAGGAGGTTCCTAGGCAGGAGCAATTCACAGCTTGGACTGTGCCAAAGCACACAGGCACACACCTCTCTGATCGCTTCCTGCCCAAACACAGTCCTGCTGGCTCAACCCTCAAAATGTGGTCTGGGAATTGCTGCTGCAGCCCTGTGCCAAAGGCAGGCTGAATTTTGAGGGGCATCAGTGCCACCTATTCCTCTCCTCCCAGCTTTGCCCTCTTGTGTGCATCCTATTTGTCATATGCCCCTATGGAGGAAAACAAGGATAAGTCAGAGCTTGGCTGACCTTTAAATCTCTGATAAAATATTACGTAAAAGGGCAGGAGGAACTGAGAGGTCAGTTAAGAATTAAATGAGCAAAATTAACTTACCGAGCTTTGGTTGTGCAGCTCAGACACACATGCTCAAATTTATATGCAGGGTAAACTGAAAGGAAGTCCAATAAATCAACATAATTTCAGGCATGAGTTCAGGTTTACCCAGATAGAAGTGAAACCAGGAGCTGGCTTTAGTTCTTCTCTTGTTCTCTGAGTAATTACTCGAGATTTAGTAAGTGCAAACTAGAGATCAGAATGTCCCTAACTCCATTAAACTGCGTGGGCTTACTCTGGATTTATACCAGTGCAAAATATTAATCAAATTACCTGCTTTAAATTGAAACAGAGACTAAACCTCTCAACTAGACAGCCTATAACACAGGTGGCTTCCACAGTCTATAGCACAGACTTCAGACAGAGAATAGACTCAGCAATCTATCAGTCCCCTTTTTCCTAACTGTTATCTTCTACTTCAATAAATGGAGATGAGCTGTATTTACTACTAATCAGTCCAGACCAGCTAAAAACCACCCATATATGAGGCTTCTGTTATCTCCTCTGGGGTGAGATGGAGGGCAATTCCACGATGCTCTTCACTCATATAAACCGAGTATTTCCATAGTCAAACACTGAACTGAAGGCATGACAGTATATTTGGTTATTCCCTCACACCCTGTCCTGTCTCATTGCTCAAGCATTCTAATAATCAAAACAGTAACTACTGCACTGACATCACTGGGCTTAAGAAAACACCAGCCAAGATGTTTTTCTCTAAATACTTCTAAGAAATAAATTATAAGAAGCTTTCTCAAAATACAGCATAAAGAATAAAGGAAGGATGAGCTTTTGCCTTGCAGAATGAACTCATCTCCTAACAGCAAATCATAATTGAGTTTATTATCTGGTCAAGTATTTGTAATCCAAAAGATCTCTCGCATCATTAATGCAGAAGCCAACAACTTTACACTGACCAACAAATTCATCCAGCTGTTGCTCTCTGTACAAGATGTAATGCTGAAACAGAGCCACTAAAGCAATCCCAATGGATTTTCCATGACTCAGGGATCTCCCTGGAAACCTTCCAAACTGGGAAACTGCAATCTGCTTTCCCCTTGTAATTTCCTTTGGAGAAGTTATTCTTCAAACCTCCACCTAGTAAAGCATGTTGTGCATGCTGCTAGATTCTTTTCAAAAGGTGTTTGTCTTAGTAGCCTTTCCCTTTATGTTGTCAACAAATGATGGGAAACTTCAAAATGAAAAGATGCCCTTAAGTATTTTTTCATACAGAAGTGCATAGAATATACTCGGGTCTTTTGCATAAGGCACAGAGATGTAAAAGAAAGGAGAGTCTGCCAAGAAAGGCTCTAGAGGCTTGTATCAGATTCTTCTTAAAAAAAAAGAACAAGTAGATAAGAGCAGGGCAATGTCTATGACAGGAGACAGTATTGTTCCCAAGATCTTAAATACAATACATTTTGCTTCTGGAAGACTCCTGTACTGCCTGTGACCTACACGTGCTACATCTTTTCATCACCTTTTTTATCTCACTATAACTCTATACTAAAACTGGTTTAAGAAGTATCACTATGCCCAGTTTCCCACTAGGGAAAAAAACTCACAACTGCATGAAATGGGTTGTATAAGCTTGCACAGGTACCTAGGAAAAAGAGGTAATGCTCTTGAAATATGTTTTCCTCCCAGCAAGTTTACAGACTTCTCCTGTTACAGAACACGAGTTACCTAGCATTAAAAGCTGAGTCAGTGATCTTCCAAGTGAAATGCATCAGTCTGTACTTCCTCAGTAAAATACACACCAAAGACAGAGCTGCTGTGGAGGCAGACCGCTGCGATCTCCTGTATTGAGTGACACCAAAACCTCCCCTTTATCCAGTGCATAGGAAGGTGCCACGAAACTGCTGACCTGAAAAATTTGTATCCAAAAAGGTGCTACTCCATCTACGCAGCCTCACCTGTAACACCTTGTGCTTTCCACTTTGGAGTTTTGCGGACCAGGTACCCAACAAGAAAAGGCCATTTCCCTCCAACACTGGAAGAGCCATCCCAGATTACCTTAACAGGCCCCCTGAGTGATAAGCAAACTTGAGCATTATTCGAAGACACAATCTGTCTACAGGAGGACACAAAGGCATGACATAATTTTAAACCCTTTCCCCCAACTCTCTTTCTGGCTCTATAATATCTGAGCAATGATTATATCTGATATAAATTGCTCCTAGATGAGAAATATACAGGAACTAATTTGAATCAACACATTATACAGATGAACCTTCAGACTGTTATCTACTTCTCCATTCAATTATCTTATTTTGTTAACAGTTCCTCCTAAACCCCAGCTACATGCTACATAACTCCTATCCTGCAAAATACTTGCATCCTGTTCTCTTTCATGACCTTTCCTCCTCACTGGAAAATTTCACTGCTTCCCCAGCTTCAGGTGGTTACTGTTACATTGCTATGTAACAGAGCTGCAAAGGCCCCAGAAAGATGAAGTAAACGTAAATTAAATTGATCCTTCTAGCAAGCAAATATGAGTCTTACTATCAATATCATCTCAGTGTTTTATCACTTTAGCAGCCTTCAGATTCAATCCAGAAAGTTCCTGGCTCCTCAGTACAGCCATATTGCAACATAACCATTCAAATATCAGTGATGTCTTACTAAAGAAAAAGGCCATAGTACAGTTTTACATTATTTTCTTCTTTTACTTGCAGCTATGCCAAAACACAACAGTGTTATCAAATCAGTTGATAAAGTATTAGAAACATGTGGACACAAGATTTCTGAACAGTAAGCACATCCTCCCTGTCCATGGCTTAGGGGGTAGAATATCATGACAGTTTCCAAGTATTCAGCAGAGGGAGGACACAAGATTGACCTCTTAGCACATCCGTTCTCTAGTGGCAGGATCTGTTCTATCCTCTCTTTTTGCATCCCAAACTATATATCTGCTGTGCATCCAAAATCCAGTACTTCTCTTGTGCCCTAGATGGACTATATGCATATCTTCATTGGGGAACACAAGGATTATCCTGTTAAAAACATGTAGTCCATTAAGCAGGTCTTTCTCAGTTGTTTCATGTCTGCTGTAAGTAAATCATACTCAATACTCACTCAAGCATTCCCTTCAGGTCCTCCCACCATGACCACTACCTTCCCCACCTTTCAAAAAGGTGGTCAGTGTGCTCTGCCTGTGGCATTCAGAAGCCAACAATCACCACGACAACCACACAGGCCAAATTTCAGGCAACGTAGAACAATATAACTCCACTACTGTCTTCAGTGGAACAGTACTGCTTTATGTCAGACAACGATCTGCCTATAAACTTTATAGAAAGCAACAAGATCTACAAAAGAGCGTATCCCTGCAAAAAGCCTTATAGATACTTTGGTAACACCCCCAGCTTCTTCACCCCCGAAATCTGGCATGTAAGCCCAGATTTTCGGTCTGGGGAAGAGGAGACTGAGGGGAGACCTCATTGCTCTCTACAACTACCTGAAAGGAGGCTGTAGAGAGGTGGGGGTCGGTCTCTTCTCCCAAGTTACAGATGATAGGAC
>JAOTQQ010000023.1:31360441-31525502 GCA_026546715.1 Gallinago undulata
CTCCAGGCTGAATAACCCCAGCTCCCTCAGCCTCTCCTCATAAGACTTATTCTCCTCTTACATTGCTTCCTCTTACAGACACCATAGAGGCACTTTTAAACTCTGGCTGCAGAGAAATTTGTATTGATCAACAAATCAAAGCCACAGGCCTAGCAGAGGTGTTGTCTGAAACTATGATTTTCATGCAGGGCAAGTGACACAGAAATTAAATCCCTGTATTAAAAAGAACCCAGGAAGAGGACAGAATTACTCAGAAGACTGATAATTTGAAACTGAAATACTCAAATCTTGGCAACATGTCTGAATTCACATGTGATTAAATACTGTTATCAATACACACAGCAAGTGTTTGAGGTTTGAAGTGAGGAACTAAAATGCATGCCTTTCTAAGTCACAAGCTTTCAGTGAGAAACTAAGGACTAAATAAGATTCAGACATGGAGGACACTTTTCTGGAAAGGTAGTGCTCCACACTGAGAGCCAAGAGACAGAGAGGCAAGTCTGTGTATTTGTTCCCCAGAGTATTACAAGGGAGCTGAGGGAGAAATAGAGAACTTTGTTCTCCAGGCCCGTTAACATACAAAGAGAAACACAGCTGATGCCTTCTTGTACCTGCATACATTGACTAATGTTTAAGGCAGTCTATATTCACATGAAAGCCCACAGTGGAGGCATTTCTTGTACTTTTTACCCCATGAGTACTTTTGTAGGTTGCAGAGCCAAAGAGGGGCCTCACAAACACTACCACAGCTAGGACCTGGCAAGCTTGAGTGGGACTGATGATATATGGGAGCACTTATTCAATGTGGTGAAGCTTAGTTTTCATCTGAGGCTTATGTTGTATCCACTACATTAAACGGCCTGCAAGGAAGAACGAAGCATGAAGGAAATGTGCTACTTTCAAGTCAGCTGTTTGCAGTGGGAACTGCTACTACAGTTATTTAGGATGGGATCTCATATCCCTGTGGCTCTTGATGAAGGTGTGTTATCTAGTATGTGCCAAATTGATGCCTTGCTCAGAAATTGTTTTGCTTCCTCTGAGGAAATAATAAATGAATTCTCAGATACTTCCATGCTGTAACTTAATTTCTTTCAGCATAAAACTCCTTTTTCTCCCCCCCCCCAACTTGCTCTACTCAGATACAGAGTTCATAAGTATTTATGCTACTCCTGAACTGTAAATAATGTAACTTAATTTGGTACTTTTGGTGGCATAAGTGGAAAAGACTGCAAGGGTGGTAAGTAAATAAATAAGTAAGTAGATAAAAAGATTTTGTGAATCTAAAAAGTCAAAAAAACCCCCTTATTTAGGGACTCTGAAGAAGAAAAAAAAAAAAAAAACAAGAAAGACCCAAAAAACCCCCAAAACCCAAACCAAACCAAAACTGAAAATGAAATGGGTTCAAATGCAATGTAAAAGAAATAAACCATGACAGGAGAATCCAGTCAATGTCCCACCTGAGCGAAGTATCAGAATGCTTCAAAGGCAGCCAAGATTAAGGGAGGTAACAATAAGCATTTCTCAGATCTTTCCCACTGTAAGAATCTAATGTGGTGCAGGTAACTCAGACAAGGATATTATAATTCAAGCTTGGAGACTGTAATAATATGATCAACTTTGTGCTCCCCATGGATCTTCCATCCTAAAATAGACAATCTTGAAATCCACTTTCTCAAGTACCATGACCATCTCAACAAAGCCACTAATAAAAGAAACAAAAAGAGAAACAATAAAAGCACAAGCTCTTTACACTGCTCTTTCCTCTGTGATAGCATTCTTTACATTTTTCTGCTTTCCCTGAATTTCCAGCATTTAAGTTACCCTTCTTAGGATGGTCTGAGTTCACATGTGGGATCAGGTTGCTGGTGTAAGAGAGATCTAGATGGCAAAATCTTTAGTGTCAAACAGCATACCACCCTTAACTAACAAGAAGAATCCAGGATTCTAATACTGAGCAAAAGGACTCAGAATCCACTGTGACAAGAACACACCACTACTAACAAATATGAATAAGGACATGGAGAAGTTGTTGATGAAAAAGATTATTTCCCCTTGCCTTGCAATAGTTCTTCCAGATTCTTCTGCAATTCCTGTTCAGTCAATAAATCTGTACAAGGAAAACACATGTGCTTAGCACAGCTATTTTTGCCAGCTGGCAAAAAAAACAACTTGTTGCCCACCAATAGACCACCAACTGCAGCAGCGCTTTACTACATGGTGGCATCCACAGTGCCAACTAAGAGGACAGACTGAGGAAGAAAGCAGAAGCGATGTTGTCTAGAACAGCCTTGATGGTTAGGTTGGGACAGTTTTACAATTTATGAGGTACAGGACCACTCCGTGCACCTTTTTCTCTAGAGCTTCTCTTCCTTGCCTGTTCATTGAAGGAGAGACACTAAAGCCAGCTGTTCTGCCCTCTTTAAATTGGATGCATGAAAGTGTCCCTTTGAGGGGCAAAGCTTGTGGTCACAAGTATTCATTTGCTTTGTGTCCTATGCATCTGCACTTCCATACTGTTCTGGACTTACTTGTACTGTTATCACTGTATTAGTCCCATAGCAATCACTTCCAGCAGACAGCCTGAGAGCTAGTACATCTCCTCCTGTCTTAGCCCAAGAAAAATCAGACTAAATCACCCTGAGCCAGTCTTCTTTCAGACCTACTCCCTGCACATGTTCCCAGTGAAATAAATCAAGACTGAATTTGGCCTACATCAGGAGTATTTTTCTTTTTCTATTTTAATTTTCTAATTGAGGAGACAAGACCTAAACACAGCATTCAGCTTCAAGTAACACGAATGCCTGGGATCTGTCCTAGAACTGTTTTTCTGGTTGACTGGCATCGAGAGCAGATATTTCAGCTGAAATCAACATCAACTTGTCATTTGACAACCACTGCCCTGATCAGAGTCCAGTTAGGCAGTTGCCATTAAACAGTTGGTTTGTCTGGGTGCATCCTCTAAACAGATCAGCCCATACATATATATTTGCCTCAGTCTGGAGTCTATATAAGCAAGTTTGCAAGCTCTGGAGCTATTTTGTGTGTCCATCACAAACAAAGGATCCCAACACATTCCTAATTCCTCCTCTTGCAAAATGGACATCTCCCAATTCACTTTTCATTATATTAATTTAAGGACCACAAGAACAAGAGAAGACATGCTTCTGGCCCTGAAAATGTCCATTTTCCTCAGAAAGGCAGGTAAAAACATAGTGAATATTTACTGGACTGGAAAATTCATCACAAGAGATGCTTTTCCAGCACTGCTAGGCTTAGCTCTTCTTGTCATTAACTCTTATAGGGGAAAATGCCCCAGATTTTAACTGCAACAAGGGGAAAAATAAGGCTTTTAAAAATTCATTCAAGCACACCAATGTTTCATTATATCCTTTGCAGAGCAGATGGCAAGAGGAGGCTATACCCCCTGGGCCTGCTTCAGGGAGCTAACACAAATGCTTTTCTCACTACAGATCTCAGATGATGTTGGTGTCATCATTTCACTAGGGGATTTGGGTCAAAAGGCTTTACACTCAAATCTGTTTTTTATATAGTACAAGTGCACCCAGACTAGACCCTAACGGATAAGCAGTGGGGAGGATGGTACACAGCACAGAGCCCTCGCAGGCACTTCCAGGTCGCCGATTTACACTGGCGCATTTACAGACTGAATCTTTCTAATCCAATTAAAATCTCATCTGAGCTGTCAATAAAGATGTAGTCTGTTGTATTTTAGTGTCTCGTAGAACATGCATTAATCCGGGCCTGTGGACAAAATAGCCCTTCTAGGCAAATTCTGCATTCTGCCAGCCCTGTTTCTAGCCCAGGTTCTCTCACTCATAAAGCCCTAACTGCTCTCATGTTACCTGCCTGCCCAGGAACTCCTACGGGCACACATCACCATCCTATCTGAGTGCTTCATAAAAATGTGCGATATATGCCATTAACCTTCTGAAAAATAGCATTTTTCTCTCCCAGCTCACTACTCATGAAACGATGGCTAGGGTACTATCATTAAAAATAAGAACATGAATATGATCTATTTTCATTTCAATGGCTTCATTTATTTGAAATGTATATGCCCGTTACAGGCTGTCAGAACATTTAATAACTTATAGCATAGACCAACAACTCACAAACTTCAGGGGCCAAAAATTTTTACAGATAATCATATATACTTGTCATGAAATTTTGCACCAAAAACATTGTAAATCATACTGTTTAATAGACTTCCATAAGGCAGCTGTGAGTTGTTTTGCTACAAGCATGTGGAAAGCAGTATTTGCCAGGCATAAAAAAAAAGCTAAAAGCACCCTTAATACAACCACAAATTCTCAAACTCCTTGTAGAAACTGATACCCTCCTCAGTAAGCAAAAGCCCAGCAACAACTAAAACAGGTCTCTCAGTATGACCCAAAGTTAAACAAGTTCAAGTTGTAGCAAGCCAAGTTCAGGAGCAAAGCTCCAAACATCTGTTGGTGACGTCTTCAGGAAGGCTGAATTGAATGCTTCAACAGAGCTTGGTATTGGAGAGAGCTGAACTTTGATACAGCAATTAAAGCTTTGCATGTGAAAACCAATACTTAAGCAGTATCCCCAAATAAATCAACAAGAGCATAATACAGATTACACTTTTACTCATGAGAGATACCTGCCACTAAGCAGAATTCTCTACAGTCGGACAGCCACACTTTCAGAGAGGAATTGAAGTAGTCTCACATAAAAGGCAAACTGTCTTAAATATAGACCAGAATGTTGTGAGATACCTCCGCAAAAGGAGATTCCTCATCTGTTACTTAGTCAGAAGCAAATAGACTCTCTTCTGCTGCACACCCTATTCATCCTGAAACAGCTGCAAATCCTATTGACTCCTTCTCACACCCCTGCCACAGAATACTGCAAATGATAAAAAATTGTCATGGGTGCTAGGGAAAGTGGAAACAGTTAATGGAAAGAAACCTATCCCAATGGAAAAGAAATCCATACCGATTTATTACGTACACAGAAAGCAACTTTGGCTGAGAAAGTCCTTGAGCTGAAAATTGTTAGAGGGCTAGAGAGGATCCTGGAAAAGATGAGCCCTATGGCAACATCTTATATTCTTCCCTAGGCATCTGCTTTGGCCCCCATCATGAAATAGGAGCCCAGGTTAGGTTGTCAGACCACTGATCTGACAAACTATTGCTGTCCCTATGTTTGGTATGACATGCTATATTTTCCCATATGTTAACCTCCACTTGCACACCCAAATTATATAGTTATTTTCATTCCTATAGCACTTTGAAGCCAACGGACAAGACCTTACTGGGCTAATGTTATAAGTGTAACGTAGAAAGACTACTGGCAAATTCCTCTAATTCTGAGATTTAATATTCTTTTTTTTATTTCTCATCTCAGTAGCACCACTCAGGCATATATATACACTTACAGATACCTGACTTTACATAATCTCCAATCTCAGAATGGCAGTGAGATAGCTAATCAACTGAATCAAATGGGTATCACCTTTATGATGCAGATTGGAAAACATCACAGCTCTATGACCTCTGCCTGTGTTTTGCTTGTGGTCTTGACAACAGTGCAAAGACAGAGAAGTCATTTGATGCCAGGCACAAATAGCAAGTGCGTGCTACTAGGATCCACAACATTTACCACAAAAGCAAACGACAAAATTCATCTGAAATAACTGCTTGCCTTCCTGTTTGTGTCTGTTTCTGCAACAGCACCATTTCATGGCTCAAAGGCAGCTGGCAGGTGAAACATAATTAGTATGGTCACTTGATTCTTGTACCTCACTAGCACGGAGTTACTGGTAAACAGAACAGTATCATCCTTGTCTCAGAGACCCACAAACCCTGATATTTTCCACTGCACAGCAGATTTTATCAGAAGTTGTTAGCAAGAAATTGACTGTTAGGGATTTGTTCTCTAGAGAACTTTCTAGGTTCCTTCTAATATGCCCAATCCTACACTTAGAGAATTGCTTAGGCTTGTAAGAATAAATAAGCATATTGTGATATGTAATATAAGTATTTTGTTGTACTTATACCCAGTGCCACTGCCATCCATCCTGTCATTTGCCAATTTTCTCATAAGAAGAATATAAGTGATAGATGAATGGGAGGGGGAAACTTCAACAGAAGTCCTTTTCCTATTCCGAATAAATCCCTTAAGTCCCTCTACTCCTCCTTTGAAGGAAGAAGTTCATTAATCTCCTAAAATATATCAATCTGCCAGCAGAAACTTACCACAAGTTCAGAGAATCTGGCATTGAGCTCTTCTGCTGGTGGGATTGGGACAGAAAATTCAAGGAACTGGAGGGGGTTATTGTCCTTGAGGTTGATTTCAGGGAGGTCGCTACCCCCAAAACAACAAAGAAACCCCAACGCATGACGATTCCTCTTCCGGGGTGCCATGATCATGGTGTATGATGCTATCTTCTGATCATGTTCTGCAGGAAGAAAAAGAAAAAAAAGGACATTTTAAGATAAGACTGTTGGATCTGTACAGCTCTCTGTAGTTACAATGCTTATCACTAGTGTAATAGCTTGGAGAGGACAGAAGGATCTAAGACATGAAAGAGCAAAATAAACACTCAAGCTAGACAAGGTTGCTAAGCTTTAGTATGGCATTAACATGTTCTTGTAAGGCAGTGTAGAATCACTTCTCCCAAAGTTTCTCCAGAGTTTTTACAAACTCAGTGTGGGATTTCCCAGCAAGTAGATTTATCAGTAATGCTCAGTAGCCAAGGTTGAATGTTGCCATTGAACGCCAGTATTGGCTTTTCTCTCACTACTAACCAAAGTATCAGAAGCAAAAAGCATATCCTGGAGAACTTATACAGAATAAATGGAAGAATCCACTAGAGGTATCCCGTTTGATCAAAATAAAACAAACAATGAAACAATAAAGCAGAAATCAATTTTCCACCACTCTGAAGCCAGACCACCAAACACTCACTTATCCCTTTACGGACAGGAGTATTGCAGTTGGACTATTTTGTCTACTCCGTGTTCAAGCACATGTAACTAGTTTGGGCTGCGTTATGTATCCAGGGGAGAAACAGAGCAACGCCAACACACACTTTCAGATTTACGTTTGAGCTGCCAGGTCCCATCTTGACAGGACCCAGGCTTGAGGGGTTTTGGTATCAGGAGTGTAAAGGGAGGCAAAAGGAGGCCTGAAGGAGGAGCTGGGAAGCAACTGATTTCACCACACAACACCGTTTGTGAGCAGCACATCCAAACAGGAAGTCTCCTGCCAGCAGTTTGAAAGGAGGGATCTGTGCAGTCCACAGAGAGCCGCATATTTTGCCCTTTTAAGGGACTTGTTGTTTGACAGCTCAGGGTCTTGTTTGTGCTATATTTTTTAAGGACTTCACTTTTTCACTTAATTTGCAGAATAAGCCATATCCTTAGAGAGTAAATAATTAAAGCCTGTTGGGAAGCCCAGCTCCCCAGGCATGGAGTGGGGGAGCAGGGAGGGAGGTGGCAGGTGAACTGAACCGCAGGATGCTGGATGCTGTATCAGCTGCAACACAGCTGTGCTTTGTCATCGGAGCAGCTGCTGACCCAACCTGCCCGGCAATGCTTTGGTTTGCTTGCTTGCCAGAACAAGGCTGCTTTGAGCTCTCATAAAGACTAAGCAGCTGTGCTAGGAAAAGCACCTTTAGGACATCAGTTGCATAGTGGGGCTTAACATACTGCCCCCAGTCAGAAGCTCTCCAGGGACTTTTTGTGTAGAAATCACTTAAGATGCTCACTTAAGAAAAAACTAAGTAACAAAAAAAAACAAACCCAAACCACCCAAACCTCCATGCTTGTGGCACTATGTGCTTGGCAGGAATCACATGCCCTACTTGTGCTGGTATTAATTGATCTACTATCTCCTCTTATGCACTGGAGGGGATTCAGCTGCAGCTCTCATGCCCATGCCTTCTGGCATGCCCACTTTCCTTTGCTCTCCATGCCCCTAGAGTTGGCTTCAAAAGCACATTCATAAGATCATTGGATTCTCATCATCACTAGATGCCAAAAGCAAACTTAACCCTGGAACCTGTCTCTGACACTGGTTCTGTCAGAAAAATCAAAATGCCCTCAAATCCAGCACAACAACATGCACAGCAACTTCTGTTTCCTCTCTGTGGCAGAGACTTAAGAGATTCAGTTCTTAAAAGATTTCATAAGAGAGCCTTGGAAGAAGTTGAACTTGTCCACCACAGACCATCTTCTCAGTGACTTTATGGTAATTGTGGATGACACTTAAACCCATTAGTTTGACAAAACTTTGTTTTGAAAGAATTCAAATCAATGAGCAAGAACTGATTTACATATAATATAAGTACATTTGCATCAATTCAGTTGTAACTGAGTTCTGGCCCCCTGTCTAGAGCCTTCCCCATCAGCCATGAAAGGACCAGAATTATCTGGGGCATGGACAATGAATCGTCTTTGGAAAAATTGGCTGAGACATTGAAGTGATAGGACCATGACATCTTCGTTTATGAGGTCAGGTGAGGACTTTGGTAAGCAGTCCTCCAAAAGAGGTACCTTACCAGGAAATGAGTACTACATCATTGCACAACTCATACTCTCAACTCTGGCATTTTTCAGGTCCATCTATAAGTGGCATACAGGAAATTCATACTGACACGGAGGGATAAAATGCCACTTTTGTATTGCCACAACACTGTAACCATAGATAGGTGAGGTGTCCAGACTCTTTTAAAGAAAGAACAATTGAGGACTGCTAGAGAGGAATCCAGCACAGCTATTTTAGAATTGAATCACTGAATGAAAGAATATTTCTAAGTGGGAGCACTGTCTTTCTAAACGTTAGGCCTGCCAGTCACAGGATGTGGAGGGACATTTACTTAAATTGCACTGCTTATGCTATTTAAGAATCAATTACAACTCCTTGATTTTTGTTGGTGGATACAGTTTTAAAGAAAATAAACTTTTTTTTAATAGCCTCCAACTTAATAATATTTTCCTTTTCTCTTTCTCTGTTTTGCCTTTTCTTTGTCAAGAACCAAGTCTGGGGGAAATGTGCTTCCAAAGGATGGGTGGGGGAGCAACAAAGAAAATGAAGAAAAGAACATATTTCATTTTTCTGAAAGGTAACTGAAAATAAAGTTGTCATAAGAATTTATGAAAATAACAAATGGTGGGTCTTTTTATTCTAATAAAAGTTCTATTGCCTTCCAAATTCTTGCAAGTGACTGTAAAAATGAAACATGCCCAATTATCTATTTCTATATATACCTCCAGGGAAAATCAATGGGGAATCTCTCTCTGGAGGGAATCCCACTATTACAGATAGACCCTTCACACAGCTCTTCTCCCTTGTACAGTTTTAGCCTTTTGCACAACACAAACAAGTTGCCATCATTTCAATAGCTTACCACACACCCACTCCCCATAGACACCCCCTCTCGCTCACCAGCCCCATCTGTGGGTCGGGTCAGCTCAGGTCAGGAGTCACAATCTGGAACTTTGCCCAAGGTCTAATTATAACAATGTCCTCTTCCTTGACAGGGCGTATGTGTTCATTTCTAAACAATTTGGCCCAGTGACCAAACATAATTAAGCTAATGTAATTTTTCCAAGTCTTATCAGAAGGTTTAGCCACGTGGGATGGGATCCATGCTAACTGCACACAAGTATCCTCTTTCAATTGCAGGTTCTAAATTGTTTCTTTAGTCTCACTCTTTTCTTCATTCTCATCTCAGAAATTATAATTTTCAAGCAAACATATCCTAAGGAAGCAACATTCCACAAAGAGTGAGACATCTGAAACAACTGCTAGGCCAGCAGCTCTCCTGTGCAAGAGAGTTGATTATCACAGTTTTTATCTCATTATCCTGCCCTTCACCACAGTGAACAGCCAGAGCACAACTATAATTAAAATAGAGAAAATTACTTTTGTATCATCACCTTTGGGAAAACAGAAGAAAGAGAGAGAACTCTGTGGGTTAACTAAACACACATTGTACTGTAAAACCATTTTGCAACATAAGGAAGTATTAATGGAAAATACTGATATGCTCACTTCCAGAGCTGTATCTCCACTGATCATCAGCAGAAAATATCAGTGGATATAGCCACAGGTCTCATCTGAGTGAGAAGAATGGGACTAAATGTATGATGAAGAACCATTGTCCATACAGGTTTATTCTAACAGGAGAGGAAACAAAGTAAATCACTTCCATTTCTCCGTCAATTTGTATCTTTCTCTATGGCAGTATAAAACATATAAATGTGACATTTTGTCACAGAAATAGAAAGAAACCTGGATTTGGTCTGGTTTGGAACATAAGCCAACTCACCCCCCACTCTCAAATCCAAGTTAAATCTCTATGTTATTCAATTATTAAATAATAAACCACCAGAACCTCATGGTATTATAACAGCTACCTTCATCATTGCTTACTGATGATGAAATGGAGAAAATAAGCACCGTGCTCATAATTGTCAAAATACACACATTGGGTAAAACTAAACAGTTCCATACCAAACCTATGCTCAGTCCCCTGGACCACATTGCTTCTCCAGCACACAGATGGTGAAAGTATGAGCTTCGTGGCAGGTTCCAATTACCATGGGAATTTTCCATGTATGTCACATGTAATGTGACAGATGTCAGACACAATATAAAGCAGTTGCAGCATGGAGGATGGGGAAAGAGGAAGAGAGGCAATCCATTTGTTACATCTACAGTAGTAACCCAGCTCCTTTAGTTTGAATTTGTCACCATACTACAGAGTATACTACTTGATCTCCAATGCACAAAACAGCAACAAAAGAACTAACTATTTAAAATCCACAAATTTAAAACCTTTCTTTCCAGTAGGAGGGTCATCCTTCCTGAAGAGAGTACCTGCCTACTATGTTGGACAGGAAGGCATCAGATCCAAAATGGATCAACAGCTCACAGGAAATAAAATCCTGGAAAAAGAGCAGGCAGGTACTCAGTCCCAGTGAGCCATGGCCCACACTTACCAGTTCCACCAGAAGAGAGAGCTCAGCTTGCAACACACTCTGTGTTTGGAAGCCAGTTCATGGTTTTTCCCTCCCACAACACATCAAATAAGGGTGCAGATCTCAAGATGGAATAAGGATTTCATAAACCAGCCCAGGTACTCAGCCTCACTCTGTTTTACATATCATCCCATCAACACCGAGATGGTTGAAAATTTCAATGCATTCCACAGAGCTAAAGCTTGTCTCCTGCTATATACATAGTATTATATATTATTAATACTTTATTTAATTTTTAATTTTTATTCATTTATGGCCTAGGAAATATGTCCCAAGATACAAGAAAAGGCAAGGGCTATTTGAAGACTGTCAGGTATAACTATATCCATGAACCTACTTAATGCAACATGTCTGTCAAAAATCTGTTTATTTTTAATACTTCAAGGATGCTCAGGATGTGCTGGATGACTAATGACCACTAATGTTAGTCTGTTAATGCCCACTAATCCAATCCTTCTCACTTGACACTAGCTTATCAAGACAAAAAAAAAAAAGCTAAAGAACTGTAAAAGGCCTTTCACTTCTGAAAGATTAGTTTGCAACACTTTCTCTGTCTTCACCTGGGAATGAGGGGAAAAAACCTCCACCAAAAAACCAAACAAAACCAAAACCTGAACAAGCAAAGAAAACAGAAAAGAGATAACAAAGGTTCCTCACGTTCCTCCCAATCCATTTATCAATCCAAATTGTACTCACTGAAAAGCTATTTTAAAAGATTCAAAATACAAAGTGGATAGAGCAACAAGGCAGTTAGAGTCAGTATCATAGATCTGGCTAGTAATCATTTGTTATTTCTTTACACCTTTTTTCCCCACCTTTTAATCAAGTACAGATTAATAATTTTCTGTACCTGACAGAGCTGACTGAACAATCCATTCATACTTTTACCAGCTAACAAGTTATTTTATTTTCACAAATATATTAGTTTACTGATTCCACACAAAAATTTGCAGGGTCAAAACTAACCTGTCCTCGTAGATACCAAAAGCCGAGTCCCAATTGTAATCTTGCATCTCTTTAAATGGAGGTAAAACTACACATCTTTAACATTTCTAAATGGCAATGTGACCACTGCAGCTTAAACTGCCAACAAAACAAGTAAAACTCACAACTTAAGTGTTTATCCACAATACATATGGATACATCCTTCATCTCCTCCATGTCTAAGCATACAAGGTATTTGGCTAAAAAGGGAGCCAGAGATGTCCAACGAAACAGCAACTTTGGAGGCAGGATACATTTTGCTTACTTACTGTACCACAGGTTCCCATCCTAACTTATCAATTTCTCTCTTAAGCAAATTTGCCAGTAATTCAACACTTCATGGCAGTGGGTCTAATGGGACTGCATACCCTTAAATATAAGCAACCTTTCTGTTTTGAGCGTGGTAGTCTGAAGGAACATCTTCCTTTCCTTGCTCCCTCCCAGTTTTATTTCAAATTTTCTACTGTTGCAGCACTGCAGTTTCAGTAAAATTATTCCAGAAAGTCTGGTCTGTTACCAAGGTTAATTCTCCTGTCTTCCTCACCATGAAGCACAATTGTTCTATTCATATACCTCACTAAAGACTGCCCCATTCCCTTTTATTTAAAATAAAAAAACCACACCACCTCAAAAAAAACCCCAAAATTTTCTCATTCAGGCAGAGAAGATCAACACTTTCCAGTTCTAACTTAGTTCTCTTTTTCTTTCTTTTCTATCAGCTTTGGTTTTGTCCTACAATATTTTCACTGTTCCATTGCAATATCCTCACTTTCTTTTATGACAACTCTTAGACTTGGAGTGGCTTCTGGTAGTCACTTCCTATGCCTCAAACTGCAAAACCTTTTTTTAAGCATATTTAAAGAGAAAAAAACCAAAAACTTCTGAAGAGACATCTCCTGCATGACACAAGCTGTAAAGGCTGCACCACACTTTGTGTATGTTTTGTTTCTGTTGTGTTATACTCAACCAGTATGTTTTATGTTTGTTGTATTGTAGTCCATTGTACCAGCTGTGGCACTGAGATTGTAGGTTCTCCAATGCAGAGTCTTAGTTATCTGTTTAAATTAGTTATTGTGCAGTGCCAAGTAGACTTGTGGTACTATATAAATAGTAATAAAAAGAGTAGGCGAGCAAAAAGTAATCACCCAACTGGAATCTGGCCAGGACATGATGGTTCACACCCCAGCAATGATGCTGCTGTAGAGGCAGCATTTAGCAGCATCCGCAAACCCAGTTGGTTTGTTATGTCATTTGAGACCTTATTACTCTCTACAGCTGCCTGAAAGGAGGCTGTAGCGAGGTGGAGGTCAGTCTCTTCTCTCAGTTAACAGGCAATACGACAAGAGGAAATGGCCTCAAGTTGTGCCAGGGGAGGTTTAGATTGGATATTAGGAAAAATTTTTACTCTGGAAGGGTTATTAAGCATTGGAACAAGCTGCCCAGGGAAATGGTTGAGTCACCACGCTTGGTGGTATTTATAAGATGGGCACACATAGTATTTAGAGATATGGTTTAGCGATGGTTTTTGTCAAGTTAGCGGTTGGATTAGATGATCAGAAAGGTCCCTTCCAATCTAGGCAATTTTATGATTCTATGTCATTGTTCTTCCTCAAATTGCGTTGATTGTAAAAGCTTGCAGGAAATACACTACGTAAGAGAAAACCCAGGGAAGAAGCCAACAAACCCCACAGATGCCATCCCAGGACCCAGTCATAACAGAGGGTAAGACCATCCAGCAGGACATATTTTCAAACACTCTCTACAATCCCCAGATCTTATTCTTGAAATAAATCAGATGTTCAAAATTTTGGTTTTAGGACTTGCCAAGAACATACTGTAATCTCAGAGCCATGAATTCAGAACAAGACTACAGTCTAAGTTGTGTCTGTGCTACCCAACAGAGTAGCCAACGGAAACTGCCTTTTCTGCAAGCTATGGATATAGACAGCAGGGCACAGGTTAGACTCTGACTTTCTTGACTTTCTTCTGGTGGTGGGTACAACACTGTGATGCAATTTGACGGTAGAGAGTGTCTTGGAAGCTGAAGAATGAGATGAAGCCTTTATTCAATATAAGAATTCATAGACTGAGGATGAAATAAATCATGAAGACATTAGTCAAGCCAACATACACATTGACAGCCGGAACCAACACATTGCTCCTTCAGTTCTAGTGCAGAAGACTATTTTGCTCTATAGGAAGACCAAGCCTCGAGCCTTTTACGGGTCTTAAGGTATGAAGTACCTTTAAAGTCATTGGTTTGAAATTAGACCTAGTAAGTAATGTCTGTCAGTTCGATCCATAAGACATCCAACCCTATAGCCAAATCTTTAATCACCTCAAGAAAGAAGGTAAGGATAGAGTGAGTGATCTGGAGAACAAACAGATTCACTCAACCCTCTACGCCAAAAGACCAGGAACACCGGTAATGCAGATTAGCACTGAAGCTTGGTTTAGGGACTGGAAATCTCTGCAATATTTCTTTTGGGAAGAATGGGGCATAGGTACAAGAGACATCAATCCAGACTTTCCCAGTAGCACTGAGAACTGCCACCTTCAAAAGAATGAACACACAAAACACCATTACTAAGAGCTTCCCTGTCTTGTTTCAGTCATTATAATTTTTCCATTCTGTCATTGCCCAATTATTCCCAGACATGATGTAACTATTTTGCCAGGGGATTTAGAAGTCAAAATGTTGCTGCTGCTGTCGTCGTTATCCTGGGTGCCTGATTTTTCCAGACAAAATAAGCAGCTGAGGGCATTAGAGTGCCTCTACTCAGAGAGAAATAATCTGTAAGAACTGCCAGTATGCTCCAAGAAAAACAAACAAATGGTAAAGGTCCAATTACATCTCCCCAAACTCCAGCTTATTTCCATGTGAAATGCTTTTTTGTTATTCAGACAATTAGTAGAAGAACGTTTCATCTGCTGTCTAATGTCACCACAGCATACAAAAATTTATTTCTATTCTAACACTGGGTTCAGGGCCACTGTAGTACATTGAAGATCAACTTGACTGGAAATATGCCTTGGTTATAATCACTGGAAACTCGCCACAGATGTAGGCGTACAAGTACTGTCTTCACTATTGACAGGCAAATCAATTACCTGCACCAGTAAAATTTTCCTGAAGTTCTCTCATTAGAAAAAGCAACTCAGTCTTCATAGCAAATGCATATAACTGGGGAAAAACTCAACACGGACAACATTTGGACTTTTACATATTTTCCATGAATGGTATTCAATCTCTTCAAAACTAGTGTTCATCAATGCCACCTGGGAAAGCCAAGTTCCAAGCTGCAGATCTGCCACTTGTCTATTTAGTGCCCCCAGGCAAAGTATATTTCTACATGTTACTGTGAACTTGAAAATAATACAGACGGTGGTTGTCAGTCCATATACTGAAAAGCACTGATGGGGATGATAGTTAAAAGGCTTCTTAAGTGTGTCACTAAATGGAAGAAACAGTAGATGCATCACAAAGGGAATAGGTTTTGGGATTTGAATGCTGTCTCCTCTTAGAGGTTGTTTCTGTAGGTCAAGGAATAGAGAGGGTAAAAGATTGATTTTATATGTGTATTTTTTAAGCTAGAGTTGTCAATTTGGCACCAAAAATAAATCTTGAAAATGAAGTTAAGAGAAGGTCATATTCAGCATTTTATTCCAGCATTTTTATTTTTGTTCAACATTCTAACAAGGGATACTCTGGGTTCAATGCCCTGAAACTTCAACATTAAGCAAGTAGGTTTGGATTCCAAGACAGCAGCTTGGTGAAATTGTTGAACTTTTAACCTAACGTATCTTCATGAAGAATGGATATTTGGAAAGGGATATAGGGTTGTTTTCTGTGTGTATTTTTAAGTGGCATCCAGATAAAATATATTTTCTGGCTGCTTTAATATTTACAAGAGGAGACTTTACACCAACACTGAAAACTAGTTTCAGAGCCCTGACTTACTGCTTTAGGTTTTGGGGCTGTTAAGTGATTCACGACATTAGGTCGAACAAGGCTTCGTCTATATTACGGTCAAATTCCACGGAGTTGATGCTCTGAGTGACACAAGTAGTGATCGATTATGAGAGTCTGAAAAGAAAGCGGTGCCTTAAACCAGCCACGTTCCTTGCAAGGTCAGTGGGTGTTTTTGGCCAACGGCAGTATGTTGCAAAGGATACAGTAAAAGGAGGAACAGGCAGAAACCCCCTATAAAAGACCCAAATGTGAAGATCTTCTCTACAAAGCAATGCACATCCATGTAGTCTGAAGCACATAGTACACAAATGTGTGGTGTTTGTGGCAATTGCTACCAACTCTATTCTACTGCTGATACCCGGTTTTTGTCTCCCAGATTCTCATGGCAAGAGGTCATGTCCACATCAAGGCCTTTTACTGTTCATGATTAAGAAAAGGTTAAGTATCAAAGTATATCTAGGGAAGATTTCCTAGAACTGTAACTGACCAACACACCGTTCTTCTCCAAGGATAAGTCATTTGCTTAAATGAATGTTCAGATACCCAAAGAAAACTTCAGAGAAGCCGCATACAGGGGATGGTTGAGTAACCATCTCTGGACTTTTAACATCTATAATAATTCAATAGGCTGCCTGAAGTTACAGCAAATTCTTTCAGCTTCTGAGCCCTAGCTACTCGCATCTTGTTGACAAAGATTTGAGCATGCACCAGAAAACCAGACTGCAGTAAAAAACTCCCCACTACACTACAGCTGCACACTACAAGAAAAAAAAAACAAAATAAAAAAAAAAAAAACAACCCTGCTTCTAAACATCCACTTGGTCCGTGCAGACATTCCTTAGACGTGATTCAACAAAAAGAAGGCCCAGCATATACAAATAGAACAGAATTCTACCCTCTGTTAGAGAAGAAGCATCTTCTTTATCCCCTTAGGGCTGCCAAAATTATTATTATTATACCCAGTGATGTATGTCGTTGCAGAACATGTACCAATATCACTGCTTGCTGTCTCTAGTTCTGTACAGCACTGATTTATTTGAACAATTATATAGGGCTTTATTCAAAACACCACCTGCTGCAATTTGTTTTGTCTCACCCTTTGAAAGCTTATTTAAAACTTACTTAAATCTTGCATCTTATATTTTAAATTTATGGATGGAATACATACAAATAAAGACAGTAAACACTCATACATTGCTTCCTACAACAAGTTTAGGTCTTGAATGTCAAGCAGGGACATTTATAAGATAAATATATGTTATGCAAGAATATCTCCCAGAAAGACTCTAATTGCTGTTATCCCCATTTTTCTACTTGCTGTAGAGAAGACACAGCCAATCAGTACCAAAGTCTTTCCAGTAACAAGAAGTAGCAGCAGCTTTTGATCCTCTTGCTGCCCAGAAACCCAATTGAACAAGGAACGACTCTCAGAGAAAGCGCTCAACACCTTGCACATACCTCCCAGAAAAACGTCAGAATTTCTGAAACATCAAGACCAACAATGTATTTGGACTAGATGGCAAGTCCAAGCAGTAATACATTAGATGTAACCCAGCAATTTCCATGCAAGCTGCCAGCCTATTACTAATTTTTAACTATTGGCTGTTGGACCAGTAAATATGAGATTTAAATGGCACTAACGCTACTGTGGTTTACCTTTTTATCCCCATAGTCAATCATATTACAAGCAAATGGTCCACCGCCCTGCAGTGGTGCCTGGCAATGCTTAAAACAGAGATAATTGTACAGAGAAGTGGCTCCCTCTCCAAATGTCTGAAAAGAAGATAAACTAGCAGATGTATAATGCAAACACTGAGCCCACACCTCTTCAGGGTGACCTCTTCCCCAGTACTTGTTCCATCCATAACCTAACATCAGTCAAAAGCAGCATGGCTACTGCCCAGGAAATGTTCTTCGTGCTGGGTTTACAGTGTTATCAGCTATTAATCACAAAAAGCTCAACTGGGACAACCTCAGAATTAAACACATTAAGCAACGCAAGTCAAGAGAGGGGAATTGGTGTGGGAAGTAGTTTTAAGGAACGTTATTTTGTTTCCAAGAAAAAACCGGTTCTTTAGACAAGAACAAGTCCACAAGGTCTTAGAATATCCTGTTCATGCTGAGATTGCAAACACAGGCAAAAATTTTCTACATTTTTAAGAGGTCATGCATGATAAGGAAACAATTCATATCCTACAGGGCCTACAAATAGCAGCACTAACTCTCCTTAATTCCCAGAGCACATTTCATATCCATATCAACATTGCAGGACACATATCCAGCATCTACGGGAATATTCCTACAGTCAGAATTTCTCTCCATTTAAATTGCAATAGTACAACTGCATGGCAAACAGTTCTCAATCATCAGATCCCAGCACAATGACTACCAAGCCACCTATTTCTCAGAAAGCTGCTTATAAAGTGTGCTCCAAGTAAGTGATTTTCACAGCACCTCAGAAAATTCCATGCTCAAATGTAAAACAAACAAACAAAAACAATCAAAAAAACTCCACCTTGAGAAGAAGTTTTGTCTCATTCACGTAATAATAGAAAGAAACTGACACTGAGAACATCTTGGAAAAGAGATCTCTCTGCCCCTTCTAACTGACCACTCCGGGCCAAATAAAGCATGTCTCCAAGTTGGCAGGAGTGTCTCTAAGGACCAGGATTTGAGTTTGAGTTACTAAATAACTAAATAGAGAGAAACCACTTATCATGGGAAATAGAGCAAAGGGCAAGAGGAAAGATCAGTTTTCTAGCTGGAAGGATGCTGTGCTCTGTTGGGACTACTATAGCAAGTCTTCTGCTGTGGAAGGATCTTGGTGCGGAGGTAATGCTAGTGGGTCAACCAGCCAATAGTTCAGTCAAGAAAATAAATTTATGTCTTTGTATTCAGTTCTTCAAATATTTAGGCTGAGGTCAGAGGAAATCTCTTTCTTATCAGATACTAAAGGTTTCATATTCTGTAAAGCAAATTATTTCAGACCTTTGCCAGGGAATCCCCCAAAAGTCATAATTATGTAGGCAAAGTCAGCAGAAAAAAGAAAAAAAAAAATCTAAAAAGCATTTTATCCTTTTCTTCAGAAAGATATTGGAAGGTATCCTGAAAATTCCGTTTGGCTTATCAAGGCAGTAATGCCAGGGTGAACATACTATTGGAATTAGGTTATAGAGACTTTACAAGAGCCTTTCATTCCTCAGAAGAGTGAACAACGTACATTCCCTATATAGTTTCATCTCCATGGGTATAACAGACTCCTATTAATTCCGACAGAAACAAGTAATCTCACAGAACAAGAGGCCAACTCTTCCAAACAGAACTCAGACTCAGTTCATTTCTGGTGAAATGTCCCTCACTGGAATTGTGCCAGGTGGGCACCTGAGATATTTTTATTTTTTTAGTCCTCAAAATATTTCACTTTCTCCAAAGGTCTTTTGAGCTGATTTTAGCAAAGTCAAAGTAGAGCATCCAAATCATCATTTCCTGACTCCTGGGGAACGTATTCCAAGTCATATACAAACTTCTGTAGGCGCCAGTATGAATGCCTCTTTTTAACTGCATTCGTTCATGCCATTGCTATCATTAAAAAAAAGGGAAAGAAAACCCATTGGTGCTAGGAGCAGAGCTGGCAGAGAAACTTTCTTCTTTTAATAATTGAGATTTAAAATGAATGGTTAGATTGAAGATAAAACACCTTTTCATTTGGGCTGTAAAAGTGTTTTCTTCACTTCAAGAAGTGGGCAATGCAGTGAAGCAGAAAGCTAAATCTAAATTGGTGGTAATACCTCACACTTGAACATGAAAGCATATACGTACTTGGTTAGTGCTGCACAGACCTCTTGCCAGGGTGGTTGTACTCAAAAAAGGTTTAGTTTTCATCCTTAATCCTAACTCTGTGAAAGTGTCTGACGACAGATTCAGAAAAGCAACATATGCTGTATGTCAGTAGTAGTTTTATGCTTCAACTACACTTCCAAGCTTCCTCTTCACCTTCTTTGCTCAAGAATACTCTTCCATTCTGCTTATAACAGCTCAACCTGCTTGCCTCAAATTAGAAAGAAACTGAGGGCACTGACACCACTAAGCACAAACTGCTCTCAAGCTGTGCAGAAAGTCAGAGCTTCCTTTTCTCTCTGCGCCCTGAGCAGAGCCTCAGCCCCTTTGCCAGACCGTGCCACAGTGGAGAGCTGTGCATCATGGGCTGCACTGCAACAGCCTTCAGCTCTCTCCATCTTGCGCCCCCATCACTCCTGTCAGCAAAGACCTAGAAGTAGTTTTTTCACTCTTCCTTCTAACTCATGGATTTTCAACGTGTCACAGAGCAGCAGTAGATAAGCAGCACTCACTCTGGAGAGTATAATAAACACGAGATGCATAGGGGAAAGTGATTTTAGATGCAGACTACTTCCCCCACTGATTGAATAACTTGTGGGGATATGCCAGTGTTCTGCATATCTCTCAGTGAGATTCAAAAGAACATTTTATGTTATTTTCTTCTATTGGCAGATTCTCTTCATCAGCTATACCTTTGGAGCCCATCATACAAAATCCTTCCCACCTGCCTACCACTTCTGAGACAACCCCAGGGAAATAATCCAGCCCGTGCACTGACACTCAGGAGCTGTTCACCAAACACATAAGCGGTTCAACATTAGCCACCCACAAATAGCATACATGCATTCACAACCCGAGGCACTGTCAGTCAGTTGGTGAAGAGTAAAATGACATCCGACTGTTCTGCCGGTCAGTTAAGCTCCCGCAGGTAACCCGTGAATAAATGCGTTAAAAATGAATAACAGGTTTGGCAGGTAGAACACATAATTTAAACTCCAACTATTGAAATATGAATCAAAATTCCAAGGAGTGGAAGCTGCTTGGTCATTTATGCCTGGTTTTCAGTGCAAGGTGTTTCTACACAGTGAATGAAAACTTCTGCAAGTTTTCCTTTCTTCACTGTCTGCAAATAATGAAACAGCCTCAGTCCAGACTTTGTTACACTACTGAAAGCACAGATTTTTGCAACACATCTTTCCCATCTTCATCCATCCAAGGAAGTACTTCAGTAAGGAGATTTAAAAATAGAGGGTCTAAAACAATGCGTTACTATGGTCCACATAGATAGCTATCTATCTCAGATCCTTGTCCTCATTCCCACCACCAAACAGATCCAAAAGCTCACAATGTTTTGATAAACACACCAAAAGTAGCTGGGGACGTAAGTATTAAAACATGTACAACAAGTTTATTTTATGCTGGTTTTTTTTATGGCTCTCCTCCAGTATTTTGGATGCACCGCCCAACCAGGGTCACAGTGCTAAAATTTTCCTTAAACAAGTCCCACTCAAAAGCCCAGGCCTGTTTTTTTCTCTCCATACCACCTGCATCCCAATGGTCCTGAAAGAAAACAGAATTTATCCAGTGCAGAAAAGAATAATGATGTGTATGTACATCCCTCTGTACTTAGTCATCCCCGGGCTTGGTGTGCTACAGCCCGCCTTCCTGCATCAATGTGGTTTCCCAAGCAGTATGTGGGGAGGGATCCATACAAAGCTGCAGAGGTGTCTAACCACTTTGGCTCAGCAGATCCAAAAGTGGGGATGCAACCTGAGGGTTTTGAAATAAGCTCAGCAGAATAGCTGGCGTGTCTTGGTCCCCTCAAAGCCTGACCGAGATGTGATCAGGGTTCCCTCAAGTGTCCCACAATGGTTTTACACACACAGAGCCCCATCTCACAAGGCTCCAATGCCCCATTTTATATTTTCATCCATATTTTTCCAGTAAAAAGACATTAGAATCCCAAACCACACATTTTATTCTGTTTATCTGAAAATTAATAGAAAAAGTTACAAGTCCACATTTATTTTACCAGGCAGTAGAGGCTAATCTACATGAAATCTATGGAACAAAAGGGAAAAAATGGTTGAAGGGAAGACCAAAAAATTAAAACATTGCCTTCAGCCTCATTGAAGAAACTTTCTATGTCTTTTTCAAGGCACGATGCTTCTTTCATGCACTTACAAAGAGAGTTTTCTTTCTTTGCAAACACTACGATGTAAAACTAAAACCAAACAATCCCCAGATTAACAAGAAAGATCTAACAGGTCTTTATGAGGCAGACTGAACAATTCTTGGAGCAGGTAGCGGTGGGGTGAGACATGACGCACCTTACAGACAGAAGTTGATAAACAAGTTCTGAGCAAGTACTAGAGACAGAGAAAAAGAGAGGAAAAAAAAAAAAAAAGGCAAGCGTGAAATGATGAGTCAAAATATTCCCTTTAAGAAAAAGGTATAGTTTTGGTCTGCAAAGTGGATTAAAGAGGACATTCAGAAGCAATGTGTACTACCAAGAATCTTTTCCAGGAAAAGCCCAACTTCCTGGCCCCAGAAGCCACACGCCGAAAACTTTCAGTCAAGAGCCAAAAGACACACACCATGCACTTTGTGGAGCTGAAGAAAGGTAAAGCATGAGAAAGTGGTTCACAGGCTGGATGTGACAATAAATTCACAACTCCTGCTGCTGCTTTTGAGATCAGCCTGAGCCAGGCAGGGAGCTGGCTATTAAGAAAATGCTGCAATATTGATCTCGGCAGTTGGGGTTTGAAGGGGTCTCTTCAGACTATCTAAACCAAGCCCCCTGCTCAAGCAGGGTCAGCTACAGCAGGCTGCGCAGGACCATGTCCATTTGAGCTTTGACTATTTCCAAGGACGGAGTCATGGCTTCCCTGGACAACCTGTGCCAGTGTTCAGCCACACTCACTGAGTTCAGATGGAACTCCTTTTGTTTCAGCTTATGCTCACTGTCTCATCCTGTCACTGGGTACCACTGAAAAGAATGCATCTTTCTTCTGCAAAGAGTCAAATTTCTCTAAAGTGCTCTTACCAGCAAAGTCACTGTTCTAGGTAAGCATTTAGGGGACTTCTGTGTACAGACGTAGGTTGGCTGCAAGACAAGAGACTATTGCAGAAGTTCTGTTATGAGCCAATGTCTGCTAATTACAGACAAGAACAAGCTGCAGAACAAAGATCCATGCATCGAAGAGGTATGCTAGAAATAAACACACCACTACATTTTCCCATAAATCAAACTCATTATAGGTTCTCACACCACAAAAATTCACAGACAGGGTGTCAATCACCCCCTAAAAAAAAGACTCTTCATATTTGTGGAAGGTGAGTCTTCACAGACTGTTACTCCACTGCATTAGATATCTGCTCCATCATTTCTCAAAACCAAATGTTAATGACAACACAATTTTGTCATTAACATTAAAAGATGTGATTCCCCAGATACTTTAATACTAATAGAAGCAGCATTAAAGAAAAGCTCTTGACTGGTAATGTTTATCAAACTTTGTTAATAACAAAACTGTCATTAACATTAAAAGCTGTGGTTCTCCAGAAAATTTCACAATTTGAGGCAGGCTTAAAGAAAAGCTCTTGACTGGTAACACTTATCAAACTACTGTTCCCAGTTCTGGTACCATCCACAAGATAGACACTGTCCTTGCGTTAACACAGGCAATGACAATGAAAAACACAATGGACCTGTACATCTACTGGTTTCCATACCAGGTAATACCATTGCTATTGCACTGGCCTGCTCCAAGACATTCCCTAGGCATGCAAGCCTACAGTCTCATTATGCCATTGCTTGGGAATAAGTCTTCATAACTGGAGATTACCCAAAATAAAAAAAAAAAAACCACCCTTGGGTTAGAGTTTGAATTCTCCAGAAGTTTACATCTTTGCAGAATTGTTCCCTTTGTAAGCCCCAGGTGCTTGCACTGAAGTCAGGGGATGTTTGACCACTGATTTCTGTGGGAACAGGATGAGATTTTAGCCACAGCAGGACTGCTAACCACTACAATCTAGTATTTGCCCTTCAGCAGCTCTTCGGGGCAAATGCTTAGAAAGCAGTTGAATTCAGTTTTTGTAAGCAAAACCCCAGGAAAACCCTTTCCTAGAGGTCAAGCCCTAATCCCTGAGGCTGGGGTGCAAGCTTTCTGGCAGGACTTCTCCTGAGCCTATTGTGTGGAAAATAAGGAATTTGAATGATTTCCTGCTCAGGAGCATGTAGCTCCCCAAACATCTGACAGTTTATGTGCTAGGGACTGTCTCCACAGAAACCTGGCTAGAGAGACAATGAGGCTGAAAATTACAGCTTTCCATTAGCAAACAGCTCATCTTCACTTCCTCCATCCTGTACTGCTTTCTAACTTCATTCTCCTTCCTGTGGCTCTCCTGAAGTACTCCAAGTACTGCACACCTCTTCCCAATCAGGTCTGAAGGAAAGGGTATTAACTCCCACACCAATGCAACAGTGCTGAAGTTAAAGCTGTTCCCCCAGGATCCTGAAATCACACACACTCTCCAGTTCACCAAAACATCATGTGCCAAATGAGTGTACACTTGACCCCAACTTGCCACCCTCCTATGCTGTAGACATTATCTATCAGATAAGCCTCCGACAGAGACCTTGGGTGATGTCTTTTTCATAACCATTTCAAAATCAGAAGGGCTTCCCCTCAAGACAGCTTGATTATTTTCTCTAAAGACATAAAAGACAGGGAAAATCCAAAAAGTGACCCTTATATTTTAAGCTAACCTAAAATAGAGCTGCATGCACCCCTATGCCAGAAAAACAATGTAGCCCTCAAGGACTAGGAACCAGGTGTCCTCTCTCTTCAAGCAATCTTTTACCACACAGCTACTTGGTCTCTTCAGGACACTTGCCTGCTAGACTACACCAAGGAGATGCCAGGAGTAAGATTCCTTTCAGCAGAATTGCTCAATCTCCCTTGGGGCCAGGCTTATCGGATGCAGTAGCTGAGCTTATCCAGCCACATCCACATTGCAGCCTCATGGAATTAGTCGCTGACAGTTCCAAAGGCTTACCTGAAGTGATGCCTGCAAAGACAGCTAGCCTGGCCTCTCCAAGTTGTATGAGCACTTCAGGGCATTCGTTCAAAACAGGGATTAATTGAAGAGAACATCTCAATTAGTTGATGCTTTTTCTGTTCAACTGCATGCCATAAAAGGAACATTTTACTATTTAGAGGAAATGCAGGAAATCCTCTCTCTAAATGCACTGATCTTATCAGTCTGTTTTGCAGCCTAGCTGCCTTCACCACTGTGGCTTATAAGTAAAGGGTTATACATATAACCTGCAAACTTCACCTGCCATGAGTATACAGGACACACTTGAATTTCAATAAATAGAATTTAATTTTAAAGACAGTTTGGCCATGATCTTGATCAAGATCATATTTGCACAAAACTATCTAGTTTCCATTTCAGTGCAAAACAGGAGGCAAATTTCCAAAGAATGCAGCTTATTGAAAAGAGCTGGTAAAAAGGAGAAAGAACTCTCTTGAAATAGAAAAAAATCATTTGGAAAAGAAGCAAGCTATTTTAGTGTTGGGAATTCTATGGATGCCTTTTGAGTTTTTTTTTAAAAAAAGGAAAAGAAAAAAAACCCAAAAATATTTCCCTTTTCACCAATGTCTCTTCTCATTCTACTGAGCCCAAAGGAACAGGATAGAGAAAAGAATTTAGAAAAATTTATCACTGTTGATTGCATAGCATTCAGCAGCATTATAAAAAAAGGAAGAAGTAAATAGTTACAAATAAATACATGTTTCTTGTGTGATTTATTACAAATTTTCAAATATACAGCTATCATAAGAATGTGGAAACATTTGGGAAGCTCTATATTTTCTTCAAGATTTGGCAATTCTGAGAACAGACCTTTATAACAGGAAAATCTTAACGGAAAAATTTGCATGAGACATACTGACCTCTTTCGAAAGTCTAACCACCAGTGTCAGTAAAGAAGATGAATGTTTACCAAGATCTCGCCTGTCTTCTCAGAATAGTCACTCAGCCAGCCAGGGGGTGATCCTCTCCAACTTCAACACCTGTAGGCTATTACCAACTGCAGTTCTTCAGCAACAGCAGTCATTTAGCTGCTGGTTTGGTCAGGAATATGGAGTTCTCCTTTATCCCTGAGCTGCTTCATCCACTGTGAGCAGTTAGCACAGCACAACAGTAGGAAACAGAATAAACAAGATCCACTGGGGTACTTGCCTTGTGCCGTAACATACAGGGGGGAAATTAACAGGAGATATCTGTCTGACTTGCTGGAGAAGTATGTGAAGCATGGATAGCAACTCAGCAATCAAAGACCCCTTCTTCAACTGAACAATTTTGAATGGGGGGGGGGGGAAGTTTTAAAAAAAACATAAATATAAGTATGAATATGAATGCCCTGTGACAATCATTGCCGAAGGGACAGCAGAGCAGGAATGTTGAGCTGTGTCCACAACCTGACATGTTGCCTCTTAGATCTGCTTAAACTTTCTCACTTTTCAATTCCCATTTCAAGAAAACAAATAATACAAAAATGAAGCAACCCACAACTTTAAGGCACACATGGAAAGTACTGCAGATTGGAACACACCAATTGGCACCATGCAGTGATGAGAAGATAAAAGTAACTCGGGAAGACATTTCCATGTGTTAGCTGGGCAACAAGTGAATACAGGCTGGAAACATGAAGGATGTGAAAGAAGGCAGTGTAAAACTCCAGTCTCAGGTTTATTTGGCTTCCACTGGCCTCGGTGAGACTTATACTCACAAATCTGAGGGACAACTTTATGAACTATAAAGCTGAAAGGGTTGTACCAATCAGTTAGTCTGACCTCATGCATAGCACAGGCCACAGAATTGCCGTAAATTAATTCCTGCCTGAAGTAGAATATAACTTTTCAATAGGCATCTCATTTGATTTAAAGATTTCCAGCAGTAGAAAAATCTACCACAACCCTCAGTAAACTCTCTCTCACTTTAGAAAGTTGTGCATCATCTGCCAAGTTTCAATTCCCAGACCCTGGGCCCTCACTTAGTTTTCCCAGATTGGAGAATGCTAACATTGAATGTTCTCTGTATTGCTCCTTATAAATGGTGATCAACAATTCACCTTTTAAGCACCCCTATAAATAATTACAGAATAAGCTTTTGAGTCTCATCCATCAATACCTAGGATTAATCAATGTTAAATTCTGTAACCTTCCATTTACTGCCTCTGCAGCAATCTGTCACATGTACAGTGGTCACTTGAAAAACAACAAGCTCTTGGGTTGAAAGAGTTATTCAAGTTTAAAACAGAACAAGTTACGTCTCATGGCAACCTGGCAAGACACAAGGATATCACAATAGAGGTATGGAAAGAATGATGGTCTGTTTAAGATCATACAGCAAGTAAGCAACAGAGCCCAGAGTAATGCCAGTTAATTCTGATTTTAAATCCCGGACCTTGTTCCCAATGCCATCTTCCTGCACAACACAAGACAGAAGCTATTCTAAAAACAAACCAAAAAACCACATCCTGAAATCCCTCCAGATTTAGAGCAAGGTTTTTGAGCTATTTGCATGCAACTGAAAGTAATCTAGAAAAAAATCTTGGTATCTGCATAATAGTATCCTTCCTGATTATTTTGAGGCATAGAAAACTTACCAAGTAAATGAAACTCTTAGGTCTGCATCCACAGCAGGCCCACTCACAGATTCTTGTTCTTTTGCAACTTCAGAGGTCCTTGGCAAGACCAGTTTCAGCAGCCTACTGAGGCTTTACTATTGATTTGATTTCTAAGAACTAAGTAGTCAACAAATTCTCTTAGTTCCAGTTGTAAGTCTGTCCCACAAATTCCAGTTTGCTAATGTAAACACCATTAAAAAAAAAACAAAACACCAACTTTAAAAACAAAATATTTGAAAGTCAGTTTCCCTTCTTTACTAGCTGCCAAGAGCAGAGTTCAGGGCTCTGTGCTTCTCAAGTTGATGAAATCATTAACACCTACAGCAGCATCAGGAATGTAACTCTGCCCTCAGGACTTGGTAAGTAATAAGAAACCCGTGTCAGTTTCACCTTTAAAAACCAGTTCCAAGTAACAAATTTCCAATTTCAGATCCGGATGGAAACCCAGCCCAAGCATCACAGCAGAGGCACAATTCAGAGGACTTCACTCAAAAAGTATCAATGCTGTGCCAGCAAGATGTTCGCGAAAACTGCCTACCATAAAACTATGCCTTCCTGCAAAAGGCGTCCAGCAGAGTGCGTAGAGTTACTACAAAAAACAGTGCACAACACTCGCAGCACAGAAAACTTGATTCATTTTCTCTTTAGCCAGTCGCTTTCTTGCTTCAGACGCCAGACCAAGACTTACGGAGACCTTGTGTGGCAACATCAGGCAGCAGTCAGCCAGTCTGGAAGCTGGAGAGTCAGTGTGAATTACGGAGTCTGTATGCATTTAGCAACTTCAGTAAAGGACCCCCTTTATATTCATTACAACACAGTTCTGTCTTTGCTACTACAAGGGGTGCAATAGAGGTGACATTAGCAGCTGTTCCTTGAAAGAGTCAAGGTCTTCTAATGAGATAAACGTGGGGTGCAACCCTCTTTCCAGCAATAAGAATCTCAAGCTCCCCACAACATGTAGCAATAGCTTTGTCCTGGCTAAGCTTCCTCTTCCTGCATGCAGACAGCAGGCACCATCTTATACAAGTTGTAGGTGCCCCTTTTCATTTCGGCGGGGGCGGGGGGGGGGGGGAGGGAGTCATGACTGGAATTTCAGTACTATCCTCATGCCATTAATTTATTTAGGTCTGCCTAAAAAAAAGCACAGCTGCCTTTCTATTGCATCAAACCACTTAAACCAAGGCTTCCCTGACTGTGACCTCCAATCCATGCCCTCTGGGCTTTAGGGCTGGAGTAAGAGATACTACATGGCCCCCTCCCTGCTACTTTTATGTTCCTCAGCTGAATTCACTCTTGTGTAATAAGGCGCAGGTGAAAATAAATACTGCAGTGATACACTGCCATTGATTCTGTAAACATTTCAAGCTCAAGGCAAACTCTATCTTTCATTGCGTTAAGACGGGATGCTCAGGGTGCCCTAAGATGCCAAATGCCCTGCAAGTTGCTATGTATATTGATGCACTTCTTTTGTCACTAGTGCTATGTTTTGTTCCTCCCTGTAAACATACATCAGGGACCTTTCCTGAAAACGCTCCCTCTGATGCTGGGTCCAGTGTACTGCTGGTACTATATGCCAGTCCTCCTGTAAAATTCACTTCCTTGTGTCCTACCAATAGCCCAAGAGTCCAGGATTCTCAGTCATTTCCTGTCCCTTGGATTAGCATCCAACGATGTCCTGTTTACATTTCAGGGCTGTGGTGGAAATAAACACCATAATGTTCAGGACATTCCATCAGCAGGATTCCAGCGCAACCATGCTGGGTTACAAGCAGGTTGCTGAACCAAGTATGGTCTGACTTTTTATTTTATCTTCTTTCCTCTTCCTTGCACTTTCATTACCTAACCAAAATGTCAGAGAGTGCCTTCTAGTGAGTCAGTCCAGGCAAGTAGTGAATACATTGGAAGGGTCTTTACAATCACAAAGTTACTAAATCAAGGGAATTAGCAAGTCAGCAAATAAATATAACAAGCAAGAAAGGGGTAATGGATCACAAAAAGGATTTTATTTCATTAGTAAACAGAATTTCAAAGCAACATAATCATCCCTTCACCAAGCTGACGACAAAATTGAGACATGGATAAGGCAAAGCCATTTCCAGTTTGATGGTTGTAAGTACTAAATTCTGCTGTCAACTATGGCAGCAGTAAAACTAAAGAAAGGTCAAAATAAAATAATCTCCACTATTCTTAACCATATTTCGCCTACTAAATAGAAATACTTGAATAATCAGAGGAGATATCACAAACATATCTGCTCTTAAATCTTAGTCAAAAGACACTTCTTTTTATTTAAGCAGGTTATAAAATTTCCAGACTAGAAAATAGCCTTTTAGCAAATAGGCTGTCCTGTGGTATGATTAGAAACTCTCCACTTCTCACCCCAGTAATATATGAGCAAATGCAGTCTTCTCCATTCCAATCAGAATACAGAATGTAAATATTATGAAGGATCTCTCAAGACACACAAACTGGATGGCTACCAAGGACAGGCTGGAAGACTCTGAGAGCAACATTTTTTATGATGCACTGGATCTCTCAGAATCAGGGAGAGCAAAGAAGCGAAAGATATACCAAGTTTGTGTACTCTGCTTCTTCCACTGCAAAATCCCGGTGCTGGACAATATTTTGTTGAGCGGTCAGTTCAATCTAGATTTCAAGTGTTGCCATTTTACACACAGTAAAGCTACTGTACAAGTCTTGATCCTTGAGGTAATATAACTGGAAACCAGAAGACTGTGCCATTGGGATGAATGCTTAGTGTTTAGGATTGAATTGGCATGGAAATGGCTCCCTAGCACTTGAGTTAAGATTCTCATCCCCAAGTGGCAACCCAGGCTAGAGCTGCCTTTAAGACAGTTTTGTACAATGCTTTAGTCCCACAGGTATCTCATTTACTGATAGTAGTAGCCCCAAAGACTATCTGGAAATTCCAGCAAGAGTGATGAGAGATGCAATCTACCCCCTAAATAAAGCAAGGAAGACAAGACCTCTTCCCTAGGCTTGCAATGGTTTCCTTCCCACTTTGTGGGTGTCAGTTATTAGTCACTGTTCATCAAGTAGACTAGACCTGCCAGATGCCTTGGTATGAAAAGGACAAATTTGAGAACCTGCCTCAGGTGCCACAATGCTATGCAGAACATTTTCTGTTCTGTGAAATTTGTTCCAGAAGAAACGTATCAAGCCTAAGCCACATTTAGACCAAGATGCAAGACTTTGTCCAAAGCATAGCGTGAACTGTAGACTCAGAACCCCCTGGCACTTTTTCATGAGCTGTATTTTTCTTTCTCCCTGTCCCTGAAGTTTACAAGCACATTGTTGGAGGCAGGTAGGGAGAACTGGTGCTTTTGCTCCCCTTGTTTGGGAAGCTGTTGATTTAAACCATGTGCACAGAGTGAAGTCTCAACAAGGACATTATGAATGCATGTAACAATGTGACGGCTGCTGGTGATCAGTGGGGAAAAAAGGGGAGAAGGAGCTTATTAGTTTAGCTAGCTCCTAATGGACAAGCTTCCACCTCACAAAACCAAATACTGCAGCTGCTACTAATCCTACCAATCAGCCAAGCAGCCAAGCAGCAAATGGACAGACACTGATCAAGCTGCTTTCTCCCAACATGCTTCTGCAGGACTCTGGAGTGTACTGGCAGGATGGAGAGTGAGCAAATTTGATGTATATTGCCCGTACTTTGCCTACCACTTTCACCACTTTATTTTTAAAGTTAGTGTACTATTTGTTAATCGGTGGGCCCAAGTTAAAAATAAAGTGCAAGTTGGCTTCCATGAGAAAGCAACCAAGCCAATGCCATTTATAGTAATTCAACGTGTCACTGAATAGCATCATTTTTATAAATACACTGAAAGCCGGACATGAAATAACTGGTTAACAGCTCCCTAATCACAAGGGCTTCCTCTGCTACACATTTTTCCTATTTGTCCAATGGCTTCTGTTTTATATCTAGTTTGCTAATGGAAAGAGGGAAAGGGGAGGGGGGGAAAATTGGCCTAAACTGATCCAGCAGATGCACAGAGCTGGGGCCTCAAACACTGGCTTCTTTTCTGCAGCCACCAAAGGGCGGTGGGGGAGAGACATTTCAGCAAAATTCTTTCTCTGCAGCAACTACCGCAGAAACACATTTCCCTCTGTTTGGAGCCATTCAAAATAACTGCTGCTCAAATGCCAGAAGAATATTTTGTATTTCCTGCATTCACAAGGAGAAAGAGATGGGAAAATACTGAAGAAAGTTCCTAGTATGGGGGTCTCAAAACAGTAGTAGAAGTCTTCAGAAAAAAGTGCACCCTCATAAAGCAAGCAAAACAAAACCAGCCCCAAAATATTTGTCCTTTAATGATCCCAAAGCATTTTACAACCATGCATAGAAAATACATTATTTTATAAGACCGCTCATCTTCTAGGCCATGCAAACCATTTGGATTTTTAGAACACTTCTCTGTACCCAACTTCTCACAACTGCCAGGAATCCCTTTGCAAGTGTGACTGCATGCAGCATAAGCAACTATCATATTTTCTGCATATATTAAAATAAGTAAACAAAACTTTCTCAGAAATGTTGACTTCTGTGTCTACACTGCTTGGAAGGTAGGATACCGAAGCAAATTGGAGCCTGTGCCCTTCCACTGTGGATACCCTGCCCTGTGTCACCAAAGGGAAGTGGGCAAAGGATGGGAAGAAGCTTCACACTGTCACAAGACCATGAGGCCAGAAAAAAGGGGAGGGATTCACCTCAAAACTGCATCCACCTTCACTCTGTCCACTTTAAGCTACTTGCTACATACTCAATGTTTTCAATCTACAAATGTGGAGGTGGAGGGCACTGTACATGCAAGCAGAATGTGACCTGGGAGAGTCTCATTCTCTTTGTCAGTCCCATTGTCCAAATTCAGGTTGTAGCAGAGGCAAAAAGCAAACACCTGGCTCATGTTCTTTGTCCATGAGGCCTTTAGGTCCAGTGAATTGTTTCATTCTCTCCCCTGTTTCTGTACCTCAGTATTAGTCCCAGAATAGTCCTCCTATGCTACCCAAGTTGCAAGCATTTTCTCAGCAAAACCATGCCTGTGTTACTGGATCCTGATAGCCCACCATCAGCACCTACAGGGATGCAGTTTCCTGTGTTGTGATGACTTACACGCATTTTCCAGTCACTTGTCAAAAATTTGTCTATTTATCTGTCTATCTAGGAAATAAAGAGACTGGTGACAAAGATGGGAGGGCTACTGGTGCTGAAAAAATCTTACCTCTCTACTCCTTATAGGGTGGGCAGGTTCGAGCCTCTGGCCTATACTTCTAACTGCTGAGAGTAGCCTGGGCTTAAATTAAGCACCTTCAGGTCTGGGTCAAAGGCATTTCTCTTTGTGAACAGGAGGAGTGAATTTGGGAAAAATTTAGGAATACATGAGAAGAAACTGGGCTCTGAAGATCATTTCAGACTAAAACAAAAACAGCCAACAAAACCAAACCAAACCAAACCAAAAACAAACAAACAAAAACAAACAACAAAACAACCCAAAAGAGTTTATTCACCTGATAGCTTTAATCCACTTTATAAAGCAGGTCGTTTATGGCTAAGCTTTATATTTCCCCCCTAAGGAATCCTGACTCAATAGGAGACAACCAAACTAGCCACAGATTCAGGACTGACTGACTGCAATATAGGGTTTTTGCCACCAGTAGAGTAGGCAAAAGAGAAAGAAAAGCAAGAAGCAAATTTCACTGGAACCACGGACACATGTGAGCCAGTGACACCATGAGATCTGTACCTTCTCTTCTTCTCCTTCTGTCTTTCTATCTCCTTTCACCACTTGCAGTCAGGACATAGTGTTCACAGAAACAACCCCGCAGTTTTTTCTATAATAAATAATGCAGTACTTCAAACAGTAGTCCTCTCCTCTTGCTGAAGAGTGAGGGGAAAAATGCTGCCCAAAGTGGTTAGTATTGCTGGTCCAAACGCAGATGCCCTGCCTTGTACTACGTAACGTCAGAGAGGATGACGGCCCAGCAGCAAACGCCTCGACATGCTGAGTGGGATTACAAACCAGGGCCTGCACTTTGTACGAAAAAGCAGCAAGCAGACTGCCAAGACCCCTCTTTAAATACATTTCAAAGTGGGTTATTGTGAGGAGTGTGAGCACTATGATCTCAGCTGCCAATAAGCACTTCTGCGGGAAGCAGTTTGCAAGCAGGAACTCATTCTCCCAACAATCCAGGCTTTGACCCATATTCATGCTGTGCAGTTAATCTAAGTGGAATTAGTGCTGGTGAAAGGGCCATATGGACAGCCCTTGAGACAGAAATCTTATTTACCCACAGAAATTCCCCTGTAGCCAGCGGCATTGTAAGATACATCTTACATGCATGTGCCAAAGCCACGTGCACTTCTCTCCAGCTTCCTAAACAACTAATCCTGGACTATCCAACCCCAACATTCTGTAAGATTGCAGGAAAAGATTTTGTGATTCCTAGATTCATGCAAAGTAAATAGAAGAGTGATTCAAAAGCCTTTTTATATAGCACACAGAACACCTATCAGTGCTTTCTGATTGTCACCATGTCTGTCTGAGTCTGAACAGAGGACAACCAAGAATATAGCTGTTGTATTCTGGTCCAATTACAAAACAAACCCATTGTGTTATAACCAAAACATGTTTTGCTGTACTTGCTGGATACTACTTTCCTCCCTCCCTTCTCAGGCTACAGCTCCTTTATTTCTACCCCAGAGTTGCTCAATGACAGACCAAAACTTCCAGTTAAGATGTCTTTTAGTTATTATGAGGATTAAAGACACGAGAGGAACACAAAGCTAGCAAACAGAAGTTAAGCCTGGACTTAGATCCTACTTTTCCTGGAAAGTGAGACTTATAATGTAATTCCCCTGTGTCTTCACAAGGCACATGGATCACGTCTACACAAACTTTGGAGGACTCCATGCATACTCCTCACACACACGATAGCAGCATATCACACAGCTGTCAGAGAAGCATCCCTGGTTAACATTCTTTAGCTTGTTTTATGAACCGAGATTTTGCAGAGGAGAAAAGCAAATAGAATAAGCTGTCCAAAACCAGCAGTATGTGGTGGTATATGAATAGGGACAAAGATAGGTGCATCACAGGTCCATGCAATGACAGAGCAACCCAGAACATATTTTCTCCTCAGTTAGAATATAAGTGCTGGAACAACTATAGTAGCCTAGGACCCTTTCATTTCTGAAAAAAACGATGGCAAATAGTCTTAGGAAAACTGCAGTTGGATTCACTGTTGTTCAGCTAGTGTAAGCAGAAACAACATCTGACTCCCTAACTTGTATTTCTCTAAGTTTTCAAACGGAAATATTCTTTATTTAATTACTTTCTAGCCACCCTACACAAGGCATCCCACATACACTCCTGTGGTAGATTCTTCTACAGGAGAGCAGGTTGAAGTATTACAGCAGTTCATTGCCTTTCAGTTTCATATGCTTTCATGCTAACCACTGAAATTCTGGATTGACCACCACTGACAGGCACTGAGGCAATTTAAAAGCTCTTTGCTGCAGACATCCTAAAGCTATCAGGCAAGCACAGAGCAAGTACATAACGTCACCAGCAGAACAGGTACAGCTTCAAAGACAAGTGGAAAACCTCACTGCTTTCCTGTATCCTATCATCCCTGACCACCATCTTTGTGTGATGAGAACACATTAGTCTTTCGAAAGAGTGTGAGGGGGAAGCAGAGGCAACATTATATCTTGAGCCTATCCCTGGATGAAGATATGCTTATGTTTGCATGCCATTGCCCTGTTGCACATTCCAGAGTGAGACTACTCAGGCTTCATCTCTCCCTGGTTTCCACAGTCAGAGAGAGCTGCATGTTTGAGGAAATAGTATAGGGATTCATTTGTGGCATGCTCTTCAGCCCTGGGAAATGAGACTGGCACAACGTTCACTTCCACCTTCCTACTCAACTTACTTAGGGGTAAATCGCAATTTGGTACTGAATGAAAAACAATTTTCCCCAGGAAACTGGAAGCCAGCAAGTGTTTACCTTGGAGCTAAACCCTCCATTCCACCAAAGCAGTGTGTTGGAACAGTTATGCACCAGGACAGTGCATTTTCTTAGATAGAAAGTGCTTGGGGAACTCACAATAAAGCCTTGTCCAATCCGAAATCCCACTTGGACAAGGCTTATGAAACACTAGTCCTTTGCCCTTCCAAGAGGTAAAACAGTGTTAACATCTCTTGCATATAAGATAATTCCAGTCCTGCTTTTGCTTCTTAAAGTAGTATTGGTTCCGCAAGTTCTCCTGTATCAGATCCTCAGCTTCTTTATATTGAAAGTTTGTTGGAGCAGCAGCAGCTTCTCCTTTTACTCCCCATTGGAGCTTAGCTACAAAGAATTAGCCAAATCTGCATTGGCAACAACTTCTATGGCCAAACATCAAGCCCAGAGAAAGCATCAGAAATTCTCAGACCTTAAATATATTCTTCTATGCTTGGTCTGCATTCTCAGTCAGAGCCATCATTCACCTCAGAGTGATGCGTTTGCCTTGGAACCTATTGATTATGATCATATACTCATACCAACGCCTTCCCAAAACACTGCTAATACTGGACAACTGGACAACGAAACTGCAGGAAAACTACTAGACACCAAATTCACCAAACTAGACTAGCACTGCTACTTATTGGTTACAATATCTACATAGACAAGCGTTTATGCCACAAGGTCCTCCATTCCAAGAATGTAAACACTGTAATGCAGATGATTAATGTTCAGGAGATGATTTGTCTCATACACTAACTCAACTTTAAGCTTCCTGCTATATGGATAAATGCACAGCCCACACTCCCCAGCAAGAGATGGAAAGGTATTCCTGTAAAACAAAGTCAGGATGGAGCATTATGATCAACAAACCTGACCTCCTGTAGAGAACAAACCGCAGAATCTCACCTAACAATTTCTCGGCCACTCTCTCTCATAGAGTTGGAAACAGAGCTGTCACTGCATGGTATAATTATTTTTTTTCTGACTCCCATCTACAAAAGGACAGGAGATGTGTCTTAACAGCCAAAGACACTTTATCAAATCATATTTGATAACCACTCAAATTCTGGATCAAGCTTTCCACTTGACCCTCCTTGCACAAGAATCAGTAAATGCTTTACCAGCATCAGCGAATTTAGTCTCAGGTCGTGACTTAGAGGAGTTCTCTTTCCCCCATTTCACAGAATTAGAAATCGAAAAATTACAACTATACAGAGCAGGATTTTTGAACACCTACAAATAGAACTTAAGTCTTCTACTTTCAAGATCAGGCCCATTTTTGGAACAGCAGTTTCCTTTAAATTAACCAGGTGATGCAAAAAAATAGTCTATTTTTCACTGTTTTTCATAGGAGGGCCCAGAAGGGACAATAATAATCACATCCTGTGATCTGCACTACACTGAACAGCAGCAACGAAAGCTTGTCCACCCAACAAGTGCCTTCTCATGTCCTTCCCCAAAACCCAGAATTTGTCCATCACTGAAGCAGGTTATAGAATTTCTCCCAGCAGTATGTATAATGCCATAGTAGGACCGCACAGTTATAGAGAAAGTAGCACATCTTTTAGCATGGGGCACCTTCTAAATGTGAAAGGACAAACAAGATCCAAGCAGACAAGCCAGGGTTGTTTAGTTTTTCCCTTTCAGAGGCAGAGGATTGGGGTGAAGCATTGAGCCTCAAGAAAACAAAACAAAAAACCCAAACCAAACAAAAAAAAAAAAGGAAAAAAGATGAAAACCAAACAAAACCTCCTCCAGACTACAAGAAATTTCATTGTACTTGAGTACTTCTAAAAGGTCTCCTGTCTTTGTGTAAATGTAACACAACTTTGAATCTGCAGGATACAGACTTCACCACAAGACTTCTTTCTACATCTTAGCAAACATCAACTTCACTGGTAGATCCAGTTCACTGGTAAGTTACCAAATTGCAGTTCATCAGGTCTAGATAGCTGTGACTTTCAAATGTTGCAGGGAAAACATTTAGGAAACCTGCTCAAATATAATTTTCCTCCCAGTCTAGTAAACATTTGTGACCGAGGCAATCGGAAAACATTTACACTACCACAAAGCTAAGAAACAGCTACAAGTTTGATGCCTCTGGCAAATTATTTGCTCAGTCACAGAAGAACAAACGTGCTGGCCTTCAGCAGGATTTTCTTAGTATTTCAAAGGTGCCCTTGGCCTCCAATGGGGTGCAAGATGTAAATGAGCCAAGAACTTGACTCAGAATTGCCTACAGTCATTAAGACCCAACTACTAGGTTGATAGCTAATTTCATTATGCCATCATTTTGTTCCCATCAACACCACTTGAACCCAGTGGCTTTCCTTTTGACCTGTTCAGGCAATTCCTTCTCATTTTCCAGACTGATCATAATCCCTATTCAATGTTCTGAGAAAGACAGTCTTTTCCTCTATGTTGCTTTTGAAAAATCTAAGCACTCTCGCTCACACTAGTCTCCTGAATCCCATTAAGTTTCACTTAGTAATGATGTAGTTTCTTTCAGAAACAGCAAGTAGGCTCCACCACTCTGGCTGGTACAAACCGTTTGTGATATCTCCCACAGACAAGGGAGGTATTTCCAAGGCCAAAGAAATTCTGCATGCTCAATGGGTGTACAGTGGAAAAGAAGAGTATCTAGAAAAGCGAGGTGGACACTGTAACTCACATAAAAGCTATAAAAGACACATTTCACTTAACTGTATCTGTAGCCTCAGGACTGTGAACTAAACTGACGGGAATTGGGAAGAATATGTCCTCTCTATCATCTTTCTCATATTGAAAAAAAAAAAAAAAGGGGAGATGTTTTCCTTACACTGGAACTATGTTGAATGGCTCCAGAACACAGGACAAGAAACATTATCTCTATAAGTAAGTATGAAATACGGGAATCTTAAACTGTGTGATTTGTATAGGATGAAGAGGGTGTAACACCATGAAGTTTAGCTCATCCTTCCCTCAGCGTAATGCTTTTCTCTTTCCCTTGACAAAGTCATTATTCTTCAAGATGTAAGTTGATCAAAAGTTGAGAGTACGGACGGTTACCCTTGTAACTGGCAAGTTACTTCTGCAAGGAATGCAGGGGAGTATGCGTTGGCTTCCATTAGAGATGAGATTCCAGCTGAAATTACTTTGGTCCCTCTTGGCACAAGAGTTGTTGAACTGCTACATTTTGCTACTGTAACAGGACTTTTAACCTCACTGTTTCTGTACCAATTTAATATTGATTTCTGTTGAAGTTACTGCCAATGCAAGATCCCAAAATACTGGGCCCCACCACAGCCAGAAGGAAAAGAAGGTACAGTGGAACCAGGGAGGGGTTAAAGAAAACATAGAGAAGAACATTGTACTTGGCTGTACAAGTAACTTGTGAATATGTCTGCAGAAATGTCCTGGATTATCAACTGTAACAAAATCTCTCAATGAGGAAAACAGGGATGTCCTAGAGAACTACGAGTTCTGGTTTTCTGTGTTCACTTCATGCACAGTTTGAAAAGATTACCTTTATAAAATTAGGGCGGTGGGAAGAAAAAAGAAAGAAAAAAAAAAAAGCAGCCACAGAAAACTAATTTTTCCAGGTAGCTAGGACAGATTTAAGCACTGCTCCTATAAGGAGAAAGACAGCAAAATACCATTTGGGACATGGATAGGAAAGCAAGGATACAGAAATAAGGAGGGGTTTTTATGTAGTTCTTATCCACAGCCAGCTTTAAATGGGAGACTGAGAGCCTGACTGTTAGTCTGGGAGAAGAAGCTCCTCCATAGAGAAAGTATTTGAATAAAGGAGGATGAAGCGGCGCTAAAAGACTGAAGAACAAAATGGTCCCCAAATTACACAGGTGTATGCTTAAGGTAGGTAGCTGGTTGTCAGGCAAGACTTTAGAAGCAGAGTAAAGATCTCAGATTTTTTTTCCTCTCAAAGTTGGTGTAACACTATCCTCTCTATATTATCTGCTGTGCAGTATTCTTTTTGCCTATCTTTAAGCAACAGTTGGTAATACCTGTAAGACAAAGGCCAGAACCAGCGTTCTGTGCTATTACAGTACTGAATACTTCCCCTGAATTTGAGGAAGACTCTCCAAGTTGCCACATAAGCTCCCCATTTCCTATTGAAATATAATGGCGTAGCACATGAATGTTTCTCTACATCCAGCACCTGGATTCATTTGAGTGGGAAGAAATAACTAGCTAAGTTACTCCTTTATCAGAAGCTTATCATTTTTGTGTTGATATCCTAAGATCTCTGCATGCCAGAAACACAGGACGAGTGCCTGCATGCACTTTGATAGAAGACTACTTGGGGTTTTTTTTATTTGCTTTAGCCTCATCTTGATACAGTTGAAAACTACTTCAGTCTCCAACTCCCTACCTATTGAGGTTAGGCTGGTATGTTTGCTATTAATTTTTTTAACAATAGCCAAGACTGAAAAGCTAGTCTTTCTAAACAGGGGAGCCACCTCAAAAAAATCGGCAGTCTGTTTCAAATACTGGTTAAGGGGCTAAGCTCTGCTTTATCTCAGGCATGCTTTTAGGATGCCTCAACTACGTGCAAGAACAAAATGCAATAAAAGAGTTTTAAGAAAGGAGAAAGAGCAAGCAACAAACCTTATCTTCCCATCTTCATCATAAAAATGCAAAGCTACCCATATGGCCCACTGCAAAAGAATGCATTTCCTGGAGGCACTGTGCTGTCTCACTAGCACACACATACAAAATGTACTGTACAGATATCAAATGGAGGTCACAAAATCCCACTGCTGACCAGCAAAAAAAAAAAAATCCTCATATTTCACAGTCAGGAGATTCTCACACAGCCACATTTCACAACACAGCAGCTGAGTAAGGATTTTTTAAAACAGCAAAAACATCAAAGGATGTTTAAGGTCCCAGATACATGATTTCTGCTCAAAATAAAAACTGTCTGTTCCCACTGTTTAGTAGAAGAGAGAGTTGGATGTGGTTGTGGGTTTGTACAATGACGTGCATGCACAGCATCACTCTAGGAAGTTTGTGGATCCATGATGAAGAGCGTGAGTATATGTTCATGTAACCCAGGAGAAAAGCATGTGATTGCATGCCTATTGGCATACTCAGAAGTACACATGTTGATCAGGCAGGATGAAGGCAGAAACACAAGTTCATACACATGCAATTCTTACCTCGTCTCTGTATACAAATCAGAGATTTAGAGCCTGAGTGCAATAACTTGGCAGTCAAAGAGCGATGTTTCTCATGTAGAAAATACCACCCAAGTTGCAAAAGTCATTTTTCTCACTGCTCTTCCATTCCATGGCATGTTGGCACCTCATGCCGACATGAAGTCATAGTATATTCCAGGAACAGCTCTAGCTTTTTTTATTCTTCCTCTTTTTTTCTTCTTTTTTTAAAGAAGCAAAAGTGGCAATTTTACCAAAATTGGTTTAAGCCATGAAGACTGAGATCCTGAAAGGTATGTAGATGCTTTAATCGCAGAACAACCATCCTTCCAGAGAAATCTTGGGAATCTGTATTCCTGTGAACACCAGCACAGTCAAAACCACAGTGAGGTCATTTGATGACTGTAGTAGAAGACAGAGGCTTCTCTAGGCTCTTATCCAGTTTGCCTGCACTGTATTAATAACCTGGGACTTCTGACGTTCATTATGCACACCAGTCATTTCTGATAAAAACAGGAGAAGATTATGTACATTTCACTGTATATGACAGCATCAACTGAGGGGCTTTGAAGAGATGCTGTAGGTCTTGGATGGCTTCTTTATGCTTTTAAGCCACTGACTGCTTCAATTGGAACTCAAACAGCGTTTTTCTGGTATGGGTCTTCCTTCACAGATATTATTTATTTTCTAGAGCTTTCTAGACCATCTGATGAAACAAAGGATTGGAAACGTGAACAGCTACTCTGTCTGTTCAGTGCTGCTACCAACCTAAGATTTTCAATGACCCTAAAACCACAGAATCTATCTTCTCCAGTTTCCCAAAGCTGTGCCATAGGATCCATATCCTGTCCTTCCAACTTCTAACCCACCAACAGAATGACGGGAGCCTTGGGCATTAAAGCAGCATTCAGCAGGCACCACTGGAATTCCAGGCAGAGAATTAAAAGCTGGTCTTTCTTTGTAGTTACAAGAAATTATTCCAGCTAACAAATGTTCTGCAGCAGGAAGAGACAAAGACTTTGTCATCTCTATCAAGTCTGAACAGGCAAGAAACTCCCAGCAGAAATCAAATATTATGGAACCCTACCACTGACAAATATTGATACATCTTAAGCCCTGGTCTGGCAACCCTAACATTACACTGGCAAGCCTGAGGAAGCTGTGAAGAAAGGTTTCTCTGAAGCTATGACTCGTCATTGTCAAACCAGCTAATGGACAATAGTTATTCATCAATCAACAGTGTTTCCAGCCACGCAGTTTTGGTGGGTTGTTTTTTTGGTGGGTTTTGGGGGCTTAGACTGAAAGCGAAATGAAACACTATGCGCTGCTTCAAACACCAAGAAACTAAATGCACCAAATAATACCTATGCCAGTCTTGCAGGTTTACTATTGGAAAGTCCTGCTTCGTTATCAGGGTTAAAGTGCCACCAAAATGTTCAGATAAAAGTGCAAACTGTTGACAGATATTATTTCCTAAATATATTTAGTCACATGCACAGACAGGAAAAGAATACGTTATCAAGGGATCAAGAGCAACTCTAAATACAAGAACAGTTTTATCAGATTCTCCAACTTGATGCATTGGTCTCAATTACACAAGCAGCACTTTCATTTGCTTTGTCCTCTGAGCAAAGCCCAGTCAAAGAGGACAACTCCCTTTTATTCTGAAGCCTGTGGACTGCAAGGAATCCAGACAATTTTTAAAGCTCAGATGCTTTAAAGAAGGGGAATGATCCCTGGGTCACGCTATTTTTAATGTCTGTCTCCCTGGCATGTCATCACTTCGATGCCACTTCTACAAAGGATGGCAGCTTTGGAACAACTTCAGTGGAGAAGATATGAAAGCCATATTAAAAAAAAAAAAAACAACCAAACCACACATGTAATTAGGGTGTTCTTAATGCAAAAAGTTTGAAGTTGCAGCCTTTTCTTAAGACCTTTGCATTTAGCGGCACAATGTAAAAGTGATGGTCAAAATTTTCACTGTTACTGGTGAGTACTGCAAAAATCATGGACAAATAACATAGCAAAACATCCAAGAATTTAAAGTCCTGTATAAAGACATCAATTTTCAGCATCAAGGGGATGTTTGCAGACCAGGCAGTTCCAAAAGCACCCTTCGTTGTTTAGCAAAGAGACATGCACTGCTTGAATTGTTTCACTTTCACTCAGTTCAGTTATATGCTGTTCATGACCTTTGCTATCATGAGGGAGAGAGGGAAGGAGAAAGAAGAGGGAAGGGGGAAAAAAAAAATGCAGCTTCTGACCATCCAGAAGTTTGGTAAGGATTTAAGGACATTTTTGTCTTTTGAAGGATTTCTCAGCACTGGAAGATGAAAAGAAAAAAAAGTCTGCAGAGGAATAAAGATATTCAGAAGAAAAGAGCAAGTCTAGAGACCCATCTGTAATTTTTAAAGTTTACCAGAATCAGACTTTAAATACAAATGAAAGACCTGTTCATTTTGATATAAGAAAGACATTTTTCCCAGTGAGAACAACTGAAGAAACAGTTGTTCAGGAACAACTACTTCCTGGAGAACCACCTATAAGGATCAAGACTGGTAAAAAGATATGCAGTTGATTTTTTACCATTGTTAGGGTTTCAATGTGACATTTGTCCAGTAGTAACACCAAAGTTACTTCACAGTGTCCATAGCACTGGTGGGGCATTTATGTCTCTGCTCGTGTCTGTGCTCTTTCAGCTTTACCACTATCAGTTTTGGATTCTCTACTTGCAGGACTATAGTATCAATATTAGTATGATATTTAATTGTACAGCTGGAACCAAACAAGCAGACTGGTTATTTCATCTTTCACTTTCCAATTGTTGGTTTTTAAGTCTAGACCACAAAAGTTTATGCAGAACACTCCTTTGTTCTGTCGACCTCTAATGACTTACTTAGATTGGTGAATACTAATTAAACTAGCTACTGCAGAGGAGTTATGCCACAGCCCTTGGAGTTGACCATAGCCCTTCATGTCTCTGAAGCTTCAAGATACAAAGAGGTGCACAGATACAGGTACATAGAGGAACCAACATACAGGAAGTACGAGAGACTCTTCACGCAAAGTAAAAGTAAGGAAACGCAAAGAAAAATATATGAAATATGCCCCCCCCCCCCCAAAAAAAAAAAAGTGAAGTATTTTTAAACCCACTTGTCTATATGACAAATCATGGTTATTTCTAGCTTTAATGAAAGGTTTGACTGTGGCACATGAAGTCCTGTCCTTCTAACTTTAGCTTAGGTTTCTTGGGTAAAACAGCACTGAGGGACCACAACAGAGCCTTTTGCAGAAACTAAGCCTGCTTAGAAGTCAGGTTACTTACTTGGGTGTCTAACACAGTCCCAAGTTAAACACACCACAGCTTTACTGCCACTGATTTCTAAGGTCCCCAGACTAAATTAAGCTTAGGTCTGTTTTAAACAGCGGTGCTAAAATGCTACACTAGTAAGTTGCTGTTGCCTTCCATAATTTCATTTCCTTATCAGCTAACATGCATACTATTGGTTAAAGAGGGAAGAAAAGGAGACCGTGAGGTATTCAGTACTGTACCTGTCATGGCACAGAGTCAACTTGTATTGCCTCTGTACAGTGGCAGCAATATCATTTCACAGACAAGTGCCATGTCACCAAATTAACTGGTTGCTTGTAAAATACTTTAGGATGAAAAGTTAATGCCCAAGAGTAAGATTACTGCTTATGTTCTAGCAATGTTCACTAGAGCAAGTGCCTGTTTAAATCATCAAGCTTTGTAAATTCATCCACTCAAGTGATGCTCTCAGAAGCTCTTTTTTATTCAAACTTATTCTTGGTAGGGCATCAAAGCAAAAATATTTCTCAGCTATTGTATCACAGACTGCCTTAGAATTAGGAGCTCAAATTAAGAGAGGAGTGTCTCAAAAGGTCACATGTAAAAGGGGATTTTCTTCCTGTGGAATAATGAACTTCTGGAAAATCTATACTATTCCTCCACATGAAATGCTGAGATAGGAGGCTTGAATACACAAACAGATAAGCATAATCTGGGGAAAAGGTCAAATGGGGAAGAAAAGGAAGAAAGGTGATAATGGAAGACTAACCAGAGCCAGAAATTCTGGGAGGACAAATACTTCAAGAAGTCCCAATCAGACGGCTAAATGTGGAAAAGCAAAAAAATCGGTAGTTATTCAAGTTCAGATGAAAGATAACCCCAGGAAAAGAACGGACAGCTGAATGAGTCCAAAGACAAATGATAAACCATAAGGTAATGACAGTCAGAGTCAGTCAGAACCAGATGAATATGGAACTCAAGAGATAACAGTCCTGGGAAAAACATACATGAGTTGAATATGTATTTTAAAGCTGTAAAATTCAGACAAGTAAGTTATCTGAGAAAACTGTGGTACTGCTCAGAGGCAGAGCTCTCAAAGACCCTTCTCCCACTGCTTGGCAGGGAATCTGACACCTGTGAAACTTCAGTAGAGGGTAGCTCAAGACAAAAAATGCCATAGAGGCAAGACAATGTCTGAGACGTGACAACGGAAAAATCTAGTTCAAGACTTTTGGAAGCACCAGGGAAGGTGAGGACACTTTAAATGAAACTTAAATCCACAGAAATAGGAATATATGAAGCCAATGGAGAACTGCATTGCTACATTATATTTCTTTCATCCTAGGAACTCTGCCTAATTTGATGGATTGTGTCCACCAGTTTAAGGCTACCCACTCTTGCAGGGAGAGAAAGAAGAGACAGAGAAACAAATTTTAGCAGACTGTCAAATTTTGGAACATACCACATGTGTCTGTGACATGTAGAGCCAAGATGACCAACTGATAAAAATCTAGCCCCCTCCCCAAATGATTACACAGAAATCCATCTCACTGACTGAGAAAGCATAGACTTTCAGAGAAGCCAAAATGAGGGTGCTGGCACTGACTGATGAGGTCTGGATCCCACCCAGAATAGTTAGGCGATTCACCAAAGTTAGGCAGCAAGTCAGTCTTCAGAATCACACGCTGCTCTGCTGTACCACACACACAGGCACAGAGCATATACTTTGTGCACAAGAAATCCAAATAACCTATCCTCTGCTCTAACTGGCAGGCTACCTCCTACCTTATCCCAAAGCCAAGAATACAGTCATCAAGTCTGGATTCCCAAGTCCCTCTGCTATTCTCTTGAAGAATGACCACAGAGTGCAGTAATGCATAATTTTTCCCGCGAGTTGCATTCACAGGAAAGGTAAGACTGGAGTACTATCTGTTACTCATCATGATCTCTGTCTGCATAAGAGAACATGTTTATAATTAAATTATAATTATTTTTAAAGTTAAAACAAGAGGGAAAGAAGAAGAGCTGCTTTGAGGCTGTGGAAAGGTAAGGCAGATCTTTTTTTCTTTTTTTCAGGTTGGGCCCAGAGATGCCACTAAGAGATATTTACTCACATGTAAGAAAGGGTAAAAGTACCACCAATTTTCACTTCTCTGGTTACAAAACACACCCAGAACTGGACTGTGTTCAGACAGGTTGGGCAGGGTATAGTTCATGCTGATAAAGAAAAGACCCAGTAAACATCGCCCAGAAAGTGGCACTGCAGCCTGCCTCAGGAAAGCTGAACTCCATTTAAAACCACTTAAAAAGGAAATTCTCTACAAATTAAGACCTGGTAATGAGTAAAAAAAGATCAGAGGCAGAACTACATGCTGATTACAAGAGAACTTAATTAAGGAAATTATACCCATCTGCACAATGTTGAAACGGCAAAATGTTCATTTCCAGAATTACCAATATTCCTGCTTAATAAGAATAATCAGAATCGTGTCCAGGCTAAAGGCAGTTTCCTAGCCTAAGAGTGCTATGTATATTCTGGATATTTGTCTTATGTATTAAGCACATACTGCAAGCTCAGGGTTTCTTGTAGAAATATTTTCAAGCAAAAGCAAGGTCTGAATGTCAGACTCACAAAATTTATCAAGAAGATAATAATCTTTAAACATCTAACTTCAATCTTGCATAACAAATAGAATAGTAAGTGGCAAAGCTCTAAAGCATATCAGTAGAAACAGATTGTTACCGGGTTTTTTTTGACTGCCGATTCTTAGCCACCATGAACAGATCCTGTCCATTTCCCATCAAATTGTGAAATTCAATTGTATTTAAGAGGAATGATGTTTATGAAGTGCACATTAAATAATGTCATGCATAAGATCCACCAAGAGATTTATTTTTTTTCCTACCTCCACACCTGATAACAGCTGTAATAGTTCTGACTCCAGACTTGGCATTGACTACTGTCAGTAAGTCAAGGACAATCCTGCCTTTTACATTACGAACATTAAATGCCTTTGGTCTTGTTATCAGGAAGCACGTCAGAAGTGACCAAGCAGTCAGCTGTGCACAAAGCTCCCATGAATATATCTCAAACACACAATGGGTAAAGATAACAAAGTGGGCTCAGACCAAAACATTTTAGCACAAGGTCCTTATTCAGAATGGAAAGATACCCATTGAACAGAAGGACAAAAATCACATCGAAACTAAATCTCAGAAAGCCAAAAAAACCCCAAACCATCCCAGTCTAAAAACAATGCTACTAAAACCACCATTGTGACTGAAAGCCTCTTTAACAATGAAACTTTCATAATACTCTCTTTTGACAATGTAACTTGCCTTTCAGTTTAAAGCATTATGACTTCATTTGGTGAATGGAGATGCCGTTCTTTTAAACCAAACCATCAGGTTCTTGTTCAGGCCACATCAAGGCTACGTATCAAGTGCTAGATTGTTAAAAAAAACAACCACCCAAAACCCAACAAAAAGGCCCAACAAAAACACAACATAAAACTTTCGTTATCTGGGGACCTTGTAAATTAAAATATGTATTTTTTTTTTCTTCTTAAACCAGACTAGTCGTCTTCTTCATATCATTGCTTAAACCACCTATTGCATTACTTTTGAAGATTCCCCTTTCCCCAGCATTATTGCTACTGTATGTCTAAGAACATTCAGGTACGTCTTTTCTTCCTGGAAGTTTTACCTCACTGGAAAAGGACAATTTTGGTCATTTGCCTTGGCCTTCTGAATGAATGGCAACTGTGAGCTGCAGACAAACAACTGACCTGCATTTGCATGCGAGCCTTACAGCACCACTCACAGTATGCTCAGTGTACCACAAATGTATATGTTTACTAAGACACTAAAGAAAAGACAGACAGAAGGACTCTCAGCATCAGCCTTCAAAGTTTGAGCCTATTAAATATATTCAATATCACATTTGCTGGGAAGGGGTGGGTGTTGGGGTGGAAGGTAATAGCAAAGAATTTTGAGGTTCCTGCAAGTTGAATCCAGCCATTTGTCTCCTTCTATGGACACTATGTTGCCTTTTAAAAGCACATTTATTTCTGTATCTGACTGTCCTGTATGAACCCTCTCCTTAGGATTTTGGAGGGAGAAAGTGCAAGTAATCCTGACCAAGGAACTCTAACAAGAATCACCAGCAGGACTCAGAGAGCAACCTTTGTTTGTCATGACCCTCATGACAGGGGCAGGGGGGATATTAAAAAAAGAAAAAAACACCACTTTTTAATTTCTTTGTTAATGAAAAAATATGTCAACATACAAAGAAAAACACAGAACCCAACTTCAGAAGAGCTCAGAACATCCATATTCACCTTAATCTGATGGATCCAAACTGAAGTCCCACTATTCTCACACTATCTGCTCTAATCCAGGAAGCAGGTCTTTTTTTTGGCTCTCCCTCCTCTCCATCCTTTGTCCTCCTGCTCAAAAATTCCACCCTACACCTCAGACAGTTTGACCAAGTATGGTACTTCACTGCAAAAAGCTCTGGTTTTGATGCACTCTGTTAAATAAAAAGGTGTCTTATAAGAGACATCTAACCTCAATCATATGATTTTAAGATCAGTACCATGCTGATAAGTATACTATAAAGTACAGTAGCACGATGAATGGACACACATTTTTTCCTGCTGAGTTTAAGGGTGCTTGAGGAATCTTGTAAATGATGCCATTGAGCACTGCCCAGAGAGGGAAGCAGCATGGGAACATATCAAGGTCACAGCAAACCTTACTTAGCTCTCTCTCCCTGCCATGCTCACCCTCAGCTGCAGCTTAGCGTGGGATCCTGACAGCAGGAGGTTCCCACTACAGGCCTTTGGCTTCATCTCTCCATCAGCCCCCGGACTCTCAGCTCTTCTCAGGGACTCTCCACACGCTCCAAAGAGGAAAGATCCCAGGCATTCGTCTGGGGCTCTGGGAGCTGCTTACCTCATTCCTTCTGAGGAAACAGCTGGAAAATTGCCCTCAAAAACTAATTTGTGAGCTGCATTCCCTCCAAAAGTTTTATCAGCTGGCTCATTTCAAGCAGGTTCTAGAGAGGGATGGGAGAGCTGGACTGAATAAATGCCTTTGCCTATCTCAGGCACCAGATGCTCAAACCCAAGTCATTCTTCACAGAGTCCTCAGTGAATGCTTTTTACAGGTGCAAAGACAGGCAGGGTGCTTTCTCCTGCTTCCCATCTCACCTTCCTGACCCCAGAGTTAACAGAAAGTTACATAAATTCTCTGCCTATCTAGTAAAATGTGAATAGCCACCTTTTCTTGTTTCTGTCTGTCTGAGAACTTGTCTGGAAAGACTAAAAAGCTCTCAGAACTAAAGAATTTATCAAACCAATGCATGATTACACTGATGAAGAACATTGCAAAGTGAAGCATAATTTTAATTATCTTCCCTTATTAGGGAAAAACAGAAGGAAAGAAAGTCAAGAATCCTCTCAGATCACAGGAAGATTGTAAGAAAGGGGAAGAACAATTGAAGACCCGAGTTGGCACAAAACCAAATGGGCATGAAGTAGCTATGAACAAATTTAGTTTGGAAATTAGAAGCAGATTTCTAAATATCAGAGGAGTGAGGTTCTTAAATGGCTTCCCAATAGGACACAACAGGAGCAAAAGCTGTTTAATTTTGAGACTGGTAAATTTATGAAGGGAATCCTGCAACACAGTTTCCTGCAATTACAGAAATGCTGTACTCTGACTCAGGAGGTCTCTTTCAGCCTTGCACACCTCATCCCCTACTAAGCTAAGATAGGATAAATAAATAAAATTCAGAGAAGAGGTGCAATAAAACCAGAATATTAGCAGGGCAGCTAATATAAGGGTGAGTCTGCTTTCTTTATTAAGCAAATTTATAGGGTTTTTTTGAGTGGAATTTATCCACCTGTAGGTAATTTCGTATATTCAGATAAAAATTTGGGTCATAAGGGAAGACTGAATCAGCAATAAAGTTCTATATAACTATGATGACCTACAATGAACAGGTGATGTCATCACCAAAGGGATGGTGAACCCTTCCACCTATCATGCAATGATTAGACTAGACTGTGAGAAGGTACCTTTGCAGACTTGTATCCAGGGATTAAAGCTGTCAGAAGAACTATAAAAAGGGGTAGATTAGTGAGAAAATTTAAATAGCAAATCATTCAGAAAGAATCTGAGTTAAACAAAGAAGTTTTATAGCTGTGAAATGTGTGGATGGGTATAGAAACAATCACCTGAAGTAAAATTTTACTGAAAAGAAGTCTCTGAAACTATTAAAGAGTCAGCAGGGAGAAATCTTTTCACATTCTATTTCTATATTGAAAACCCCAGGATAATACCACCCTATTCTACACACAGAAGAAAAAGCAAAACACATGAAGCTGAAAAAGCATGAAAAATGTAGCACTGTAACATAAGAAGTCATCTGTGAACTCTCCTGTAGCACATCAAACATGAGGTATTCATTCATTCCCACAAATGGAGTCAGTGTTGATCTATAAGCTGCAGTTCTGTATTACACATTTCAGTTTCATGCATTTAAGCCAGACAAACATTCCCAGGGGATTGAAAGAACCCGCTACAGTGAGTTGTGGTTCTATTTCGGATCATATCACAGCATAACAAATCACAGTTTCAGACACTGGGATAAGGGGCTCAATAAACCAAGTAGCATGATAACTTCATGTATATCCCTTCCACACACAGAGCCATGTGTAGAATCAAATCCACCTAAGGCCCTTCAAACTGTACAGCTACAAAGTAACAATCACTCTCACACCTACATGTTTCCATATACCATTATTCACCCAAATACATATTCTTAAATGCACATTGTTTACTACCCACTGCTGTGTAACAGTAGCCTTCTAACCCTGTCCACACACACCAAGACCGTTTACCAGATCTGATCCTGCACATTTGAGGAAGTAGAAGAGAACATACATTTTTAATGCAGAAAGTAATTTTGGTGCCTCTGGTTGGTTCCAGTGGTTTTTCAGCTGTGCTCCATACAAAGCGGTCCTCAGAAGCAAAGTCACTAGACCTATTTGGTAACCTACCAGTTCCCTGTGACTGCTGTCCTGCAAGAAAGTCTGAGTGCTGAGAATGATGTACTGGTCCCCTGTTGGTTTAGCACACTTTTTGAGTCAGAGTGGTTTGTGAATTAAGTACATTTTTAGAAGGGGAAAAAAAACCCAAAACCCAACAACTTAAAGGTTGGATTAGAAAACCAGCCATACTGCAAGCACCCTGTATGGAATTCCAGTCCTGCTGATCTTTGCTACAGTTCCCAAAGAAACAACCTTAAAACATGCAAGGATATTTAAAAAAAGTTTTTCTTAATAAAGCATCTTACAGCACCCTCTGCAAATTAGCAAATCTTTTTGAAATATGTAAACACTCCTGTTAACCACTGAGTAAAGATGAGAGATGAGATTTGGACTTCCAAGAGAGTCCAAATATTGCTGAGGTACAAGATGCTATATTTACCTAAAGAATTTTGCACATTAGATGCCTGACTATTAATGTCATTTTGTTCTCAGGCTGAGAAACCAAAAATGTAACTCTGAGCTATTTTGACTATATGGGGCTTGGGATATGAAGAAAGTTAAAGCAGCAAGCATGAGCCTAAGTCTCCAGACCCTGACAGCCACACTTTATTGTTCTCTATTGCACCCAAAGTCAAAGCTCTGCAGTAGTTGCCTTCTTTCCAGCTAATTAAGGTGTCCTGAAAAGATAAATGAAACAGGGAAAAATAACTTGGCTGGAATACATTTTCATTTTTCCACTTCAATTTCACCTACAAGTCAGCCACCTTAAGCATGACACTGGATGGTTGGCAAAAGCACAACATTATTGACTAAAACCTAACATCACTAGAACTCATTATTTGTTCTTGGGTATTTTCTTAAGTAAAAAAAAAAAAAAAGTTGTTCAGTATAAATAAATCCCCGAAGGGCTTCCAATCCAAACACTGTACAGTATTAGACGATGAAAGAACTGCTAGCAAAGTGAACAAGAAACAGGAAGTTGGAACTACCTGGCCAAGTTTCACTCTATAACTGGAGTAATGTGCAATTAAAAAATAACCAGCACAAAGAGTGAAAAGCAGCTTCCAGTACAAATATGTACTTTTATGACCAAGTGCTCCATAGACAGAATTCAAAGATATTTTCTAAAGAATGTGATTAAAAGACAGCTATTGCTTAAATCTCATTAAAAAGAGAAGACGACATATATACAAACATGAAAATACAAAGTTTGCATAAATGTTTAAACCAGTATCTCTTTTTTTTTAAAAACAATATAACATCCGCTAAAAAGTTTGGTCTGTGCTAAAGTTACTACATATCCTTGTAGGTACTACCACAACCTCTGTGCCACCATTGTACAGAACGCCTTTGTCCCACCTTCCAGTCTGAAAGGAAGTGTCTGCAGTTCACAATCTTTGACTTCTAGATGAGCTTAATGCAAAAGCCCATGTGCAACTTTCCAAAGGGCCTCTGAATCGGGCAAAGGACGCGGAGCCTAAAAACACAGGGCTTGAGTAATGTAAGTGGAAACTGAAAAACTGCATTGGGTGACTGAATGATTCAGGGGGCTGGTAATAGAATACAGCATGTCCTTCCACCAGGTCAATAGGCTGAATCCGTTCTGGATAATGAACAAAACCCATTCCCATTTGATGGACGCTAATGTGAAATGAATTGATCAAGGCTGTCCTGATAAGTTAGTGAGTTTGTCATATTATTATTTGTCACTTGAAACAAAAAGATCACAAAGACTTCTGTTGGCATAACCTAAACAGATTACAGAAGCAACCATCCAAAATCTAACTAGTCAGGCCTTTGTTGGCAACCTGACAATGCTGGCCAAAAAAATGAAGTTGAACAGAAAGACACTGAACTTTAGTTTTGATCGTCTGACTGGACCAAAATGGACAGTGAGAGAGCAGCACTGGGGAAGTTGACTCAGCCACAGTCCAAGGCATCACTTGTTTTGTGGCTGAACAAAAGGACTGCGGTCTTCCAGGGCTGTCAGCTTAACAGCTTTCACCCAAACCAAATTAATTTTGCCTTCTTGAAAACAAAAGAAATCCAACTCAACGGTGAAGCTGTCCAAGATTTTGGAAAGATAATAATCCTTCAGTTTACTGGAAATAGATGTGGGTGCCAAGATGTAGTTCCACCCCAACTGCCAGTGTACCTTTGTATTCAAGCAAACCCAGCTTCCTGCCTTTTAGCACACACAAATTTGTTACGTTCAATCAAGTTACTGTTCATTTTACTAAAGCATCTAATTGCCAGAAAAAAAAGGAGAGGTTTGCCTATGGAAAGATAAAATTGAGCCTTTAGCATGTTTTTCTTCAAAACAAAAAAATTACCATTTTGATGCAGTCACTGAAGTTTTTACTTTATTTTGGGTCTGTTTCAACTGCAGTAAGATATATTTAAAAAGAAAATCAAAACAAACCAAAATCCTCCATCCATCCCCTGCATCCCTGCATCTTTGAGTCCTGTACCTGAAAGTGTATGATAGTGCCCAGCCTCCTGTCAAAGGCACAAGCTGTCACCAGGATAGTGAAGCACTAGTGTAGGCATGTACATACAGGTGTACGCACAGACATAGTATTTATACAACTGCTGCTGTAAGGGTTTATTTTTTTAATTAACTGAAAATAATAACACAAGAGCTTTTCATCATCTGGCATGAGCTTGGGTTTCATCAGCTGCTGGAAAAGATTCTCTTGAAGAAATGAAATTACAGTGTTTCTCCATGTACTTTCCATGGATTTCAAAATAAACACAGGTATATGATCATGCCAGTTAATAGACAGATGTAGATAAAGTTACAGGTCTTGATACATCTAGAAAGAGGCTGCAGAGCTAGACACACAATCTGGCTAACACATCATATTGGCTATGGCCAGAATACTCACTTTAAAAAAAAAAGTGAAGCATCAGTGAAAAGAACAGGGAAGGGCAGTTGCAAAGGGGGCCCTTGGCCTACCTGCTGCACCTGGATATTGTATTGTACAACACATGGCATAAATGAATTAATTATTTGATGCTGCTTCTGCACATCCACATTTCTCACCACGTCAAGTTTCTCAAACAGAACAATGCAGGAGAGCAGGAAACTACAAATGATACAAAGACTTCAGAATTGTTTTTGCTCTATGCTCCACTTTACATGTCAGCAGCTTCACTGTGAAACAGTGAATCACCTTCTCCATCCCTCCCTAAAATGAAAAATTTACAAGATGATAAGCAACAACCCTGAGTATAAAACTTATCTTTGAATTGCAGCCCATACTAAATAACAGCAATGTCAATTGCCACTTTGTCTTTTCTTCTCATATGGAATCTTCACAGTCCATGGTCTCTTGAACTGACCGATTATAAAAAAAAAAAAAAAAAACAAAAAAAACCCAAACAAACAAAAAAAAAAACAAAAAAAAAAGGAGGGTTACAACCAGGGCCTTTTTTTGGTCCCAAGGAACCTAGAAGTTCCTACCTCTTTTCCCCACTTCATGCTTCAAAACACATCAACTCGATACATACTTTTGCTAATTGCTCAGAAGACGATTTCACAGGTTTCAGGGTGTAGCAAAGAGAACAAAAGGGATTTCACCATTGCTTTGATTCCTGGCAAGGTCAGTGCAGTATTTAAATGTGATTATTTAATGATATATTAGGTCACTACCACATTTTTGTAAGTATAATTAAACTAGTAGGGTGCCTAAAAGCTTTTTTAAGACTTCTTATTCATTATTTTTTACATTAAAGAAATAATACTCTCAGTAATGGATTGACATTAAAGAGAGATTGAAGCTTTCCACCCATTCCAATAATCTGATTAAGAAGAAAAGAACTTTGGAACTACTGATAAGAAAAAGAAACAGCCCAGTCTTCAACTGTCTCAGACACAAGATGACAGCTGTACGTATGTGAAGATGGAAATAAATTAATTTCTAGGAGGATGTTCATGCACATGAGCATTGGCAGATCTGATGTATTCTGTCTGGAAGAATCAGGACTAGTTGCATATGGGTATCTATTCCACTAGAATTATTCTTTGGGGCACACATTCCTGCAATAATTCCTTTCCATCTCCACCTTCAGAACTATTAAATCTTATTTATTTTCCTTCACCTTCTATGCAAGTCAACATTTTTGATGTTGCACAGGACAATGTCTCGAGAGGTCTCCACTTATACTGATAAACATATCCCTTGTGTAATGGAAAATGTGGCATTCCAAATGATTGCAAAAGTAGAGACAGGCAAATAAATCAGACATAAACCCACATCTATCCCTGTTCAGTGTAAAAAATTGTCTATGAAATATGTTATTAAAGATCAAGGCAGGTTACTATGTTGTCAGCATGGTGAGTCTTTGATATGAAACTGAGGTTTTAAGTTGGGATTCTGCTTCTGCTATACAAAGCAAAAAGAGGCTTTACCTACAAGAGAGAACAAGGCCAAATACATCTCAGCTATGTGAGCATCACACACCTTCATAACCTGTGGTAACATCCTGCTCTACATGATGCCAGAAACATTCTTAGAGAAAGGATTTTGCAGTAGGTTTCATTAAGTAGACTATGATAAGATGCTCAAGGATAAATTAACAACAAGAATCTGAAGCTCTGCAAAACAGCGACCAAAACTGGCAATATTAGAAACCAAACCACTAGTAATTTGTTAAGTAATTTGTCTTGCTCTGGCTAGACTCACTCAGAGTTACTGTCAACGTAAGCAAGTAGTAAACAAGCACTCCAATGGCAGGCACAGAATTTATAGCATCGTCGACATTGTAGGTGTCTACTGGCAGGTAAAAAGAGTAGTCTCTAATGAAAAAAAGATATTCAAGGAAGCTCTGTTTCTTTAATTTGGCATAAATATAGGTGGAGGATTTCTTCACATTTTAAATATCACACACATGTGTCACATTAAGCTAATGTTTTGGACACTCTGAAGGAGTTACCTGTATGACCTAAGCATCAGCCATGAACAGTCCTACAGTGTGGACACTCAGGTAAAAGTACCTCAAAGAAAAACACTCAGGAGCAAAATAAAACACGTACTAAAGTTAATTTCCAAACAATACAGTAAAAATAGGATCAGGCATATCAAACTGTTTCTTCCATTTGTGAAGTAAATATTCTAATTTGAAATATAGGCAACTAAGAGAACTGAACTGAAATCACTTCAACTACCGTAATAAACATGTCATGCAGACAAATGAAATAGACGGGGAGATGCAACTGATGAGTGATGGTGGAGAAGACACGCTTTCAGTAAATAAATTAGCCTTCTACCAAGACAAGTATCTGCTAGGGTCAAATATGTCTCAGGATGTCTGATAGTGCTCTGATTCTCAATGAACTTGCTCCACTGCCCAGGGATACAGCATGTCCTGCACAATACACGGGCACAACTGAGTAATCCCATCAAGTAGTCTGCTTGAAGGAAAGTGAAAAAGATTCCTCAATAAATTACTGAAGCAGCAATCAGACATCTGACTAGTGCCTGCAAGTTCAGAGGTGAATGAACTGAAAAGGGAAATAATTTCAAAGGGCCATTCATACTTGGACATCTAGTGAACCCTAAGGACTATAAAGAAATGGCTTTTTTTTTTTTTTTCCTGAAAAACTACTAACATCCCAAGGATGCACTGCCTCACAATAACTTTTTCACTGTCTCTTGTAGGTAAGAAAGTTGACTCCTGCTCACATACTCCACTGATTCAGCAGAGGTAATAGCAGTCTAAACTTTTCAATGAGGTATAATAATTAGGAGTCTGAATGACTGTGTTCAGTATGCTCATTCAGTTCTTTTAATCTGCTTTGCCCAGCATGTCTCACATTAAGGACTCAAAGCTTGCAAATCTTTCCACTCCACTGCACATGATTTGTAAGCAATAGGAAAAAAGCCAGACAGAAACATCTTGTTGTTCTAGGCACAATCAAAGCCCCGGGTCACAACAGAAACATCAAGTTCTAATAGAGGAACAGGAATCAGACAGGAACTTGACAGCTCTGATCCTTCTCTACTCATAATAGAACTGCAAAAATTAAAATAATACCTTCATTCCTCTTAAAGCCTTTGATTCAAGGAAACTCAAATTCGTATTCCACAAAAGGAGCAGAATATTATTATATGCACCAGGGTACCCATAAGCAAGTATAAACACACACACACACACAGGTAAGGAGTCTATTACTGTATTCTCTAACTCTCCATTATATATGAATCATAGAACGGTTAGAGTTGGAAGGAACCTTAAAGATCATCAACAAGGCACAATTATCAGCCTCTTGTACCGGTACTGATATTGGGATTTCTATGAAGAAAGCTGTATGCCTGCCTGAACATGTCACTCCCACTTTCCCCAAACTACTTGACAATATGCAGTTCGGTCACTAGGGTTTACAGGTCTTATTATTCAGTTTATAGATCTCCATCCTCTGCTACACATCTGTGCTGGATACAAAGGATATGTTCCCATATCAGATGTCAAATTCCAGCCTGAAACTTGATCAACACTGAGTGAGAGTTCTTCCTCATCTCCCACACCATTACTGAAGTAACATTTCTGTCAAGAGATTCCACACTTTCCCTCCCATTCTTTAGCCAGGCTGACCCCACAACACATTCCAGAAAAGATAACAGGATCATAACCAAGCTCTAATTTCTAAAGCTGATGAACAGACTTTATATTTTCTTTATAATTCAGATCATTACTTAAACAACAGCAAAAAAAACCACCCAAAACCCTACCCCCTACAACTTAAGGGAACAAATATTAAAAACATTAACTGCTATAACTGGATGCTATATACTGAAGCTCTTTGTATGTGTGCATAATTTCTGTTTTAATTGTTTGAAACATCTTATCTCTACTCAATTCTTCACTTGAATTTTTACCAACTCCTCGTTTCAGGGAGGGTGATGCCAGATGCAGCAACAGCGCCCTCTGTCCGATGCAGAGAAAGTGGCATTTAATGCCTCTACCCTTCCAGAGCTACCAATGTATTTAGTTAAAATCAAACAAAAATACATATTTGCTTGGCAATACTTTGGCACCCAGAGTTCCACTGATAACGCAGTTTTAAAAAGATTTTTATTCCTCCTGCACACATCCCAGTACGTTTTAAAATTGCTAAACGCGAGATTTGGTTTTGCTCTGGAAAAGTAAATGACAAGTCACTTCAAGCTTTTTGAAAGTCTTTTTTTTTTTTTCTTTTCAAATCTCCCTCTTTAATCATCTCCGCAAGAAAAGCCAATTGCAGCTCTTACCAGCTTTCTTTCCCCGACATGCAAAAGCACTTGCTGGTTTTCCCTTCCCCACTCCTGGAGCAAAGTGTCAATGTGGAAACTAGATTTCGAAACAGGAGCACAAACACAAACACAAATTTTCGAAGTTTTTTTACACTTTTATTTTGCCTCCATGTTTTCCCAGCTGTTCCGCTTAGAAGACAATAAAAAAACCGGCCTGCAAAAATCATTACAAATCAAGAGACTTGGAAAACTACAGCCCGAGGAGGAGGAGGAGAAGGATGTGACTTTGACTTACCAATTTCATCCAGCTGTATATTTTCCTACTTGCTTTTTTACAGCAGCTGAGCTCAGTGCTCAGGAACGTCCACCCCGTGTCAGGGAGCCAGGCGGAGCGCCGATCCCCGGGCTGGATGCTGCAGAGCGGAGCTGGGCTGGCGGCGGGTGCGTGCGCTCGCTCGGACCCAGATCAGGAACTGCTTCCCATTCCCCAGCCCCGCTTCCAGCGCTGCAGGCTCCGGGAGGCAGGGCCGGCCCCTGCTACTGTGCTGCGATTTCTTAAAGGGACAAGCTCCGGCCTGGCAGGAGCGCACAAGAACCGGGAGCTACCGGGGCTGCCCGGGGCGGCGTCTGGAGCCGGAGCGGCGGGAGGGGTGGGCTCACCGCCTCCGACCCGGGCGATAACCATGGCAATACGAGGCGGTTTCCTACGTGCCTTGGGAACAAGAACAACGCTCTTCGACGCGGCTTCTCGTTCGAGGCTCTCAGGTGTCGTGCGGTTTGTTTTTTGTTTGTTTGTTTGTTTGTTTGTTTTCTTTTTGCTTCCTTCACACCCTCCGTGGGTGGGAATCACGACACGGCGAAGGAGGAGGCGACCCTGGCCGAGCCCCGCGTTTCTGCGGACCCCTGGCGCAGGGTCCCGTCTGCGGCGGGGGCCCCGGTGGGTGCAATGCGTCCACTCCACCCGCTCCCCTGCTCTGCGCTCTACACTGCGGCACAGCAGCTCCAGCCCACGGGCTGCAGAGGCACTATAATTAGGGATAGCCCCTGGCAACTCGGGTCATTTTGATCTGAAGAGATTTTTTTTTTTATTCCCTGTAACGGAGAGGATATGACTTAACTAAATAAAAAGCCTTCATTTCCTAGTTATTCCTCCTCAGTCATTCTCGAGATAGCTTTGAGCCCATATAAACCACTGTTTCTAGCATGTTTTCTGCTTTCTGACTTCACTTTCAACTATATCTGATATTAATAGCTAGATTAATATGTGGGAGTCATCTGCCTCGTGTGTTTTGCTGTCTGCAGTGGAAGAAACCACATCTTCTGTTAAACAGTAACGCTGAGATTCAGAGATAGTAACACCATCTGCAAAATCTCTCTCTCTATCTCTTTTTAAACTCCTGGAAATATATCGTTTGCTCTCCGTATGTGTAAGTCATTTGTTTTCATTATGCTAACTGAACTCCCATGATGACAACACCAATCAACACTTATCAAAATGCAAAGTCATACATATACAAATATGTATATATTTAATGGCACAACCAGAGAAAGCAAGTTACAGAGAAAAAAGATCACCTTCAAACTGGCAGGTCAAAACAAACAAGATGAGACCAAGTCACTACTGTCCTGTCCTCTCTGCCTTCTCATACCCTAGTGTACAATAAGCACAGAAAGGGTACAAACTGCTAGTAAGTCCATGTGACTTCTATTTCTTTGGTTGTATGGTAAAAGGACATGGGTACAACTCCAAAGGTGAATCCAGCCCTTTTAATGTTAACGGTCCTTCACAAACAGGCTCAGTAGGTGTCCAGTAACTACTGGCATGTATACCTTCTATCCTGGAAGCAAAGTAGCCATTTAGCCACACTACTAAATCACAATCTTCAGCAGAATTAGCCTTGCACTAAACCACGGGGACCCATGAGCGTTCCTCTAGCATGAGCTGTACTATGTTTCTGCCTTTCTCAGCATAAAGCCTGGGAAAGTTTTATATGATTTACACATGCAAACTATACGTGATGCACAGTAGACGAGATTTTATAATTTCAGCAGTCCTCCCCTCTGTTCACACATTTCCATTAGTCTATTAGTCCTCACTTTTCACTCACATCTCTGCCTACTACTTTTTGCATCTCATCCTCCAAGTCCCTGCCCCTTTACTCCGTGTTTCCCTCTTCTACATTCTGCTCTTCTGCAGCTGATCTTCACTGCAGAGCTCCACCTAACTGTCTCGGTTTCGCCTTCTCCTCTCTATACTGTCAGTTTCTTATTGGAAAAGGAAAGAAGAGCTGAAAGGAGAGGTGGGAATGATTAACTGATTCCTTCTCTTGCTTCTCTCTCCTTCTCCAGCCAAGGTTCTGGAGCCAGAGACCTGTACCCAGCCCTAGAAACTAACCTGCAGGAGCAGGCCAAGGAACAAGGGTCAGGTAGGCTTGTGTTACTGGCACCGTCTCCCTTCTCACCTCATCACACTGTACCATTTAATATGATACAGTGTAACCAAGATAAATGGCCCTTGTCTTGTTCATTAGTTAAAAGTTAACAAAACACTTATCTTTAAGACAAAGCTGGTCATCCATTTGATGCCTCAGCTAAGGTTATTCTGATTTGTTCAAAACAGGTGAAGTCTGTCTACAAGACAACAGGGTAAAGTGCTACAGTGGATGGGGATTTGAATGGCAAAAACACCAAGAATGGAGAGAAATCAGGGCTTGGGGAGAGCTAAAGCGATGCTCCATTGCTACACACACACAAAACAAGAACATGCAAAACACAAGAATGTACCCAGCAGGAAACAGACTTGTGCCACTGGCCCAGAATGATCTAACCACCATAAATGCTAAGATAAAAAAAGAGTCTCCACTGTTCTTTACATATGTTCCTCCTTACACTCCTCATAATCCCATGTGATAGCTACCCTCCCCCCCGCCCCCTCACTGCAGCATCTGGATTGACATTGACAGAACATTGTCTAATGCTTACAGCACAAGTCCTGGCTTCTATTACTAGCTGTAGGAAAAATGTGTGGTATATTAAACAAAATAAAGGACATAGAATTCGAATTCTGCTGCATGCTTCGATATTTCATCAGCAGTAAATGAAACTAGATAAATCTCTGATTCTTTCTGTGACTCTGTTTCCCCAATAACAAAAAAGTACATTAAACTATGTTGTTATGTAATTCAACACTTATATTAGTAACAGCCAGAGAAGCCAGCTTTTTATTATTAAATACTGAATTGCAGATACCTCAGTGAAAACTGAAAAGCATTGCAGTTTGCAAAAATGCTTGATTCTGCAGAGCAATCCCCTTGCACAAGAGGTGACATTTAATAGAAGCTATTTTGGTAGCTTAGCTTATAGGGGACAGCAAGAGTCATGCCAAAATTATCAAGAAAGAAAAAAGGTATGTTTCTTTTTCTAAACAGTGTATCCCATAAGGTCTACATCCCAAGACAGCACAAACATGCTTACAAAGGCAGCTCATTTTGAATTTAGGAATAAGACCATTAAAGAATTCACCTGCCTATTTTAGGCTTGGATGACCAAGATCAAAACCAAAAAGCTATAGTATAAGGGACCTTAATAGTAACGAGTGAAAAGGCAAGGGGAAAGGGACATACAAACCAAATAGATTATTTGCTACTCAAAAACAGATTCCTTATAGAATGCAGAAGCAAAATCTTCTGTGAGATGTTGCTCCACTTCTGGAGATACCAACTGTTTGTTAGATCCCTCGTCAAAACAAAAGGACAGGGGTATACTAATCTAACAACAAAAGTGCCCATTGTGAGAGGAGACCCAGTGCCAGGCTGCCTGCTCCATCTGACAATGAGCTTAAACACCATGCCTCTGTGAGCTGGGCTGCATGCCTTGCCTGACACCACCACCCAGTGCAGCTACAGGGTCAAAGACTTCTGCTCAGTCACCACAGGCTACAGAACCAGCAAGACTTTCATACCGTCCCTACAAAGATTTTTTTTGCACATTTCCCAGTCTCTAAAATGCCACACAATGTTTTGAGCATCTCCTGAGTGTGACATGCTACTGTACACTGACATTGGATGTAACATGGTGATGGGACCATCACTAACCTTACTTATTAGAGCCACGGGAAATTCTGTCCCCTCTCTCTGAGGGGCTGAAATGAGGTATATATAGTCAATACAATGCAGACATGCATATGTATTCTTTTAGTTAATATAATTCTTCTGAAATTATTTTTGTCTTTGGGTTCAAACCACATCATCAGATCTAAGGGGTGGATTCCACTCCCACTGACTTCCTGATGAATAAGAATGGAATTACCCTCCAATTCAGGGATATATAAATTGCAGATTAAAGCTTTTCCATCCTAACTCACATCTTTAATGTGTTAATACAGCAGTTTGAGAACTTGCTTTGAACTTTAAAAAAAGGAGGGACCTGGACAATGCTCATGTGAAATAATGTTCATTACTAATTAAAAATTAGAACTATTCGTGCTGCAAAGTTGTTTTCTACTTCATGAATCGCAATGCTTGTACACACCTCTGTGTACATATATGCATTTACACGTGCATGCATGCAAGCGTTTGAGTGAAACTGTGACAGAACTTACTGTTTTTAAGGTTAGCTTGCATCTTATGTACTGTTGGTGCACTTCCTTTTCTGCAACATTCCTGACACCATGAGAAAATATGTTTTAGTTAGCTGCCAATACAAACCCAGCACAAACATCTATTTTTGGTGGGTTTGTTCTCTCAGTTTAAAAAAAAAAATAGTTAAAAGTGAATAAATTGGTTCCTAGAACCTAACCCTTATCAGATCCATAAGAGTTGTGCAGTTAAGAAAAGTTATGGCCTTCAACATGAAGATAATGTTCCTTGACAAAGCCTTAAATGAATGTACTACCTATCAAACTACTTCTGCCAATTGTGCTTAAATAAAAAGATTTGGTTTCTACATTAAAAAATGGCCCATACCACAGAATTTTTCTCAACTACAACTACCTCAAAATCTGTATCCATCATAATAAGATGTAAGATGTTGGTTTGGACCTTTCTGGAGATGGCACATTTCAATTTCATCCTGCGTATTTTCTGTTCACAGCTCTTTCTCTTTCACTGGCTTCTCAAGCCCATTATAACCCGATCTCCTGTATTTGTCAAGATTTAGTGAGTGGTCTGCCCAAGTTGTTTGCTGACAAGGAACAGGGAAAACCAAAAGAAAAGCCAATTGCTGTGACTTGGCTAACAGCTATGGAAAGAAGAAAAAGACATTTTCTCTTCAGAAAGAAGGTTTCAAGCTCTTAGAAAGCAAAATTCAGAGACTACTCCATCTGAAGGAAAAAAGAAAAAAAATGTGGAAATTTTACAGGGATTGTCTCATTTCTCCCTTTAGTTTTGCTTTGCATTTCTCAAACATTTTGAAAGTGCAACTCTGTTTTCAGATAACAGCCAAACTGAAACCCAGATCCCTCAAAGCAAGGGAGACAGAATGAGCCAGAATTAGGTTAAATTTCATTTGCCAGCAATTAAGATAGTTACCAGTCCCTGACTACTATAAACACTTGTAACCAGCAGCTTCACCCTGACTTCATTTGTCTGCCTTGAAGGAACTTGGGTTGTGCTCTCATCTAACACCTTATGACCATTTTGAACCTACTCATAATGCTTTCTTGGGAACAACAGACCAGACTTTCAGAAAAAAAAAAGAATTCAACTAAACTTTAGATTCTTTCAGTTTATTCCTGCTTTTCAGTTAGCAAAATAGAGGGCAATGATTTGTAAAAGGGAGTCTTCCTCTGCTTTCCTCATAATTTTTTGAACACTTCCTTCTGTTCTGTATATATCTTCTCATCTTCCAGAGAAATCATTTTTTTTTAAAGGTTATTTATGTTCTAGCAAATAGTCACCTTACAGAAAATACACCATGCAGACAGGTGTGAAACAAACATTAGTAACCACTTGATGTTGGCTTTGTGTACTAAATAGCTGAACTAAGGAGGGCTGGAGTAAACTTGTCCCTAGGCAGCAGCAGCAGCTCCAACAAAAGTCTGTTTAATAACATTCCTCAACATTTTTCATTTGAAGGCCTTTCTTGCCTTTTTGAAAAAAATCCAAAGACTACCTTGGGCTGCACCGCAAACTAGGCTTTCACTAATAATAATTTTAAAATTAGTTTGGGCTCTGAATGGTCTGTGTTTCTTTTCCTTTTATTCCCCTGATTTATATGTATGGATTTGTTTAGTTGCATGGCGGGGAGGGATGTGTGGGCTTTTTTAAGTTTTTGGAATTGTTTAGGAAATGTGTGATGTTGTACTGACCATCATTTAATTAGTGATGATCTAGATCAACATGTCTTGTTCCAACCAAGTTCACGGCATTAAAGCAGTGAGAAATAAAGTCAGTCTCTAGCTATGAACACGCAGACCTCAGAGACTTCCAGAATAATCAAAGCAATCTCTATATAAAGAACCAGGGAAAGGGAAAGGCTATTTCTACTTCTTATCCTGATATAGGATATAGGCCAGACCTTTTACTCTGTTTGACTTCCAGTAGGAACAAAACCAGAGTGAAAAAGTAATGGCAGTTTTTTAACGGCCCTTGTGACTCTGCAGTCTATAAGCTTATTGAGGTATGTTAAGACTCTCATGTCAACTTAGAACAGCCTTGGGGTTTTGTAAATGATATTTGGCTACTTATGGATCCTGAAACATCTGCTTAGCAGGCAGGGCGCTCCTGATAATATCCTCTTTATAGCACCAGTGACAGATCTATTGCACTGCTCCTATTCCACCTAGGAAACTCACTTCCTTTGAAAGGGACTTCGAGGTAGCCAGTTCTGTGTGCTTCTAAGTGGGTGGTAGCATCTCGGTGGAAAAAAAAGAGCTGGAGCAACAAGTCCTGGCTCCATCTGTGGTACTGGGCAGAGGACAACATTTGCTTACTGTGAGTTCTTTGGAGAAGACTAGAAGGATTAGTTACGGTTGGTGTGGCTTGCTAAACTCTGATTATTCATGTCCTCTGAAGTTTACATGCAAACTAATTAGCAACACTGATCCTTTAGTAAGAAGCTGGAATCAATTAGGAAGGCAGCTGACCTTATTATAACAATTAATTGCAAATGACATTTTGTTTCAGTACTTGATAGCCAAGCTCTTCATTCTGGCTTTGGTGTTTTGTTGTTAGTTTTTTTTTTTCCCTTACGCCACTGTTAACCCACCCTGATTTTTCCTGGACATAACCTCCACCACAAAGAATCTGTCCCATTTGTGACACACAATTTCCTGGAGAATACTTGACTTTCTTTGCAGGAATTCCTGTATGCTTAAGACTCCTGGAAACAACACAAAGTTCCTACAGAAAGGTATCTGCCTACTTCTAGGCAAAGGATGCTGAATTTCTCTCCTGGAAATCTGCTTGACTGTGAGGGTGAGGACAGAGGAGATGAAAGGTGTAAGCCATCTTTGTTGTACTTGGCAGGATGGTTCAGTTCACTGGGAACGCAAAGTGCCGGTGCTTCAGTGGGGTGCTAAGTAGTACATGTGTCATTACCAGAAAGATTGAGTTGCTCTGGAGACAAAAAAAAACATTGGTCTCTCTCTGAAACAGTTGACTGGGATATGAAGAAGGGCACGCCCAGATTCTGCAATTCCATCACCGTAGTCTGAGCCAGAAGGAGACTTGGTGTATGCCAAGAGAGCAGCACATATTTAACTAGGTAGTGGCCCTGATTCTGTGCAAGATATTTACACACAGCAATCGGACTCCTAAAATCATTGCTCCTGAACCACTACACATGCCAGAGAAGAAAGTGATCATCTTGAGCGATGTAGCTAATGAAGAATGAATCAGTCAGTTTTCAAGAAGACTTCAAAGATGTAAAATGGTAATATTTTAAAATTATGGAGAGTAAATATGTTCCTCTTGAATACATATTCATACACAGCTAGAGAACTGGAGTTGTGAGCAAAACACCGTACTTTGTTTCAGGTAACAGAATCAGAAGTTTAGCATTTGTTATTTTTTGTATTGGCTGTCTGAGGTTCTAACAGCTGTGGGAACTATTTAGGATGCTGACAGAGGGGCAGGATCATGCCTATGTAGACAACTGCAGGAAACTTACTGCTCACTTCAGCATAAGTACAACTGAGTCTGAGCCCTGACAACTGATTCATCACTGCCCTGCTGCTTGGTGTACACGTTTACATCAGGGTGAAGCATGCACCACCTTAACTCAGCCACACTTTACACTCCCATTGCATTCATGTAAATACAGAGTTCGTGGCAGTGGACAACTGGGTGACATGACTTCACAGCATTTCAGCTCCAGTAAAGTGGAAATAACATAGGAAGAAATGGTTTCACACTCTTTTGTTTCTGCAAGTGATTGCTGCAAGCACTATGAGAGAAATTGAAAGGACACTGCAAAGGATGAGACATTAGGTATAATTAGGCTTCAAGCACAAATTGAATGCACATGCTCTTCTTAATAGACTAGAGTCCTGAAGGATTCTAAATTGCAGCAAGGAGGAAGATGCTGATACTAAGTTTTCTTCTAATTGGTGGCCACTCTGTAAGAATGAAGGAGAAGATGGAGAAAGAAAGAGGAAAAACAACGCATAAAATCAAGAACATTACTAAACTATCATTTGCAATAAGCTTATTTACTAACTTATAATAACAAATGCCTCCAGTTTAGACTATAATTATAATCAAAACCAAGTTGGCTGGCCCTCAGACTGAGTAACAGAATGACTAACACTTGTAGCATGGCCTGGATACAAGTTCTGTTCTGTTGAAGTGGTAAAGAGAACAGATAGGGTAGGAGGTTACAATATTTATGCCATTAAGTTATATGTTGCTTCTAAACACACCTGGTTTGTCTGTAGTTCGGGACAGTGAGGCACTGTTGCTGTAAGTTGAAAACAACCTTGCAATAGGTGGAAGATTCTTCTTGCCTGGTGTATGTAGGTAACATACAGAAGGTCAAAAGAACAACAGCAATACCTAAAATCCTGTTCCCTGGTATTCTGTTCCTCTCCCGCTCCTCACATGCAAATCAGAACTAACCTGGATGGTATATGCAGTTTCTGATTTGCTCTTCTCTCTCTCTGTGTAGGTCTCTGTATTCAGGTCAGGTCCTCATCATGTAGGAAGAGCCCACCTTCAGATGAGTTAGTACAGCTGTTTTGACTGTAGAGATGGTCTTCTGGAGAAACAACTGCAATTAAATAGTTCCTTTTAGCTTTCTATCAATGTAAAATGCATCTCCAATGTTTTTTTTTCAGAAAATGCAAGGTAGTAGGTACTATTTGGGCACATAAAGGCAAAAACACCAAGGCTTATTTGCTGACGCACTCAACAGTGCTCTTAATACACTCTAAAATCAAACCCAATATGAGTATCTCACACGTACCATTGTACCTTCAACATTGATTACATCTGCATTGTAGACAAATTGTTGATTGGTCACTCTACAAATTGAGTTTGGGGATCATAAGTGATCACTGACAGAGAAAAAGAAATAAATTTGCCTGCACAGAGTGTGATTAACATATACAAAGACAGTTTTCAGCTGATGCAGAACTGTTTGCTTTGGCTTCTTTGTATCAGCTGCTTTAGACAGACTTCCAGGACTTAGCAGGAAATCTGTTACAAATTATTTACTTTTATCATTCAGTTAATTTTCTTGTTGTTGGGTTTTTTTCATTATTTTTTATTAAAGCCAAATGATTGTGCTCCAGGACATTCCACAAATGCTGCTGTTCTGTCGTTGTAGGAAATACCATTAAAGCGACCTTTTCCTTGTTTGCTTCCCATGGCATTTAACTAAGCTGTTTTAAGAGAAACATCATTAAAATTGTCAATTCCTCCATGGGTGCCTTAAGATTATTCATAGAAACTGTAGTCTTTGGGGAATAACAGAAACACAAGGCCTTGTTTTTCCTTCATTAACTCCATTTTTCTCTAAAGTAACTATATCAACTTTAACACAGGTCTATTAACACTGGGCAAATCCAGGCCTTTTTTTTTTTCTCTGTAAGAATTTGACACTAGTGAAATTAGAAACATTGGAGTGAAGTCCTCTACTCAACCTCAAATTATATATAGCACAGGAAGCAATTCTACTGCTCCCCAACAAACCTTTCACCATAGCTCCTGATTTTTGTCCTGACATAACTTATTTTAAGAGGATGTGGGACAGCACATCCCAAATAGTACTTGGCCCAAAATAGTAAGTGCTAGCTGTGATCACAGTTCTTGAGCTGTTTTGAATCAGTCATGAGAAAATAAACAGATTAAGGTGAACCAGAGCACAGAACAGTTAAGGCTGGAAGAGATCTCCGGCAATCACCTGCTCCAAAACCACTGGTCAAAGGAGGTTCAAACAGAGAAGGTTGCTTGGGGCCCCATCTGGTCAGATTTTGAGTACCTCTATGCATGGAGCCTCCACAACCTCTCTGTGCAAGTTGTTCCAGTATTTGATCATGCGCATATTAAAAAAAGTTTATTCTTATGTTTAAATGGAATTTCCTGTATTTCAATTTGTGCCCAAAAACTCTTGTCCTGCCACTGGGCACCACTGAGAAGCATCTGGCTCCATCTTTTTTACTCCTTCCACCATCAAGTATTTATACATATTGAAAAGATCCCCTCAAGCCTTCTCCTCTCCAGAATAAACAGTTAGAGGTCTCTCAGTCTCTCCTCATGTTAGATGTACCAGCCCTTTAATCATCTTTGTGGCCCTTTGTTGCACTCTATCCAGTATCTCCAGCTCTCTCTTGCTCTGGGGAACCCCAGAACTGGACATAGCACTCCAAATGTGTCCTACCAATTCTGAGCAGAAAGGAAGGATCACCTCTCTTGACTTGCTGGCAATGCCTTTCCTAATACAGGCCAGAGGTTGTTGGCCACCTTTGCCACAAGGGTACAGACTCATCTTCAACTTCTTGCCTGCCAGGTCTCCAGGATCTTCTTTGCAAAGCTGCTTTCCACCTGGTTGGCCCAGCCTGTACTGGTGCATGAGGTTATTTCTCCCCAGGAACAGGACTTGCCATTTCCCTTTGTTGAATGTTACAAGATTCCTACTGAGGTACCTCCAAACAGCAGTATAACCATCTGGTCTATCAACCATTTTTCCCAGTTTTATGTTGTTTGCAAACTTGCTGAGGATGCACTTGGTCCCATCATCCATGCCATTAATGAAGATGTTAAGCAGTTTTGGATCCCTGTACTGACCCTGGGATACATGATTTGTGTAGCCCACAGGCGATCTTTTTGCTGCTGACCACAACCTTTTGAGGCCAGAAGCTCAGCCAGCTACTAAACCATGTCACTATTCACTTATCTAGCCCACATGTCATCAGTTTGTCAATGGGATGTTATGTGAAAGTGTCAAAAGCCTTACTGAAATCAAGATAAACAGCATCTACTGTTCTCCCCATATGTACCAAGCCAAACATCATCTCATTATAGAAGGCTATTAGGATGGTCAGGCATGATTTCTCCTGATAAATCCGTCCTGACTACTCCCAGTGATCTTCTTGTCCATCATATGTTTCAAAATGGTTTCTAGGATTGTTTGCTCCATCACCTTCCCAGGGATTGATTTGGGGTAGTACTTCTACAGTGCTCCACCCTGTAGTGCTCCAGATCCTCCTTCTTGTCCTTCTTGAAGATAAAAGTGACAGTTGATTTCTTCCAGTCCTCAGGAACCTCCCCCTGTGGCCATGACCTTTCAAAACTAATCAAGAGCAGCTTCATAATGACATCAGACAGCTCATCAGGTAGCATTCATGGGTGTATCCCACCAGGTTCCACAGACTTACCTTCTTATGTCGGGTTTATTTAAATATTCCCTAACCCGATCTTCATCCATCAAGGGTAAATTTTCCTTGCTCCTTTCTTTGCTGCTTGTCTCAGAGACCTGGGATTTCTGAAGGTATTTCCAGTAAAGATGACAATGAAGAAGGCTTGAGTATCTCATACTTTCCTGTGTCCTTTGTTACCAGGTTCCCTAGACAATTCAACAGTGGGTCTACTCATCTTCCTTTTGCAGCTGATCTCCCTTTAGACACATTTTTTGTTGCCCTTCATGTTCTTTAGCAGATTCAACTCCAGGCAGGCCTTGGCTTTCCTTATTCCATCCCCACACATTCAGATAGTATCTCTATATTCCTCCAGGTCACCTGACCCTACTCCCACCTCCTGTAAACTTCCTTTTTATGTTTCAGTTTAGGCAGGAGCAGTTTGCTTATCTACAGAGGCCTCCTGGCACCTCTGTTTCATTTCCTGCTCATCAGGATCAACTGTTCTTGAGCTTGGAGGAGGTGATTCTTGAAAATCGATTGTCTCTCATGGACCTCTCTTTTCTCCAGGACCATGTTTCATGGGATTCTTTCAAGCAGGTTCCTGAAAAGGCCACAGTCTGCTCTCCTGAAGTCCAAGGTTGTGATCCTGTTTTTTTTCTTGCTCCCTCCTTTCAGGATCCTGAACTCTATCATCCCATGGCCACTGGAGCCAAAGCTACCCTTGACTTTCATATCCTCAACCCTTCCTCCAAACAACTTCCTTGTTTGTAAATACTAGGTCCAGTAGAGTGAATCCTCTCTTCAGCTCATTCATTATCTGTGTTGGGAAGCTGTTATCATTCTAGAAACCTCCTGGATTTCTTGTGTCCTGCTGTGAGCTGTGAAGATTTCCCAAATGCCTGAAGAAGGTCTTCTTTACTTGTTCTTTACAAAGGATTGCTCTCGTATTGCCCGCTAATTATGACTCACAAGCTCTCAACTGGCTCACCATCTATCCCCAGGATGAGGTAGTGTAAGCAGATGCTGTCATACACTGGAGAATCATTTCACTGTAACATCAGGCTCTTCTTCAGTCGCAGTTTGTCCTTCCTATGCTTTCCGGCGAGCACTTGCAAATGCAAAGATATCCCATTCTGGGAGGTCTAATGCCCATTTAAAGCAAAACCATAGTTGAGAGTCAACTTAAATCAACCAGTTTCCCTGAAAACTGCAGTTCCTTCCCAGTCTCCAGTCTTGCTGCCTGAAACACTTCACCACACTGACACATTAGGCCACAATTTAAGAATTGGATCTTTACCTTTCTAGAAAGAAGTTGCAACTAAACCTTTCCATCTCATGAATGTAGAGAACCCCTCACATGGTCCTGATTACCCTAGGGCTCTCTGCTAAACGTTACTTCCATTCATTCACTGTGTTAGCACTTCATGATTCAGTCTTTCCTTATATTTCCTAAAGAGCTATCCTTAGTCATGCAATTCACATGGAATTACATCTTCTGGTCCCTGAGTCTAAACATAAGGTAGCTTACCCTATGACACTTGCAATTGTAGCCATTTTTCATTCTGATCAACTGAAACTGAATATGAACAGGTGACCAAATCTTTGTTTAGCCACATGTAATAACTATAACCTTACTTAACAAGCAGGTCTGCTTGTTTCTTTGGTACTACTTTTGGTCTGAAGCACTAGCTGGTTGATTTTGCACTCATGTCTGCCTCCGTCAGTGCCACAGCAACTCGCTATGCAATGAAGTGATCCTCGCTCATTTTCCAAAAACCTTCTGTGCATATTTTAGCCATGTCAATGTGTAGTCACATAACTAACCCCTGTCCTGACTAGTGACAGTGTTTCTGCAATAGCTGATGTCCACTAAAAGAGGGAAAGGCAAGGCAAAAATTAATAAATACATGAATCAACAAAGTAAAGTGGCAGAAGTAAAAACCTTTGATGATACCAAGTAAGGATGCGGCTTTTTTAATGGCATGAGCTGAGTCACTCACAGCTCAACCACTTATGAATAATGGGGTCATCCGAAACACACAGAAATAAAAACTTTATAGCACCTTACAGCTGTGTTCATTCATTCATTCACTCACTCACTGACTTTGTCTCACAAGGATATATAAAATCCATTCCTCATTTTAACAGAGAGAATAAAAATACTCTGTTTACATTTTCAGCCAGTGGTACAGCCACTGGTATTTCTACTAATTAATCTAGATAGCTGGAAAACACACCAATTTTCTTTTTTCTTGAGCCACTCAATCCATAATGAGAGAATTCATTTGAGACTGAAACTCTGTAGGAGGCGGCTAGATTTAATGCAAGGGAGAGTGAGTCTGATGTCAAGATTCTCTATCAACTTCTCCCCTTAACTCTTTGATGCTGCTGAAAAAATTGCATGGGGATAATTTTTTGAAAGGGCAGGAAGAGTTTGCCTTGGGAAGTGTGTTACTATTTGTCTGTTCTCAGCTGAACTGTACAGTGAATTTGAGAAGTTATTATTCTGGAAGGGACATGGAAAGGGAAAACTGTGCAGTAAAATGGACTAGTGAAAATCGTGGTACTGCATTGCACAAAGCCTTCCAGGAATAGCACATCCATTCAAGTTGACTGTAGTCCTCAAAAGTAAGGAAACCTAGTGCCTGGCCTTTTCATATTGCAACCAGTTTGTTCTCTTGTCTAATTTCCCAGTGAGTCAAATGGGGCCAATAATGAATTCTTTTTGTTGCCTTCAGGTAGGTCTTGCTATGTAGACAGGAATACACACTACTTGCGGTGTACATAGCAGTACTCTTGTACCACAGTTTCTGTGTTTCTCTGACTTGGATTTCTTTATTAAAACATTTGCACCAGCTTCTGTCTGTTTGTTCTTGAAGTCAAAATCCTCTCTTGCTCACAGAACTGTGTCAATCCATCTTTCTGATGGCAAAGGGAGAAGAAAATGATACTGTTCAGCTGAGTTCAGGTTAGGGCCTAAGTACAGCAAGGTTTGTTCACAAAAGATATGAAATAACACCTCAGTTCTGATTAGACAAGTCACTCCCTGAAGTGTCCAAATCTCACACCTGCCAGGAGTTCTGCACACCTGGTATTTGAGTCTTGCATAAAAGCAGCACGTGATAGAACAAACAGTAACAGTGGATAACTTTTTGAAGCTTCCTACCTTAACAATGCCCAAAAGTTTGCAAGATAAACCTATTTCATAACGCTCACCCATTTGGGGTTAATAAATAGGAAAAGAGTTCAGAAAAAGCTATTGCTATAGACTTGATCTTCTGTCCTCATTAAACCTAGCTCAAAGTTTAATTCAAGGGCTGCTTCTTTACTAGTAGTCTTTACTGACTTCAACATTTTTCCACATACAAGACCAGTCATAAGAATATAAAGACCTTAAATTAAGAATGGGGTTTTTTTGCCACATCCAAATCATTAAGGTGGTCCTCCATTTTCTTCTACTTCAATGCCAGTAGAACTTTGTCACTATTCCCTTCATATTTGCTACAGCAAACGATTTGTCTTTAGATGACAAATCTACTTCTCAGAGCTGTTCCAGGAATACAAGTAATATTCCAGAAAGCTCCTCTTTCAGCTTTTGCTATTGGTATGGTTTCTGGAAAGCAGATGTGCTGTAGACCTAGATACTTTCTATTGCACCAGTTACATGCCAGTGATGGGATTGGATTTTTTTCCTGGTAGGAGAGCCATATGTTTAATACATTACACAGCCTTCTATCCAGCCTGACCTTCAAGTTTTGTCTGATAAATGAAAGCTCAAAGCTGGAGAAAAGGCATGAACAGCATTCATGCCTTCAGGCCTAATAGAAGCCTTCCAGTACCTGAGGGGTCCTACAGAAAGGCTGGAGACAGTCTGTTTACAAAGTCCGGCAATGACAGAACAAGGGGTAATGGCTTTAAACTGGAGAAGAGCAGATTTAGATTAGACATTAGGAATAAGTTCTTTATTATGAGGGTGGTGGAGCACTGGAACAGGTTGCCCAGGGAGGTGATTGAGGCCCCTTCCCTGGAAACATTCAAGGTGAGGCTCGAGGAGGCCCTGGGCAACCTGGTCTAGTTGGGGGTGTCCCTGCTGAGTGTGGGGCGGTCAGACTAGATGACCTTTGAAGGTCCTTTCTGGCCCAGATGATTCTATGATTCTATGATTCCGTTACTTCTCCATCTCTTCAAAGGAGGAAGCTATAGTCCTAACGCCAAGTTACTGGGAAAGTGGAGAAAGCCTGGCACGAAGTCCCCATCTCCTTAAAACAACATGTAACAGAACTAGGATATAACATCTGACAAGAAGCAACAGGTATGCTCCTGTGTAGTCCTCATTCATCTCAAAGGAAGTTCCTGCCTCAGCTGACACTAGGGCAGTGACCCCCTGGGGCTTTAAGAAGCATTGTCTGGCACATTATCCGTATGTAGTCCTATGTGGTTTTCTCAAAAGAGCTGGTGGAGATGGAGCAGTGAAAGAGAAGTTTCATGTAAAATTTCCTTACTTGATGCAAATATCAACCCCCTTGAGAAATAATTTGATATTCCTCAGCAAGGATACACTCCACTTTTGAAATATTTGCATTTCCTTTACTTTTTTGTAACCTTAAGAAAATTCAGGAGGAATGTGAACCGTTTTAGCTTTTGTCTTCCTATGACGGCAGAGATTTATTTATAGTTAGGAACTGGAGAACAGTTCTCACGTGGCTGCTGAAAATTGAAACAGCATGTAGGGTTTTGTTTTGTTTTGCTTTTATGACTTTGCCTCTGCAATCTGTCCCTGCGTTCCCTAAACCCTTGTTATTGTAACCAGAGCCACATTTTGCATTGCTACAATTGCAGGGTTATGTAAATTCCAAAGGCTTTAAAGGAAAGGGCCTGCAGATTCTGCTCTGGGCCGTGGGGAAGTTGACACAAACAGTTTTGCCCAACATCTAGGGAGAGGCAAAAGCACTCATAAATCACAACAGACAGGAAACCTAACTCTCAAACTCAGCATCAACCTGAAGTTTTCTAAACCTTTTGCAACTTATTGGTTTCATTTATATTGATTGTCCTCTCATTTTGATTGTTGTGCTTTGCTATGGCCATGAAAATTTCCTTCAACCACTTCTAGAAAACTTCATATGTCCTCTCTCACTTTCCACCAGCGTGTACTGGTTTACTCAGGAGAGCCAACAACAGAAAGCCCTACAGGTACAAACCTTTTCACACTCAAGGAGCCATACTTTTACAGTGATCATGAAACTATACATGTTGAAAAGCATTACTTTACTTATGAAGATTTATATCAAAAAGAAAATAACATCAAAAGAGAAAAACCATACTCACAAAAGTCAGTGAAAGAACAGATGCATCTGATTCCCTGCAAGAAGTCTTTCCAGCAAGCAGGAGTGGGAAAAAAGTGTGATACTTGTCCCGCATCTGTGTGGTTCTGAGTAACCAAGTTGTAATGCTGACACTAGCTGTGCATTTCTGTGTGGGCATGGGCAAGCCAATTCATGTTTCTGACTCTGTACTCTCTAAAAGAGGGATAATAATGCCTGAGTCAGAATCAATGTTAGAAGGCTCTGCATAAGCTCATCTTAGTCCTCAGTGTTTAGACAACTCAGCTAAATGAGAAAAATGTTTAGCCCACTTCTCCAGCCTTGTTTCTATTTCAGCTCTAAATCACCATTAGTCAAATCATGCTCAGACCTCAGACAAAACCCTAGATTACATTATTCCTGAACTATGTGGAGGTTTTGCACAGCATGATGCACCCTGATCACTGGAGTGTGCTAATGAGAACTCAGGGAAGTTACTGTTTTTGTGAAAAGGTGCAGCCAGAACTCCCTAGCCAATTCAGCTGACACTGTAAGGAAGGATGAGGCCATGGCGCCTCTCCAACATGCTGCTTTCTATAGCTGCTGAGTTCTCCAGGCCATCTTAAACTTACTGCAGTGGATATGCAAAAGCGGGACTTGCTGCATTGTTCATCCACCTCTTAGGCACAAAGACAATTATGGTAAGTTCTCAGGAAAGAAAACCAAGCAGCACTACCTCGCAGTCAGCCACTACAATCAGGTAGGTCAGTGCCAAGCCATCATAGGAAGGGACATTCCAAGCAATTTGCAAGCCATGATATTTTAAAAACTATCACTAAAATGAAAGAGATGACTTCAGCAGCAGACAATAGTTCCTACTCAACTGGTAATTATTGTCACTGCACAGGTGGTGATAGCTGTTATTATTATGAAAGCATAGCTGTTTAAATATTATTAAGAGAGACAAGACCCATTTCTGGATGTGCAACCACATGGGATCCCTGCACAGCTCAGAAGTTTCTACCAGTTTTTCATGTGAATTTATTTACTGGGAGCCAGGAACTGTTCTGTGGAGCTCTGATCCTGACTGTGACCGTGAACTTGGGCAAGTGGCTGAATACCTTTGCACTCACAACTCCTTTTGAAGCCAACTGGTGATGTGGATACTCAACAATCCTGAAAAAACAAGCCCTACAGGTCAAAGCCTGTGTCTGCTAGAGCTAAGGTGATATGGGTAACATCATAAATAGTGTAAACTTTGGCCACAAAAACTGAAGCATCCATAGCTAACAAATATTTTTGTGAATGTGGTCCTGTAATTGGCCCAGTGTAACACAACTCAGACAAAGAGGGGTGGAGTCCAAGGGACCACCTATATTAACATTTTTGGAAGAGGACATTTTATTAAGGGTCTGTGGGGAGTCAGAAACAAGCAGCCAGAATACAGAGAAAAAACAGAAATCAAAGACAGCTATATTAGACTGTCCCATTCTTAGTGCACCTGATGGCAAGTATCTGAAAACTATACATTTTACTGAACTAGGTAATGTATCGACCAAAATCGTTATTTTATTCTGTAAGTTATGTTACCTAACAGTCTAAACTCTTGAATCCTTTCCTCAGAGATGACTGTGGAATGACTGTGGAGATGACTACCCAAAAGCACTGTGGAATACAGGAAAGAAATTCTGATATCTTACAATATTTAATTCTTTAGATTTTGATCCGGAATCCAAATCAATTGATACATGCCTCTAAATGATCAGCACTGGTTCATATAGACTTTGGTATCTTACCCAAGTATTAAGTAAGGTGGAGGTTGCTTAGCTTTTGGAACCTCTGCAGTCTGCAGCCTGTAATTATTGGCCAACCAGCAGCATAGCTCCCTCCTACACCTTGTTTGTTTCCCTTAGTTATCAAAACCCTTCCTTACCTTTCATGCTTGCATATACAATAGATAATACTTGGCTCAGCACAATTAGCAAAGCAGGCAAGACAAAGGGCCACTTAGTCAGCTCTGGCATATTTTACAGAAGAGGATCTCCAAAAGCTGACACAGTTCAAGCAAAGCAAAAAAATAATTAAATACTAACAAACATAGCCAGATGGACTTCTTGAAAGGTCACACAGGCACAACGAAATAGAAGTATAACAAAATCATCTTACTAATACCAAATGACAATAGGAAAATGAAAGGCCTGTGTTGGCCTAGTGGGTCAGCGTGCTGAGAAATCTTGTTAGGCCCATATTAGAGTCTCAGGACAATCATGTTCCTCATCTGGGCAAAGAAAGGAGGGAGAAAAGGAAAAACAACTGTAACAATTCATACATAGTGGGGAAAAAATAAGCAAACCAAACCAGACAAAAAAAAATCCATAAACATAAATGAATAGAATAGAATAGAATAGAATAGAATAGAATAGAATACTTCAGTTGGAAAGGACCTAGTCCAACTGCCTGAATGGTTAATGCTCTCTAATGATGCAACTCAGGTGAGCTGCAAAAGGCAGACTTGTGTTGTCCTCTCTCCCTTCTGCAATCAGCTACACCCAAATATATCTGGAGGGAAAATGACATCTGACACAGCCATGGTAAAAATGACCCAAGCAAAGAAGTGACAACTCAGGGTGTGGGAAAGTCTGAAAACAAATCACTGGGTGTGTCAGATATACAGACGCTAGTATAACGCAGTGATTACTATGCTCTGCTCAGTGAATATGTGAAAGCGAGCTTGGGGTTTTAAGAGCTATGCACAATGACCAGTGAACAAACTCCAGTCTGGGTGCATTTGCTTAGGAGTGGCACATAATTTGCCATGACCCCACAGATTAATGGGACACTCAGAATATAACTGAAGTCCAGAGATACTAATCAAATCCAGCATAGCATCTTATTCTACATAGAAACTTTGTAGGCTGCTTCTAAATATCACAGAACTGTGAAAACTGCTTTTGTAACACCTGTGACTGAATTTCTCAGGAAGCTTCACTATGGCTAGAAGGCACACTATTCCCCACCCTATTTGCATCACAAGATGTAGTGTGTATGATCCACGTCAAATGGCAAAATCCAACCCTAGAAACAAGCTTCCAAAATGCTGCTGAGAACTTCAGCTTTAAAAGTCCAAACACAACAAACATAGGAACCTAGAGAGCTCATGGAGTTAGGGTCACACAGTCTAAACAGGAAACCTAGAAAAGTAGGTTTACACATCCATACAGCCTGGGCTGTTCCATTACAAGCAAACAAACAAACAGGTAGGTATGTAGGTGAGTAGATAGGTAGGTAGGTAGGTAGGTAGGTAGGTAGGTAGGTAGGTAGATAGCACACTGGAAAGCACATACCCTGAGTCACGCAAACAGTTAATGCCAGATAATGGCAATGGCCAGCCAGCAGAAGCAAGCCCAAGATTAATCATGGGAGAATTTCTAAAGGAAGTCAAAGAGTATTTCCCATTCCTCTGAAGGCGTTGTGCCCCGGTCTGGCACCAAACTGCCCAGCTCCCTCTAGCTTCTTTGTGAATTAAGTCTATTCCTGAAAGAGCTAAACAATCCCAAGAGACCATGACTAATGAGTGCTCAAAGGAAAAATGAAGGTTGCCTATCTCTCCCCATCACTGTGTAACCACTTAGTATTGAGTACCCAGAATTCCCAGAACTGAACACAGCGTTCCTCGTGTTGTTTCATCATAGCTCAGAGACATATTTCCTCAGCAGGCTATTTGGATCAAAGACTTAAGGCAACATCCCTGAAAGAAAAGACAAGGAAAAACACAGAGAGGACTTTTTTGCCATCTGCTTCCATTTTAATTTGCTGCACTCCCACATGTCACCAGAGCCTGTAGGGTGGTCAATTGGATTCTATGTCATGTGCATTCATGGGAGTATAGACTACAAGGTCATCACAGTTTCCTACAATCACAGGCAACTGTCTAACAGACACTAGTCCAGCAGACTCCACGGCCCATTTGTTCCAATACTGTCACACATTAAAATAAGACTTTTCAAGTGAGCAGTGGGAAGCAGAATTAGATAAGTTTTCGAGTCTGAAGTGAAGCAGCCATTTCCATTCTTAGTTTAAAGCAGTGGAAAGTAACAAATTATTTTTTTTCACTTTACAGAGGTATAATATCATCTTCCTGACCTCTGATGTCTGATTCTTGAGATCGCAAGTTAGTCCACTCTATGGATAAAAATACATACAGCTATAAGTTTCCTTATATCAAAGTGAGAAAAGCCAAAATATTGATACGTATGTAATCTGAATTGTATGTTGATATAGCTTGCAAAAATCGAGGATGTATTAAAAAACTGTATCTCAAGACTGATGAAGCAGCATTCTTAAGCTACTTTTTATTAAAAGTACAGTGATACTATATGAAAATGTTAATACATTATGCTAAGTCAACTCTAACTTGTATTTACTGTATTTTCTTAGAAAAGGCTCCCATTTCACAGTAGCTTAGCTGCACTAACAGATGTGTAAATCAGAAAGAGTATGGGCCCCTGGAGATGTTCCGATAGATGTGAACATACTAAACGTCACTACTCTAAGTAAGCAGGGGATGAGGCTGTGAGGAGTTTCTTCCTAAATTTTGCCTCTGTTTAAACATAAAATGTGTCATGAAGGGCACAGTAGGACATTTATAGCTTAACACATGTCCCCCAGCAGGTACATGAAGCTATTCTAGATAAGCCCAGACACAGCTGGAAAACAATTCATGGGTCCCCCAAGGAAAACTTCACCAAGGCAGAAAATGCATCTGTTTTTCTCCCTCTAACTTAGCAATGGTGAGTGCCAAAGACTTTGTAACATTCACAAAGACTGCTTGAATCCTGCTGATGATGAAAGGCTAAGGTCAAGCTTTGTACTTCTGTCATTGGCAACACATTTCAGGGCCTCTACAACAGAGTCAGAGAGATTCACTCATTGGGATGCCTGACCCACGGGGCAGTAAAAGTATGAAACAAGCAATGAGGGCAAGTTCATATCTCAGTAGGGCACAGTTGGAAGACAGTTCATATTGGCAGGACCCTAGCATGGTTATTACTCTACCCCGGCATAACAGTGCAGGAGGATGCTGACAGATCAGAGCACAGGCAAGAACAAAACCAACTGTCTCTCTGTGCATTCAGCTGTTAGAAACATAGTTTAATTGGTTCCCGCTGCATACATGGCTGCAAAAGTAGCAAAGGACTAAAGTCCCCTCGTGTTTGGTCAAGATCTTGCTTTCTTTCATCTGTTGTGCAGATGCTGATGGGGTCACCTGCCTGGAGGGGGTCAGAATTCTGCCAAATGGATTTAAGCAGGGTACTCACAGTCCAGGCATCCGAGCTTAATGGTCAGTGACTCAGTGAGAAAACCAAGACTGTCTGTCCTGGTGGATGGCCCCATTACTGACAACGTTTCTAAGGAAGAATGATACCCTGGCAAACCCCCTCTGTGGATGCTGTTTAATCTCACAAATAAACTCATTCTACATAGTTAGGGTAGATCTCTTACAACCATTATCATCAGTACCGAAGTTCCATATTCTCAGTGTAGGCAAAAACTTAAACAAAGGGTAGAATGTAGGAAGAAAAACTGGGGGTTATGACTTGAGGCTCTGGCTTAGCCAGAACGCAGGTATGGGGGACGGAGAAAGAAAGGGACTACTACTCTGCAGTAGGATGATATATTTGTATTTTGGGAGGAGTATGATTTTGGTTAATATATGGTTTGTCTACCAGGCAGGAGGCTAAATGTGACATAATGATAAAGATATCCTTACAATATTTTAGTTTAATTCTATAGCTTTTTTAAACTACCACTTCAGAGGACACAGAGATAGATAAAAAAAATGGGTCTTCAACCTACCTGCAAGAGCATTTATATGACAGTGCAGAATCCCATCAGGTTGCAGGCATCTAAGAAAGCTGTGCCTCAGTTTTCCAAAATGCTAAATCCATTAATATTTGTAAAGTGTTTGGAAATTTTCCAAAGGAAAGTCCTGAATGCAAAGAATAAATTGGTAACTTTATCTAACTATATATATGTGTATATATATATATGTGACTTTTCCTCACATATTTCTATAGCATATGACTGCAGACAAGAAAATATTCTCATCTTTTAAGTCCTACTGTTAAAGAGGAACAGTCCATTGAGATTGCTCCATCAGGTACAATCTGGCTAATGAACGTACAATACCCACAGTATTCAGTGTTTGATCTTAAACCAGTGGAAAGTACAGAACATATCGTATTGCACACTGATGATTTATTGACTACGTGTTTTCAGAGAGACTGGACTGTTCTAACATTCTTAAGGAAAAAAATAGTTTCATGTTAGAGGGAAGCCATGTTACACCTCTACAAGAGACCAGGAAACTTCTACACACAGATCACCAGAGGCAAAGATGCTTATACAGCCCCACAGTAGTTTCATTCCTTCTTGAAAAGCTTGCTCCCTTCGACCTGACAAGGAAAGAAGCAGAATTGGCAGGCTGATGCAGAGCAACACGGAGTTCCCATGTATTTCTGTCAAAGCCTCCTGGAGATTTGAAAGAAAACAGATGACAGTGCAGGACCAAGAGCATGCAAAGGATTAATGATTTTTCAAGACCAGCCTGAAACACCTAAAAATAGCCCTTTATTTTTCCCCTTTTTTTTTTTTTAAAAAGCACTGAGTTTTCCTGGAAAATGGAAGCACTCAAATATTTGTTATTTATGAAAATATCAGCAACAATCATACTATTGATAAGTAAGCCAGTTGGACATGTTCAGATTTAGAGAAATATTTTAACGCAAAAGAAAATGCAAAACATTTCTAAAAATAACTGGAGGAGTGTTAGCAAATTAAATCCTTTCTTCCAAAATTTGCCACTGTAACCAGCTTTTGAACTGGGCAACAAGGAGAGATGCTGGTCACTTTTTCCACTGACAAGACAAAGACAGCGCTAAAAATGAAAGTAATGTTTTTTCAAGTGCATTCTTGATACTTAAAGGACTCTAAAATGTGAATAAGTTTCTGGAGGTTTGTGATGTACCTGGTCAGTTTCCTTGGTCTACATCTTACAGATATGACTGTTTCTCCCTTGGAGAAAAACTGAAACATAAGAGGATCTTCACAGTGCTTTCTCTTTCAAAAACCACAAGAATATAAAAATGAGTACATAGAGTCTAATCAGCAGTCCATGGAAACCAGTATCCTATCTCCAAGTAATGGTCAGTTGCAGATGGTTAGGGAAAGCATATAAAAATTCCATATATAGTACAATCCTGCCCCTGCTCAATCCTTTCAGTTGCTTAGGACTTGGAGATGGGAGTACAGCCAGATTATCTGTTTAATAGCTACCAGCAGACCCATCCTCCAAGATTTTTCATGTCTTCCCACAGCTTTGTCTTGGGAGAAAGGAATCTTGCCATGTGATATTAAACTATTGAATTGTATCCTTCCATGACTTCTTCACAATGAAATTCAACCTGAAACCTTGGCAGAAATGTTCCTTCTCCCTTTTGCATGTATGTGTTTCAGTATTAATGTCCTTGGAATAGATTTTCAGATCAGATCCTAAAAAGTCAAATTGCAACTGACCATTTTCTTCAAGGATTAACAGGGCAGTGTGTAAATTTCCATTTCTTAAGACTTTATGGCTTGTTAATTCAGTTGTTAACCAAAAACATTGCCCTGCCAAACAGCAAAAAAAAATGCAAAGCCCCCCAAAATTAGTCTTGTTCACTGTCTTGAATAATAAAAGCCATGACAGTAAAAATGAGTCCTTGTTTATACTTCCTTAAAAAAAGTAATATACCAAAGAGACAGAAGAGAGTTGTTGGGTCTCACAAATCAGTTTTGTCCCCAACTCAAAGAAGAGCTGGGCTGGCACATGCATTGCCTGAATTTAAGTCATCTTGGGACACTGTGAAGAGAAAAATACTCTTCAACAAAACCAAACGTGAACTTCAAAGCTCATGAGTAGAACTACCAACTTCAGTGATTACTACTTTGAAGCCAGCAAAACTGGGAAGTGAGCAAGCACTTGTTAGTCAGGGAGGGAGCCTATTCCTCTCTTGCTTTCAAAGTTTTTCTCATTTTCTCAAGGTTACCTCTATTTCCATTTTCATGTAGTCTAAACACATCCTTCTGATCTCCAGCTCCCACTCCTTGAATTCCAGTAAGCTTTCTGATCTCCACCCTTTCTTATCTACTTCTTTCTTTCCACTTTAAGTCTCTGTAATTCCTAACTCCAGAGAAACCTTTTCACTGGTACAAGCCTGCCACACACTCAGAATAACTTTTCTACTAAATCCAAAATCCATGAGCTTTTCCTGGTCATATTTGTTACTCCATGTTGTTCTAAGTCTAAAAATCTACTAGAAGACAGTATCTGACACTATAGAGATCACAGGAGAAGCCAAAATCTCAAGTGTTGAAATACCATACATTCAATTAGAAAACAAATTGAAAATACAAATCTAACATGGAACATGAAATTTGGGCAACATACAAACTGGACACAAAGCCTAAGGGAGGGAAAAGCCTGTTTGACCATCAACAGGTACAGATTTAACACACAGCCCTAAAAAAGCTTGAGGCAGCACCAACAGCACTGCTCAGTGTGTGACATGTTTATGGACATGTGTCTACGTGGTTCTCAGCAAATCAAAGTGGGGCAGATCCTGGGCATGTCAAGAAAACCAGAATATGAATACAGGACTGACATACCAAAACTCATGGGAGCTTCCAGCTACATGGGATATATTCCTCTGTGAATTCTACTGCTATGAAACAGCAATAGCTCCACAGACCTTCAGAGAGTTACACTGCTCTAAAAAGTATGTAAGAAGAACCAAATCCACTGTGTAGACTGGCCCAAGTCAGTTGGCCAGCATTTCAAAAGCAGCTTATAATTTTGGCTGTCTCAATTTTTGAGTCTCTTGATTTCTTAACAAAACACTAAAAATAAAGAGCCAAAATTACAGGTTACTTTGCACAACTTGGGCCTCAGTTTCTCTGGACCAAATTCTGATGCTACTTGAACTTACTTGTAATTGAAGCCTGGAATAACTTTCTTGAACAATATAGAGCTACAAAATCTTTCACTAGTACAGATGAGAGCAGACTTGCACTGTCTGTGCCTTAGGCCACTCATTACCAGTGTGAAGTCACTGGGCCAAATACTCAGATGGAATAAAGTTTTCATAGTTACTCTGGAGCCCCCATACCTGTTTGCACCGGCTGAGAATCCAACTCAGTAAATCCCACTTAACTAATTTACATAGCATTATGAAATTTAATAATTTAATACACAGAGCTTGGAAGATAACAAGTCCTCAGCCTGATAATAACACAGAGTAGTGCCAAACAGAACTTCACTGTTAAGTGGAATTGCAGAAAGATGAAAAATTAATTGGATCTACTGCATGTTAGTATATGTACTGAGTCCTACTACTATCAGTTTTCTGCAAATTCCTCATTTCAAAGGACTGTGATATCAGGGAACACATGGTAAAACAAAAACGTAAGAGACGACACTGTCAATCATCAAAACAACAAAAAGCATGGGAAAATACATGTAAAGTCTTTCATCCAATGAAAATCAGAGCAGCCAGCTTTCTTTTAATTTAGGAACACACTGTGCTTGCCTGGGGGCTGCAGGGGCAGGGAAGGGAGAGAGGGTCAGATCTCCATAGGATTGACCCAGGTTTGAAAATTCACAGCAATTAAAGCACTGAGAGCCAAACCTCCCACACATCCTTCCCCTAAGTGTCAGGAAATGGTGTCCCCTGATTGCTCAATTTCTAGGTCAGATGGCTGGCCTGGAGGGACTAGATGGGTTTCTGGGATTCCATTGGACCTTGAGGGAATTTTATGTCAACTAAGCCAGATGGAGCAAACCTAAGCTATCTGGAAGATGTCTTCAAGATGCTGTTCAACTCTTGTTGTGCCTCCCTCCCAATAACTAACATACAGTCAGTACACGCCATGTCTGGACTCAGTAAGAAATTTTTTTGTGACTGATTTCAATATGAACTGAATGATCTCCATTACACGAGGAACACAATTTCAATAAACAGCAGTGATAGCAGCAAACAAGTGATACAGTGTGGTAAGGACACTAGGATATCCAGAGAATTTGTTTACTCAGCTCTGTGAAACCATGAGGCTGCACTTCGTTACACAAAATACAGAAGAATTTTAAAACCTCAGGGTTGCACTATGACTTTCATATGTTCCAATAGGGAATTGCTTTCTCTTTCACAAAGCAAAACTGAAGTTTGCCCTCTGGCAAGTGGGCACACATAGTGTGTTTGTTTCTCTTGCTTCAGGGCCCCCTGTCCACCAGTAGAACTAGCAATTTTCTGGCTGGTATAACCTCATCCAGTCTCAAGGACGCTGAGTGATGATCCATGCATTCTTATGCAACACTAAATTTATCTCTTGCCAGATCAGTGTCTCCTTCCCTGTTCATGGAATCATGGAATCACGAAATTGTCAGAGTTGGAAGGGACCTCTAGAGATCATCTAGTCCAACTCCCCTGCTAAAGCAGGAACACTTAGAGCACATCACTCAGGACTGCATCCATGCGGGTCTTGAAGATCTCCAGAGAAGGGGATTCCACGACCTCTCTGGGCAGCCTGTTCCAGTGCTCCATCACCCTCACCGTAAAGAAGCTTTTCCTCATATTTGAGTGAAACTTCCTATGTTCCAGCTTGAGCCCGTTGCGCCTTGCCCTATCGCTATTCCTCCTCCTCCCCTTCCACTCAGTGTGCCACTTTCCCTCTGAACCACAACTAACAGCCTACAAGAAACTCCCAGACTTGCAACCCTTGCAGGTAGTGTCACTCACTAGTGGGATGCTGAGCTGGAGGATAGAGAGAGGAATTGTGACACAGAAAGGAAGCAGTACGTTTAAAACACCTCAAAACTGGAATTACATCCTCTTTAGTTCCTCTTCTCACACTCCAGCTTTCAGCAGTTCTGTATATATTAGTTCTGTATTGTCCAATGCACTTCAGACAAACTGTTGAACCAGGTAGAAGTGTCTGTGGCTCCCAGACACTTGTCTTGGCTGTGACAGCTCTCAATGTTTTATTGGGGCATATAGGTTTCTAACAAGTTACTATGTTTCTTGAGGACTCTTCTTTCATATTGCCAGCCAAGGCGATCAGGCTGTTGCTAAGAAAATAAAGCAGTTACTTGGAAAAGGAGCTGCTAGGCTACTAGAAACAAAATCTAATAAGAAATAAATGGGGGAGAGGAAAAGAATTCTGATATGTCACAGTAAAGTAGTGCAGATCCCAAACTGATTCCTTCCAAATCTCGGGACTTCACTTGCAAAGTACATCCCTGCAGGAACTGGCTCTAAGAACACATGGTCCCTTACATGTGTAGTCAGTACGGTTGTTTTTTCTCCAGCTCAGCCTAGCTTGCTTTACACAGTATGTCATGGCATCCCTTAGCAGGGATTAGACCTTGAACATCTGCCCAGTAAAAGTCACCCCCATTACATTAGCCAGCACAGTGTTTGCATCAACCTGCAGTTGTTTTCAGCACAGCTAACTACACTCCCTCGATTTCATTTTACAGGGGAGTTCCCTGCAAAACTCCCTCCTTCCAATCCTCACCTTTCCCCTTTACTTCCTTCTCCCTGACACAGCAACCCACTTTTCCACTCTCAAGAGGAAAAGTACTTGCAGAATTAGTCTGTTACCAAGACAAATCAACCCAGGGACAACTGACTCAAATAGCCTTTCTTGTGACTGCTTGTGTGTTGCCAACAGCACAGTGCATTATATTGTGCAATTCATGTAGCTCCTGCTTCTCAGCCCAGCTTTGTGTTTATGTTCAAGGGCGTCATCCCTCCTTCCAGCACCTGCAAAAACCAAGCACCCTCTCACTGGCAAAGTGCTTTCTAAAGTTACACGTCCTACCTAAGTATGTCAGCCTCATGCAGGAGCCTTCAAACTCTTCCATCTGCCTGGGAAAATGAGCCATTTTCTGACATGGGTCTCATTAGAGAAGATGCCAATGAGGAGGACAGTTGCCTCCACATCTGTCTCCAAAACTGCTCACATCTCTACCTGGGGAAGAATGACATCCAGCTGTGGGCTGGGCGAGGCAAGGTTAATGCAGCATTGAATTTTAATTGTAAATAAATACAGCTGAGTACCCCACTGAAAACACTACCTTCTTATGGAGTAGGCTTAGGAATCTCTGAACTGCTGAGATTACAAAAAAAAAGCTATCAAGAATCAGTAGCACTTCTTGGGACTTGTACCATGTTTTTCACAGGGAAATTCTACTTGTAGTAGCTGTGTCCTTCACGTATCACTCTGTTACAGCTTGGTTTTGGATGAGAGATGCCTCTTTCCTCTGCAGAAGCAGTGGGTTCTCTGGAGAGCCCTTAGTATCAAGCTAGTACAGGCTCAAGGTGCTAAATTTGTAAGATTTAGTGCGTGACACCCCATATTCATGTTAGGATCTATTACTGTCCATAGCCTGGCAAATAGAATGTGACAGGACTTCATTGACAGAGAGCAAGGAAACTGCCTGTCCTCCCCATAAGGAAAGAAAAACTGCTTGATGCAAAATATGTCAAGGGATTAAAGAGTTAAAAAAGAAATCCTGCATTGTGAAATTGCCTAAGGAAGTTGGGGTTTGCCTACAGCTTATTTGGAATTTTGCTGTCCTGCTACCAGAACATGAAGGAGCTGGATTTCAGTTAGTTTTGTAGTCTTCCAAAACACATCTTTCCCTCCCTCTCTTTCCTCCTTTCCTCTCACCCCTATCCACGTACAGAACAGTGAAAAAGCCTGCACTGTCAGGCCCTCTGCATACCTTTGGGAGAAGTAATCAAACCAAACCTGAATCCTGTGTGCTGCCAAGCTGGCTTCAGGATGTTTCAGAGGAGAAAAAAAAAAAAAAAAAAAGAAAGAAAAGAAAGGCAAGCGATACTTGCAGAGATTTGTTCTTGAGAACAAGCAAAAACATAAGAAGAGTTGCTGCAGCAGCTGCACTTACACTGTAGTATCTCTATGCAGTTCCTCCTTGTTCTGCAGTCCTGTAAATCCACATAGAAAAATGCCTGTGCTGCTGCTCTTGATGGCTGTGCTGCTGTAGTCAGACTGGAACTGCTGCTGTTTTCACTTTCCGACCAGCCTCTCTCTCCAAATCCTCTGACGTCAGACAGCCTGTAAGAGATATTTATGGAATGAACAATCTAAAATTTTCTCTAGGTAGAGCCCAGATTGCAGTTTTTTGGGATTTGTAATTTTTACACTTTTGGATAGAAAACCCCTCCATGGGGGGTCAGGCAGGAAATGGTGGGTAACTACAGATGTGGTTGTGCAAGTCCCTAGCACAAGACAATCCCTGTACTTTTCTGCCCAGGGTATATTATATCCACACCCAGGATGTAACTATCTGCCATGCAAGTCCCCATTTGGAAAGCAGTATTTTCCAGTGTCTCAGCTGTGCATGAACAGTTTTCACATCAAGCTTGGCAAAGAGGTCACCCCCACAGACACTTAGCCTACAGCCCTCTGCTGTGCCCAGGCGTTGGCTGGATTTAACTAAACCAGGACTGAAACAGCACTTCCAAGCATCTTGTCCACATCCTTTTTCAGTTCTGCACAAACCCCTTCCAGCTGGAATGTTTTCCCAGGCACGTGGGCCAGCTTCCCTCCTAACTTCAAAATACTTTCTAAAGAGTCTCATCTCAGATGAATACCAGCTCAGAAAATTCATTTGCTCTTTGATCTCTATTATGTTCTGCCTATTTGCATCTCTATTTCTGTTATTTCTTTGGTACTGTAGTATATGACACATTTCACCTGTTGTGAAAGCCACTTACACTTTATTTAGAAGAGAAGAGATGCTAAAGCAAAAACTGAAGCAGAAGTATTAACATTAATGTTAAGCAGTACTTGAAGAGTGAAATGCTCTCAAGTTATTTGGACTGATAAGACCTCTTTGTTTTTCATTTAGGAGCTGAGCTTAGCTTTAAGCCTGTAAGTATCAGTAGTCCTATCCAAGAGATGAGGAAACTGAGGTCTGAAGTGATATATGCTGAAAGTCCTTGAGTGAGCCTTGCCTTATTACAGGTGGACCTTTTTAAGAAGTTCAAAACTTACTCAACTTTTTCTGGAGGAGTCTACAAATGTGATGCTATTATAAGCAACTGTTATTTTTTCTTTATACCCAATCATTTCCATTTGTAAACAGTTATAAGAAGTATGTGTCTTGGTACCACATTTGGAGAGGAAAGTGCTATTTCAAAATGTAAAGCTAAGGTTCTTTTCTGTGTAACTTACTGGCAGAGTAAATTTACCATTTGAGGCTGCATGGATTAGTTTTTTCATGTACATATGCTTTCTCTTTTCTGCTTTACCATCATCACATTTGGGCATGAGCCATGGCTCTTTGAAATCAATAAACATCATCTGATCAACTTCAAAAGGCTTCAAGTTTGTTCTGATAATTTTCTAATGGCAGCTAGCCCCATACATTGTCTTATCATCACTATGACCAAAAGCCTAAAGATAAATTTCAGAAGAAAATGGTGTCTATTTGAATAAATTTCCACCTTTATACTTAAAATATAGGTCTAAGAATCTGGAAGATGCAGGAATAAGAAAATATTCCCAGCCTCAAAGCAGTATTCTGTCAAGCAAAGGAAGTAAAATACTTTCATATATAATGAAAAATAATAAAAAAAAACAGTTTTGACAATGCAATCCAAGCATTGAACAAGTGCCATTGTTGTTCCCTTTGTCTATCTTTTCTGCCACTTGTGTACTTGTCCTGGTTTCAGCTGGGAAAGAGGTAATTTTCTTTTTGTTGATCACTACGAAAGGTATGTCAATAACGCACTGTTTTAGTTGTTTTAGTTTTTGCTAAGCAATGTTTACATTTTTCAAGGACTCTTTTCAGCTTCCCATAGAAGCTGAGAAGAAGCATAGGCAGAAAAACAGAATGTCCTATGCAATATTCTGTTCCATAGATGTTCATGTTCATGCTTAGTACATAAATGTGGTTGGCTGCTAGGGGAGAAACCTGGTATCACTGCTCTGGATGGTGCCAATTCACCAATTTACCGGGTAATGAGACTGACTTGTGTCTTGTAAATTATTTTACTATTATTATTATTATTATTATTATTATTATTATTATTGATGCTTTCCTTTTCTGATACTGTTCTATAAAACTGTCTTTTTCTCAACCCATGAGGATTTTTTTTGCCTTTCCTTCTCCCTCCTTTTCTCCCTCTTCTCTCTACCCTTCCAGGTGGAAGAGGGCGAACTGCACAAGCTGCTGCATGGTCCTGGCTGCTGGCTGGGGTTAAAGCACAACACTACTTAAGATCAATAAGGATAATTCAGGGCATGAGTCCCCACCCTGCCATTCTGCATACTACTCTTACTGAAAATCATCCCTGGAGTTACATTGCTACCTGTTGGCAGCCTATTCCATAGATATCCCTGGAGATCTCCAAAGGGCAGAGTGATTCAGGGCTTCTCTGTAGGATACCAGAGCTCATACAAGGCAGGCATTTTTGGAGGGTGAAAATCAACTATTTGCACTGGACCAACGCAAGCGTAGGCTTTGCTCAGACTTAAAAAACAGGGAACACAGTGAGACCTTCTGCATCAGTAACACATGACTGACAAAACAAGAGAGTGTATGTTCCTCAGATCCCAACCAGTCTCAATGCATGTTCACATGAGCAACTACAGCAGTCCAGTTGTCATTCCCTTAGTGCTACATAACAAAATAATAAACCAAAGGAAATGAAACCATATTAAAATACTATTCTTGCTGCCATAGTGGAACAGACCATTCAGCTCTCTTGTCTAGTACACTGCCTCAAGCAGCAGTTAGATACCTGATGGTTCAGAGCACGAAGAATGAAAAACACACTACATCCAACTAGTTGTGGGCTGGAATATTACCTAAGAACTGAGGGGTAAAGAGGGAAGAGAAAGTCTTTCTTGAACCCCACAGTTAATCAGTTTACACCCCAAAGCATGAGGTTGTTTCAGACACGGAGGTTTTTTCCTTGCACTGGTATTGCTATGAATGTTATTTCTGCATATATTTCAGTTTTGGGAACCTGCCAGATTTTTTTTCAATCCACTGAAGTCAGGAAATGCAAAGTTATGGCATATGTTCAAAAGAACAACACACACCAAAGCATGCAGAGAGCTCTATCTTTGTCCTCAGATGCACACAGCCTTGGCCACAGTTTTTAAAGTTTTTAAATCTACCCACTGATTTTCCTTCCACTTTGCATGACAGAATTCTATTCTCTGTGTACCTTTGGCCTCCAGATTTAATTCTCTACTGCGCTGACCAGAGTGAAACAACTTAGAGACCTCATAGATGTCTTTATTTCTAAGGCCCGAAGCAGTACAGTGGCTTACAGGTGCTAGTAAACAGTTTAAGTGATGGGAAGGGAAGATGATGAAGTGTCGCAGACACATATGTGCCAGCAAAAAGGATCATTCTAAGACACTGCCACAGCCATCTCTGTCCTGCGTAAGGAATTGTACCCTGCATATCAGGAAAGGAGGAAGGAAGCACTTTCTGGTGCTGTAACACAGTGTAGCTGAGATGTCCCGTCAGGATCATACAGAGGACGATGATAAGTGTCTGAGTATCATAATCAACGCATGACACTGGATAAACTTGTATTTACAGATGGGCAATGAAGTGACTGCATTTTAGACCCAGTTTCCTCCTCCAGTATCAAAGTCAACAAAAAGTGAGAATCGGGGAGAATGAGGCTCACACAATGGAAAGAGTGCTTCCAATTAAAAGCGGTGCAGCATTAGAGTAAGACTTACAAAGCCAGCATCTTTGCAGTGCACTGTGACTGAACTCAGAGACTGAGGGACAGACTCCTCAAACTAAATTTAGCAACAGTATTAGCCTTGACGGACAGCGCTCATACAAGAGGGTAAAAGCACTCATACAAGTGCTCATACAGAAGGCAGCACAGGCTGAGAACACCCTGCTTCCACCGCTGGAAGAAGAAGAGGCAGGAAAGAGTGAGCTCTGTCCCACACAGGGAGTTGTGGCAAGGTTCTGACTCCTTTGCAGCAGTCATCTAGACCAAAGAGAATTGAGTAGGCCAGACTATTTGGACAGTTATAACCTAAAGTTCTTCTGCAGTTATCTAATATCAGAATTAAACAACATTTCTTTAATATATCACAGCCCCACTAGCTATTCCCAGACCTAACTTAGCTTCATTTTGTTTCCTACCAAAAACTATATAGTAAATTCAGATTAACCATGGTCCTTTGAGAGCTTTGTGGGACAACAGTTTCTTGGCTTCTTTCACAAACACACTGGATTGATGACGGTTACAGCACCAATGCTTCAAACAAGCCAGATATAACTTGGGGGAAAAGAACGTACGCACGCAGTAGACAGCCATGCAGACAAAAATGACACCAATGATACACTATATTAATAGCAATCATCATATGCTACAAAACACTAGGGGAGCCTGAGTTGGAAGGAGAGTTAAATTATGTGGACTGTATCAAATTTAAGTGTCTTGACTGGCATAATTTTTTTTTTCTTTCCTTTCCTAGACATTTCCACTTCTTGCAAAGGATTTATTTTTAAAAGACTTCAGGAAGCCAATAGAGCCTATTAGACTAGCAATTATCCTGAGTCACTTCCTACATTGGTTTAAAACAACTTTTCAGAAAATCTCTTCTGTGGGTGTGTATGCAAGTACATCAGTGGCCCACAGAGCTGAACCAGTAAACCCAAAAGGAGTAATATCTACAGCTAACTACATTACATTTTTAATAACATTGAAAGAATACCTAAGCTGGAAAATTAGATGTTGGAAAATATCAAACACATTATGATATGGATATGTTTATCCACCAGCCATGTAAAACAGCTGTGGCAGAATGTGGGATGGGACCCAGCTGCCTGCATTTTACTTCAAGACTTTTAGCTCAAGATAATTCTCTTTTTCCTTGCAGCTCTTGCCACAGTTGATGTGAGCCTGATATATGGGATGAAGCAAGTATCTCTAAAATGTGAGCTCACAGTCAGAGTTAGTGCTGTAATTTTGGGACTTCCACACTTTTAGGTTCTTTGGTTTACCAATGCTTATGCTCTTTACTGTTCTTCTTTCTATATTATTTGCTAATTAAAAAAAAAAAAAAAAAGAAGGTACCAGTTCCAAAGCTTTCATACATGTAATCCTACTGAATTTATGAGATATCAGTATAATCCCTGAAGTCGCCTGAACGTAAGATTTTTATTCTACTGCTGTCATGTCACCATACTGCTCTGCTCTTGGAAAGTTGCCATTTCACAATATAATGCAGTTTGACATATGCAAGTGTTTTCTCAGGCAGGAAAATATAATAAAGTACTTGAGGTATGCTTCTGAAGTATGGAACTGTATTATGGACTGTAGACACAAAGGCTTGGCACAATTGCTGTCAGAAGATATGTGAACTGTAGAGACTGCTATGCTTGAGCCCCAAGTTTTATTACCGTCTAGCCAAAAGTGACCTTGTGTATCCTTGGTTACCTTACCTGCAGAAGAAGGAATTAAGACAGGCTGTCTACAAAGTAAGGGCACAAGATCTTAACTGATAATATCAAGAAGCATTTCATAATCTTTTATAACATAAGTAATGAAACAAGCACAGAGAACAAATTTAAACCATAACATTTAAGTATTCTGTCTCCTTTGTACTAATTAAATACCAAAAATGCAGAAATAATTATTATGTGACACATATGTTTATTGTGAATGTATGTTTCTATCACCTGCCTAATGATCTATAGAAATGAGTAAAGCCACAGGATTAAACAGAGAGCCACTGGACTCCAGTTTTTCTTTCCAGATAGAATGAAACCTGGTCTTATAAATGAATGAAAGTTTGAAGACAGAATATTCATATGAAGAATTCAGTTTTGTACTGGACTTGGGGAAGGCTGACATATGACAGCAGTATAATTCGACTTCTGGTGAAGACAGGCAAGAACAACAGCTTTACAAACTTATGCTGAGAGCATACTGACTCTCCAGGGTCTCAGTCACTGTTAATTTAGCCATGGTTCAAGACATTTAATATTCCACAGCACCAGGTTTTTGTGTCTGAAGCAGAGCAAACAAAACAATGAGACACTGAACAGCTATGACTGTCTTTAGAAGAGAAAAGTGCTACTTCCATATAATTTTCACAAAGACTACACAGAATTCAGAGTTAAGTCCTATGAATACAAAAACTGGAAAATTAGTTTTGCAGCTTCTTTAAGAGAGGAGACAGCTATGAAGAAGTATCTTGCAGGGAGCTGAAAATACTGACTTTGCTGAAGATGCTGAGATGGAATGGGTCAAAGGAATAGGCCCACAGATGAATGGATTGATCTGAGTCTGGACTCTTTGTCTCAGCAGACACAGAGACTAGAATTAAACAGAGGAAGCTTAAAAGAACTTGACCTGTACAGAAGAAATCAGGGGGGGCTTAAAATTGTCCCTGAAGCACAAGAAGGAAAAGAAGTACCTCATTAGGGCAAGTGCAGGGTTATATATGTAATGGGATGGCTATCATGTTTCACACAATAAAAACCCATCCAAAACTTTACTAAAACTTGATGAGCTAGAAATTCTAAAAAATAAACCAGAATAACAATTCTCATGTGTCTAAGCCCACTGATCTCCTGAATCTCAGAATGTGTTCCTCAGGACCCCAAAGCAGTTTGAAATACGTTTGGGATGCTCAGCGTATTCAAAGACCAAGATATGACATTGTCAAACATCTTCTAAATTAATCCATTTTGTTCTTCTTTATAGAAGAAGATGGATCATTGATGAAAATTAGCACTGGTGAACCAGTTCAGATAAAACTTTGTTAACAATTATCACAAGAAAAGGGTATGTATCTTTGATTTGTTATTTCCTTTCATTATTTCAAGTACAGACAGAAAGGTGGCAGGCTTTAACAAATGACTTTATAACTTTTTGTGTCATTATGACATAAAATTTATGTCATAAACATTGTTACTAGAAGATTCTTGTCCTGATTAGGTACAGAAATTCTCTAAAACCTGACAGTTTCGTAGTTTTGTTCCTGCAATATTTTTTTTCCAATTTAATTTGGCAGATCCAGGAATGTGAAACAATTTAATTTATTACATTTGGATCAACTTAGTCAAGACATGAAAATGGCAGAGTATATAAAATACATACATATGTTTCAGTCTCTTTGACAGAATTCTTCTTTTCTCTGGGTCTGTTTAGTCATCTGCAAAATGGGAATTACAGAATTGAGTGCTTGATGTGGATGCTGTGAGCTTAACCTCATTCTGTGAGCTCTGTGAGCTGTGAGCTCCTCAGACTGGAAAAAACTGAAGAACAACAAATTTATCCACTACTTGTGCCTCTGATACACAAGTGTGGATGAGATGTTGAAGAATAATTTTATGTGAAGATGCTCCTTGCTTCACCATTCTCTGTTCTTGGAGTGCCTAATTTGACAGAGTTTCAGATAATTTGTTTCATATGGGCTAAAGACACCAATGAACCAATTATTCCTGATGACTGTGCTTGATTTCCTGAATGCCTTGATAGCAGGAAAATTCTTTTGAGTAATACAAGGAAATGACAAATACTTTTCTGTGCGCATGCCATGTCATGTTAAACTAACATAAGTTACACAGAATTAACTTACAGAAGAGAGACCACTGGTATGGATGTAATTACATAAGTCTTTGTACACTTTTCAGATTTGGTATGCCAAATGTATTGTTTTTTAGGACAGGAAAGATGCATACTCAAGGCAAGTGTCAGAAAGCCAAAACAGTCAAATGGATGCACAAAATATAATATTTTGCTTTCCAGAGATTATACTTATTTAAACAGTCCTCAAATACATGAGTGGAGAAGGCAGTAACACTGAATCTCTCACTCATCTCTCTTAATACAATTTCCAAAATTCAGTTGTTACTCTTACTTGGAGGAAGAGGCTGCCTACCTACCCTTGGAGGAAAGGGCTGTCAGTCAGTCCTTTAGTCAAGGCCTTAGTCAAGCCTTCTACACTTCTCTGCACATTCCACACCAGCTGATGTGAAGTTTTTCCTGCAGGACATCTGTGCAATGAGAATGAAATGTTGGTGCAGGGCCATTGAATATTGAAAATTTCTGGACCTACTGGTACAAGCTCACAGACAGACAAGCTGAAACCCTGCAGCACAGATACCCCATGCTATTCTCAAAAAAAAAAAAAAAAAAGACAGAGAACATTTAATTTAGCCTTAATTCTGAAAAACATCACTTATTTCCATTCTCAGAATAATTTTTATGTCAACACAGAGAGTTTTATGGATAAGACCTATGCTTTCATAGCTGAAGGACCACTGACTCATGACTTTTTAACAGCAAGCAAGTTATCTGGTGCTATGAGATATTATTAACAACAAAAAAGCAAATGTTTCCTCATCAAACATTAATAGGTTAGAATTGGCAAATTGTATATGTGTATATATATATATATATGTATCTCATTTGATTAATATTTTATTGAAGAATTAAAATGCTGAAATGGAAGGGTGCCAGAGACTGAGACATAAACAGTACCAACAGTGATCTGGACCAGGCTTGAGTAAAGGGTGGATACAGATAGAACTTCAAGGTTACCACATTCAGGGTTAAAAAGATTAAAGTTAGAGGCTTGATTGGCTAATGTCAAGTATATATATATGCTAAGTATAAGTTGGAGTTGGGAGAAAGAAAAAGTCATGTGGTGGATAAATGGGCACTGGCTGAGTAGGCAGAGAAGCAATTGAGGAGGAATGTTTTGGGACACATTTATTAAGCATAAAGGGGCCGTCTGGATTCCCTTATATATGTAATTGGTAGAGTACTCCATGGATCAAGTTCATGTGGAAGTCTTCAGCAAGTGTGGATTATAAAGCCTTTATTTTCAAGAAAATTGATTACGGCCATCTGTGGAACTGGTTATACCTTACTTAGGCATAAGCAGGGTTTAGCAGTAATCAAATGGATAACTGATATATTCTCTAGAGGACTTCTTTCAGGGTGTATTTTCTCTGTATTTTGATCATTTTTCTATGAAAACACAAGTTGTTCAGAAGAGAAATGCTCAAAGATTCTGAACACTCAATGGTCTATAGTTGACATATATATAATCATACAATAGAATATTACTTATAAGAACTATAATATTATAAAATTATAATAATATTACATAGCTGAAGGCAAAAGGCATTTTCTAAAGGCTTAAACATATGATAAGATAAAAATAATACCAGCTTAAATGATTTGAAAAATACATTGAGGGCTGAAAGGTAGGATACAGACAATGAACCTGTGGGAAGAGTTTGGAATCATTGTGCGGGGGCTGCTGAATGGGGAATCACAACTCACAAATTATCAACTAAGTACTGGCAGAGATGCTTGGCTTGCCTGAAAAAAGAATGGATTAAGACATTTTTGCTTAATCCCTGAAACCTGATGAAAAATGCTCTGAATTACACCCAGCCACTGTAACCCTCACAAGCCATTCCAGAAGCACAGGACCAGTGGAGTGCAGTAATGTTTGGAAACAGTAGAGGGGATCACAAGTGAGTGCCTTCCTTCGCATAGAATCAAGCCCTCTGAGGATAATTAATTTATCTGAGAGGCTAGTCATGAGCCTTCTCAGAAACTAGGGAATGTAAAAGCAATCCAAATGCAGAAGAATAATTAGGAATCAGTGAATGAAGTATTTTGTGAAACTTAGTGCTGGCAGAAGAGGACAAAGCAGCTAACTAGGACAAGGATATGTTTTTGGCAACAAATACCTTGACCGGCTTCTTTTCTTCACACTGGTGTTACAAGTCTGATTTTGATAATATCTGTAAATCTCTTTGAGATCTTCCAATGGAATTTACTATGCAAGTTTCAAAAAAATATTATAGAAAGCAAAAGTTACAGTGCCAGAATATATACAATGAATCTATGGGAAATCATCATTCTTCCATGTTTCAAGAATTGTTTGACAAGTTTTTAAATTATTTCTCTGGGAACTGGTCTGCCTTAAATGTGTTTATCCTTTGCCTTTTGTTAGCTTGTGTTTGCATTTACTGTCCATTAATAATAGATGAACACAACAGCCTAAGGTACTTGATTCTTTTATGAACTGTAGATAATTCCATATTTCAGTCCTACATAACATCAACAGCATAGGGAAAAATGGAATGTGGCAAGAAGCCCAGGAAAAGGCAAGTTGAGTTGGATTGGGAATTAGCTGGAAGGATAATAATCCTGCAAACCAGTATTCATTAAGTAATTTTATGTGCAGTGGAAGAAAATTATGTTACACATTTGTCACCTGGAGACTTTAAAATGCTAAGAAAAATATTGCAATAACTGTACAAATTGGTTAACAATTGTGATACAAAACAATTATTTGTAAGGTGCCTCATGTCAACATGATTCAGTTTTATGTGGCATTATTTGGAAACTCCAATAAGTAATCTAAAGGATTGCTTATCAGACAGTTTAGTTGTTTTCTGAGATGTTATACAATCCTTCCTATCATTTTTTTTTCTCTTGTAGCCATCATTTGGACTACATTCAAATCACATTCACTTCCACAATATGGGATTACACTTCTGGAGGTGCTTTAGCATACACTAGGACCTAGGTAAGCCTAGGAGGGCATGCAAAATCTTCACAACTGTAAAATAAGAATTTTAAATGTTCAATAACTAATAATAAAAGCAGTTAAAAACCAGTGTACTTAAACTGTCCTTCTGGATTAAATTTATGTCTGTTCTTAAACTACTTAAACTGAGACAAAATAACACTACCCCCTTTCAAGGTAAAACAGTTAATCCTTTAAGTGGCTCATGATTTGCACCAAACTGTATGTTTTACTTATGCAACTTTTCTGATAAACCCTTCAATGGATACTGCAAATAATACGAGCTCCGTTGAAAGGTAAACGTTATATTCCTAGTAACAATTTAGTTTGTTAAACTAGCCATGTAACTCAGCTAGAGTTTCTTTCTCTTTAAATCACTCAAATCATTCGCTCAAGTGACATTATTGGAGTATCACATTTGACAATGATTGACCCAACTCCATATATCTGGATTTTTGTTCATTAGCGAAAAGGGCATTATTTACCTGAAAGTAGGCAGTAGACAGGGATTTGATTTTGTTTCTTTTCTTTCTCATGTAGCATTTCTTGTTCACGCATCTCAGTGGATCAGACTCCATCTCTGTAAATACAAAAACTTTTGTAGGTAGCCCTTACGCTTCTCACTAGATTTATGCAACTGGAAAAGTGGATTTTTTCATAGTTCACAAAATTATAGCTTCTTCAATGACAGTAACTGTTAGCGATTTTATTTGTTGTGTTAAAAGCAAGCATCTACATAGTAGTCATTTGCAAGAAAAATTATGCTCTGAAGAAAATCTGATAAATTAATATACATACTGCTGAAACACATTATTCATGGAGGCAATCTGATATACACATTGACCTACATTTTCAAATATCATATCTAGTACTTGGTGTTTATTAGCTTTGGAAAAATCTGACTGGAGTGTGTACAAATCACTGCCCTCTCCTGGGGGTCACAGAACAATGCAAACTTGAGCAAAAGCTACAGAGCTCCTGATTTTGTCACAGTATCTTAAGTAAAAGATATACTATTAAATTATTAATAACTTAACATGAACAAACACTCTGGTATATATTTGTCTGTCAAATTATCTCAAAGGTCCTTATGAACTTTACTTTCTGAAATAAGGATCCACAGTATATGGAGCGATGTCAAATTTATAATTCACCATCTTGGTTATAAACAACATGTGAAAGATCAAAATTGTTGACAGTGCTTACAATAAGACTTTGATTCAGTGAAGAAATAATGGAGACAAACTGCAGTCCAGTTATTAACTTTGAAAAGATGGCTTATACTATTTTTAACTTCAGCCAATTTACCTCTGTGTTCTTCAGTCATACAAATAAAAAGGTAAAGCACATACTGTCGCTTCTGCTTCTAATCTTAGAGTTAGCCTTAATTTGAGGACGATTTACTTCCAAATGCAAAAGAACTGAAACTCACTAATTCATACATGCTTGGAGATTCTTAGATGAAAGATGCTAGGAACGTCTAAACAATGGCTGAATATATAATCCAAGGCCAAGATAGAGATATAAAATCAATATTGGGTAAATGAACATTTTGTATTTTAATATAGTGACTCAGGCAGGAAGCCTGCCTCTTCACTGGCAAATAACTGATGTCTGCAGTCCCTGGATACCAACCCTTGCCCATTTATAAGATTTCTCAACTGCAGACGCACATCAGCATGTGACAAAATCACCCAGCCTTAAATGCATCTGGCATTTGAGACTTGAATGAGCAATACTAGTTGGCTTATTTTAAACTAAAACTAGATGTTGGGAAAAAAAAAACAAACCCTAAAATTTTTTTCCTTTACTACTTGAAAATATTTAATCTTGTAAAAAGAAAAAGAAAAAAAATACTATAAATGTACAATGTGCTTAAATAACAGCTATTCTTTGGTTTCAAACAGTTCAAGAGTACTTCTTAATTTTACATTGCATTGATGTTAGTCTTCTACAAAGCTTTTTTTTTTGTTGTTGTTAGATTGGAAATAGTACTTTCTGTAGCTATTGGGATGCTGTATGCTTCAGTAACAGCATGCATTTATCCCACCTATTCACAGGATTAGAGAGGGGGAAAACAGCATTCAAAACCATGCTCTGGGAAAACCAGCTACATTGCAAATGAGAGCACATGAATACAGGTGCACTGATTTCTACGTTTTCCTGTTTGCCCCTTGTTTAAGTTTAGTGGGAAGGTTGGTCTTGGTCTTTTAAGGTATTCGGTGGCATGGTACCAAAGACACCATTTTCCCTAGCTTGACTGCAGGCTGTGCTTGCCTAACTGGAGACATTGCTCAATTTCTCCATGTCTTAATTTTCTCTTCTACGAAAAAGGCATGTACCAACTCTGCAGCTAAACGTGTTAATGTCTGGAATGCCTGGTTGAAGCGTATTAGATTCATATTGAAGCACCAGTGAGCCTGTGTAAGTACTTATATGTACTCATTATGGCAGCTTCTTGAGATTAGTGTATCCGGGAATGACAATTTCCCGTAGTTTTAGCTATCTTATGGTACTTAGACTATTATGCAAACTGTTGTTTCCCTATGGATGGCCTTCTCTTCCTGTACAACTCCCTTCACTTCATTCTAGATACAAAAGTTTCCCATCTGCTTACCTACTCAATTACTAGTCACCACATCCTAATCCATCTTCTGATGAGATCAACTATCATTCTCCTGTATTTTTCTTAATTACTCGCTCTCCTGTGTCTCTTCTCTCTCCACCATACTTCAGGCTTTTCCATTTAAATAAATAGGCAGAATAAAAAGCTCTCAAGTGGTCTGCTACCTCTGTTTCCCTTTGCCTCCAAAGTAATGCTTCATTTTCCTCTCTCCTTTTCTTTTTCACATTACCTAAAACATGCCTCTTATTTTTACTGGCTGGAGCTCTCCATATATATTTTAGAGATATATTATATTATATCATAATATAGTATATTCTAGAGATTCCTTCAGTATACCTCCCTGCATCATGCCCTCTGTTTTCACTTAATGGTAATTTTTAAACTGAAATCCAGGCCTTTATCCTTACCCTTTTGAACTACAAAACTTAATTTTACTCTATGGCTGTAATCACCTGCCATCACATTGTTGTGTTTTCCTTCTACCTAGCCCCAATGAATGAAATTCTCTGTCCCCTCCAATGTCACACACTGACTTTCAGAATGTTGTTGCTAATATCAACCTTTCAGTTATCACTCAGATTATGCTGCAGGTAATTGTACCTCCTCCAGTAACTCTCCCTTCTTTATTACATTACTTGGTTTGTCTTTCAGGTCTTTGTCCATTCTGTAATACCTTATTCGTCACCAAGTTGCAGGTAGGTTTCTGTCTTATGATCAATCCATAGTTTCAGTTTCATATTACACATTCAAATGAATCTTTCTCTGCTTTCTGCTATGCTAGTTTTCATTCCCTCAAAAACCAGGTCTTCACAAAAATCTGTAAAATTACAGAACTGTCTTTTTTTAAATCCTCTTTACAGTAATGTCTGTACAACAGCTTGATAGGAGAACCCCGGACTCTGACTATTGTGCTAATATTATTCATGTTATTTCCTTATATTTTCCTCTTTTCCTGCATTGCCTCCTGTCCTAAACTTTGACAGCAAGAGTTGTTTGATACAGAGATATTTCTCCCCCCCTTTTTTTTTTTAAACCCTAAACTTACACAGTGCCCAACAAAACTTCTAATCTGCCAATTCAGTTTCCAATATATAATAAATCAATGATGACTAATCATTATGCTTCATAATGTGCAGTTGAAACTGATGGGACTGTAAATTTCTCCATGGAATTTTGGTTCACTCTAAACCAGACAAACAAATAAATACACATATGTATACACATGTATGCCTATACATGCGCTTGGGAGGATATTTTAAGATTTTCTGTCTTGGCTGAGTCAACCAAGACACACATTTTAAGGAAAGAGATAAATGTATTTGGTAAGAATGTCAGAACAGCAGTCAAATTTTAAGGTACTTTCCAAATGTGACTCTAACATATGTGAAGACACAGCACTGTTCTCTAAGAAACATATTGCAACAGAAGCCTAAAAGAAAAGTCCCTGCTCTTCTCACAGGGATGGACTATTTATAGTTGAACAAGGCAGTTTACGTGAATTTACATTTTAATACTGAACACATAAGCAGCAAAACCAAAGGTGACAGGGGCTTTGGGATGGTACCTGAAACATTAAAAAATATTGCTACAACTTTTTGATGTTCCATTCGAATATAGAAACACAAGTTTCTATATCACCACACCTTTTACAAATATAGGTTGTACTCTTTCTGGCAGAGCTCCTATAACATACTCAACAGATATTACAAATAAATTTAGGCCAAGTTTCAGATCTTAAGTTCTGGTCATTTAAGAAGGGTTTCTGGTCATGTAGAAGATACACATTTGGCACTAACGTTTCCAGGAGTTGTATGATGAGACAAACTCAGACTTTGGCAAGAGTTTTGGCCCTTCATCCTGTCCAGTTGATCTATGGAAAGATTTTAATGTTTTGACTTCTAATCATTATCTCAGCCAAATGGCATGATAGTTGCCAAGAATAAGGAAAGTCTATGAAAAGTAAAACTTTGGAAAAAAAGAAAGGACCTGAAAGTTCAGGCTATTATAAACCCTACAAGGCTGTTTATTTGGAAGCATATTAAGTTGCTAGGTGACATAATGGAGCACAAGTCCTTCAGCTGCCAGCTCCGGTATATAATATGACCTGATTTATTTTTTTAATCAGAAGAAAACTACAATGGTAAAGGCAGATGACTAGTTGTGATATTCTAACTATTAATTCAGAATGCAATGGCTGACCTTTATAAAACATGTAATTGCCAGATCCTATAACTTACACAGTCACATAATTGTTTTGAGCCTGTAGGTCACTCGTATTTTGTGGTACCCTTTCTCAAGTACTAGAGATGAAGAGAGTTTGACACATCTCTGAGGTTTAGCATAAATGAAAATGATGAAAATTCTTCAAGTACAATGTAATTTCCCAGGAAAGAGAGAAAGAAGATCTTAAACACAGTGAATTCAAAGCAAACCAAATCTTTTCAAGCCTCCAGCATAAGATGCAATCTCTAGAGTAGTATGTTAACTGGAATGGTTATCTATCACCTTCAGGCTCCATTTTCCAAGACTTTCTTCAAAGCTGTAGGAAACACAAATGCTGAAAACAGTTCTTTTTGTTCGGTAATAACAGAAATATGTCCTACAATTCCTGCGTCTTTGTAATCAGCTCTTTATCTCTCCTAACAGACCTCTTTTCCAAATCTTGGGAAAATTTTAAAAGCCAATTTAGTTCTTTAGCTAGGCATCAAGAGAAGATTTCTGTTAAGCAGCAACTCTGTAATTGTAGATTAAAATTTTTTTCATCATATTCCTCTTGTATCTTTCTACTTTATTTTCTCTTAGAGGTTGGAAAATTGCTATTCCTTTTTTTTCTATTTTTTTTAATTTTTATTTTTTAGTGTGAAGATTCATGCTTCTAGCAAGCACTGGACATGGTGTGTGGATCCACCACAGTGGGGACTCTAATCAAGTCCTTGTTTATATAAAAATTAAGCTATATCATGGAATAGTGAAGAGATTGAGACACATATCTTAATCTCTCTTGGCTAATGAGATTTTTGTGTTATTTTGTGGGGGGTTGTTGCTATTTTGTTACTTGTGTTATTTTTCCAGCTTCAAAAAAAAGTTTATTTAACCATTTAATTAGCTTTTAAATGTACAGAATAGTTTCTAATAGTTTCTGTGCTCATATATACCTGCACATACTACTTTGCTAATTTATATATTTTTTCTGTAAACAGAACACTAGTTTAGAGAAAATTCCCCCATGACTAATGCCTTTGACAATGTAGCAGTCATATTAATACCCATATTACTTAACAAATAAGATACTAGGAGACAGTAAGTATTATTACAAGAGATTAGGATATTAGGTATTTTAGTATGTCTCCATGTGTCTTCATTCTCAAATGCACATCTCTCAAGAGTTGAAAAAATGGGAGCCTGCTATACTTTTACTTTCCACAGCAGCACAAATTTTCCCTTACTTGACACTTTTCAAATCCTATAGAAAAATACTCACATACAAGCTAGTTGTAATTCCAGGATACAAAAAAACAGAGGTTATCTAGCTTCAATTAGAAATATCTTTAAAGCTATGAAGTCTGACCTTTTGTATAACACACAACATAAAACTTTGTCCATTAATTCCTAAAGCAAATCAATACTTTCTTATTGAACTAGAATCTCTCTCAAGGACAAAATGAACTTGAAAGCTTTGAATCTCATACAGTGCTCATCAGCACTTGCTCCGAAGCACAAGAGAAGCTACATTCAACCCACTGATATAAGTGCAGACAGCACCCCTTTGTTCTTAAATTGCTGGAATGATTCAAACAAGTGAGGAGAAGTTGTGTCATTTCTTTTCTTTCTTGCCAATACTTAAGTGTATGGCCTTACCTTAAAAGGTAAGATAATATGCTCTACCAACTCTTAATCTTGAAGCATCTCAGCGTTCCAGTGAGCCCCAGAGCTACTCTTGTCTTAGAAGCAGCAAACAACTTTCTTTGCTGCCACTGCTACATTATTTTAAACTTTGGATTTAAATACCTCAGGAGCTCTAGGTGAAAATGGAAACAACGGTGTCAAGCTGTAGAAAAACCATATCCATTTTCTTACTATCTGCTGTTCTGGACAACTTGAAGTAGACAAATACCTTAGAGATTAGGAAAACGAGTCAGTAAAATGAGAAAAGTTGATTTCCTACAGGTGAGAAGAAGACTTATAGATGCACAATAAGATAAATAATCAAGCTGTGGAAGTTCTTTGACTTGGAGATACTTATTTTATATTTTCTGAGATATGTACAGCTGTTCACTGATCTAATTAGAAGCACTGTATGCCTTGTAGCTTTTCAAATTCTAAAGTTGAATGGAGGTTCCCTACAGCCTAAAAATTATATGTGAGAGCATGGGTTTTTAACAAACTCCACATTATCCATTGAAAGTGACCTTATACAGAAGAAAGATGTACATTACATCCAGGCAGGGAGATGCTAGTATGGTTAAGATAACAAAATAAGGTAAAGTTGAGTTACAGCAAGAGACTTGGGGGAAGAGAAAGTACTCACACTGTCTTTACCTCCTTGTTTCCAGTACAGTTCTAGAAAGACATTTCAATGTTCTTTAAAAAGACTTTTTGGAATAGATATTCTTGATTTCATGTTCTGGGTCAAACCCCTGTAACATAAGTGATTATGAAGTACTCTTTCAGAACTTTAGCATGTTTTCTCCAGTATCCAAAGGGACCAAACAAACACCTAGTGCTTTTAATTTTCTTCTGATTTCCAGTGTACATTTATTCACATTAAAGTATTTCCATCTTTCCTTAGATAGAATCTTAGAAGATTCTTTTACTCTCACATCAATTCCCCATAGTGTACTTACACACACACATATAGCCTCTCATATTTAGCCTTTGCTAAATAAATCAAGTCCTACTGGTGTGTTCTCTTGCAGCAAATTCTCCATCAGCCTAATCATTCTAGTAGCCCTCATATTCATCATACTGGCCTTCTTCATATTGAAGAAATAAAAAGAACTGACTATAAACTCACAAAATATGTATGCTGGAGGTTTCAACTAGGACCCTGTACAATAGTGTGAATGCTTTGTTTCCTTTGAAGGACACATTCCCAATTCATTGAAGAACCACAGCTGCCTTTTTTCACTGGCAGCTGTCATCTGGACTTCAACAACCAGAAAATCTTCTGACACTTCCAGCTGAATGGATTCCAGACTGTAGTAGAATGTGCTGTCACTAGTCTACAATCTTATACGCTTGCCTGATTTTGCAACTTGCACTACATTTAATGGTTATCTATTCCTCGAATCCTCAAGGTTATTCATCTTCTAGATATCACAGTCCTCTTCAGCAGATATGACTCTCAGCCATGCCATCAGGGTTTAATTAATATACACTCCCCTTTTTGGCACACAGTTATTAATCTAAATATTACATATGATCTGCTTCCTCTCAAGAGTCTACTAATGATGTCCTTATAGCCCAAGAATACTCTTTCCCTTAACAAATTATAATAGATCAGCTCTAACTAGGTTCTCACTCATCTTATAAGACTTCCACTGGACTCTAAGTTCTGTAGTCAACATACCACATACTTCAGCAAAGGATTTTCATTATTGTTTTAATCCAGTTTTTATGGGATAATTTTGATGCTCAACTTAATGATGCAGCTTTTGTTTTGCAGAAGGACCAATAAGCCTAAAGAGAACTAATTCTGAGCTGGGTGCCACTGGGCTAACAAGCCTTTCTTGAAGGCAATATATTGTGGAGCACAACACAGAAACACTCTAGCATTTCTACAAGGACAGCTGTGTTATAAAAGGGGTAATTTAGAAGATAATTGTGAGTCCTTTGTGTTATCTTTGTTCTTCTCCCCTTTCAGAAATTCAGACTGTGCTTTTATGCTGGAACCAGCTTGAGTGTGAGATGGGTCATTGGCTTCTCGGTGCAGATCATATCATATTCAGTCTAGTCCTATGCAAACCCAGCTGGGTGTCCCACCCTGCCATTGGTTCAGAGCTTACAGCTCAGACTGTATTAAAGAAAGGGAACTGAACCCTTTACAGACCAGACTTTCTCCCCAAACCAATATAATCTCATTCACTCAACTCTATATTTCAGCTACTGAACACCAACAGACACAACATGGCTTTCTACACAGCTAACTTTCAATATCCACTACCCAGTTAATTCACAATTCAGTTAAGCTGTTTTCCAAGCACACTGTACTCTCTGCATCTGCTTCAATACAAAAACAAACACAGTTCCTGAATCTTCAATTAAACATCTCAATGCTTTCAGAATTCTAGGACTGAATTTATCAGCTCTCCCCTCCCAAATCCCCTTCTCCAGTCTAAATTAATTGAATCCTGCGGGTTCTGCTTCCCTTTTGGCTGCAGCAATTTCCTTCTCACACCTCCTTCCTGTTAGTCACTTCTACCTCTAACATGACCTTCAGCACCCTACTGACAAGGGACATTTTTTTTTTATTTTTTGCAGTTTTGGAGCAATGCTGAGAAGATACTCAGTATTTATTCCATTATCCCAATCCAATGTCCTGATTTTCCTTCACTCTCTATTTAATAACCAAGTAATATTTTCCATTTGTTTTCTTTTCTACCCTTTTGACTTTTGCACTTGATTTTAGTTGGTGATTAGTCCTTTTCCATTTCATTCCCTGAAGGCTCACTACTTATGCCTCACATGCTTTCTGAGACAGTTATTTGTTCAGTTGGGACAGGAAACCTTTCCCCTACTGTTTTTCTTATTTGGAATACAAGTCCAACATACTTTTACCCTATCTGACTTAAAGAAATTTCTATCCTCCTCTGTAATCAAGCCCCTGATTTTTCACTTAATTTAAATTAGTGGACTTGTAATCGCTGTAATCTCATCTTTACCGATATGTCTCACCAAAGCTAATGCCAAAATACCATCATGTTGTTTGTGTGATTTCTTTGGTAACCACTTCATAGAACAACAGGGTCCTGCTTCTAGTTCTGAATGAGTTTAGCTCTGGTAACAAGACAACGCCCTCTATTTCTCACTACCAGTTTTTTCAGAACCTTCTTTATATTGGAATTTAAAAAAAAAAAAATCCTGGTGTTTCAACAGGTTAACAACAGACACTTCTCTTGATCCAAGTGGCTTGACAAGAGTGGTTTCAGCCGGAGGAGGGCAACGGGGATACACAGGGAACCCCCAGCCCCACAGATCTGGCGGGGAAATGCTGGTGTGCCCATGGAGCCCTCCACCCGCGATATAAACTCCCGGGTGGGCATTGCTTCCAAACTCCCTTTTCTCCCATCCATGACACCAGCTGGTAGGAAATTACCATTCATGGCCACGCAGGCAGACAGACACCCCTCGCAGATGGAGCCCGGTTGTTTCCTTCCCCTCCAAGCCCCGCCAGGGAGCAAAAAGGCGCCCGCCAAACCCCCCCGAGGGCCATGAGGAAGCCCCGCGAGCCTGAGGTGCCAGGGCAGGAGCCGCACCCGCCTGATCGGGCCCGCCCGCCGCGGTGCAGGCTGGGTAGCGTCACCGTTGCTAGGCAGGCGGGCGGGCGGCGATGGTGAAGGAGACCATCCGGGTGTACGCGCGGGTGAAGCCGCTGGGCAGGCGGCAGCAGGCTGGGGTAGGACAGGGAGCGGGCTGCTCTGCTGCCGGGGGGCGGTAGGGGCCAGTCCCATGGGGCTGGGTGCGGCGGGGCCGCCCGAAGGCGGGAGGGAAGGGGCCGCCGTCTCCCCCTGCAAGAGGCCCGGCCGCCGCGTGAGGGCTGAGGGGTTTGTGCGTGGTCAGATGCGGAGCGGGGAGCCGGAGCCCTGTGCTGCTGGTCCGGGGCCTTAAGAAGTTAGAACCGCCAAGTACTGGAACTTTGACTGTAATTATTGGGGAAAGGTGTGAGGAACTTCTTTCCTGCCCAGTTGTGAGAGACAGGCTCCATAGGAAAAACATTTCACACAGGGTTTCTGCAGGTCAACAGTGTTCAGAACATTGGTGGGGGAAAAAAACGTGTAGTTCCCAGGCTTTAGCTGTCCTTGCAAGGGATAATAAAGATAATGAAAGCATTCCTCAGAAATTGTGTGTTGAGGTCTCCTTCATTGTGTTCTCATTTTGAACAGTTTTACACATTCTTTTGTAGTCTTTCCTAATATATTTTTCCAGGTGTTTTGGAGGGGGTTGCAATGGTGGCTGTGATTTGTTTTTTATAACAGCGCAGATATTAAAGTGATTTAATAAGCAAACTATGTTAAAGAGGCTATGTTTCTGTTTCAAAACTTATTGTGGTGTTTATATGCTAACAATACAGTTCGTATGTGCTTGTTTTATTGTATAATAGCTGAAGGAGGATCTGCTTGTGTATTAAGGGCTTTTGAAGTAGGCAGAACTAGTCTGGTTTGCTCTGTTGTTTTTATGTACTGATTAGCCATGGTACACAATGCAATTCTGAATTTTGTGTGGAGTCTTCCTTCAGGCAGTTACAGGTGCAAAGCATACATAAATGTTATACCTAAGAGCTGTGCTGTTCTATTGGCAAAATTATTTTGTTAATTCTTAACCATGTTTGTTAGATTTATTCAGTTGATGACGATGAGAAGCCTTTGTCCAGCCTGGAGATCATTGTGCCACGTGATTTAGCAGATGGGTTCGTCAATAATAAACGAGAGAACTACAGGTTCAAGTAAGTAAAAGCCTTATCTTTGTATCTTCTGCCTTTAGTGCTTGATATCACTGTGTAGTGATACAGACTTATAGAACCTGGAAAAGCCTATTCTTAAAATAAAGCTTTAGTGTAAATAGGTTTATTTTTATATGCAACTCCATTAAAAAGAGAAATACTTGAGCATATTATGTTCTGCACCTCAACAAATTTAATACTATTTGATAAAGCTGTGGGATTTTTGTCTGTCCATTACAAGGCATTCTACATTTCTAAGCCTCATCTCAAAGATTGCATCTTCGTTTATCAGTTCTTCCTCTTTTACAGTTTGTTTTGAATTTGTGTATGAAAATTGAATGTAAGACTATGTGTTCTCTCGTGATCTAATGAGTTGACATAGGCTGGGTAAAGATGTCTTGATGTAAAACACTCTGTTTAGAAACTGTGTTTCAGACATAACCAAAACACGGTTAAGAAAACCAGAGACTGTTGAAAGAAACAAAACCATAGCAGTAGAATGTAAATATTTTTTAGAAACTAAAAATAAGTACAAGTAATATCAATCAAATTTTTTTTCTTTTCAACTGAAAACTTGGAGGCAACATTTTAAAATTCTGATCAAAAAGAAAGCTAGATGTAGCCATCTGACTAGGTGACTTTTCCAACTTGAATATTCTTTATTTTTTATAGTACCAAATCAAGTACATTGGTTGCTCTATGCTATTAAAAAAGAGAGCCCCAGATAAACATCTGTAGCTCAGACTGATGTCATTTTACATCAGCTAAGGAAATCTGTTTTGCTTGGGAAGAGAGGAGCTGCCCTCTCTGACTAGGTTAATATGCAAAACTAGCTTAGGTTGCAGATGCCCAGGCCAGCTGCAACGAATGCTGGTATTCTTTTCCTGACTTTATCACTTCTTAACAAATCTGTAGAGATGCAGTTTGAGAAAGACCATGCCTTATTATCCGTAAGACAATGCAAAAATAATGCTATGGAGCAAGCATTTATTTTTCCTCCATAAAATTCATACTTTCATGCAGTCTTTCTGCCTGGACACCTCAAACATTATTCTCCTTTGTTCTTACTTTCTTGTATGGGAATCAAACACAATAGTTTGAATTACTTGACAGATTAAGGGTTAGCAGGATAGAATATATGCCTACTTTGTGTATTGCTTTTGTCTGTGATGTTGTACATACTGCATAATACCTTGCAGTCCATTTTGCCATTCTATATACCTGGTGTCTATAGTGCCTTTCTATATACTCTGTGAAATTCTATGTGAGCATATGGTTCCAGATAGGAGGGACAACACAGTGGGGCACAAGCAGTCCGAGACGTTTCTGGAATGTTATTAGTGACAACTTCCTAATATATGGTTAAAGAGCCAATGAGAGAAGTCTGCTGCACCTCATATTTGCAAACATGGAAGAACTGATCAGGGATGTGAAACCTGGGGGCAGTCTTGGCTGCAGTGGCCATGAGATAGTAAAATTTGGGATCTTGAGAGAAGGGAGCAAGGCAGAAAGCAGGATCACAACCCTGGATTTAGGAGAGCAAACCTCGGCCTGTTCGGGAACTTGCTGGAAAGAATCCCATGAGTAACAGCCCTGGAGAGAAGACCAGGAGAGCCAGCTTATTTTCAAGGATCACCTCCTCCAAGGACAGTCCATCCTGATGAGCAGGAAGGACAAAAAGAGAGCAGGAGGCCTCTGTGGATGAGCAAGCATCTTCTGACTAAACGCAGACATGAAAAGGCCGTGTACCAGAGGTGGGAGCAGGATCTGGTGACCGAGGAAGGCTGTCTGAGAAATGGCATCAGAAAAGCCTAGATAAGTGCACAGGGAAGGGTAATGAAAATGACCTGAGCTGCTGTGCTCAGAGGGTTGTCATCAAGGGTACAAAGTCCAGCTGGAGACCAGTCTCTACTGGTGTAATCGATGCTGCAATCCAATACTCTTTAGCATTAATGACCTGGGTTATGGGACCGAATGAGCTTCAGCAAGTTCACAGGCAATATGAAGCTGGGAGTGCTGATTGATGCACCAGATAGTCATGCTGCCATTCAGAGGGACCTCAAGAGGCTGGAGAAATGGGCTGATACAAATCTTATTAAGTTCAACAAAGTGAAATGCCAACTCCTGCTTCTAGTGAGAAATAACCAGGACAGGGTCAGGGTTGACTGAAAGCAGGTTTGCAGAACAGGACCTGGAGTACTCATAGACAGAAAGTTGAACATGAGCCAGCACCACACCATTTGCAGCAAAGAAGGGCAGCAGTGGGCCGCATTAGGCAGAGTATTGCCAGCAGGTCAAGGAGGTTGATCCTTCCCTTCTAGTCACCAGTGAGATCACGTACAACGTTCTGTCTACTTCTTGGCTCCAGCAAAGGGACACAAAAATAATTAAGGGACAGGAGCACCTGACATGGGAGGAGAGGCTGAGCAACCTGGGACTGTTTATCCTGGAGGAGAGAAGGCTCAAAGGGATCTTATCAACGTGTGTAAAAAAAACTGATGGGGAGGGAGAGATTAAAGGAGATGGGGCCAGATGCTTCTCAGTGGTGACCAGGGACAGAACAAGAGTTAATGGGCACAAATTGAAATACAGAAAATATCAAAAAAACACTTTTATTGGGGTCTGATCAAATATTGCTCAGAGCCTCCATGCATGAAGATGATTAAAAGCTGACCCTACAGACCCGTGCTCTGGCAAACCATCCTATGAGCAGGGTGAATGGAACAGATGGTCCCTTCCAACCTGGAGCATTCTTTGATTCTGTAAGTTAACTGCAGATATTTTATATAGGAGATGACAAGACAAGATATAGGAGATACTTAATTCTTGTATCTCCTTGTGACTTACAGTAACTGCAACTCACAAAAAATGTGAGTCTGGCTATACTGGTGGGATGCTGTATTTGGTAATAGTGTAATCTATTTACCCAGGTTTCAGTGTGGTGCCAGTTACAAACACTGATTCTCTTGATAGATTTGAAATACGATTCATTTTTTTTTTCTAAGCCGCATCATTTTATCAGAGGATTTTATTGTACAGATCTTGTCAAAGCAGCACTGTGTACAGCCTATTTATGTACAATAGCACAACAGCACGCTGTGGTTAAGACTACAGGGAAAACATTGTACTAAGTTATGTAAGCCTAATGATGTAAACATTGACTATTACAAACACAAACACAAATATATGAATCAAGTAGTGTTTTAAGATTCTGAGCGATTATTATTTGCTTAATATTTTCAGATTTCAGAAAATTTTTGATCAAGAAGCAAAACAAGATGTGGTTTTTGACAGCATTGCCAGACCAGTAGCAGAATGGTACGTTGTTGATCTTGCAGTAATCGGGGTAATGTTGGGTCAAAACCAGCTTTCATTGTGTTACTTGGAGGAGAGCTGGCAAGTGTTTGTCTCACTGTTGTAAAAGTGGATTGATGTTTTAGTTTTCTAAATACCGACATGTCTGAATCCAGGCGACTTGCAACAATCCCCTGAGAATTTTATGTATGGTAAGGTTCAGTTATTGTCTCCTAAAATAGCAGTCCTACTGTTGCCCATTTTGCTGCATAGGCATAGAAATCCATGTCTAGTTAGTATTCTGTCTGTAATACAACCTCACTTCATTGCATTAGAAAGGTATTCCCTATACAGTTCCATGAAGGGGTAAACCTAATGAAAATCTTATTCCCCCGTTTAGTTTTGGTTAAGTTAGGGACACCCGTGAATCAATGCCCATGGAGATATCATCAAATTTTGCCCTCATTATTTTTGTCTTAATGTTTAGGGCAGTGATTTTTGGCCCTGTTTCTGTTTTTCTTCACCATATCAAACAATGCTCACGTTTTAAAGTTTGTAAAGGCAAGCATTTAAGACAGATGTGGAATCTCTCTTCATTCATTGTGTGGATGGAATGCCACTCTGAATTGCTATATTCTTCCTTCATCTAAAAGGGATTAATTTGCTTATTTGACTTTATAACATATAGCTTCAGGTCAACTCATTTATTTAACTTCAAATATTTCTGAGTTTAATGTTAACTGCAGACAAAAACTTTTGTGTCTTATTTGACTGTGCTTGGAAAGATAAGGGTTAAAACTCTCATTGTTACATGCTATGGATTGAATTATCCTCAACAAAAACTCAGAGAATCAAAGCTAACTAGCAACAGACTGACTGTTGTTGTTTTGTTTGTTGTTTTCTTTAGAGTGTTTTGCTAGAATATGGAAAGGTTTTCCAGTTGAATAATTCACCTATGTGGTGCTCTAACAAACAGGAAGTGGTATTGTCTTGTTTCAGTGTTGGCTGATACATTTTTATACGTTGACTTGTTCCATTATATAGGATTTAGTTTTGATTTTTAGATGTTTTTCAGTACTTAAATGCTATTAAAATCAGTGGTGTTTAGGCATATGATTCTCTCCAAACATCTGAGTCTGTAATGTTAAGATTGATTTATAAAACCATTCTTAACTGAATCAAGACTATTTTCACTCTGTTACAGCATGTTGAAAATTGTATTCTAACTCATGTTTCTGTTGTTACTTATAATATTGAAAGATAATTATGATTGTGCTTTTATAGTAGAGTAGGCAATACCTGAACTATGTTCCTCTTTCTCATGTTCTTCCTTCATTTTTACCTTTTCTGAGGCAAAAATATATATTTCAAAATGTCTTCATAGTCATGAGGTTCCTTGGCTAATGGCTAACTGTACCTGAAATTTATTTCACCCTGTGGTTAAGGACTCAATTTTCTTTTCCGTTGTGGGGCAATAAGAATTGCCCTGTTTCTGTGAAAGATCACAGTTTTTCATAGCAAAGTGTTCTTCACTATTTGTTTCTTTCTAAATCAATGTTCTCTTGCAAGGAAAAATGTTGAAAATGCAGTCATCTCTGCTGTTCAAGTCGGTTTACTGAGGGAAGAGGTTTTGTGTGTGTATTGCTGGGGAAAAGAAAGTAGCAGAAAAGTATCAACGAAGTAGTTCAGTAACATTTTGAGGCTCTTTGCCACGCGTACTTGCAGTCATGAGAACATTAAGTTAGACTTGAATGCTCAGAAAAAAAATATTGGGCATTGTTTAAACTAAAAACAGCAATGCAGTGTTCTGGATTCTAAAATCTTTCTAGTTTGCTCTTGGGTAGATGGAAATTGGATATAATTTTCTTTTTTTTTTTTATTTTTTATTTTTAAGTCTGCTTTCTTTGATGTTGGGCCACAGTTTTTCTCTCTTTAAGTCCAGTTACATTGTCATATTGACTGTGGTTTAAAAGGCACCAGACATTAGTTCATTTAATTTGCTGTTCAGTCAAAAGTGACAGCCTCTGTAGACCATTATAAGCATGTGATTTGCTTAGTTTTTTTTTTTTTAATTATTTTATTAATGGTCAAGTCGTCTCTTACTTGTTTTTTTTTTTTATCATTTGTTTGTACTTTGCTCTTTTCCTTTTTTAAATATATATTCTTGATATTTTTTTTTTATGCAGAGCCAACTTGATCTCTACGAAGCAGCACTAACTCTATTACTCTATCAAAAATAGAGAAAATATATAACATTCTTCTTTTCCAGTTTTCTAACAATTAAGCATTACTTCAGTCTAACAACAGAACAAGTTTACTCTTACAGTGCTTCAAATATTAATGTTATGATGATTAATACAATCAGAGAATAAGTAGAAAATCTTACTGCTTTGGAACTAGTTTTGGTTTCAGTTCTAATATGGCCAATGTTTTGTCTTGATTTATTAAGAAATAACATTGAAAATATATTTCTCTTCAGATGTATTGTGCAAATACAAAATAGCTCAACAGTGATGTGATGGCAGTTTTTCTCTTTTTTTGAAAGATCTGAAAGCTTCCAGGATAATACTCCCATTGCCACAGATTTTACTTTCTTCTTGTGTGCTGTGTTTATCCTAAGAATTAAAAGAATTAACATCTGTAATATACAAACTACTTCCCTTTACTCTTTTCTGGGTTTTTTTTTGTGGTGTGTTTTTTTTTTTTTTTTTTTCTGCTGCTTATCCTTACAGAAAATGTGGTCAAAATATTTTGCAGAATAGCATCATTGTAACATTGACTGTATTTTGTAATGTCCCTCTTTACGACTTTAGAAAACATTTTACCAGTAATTGAAAATGTTTGGAAAACATATTTACATCATTAGATTGCCTTGTGATACAGAGCCACAGGATGTAGACTAAACATCCTAATAGGACATTTCTAGCTTTACTAAATATGCTTGTAGAAATCCAGTGACCATCCTTTGTTTTTCTGCTTTTTTTTTCTTCCTGTTTAAGTCTGTGCATAAGGTGATATAATAAAAGTATTTGCTGTTTTGTGGTTTGTTTGGATTTTAGGGTTTTTTTTTTCCTCTCTCACTAACAACTCAGGGATTTGTCTTTTATTATGCATTTAAAGAAAATAAAATATCTACAAGTTTCTTCAAACTAATGAAATTTCAGTGGTTTGTAAAAGGATCTTAATTTTCCTGCAAATCATGTGTTCCTTTTCACTATTTAAGATACTGTAATACTGAATGTGCTTTGCTTTCAATGACTTTGATATGTTTATGGATTGATAATTGCTCTGAAATTTGAACCATTAGATAAGAAATTACTAGAAACATTAAATATGACTTAGTTTACAAGGTTTTGTAATAAATAAACACACTATTTTATTTATTGCAAGGTTCAAACAAATCATGACCTCTGTTTTTGAACATCAAAAGTAAAAGAAATTGAGAGATTCTTAAAAACTCTACATTCTTAATTCTGAATTTTTTTATACTGCTTCATTACTTTTAAAGCAAATTATTAGGGAGAGATAAAAGTCACACCATTATATCTTTTTACAGCAAAAGGAACATTTTCTTTTTGATTTTCTTAGAAACCCTTTTCATATACAATACATTAATATAAATTTCTCCTAATGAGAAGAATGTGGAATTAGTGGGGCAGTTCCTTTGGTAGTACTTAATCTGCAGATTTTGTCATGTTTCAAAACATGATGCAATTTTTATTTTCTTTATGATGTTAAATCCACATATCTGAAATGCTATAATAATTTGTTTTCACATAGGGAAATATGTATCTCTTTTTGCTTTGTCATGGCCCTTTCAGAACGTCCTTAATTTCAATTCTTGTATGAAGTTATTACGCAAATTTCACTGAATTTCACTGATTTTTTTTTTAGAGTTGGAAGGGACCATAGAGATCATCTAGTCCGACTCTCCTGCTGAAGCAGGAAATCATGCACGTGTTTGGCTTTCGGGGAAAAGATCAATATTGCGCAACTAGAATTCCAGATTATTTTTTTTAATGCACTTGCATTTTTACTTGTGTATAATTTAAAAAACAAGGTCTTTTTTTTTTCCTTTTTTTTCCCCGCAGTATTTAACAGTATAATTATATGTATGAAACATACTGGATGTTTAAAATAATTTGTACTCTTAACAACTAGTGTTATTTAAACTATCTTCAGGAAAGCTTCAAAATACAACAGCAGGTAGTATATGAGACAGGACAACAGAAAAACATAAGTTAGTCGTGATTATTTATTCCCTATGTAGTAGCCAGAACCCAACATCAAATTGGTTAATTGTGTTGGGTCTCAAAAAAAAAACCTTATTAAGAGCTATTTTCCACTCCAAAGAAATTACATCTCTTATTTGGACTCACCTGGGGAAAAAACTTGCTTATAACTATATATCTTCCTATATATAGTTGCTTATAACTATATATCTTCCTACGTGTGTCGTGTATAGGGAGCTGTTTCTCCACCCTTTTGCCCCACATTCCCTTCCCCTCTGCACCTCCTTTCTGTTTAGGCTTGTTTAGTGCGACTGCAGTGAGTTGCCTCTGTGTCTGTAGAGATTGTTGGCTGGTACAGCAGGTTGCTGCTTGCCTTATAGGGTGGATTGTTTCCAACACAGTGAGCTCAATGAAGACTCGTAAGATTTTGGTACTGCAATGTCAATATAAATGTCAACTCACTGATGTTGTAATACAAAAGGATTGAAGGATTAAAATGTGGTAAGACCCTTGTGATACAGGTCAATTACTTGTTTTTTGTGGTCCTGGCACACTGACTCCCCACCCAGGTCAAAATCTCTTGGTATCATCAGCAGGATACAGTATTTGCTACAATGATCAAAACTGGCCTTTCTATTAAGACTTGTTAAGTTTTCATACTAACATGGTTAAAAATAAAGACTGCATAGTAAAAAACACCTGTGCTGTAGTAGTCGAAGGGAGGTTTACTGGAATTTTGTGAAGGTGTAAGCATCAGGCCTGTAAGCACATGGATTTACTAGAAGATAGTCCTTGTTTACTAACTAAATAATGTCTTGTGTGAATAATTATCCATTCTGACCTGGATATATTTGTGACACAGTGTGGGAAGTAGTGGCTTGGCTCTCCTGCAGATAACCTTGCATCACAGCTGTATTACTGCTAATATGGGTGATGTTGGGTACGAAAGACCTGTAGAATCTATACATAGTGAAGGATGTTTATTTTTTCAGATGTCAGCTTGAAATAAATGTAGCTTAAAGTCTCCCCTAAATTGAGAAATTGGAGCAGTAATGTTAGCAGTTCTCCCTGAAAGTGTGTATAACTATGGAGCAATTAAAAGTGAAACGTTTCATTAATGTTTCATTTCAAATTGCATAGTTGCTCATGTTTATTTTGACATAAATTGTACAGTTTAAAATAATTCAAAAAGCCTGCTTATTCTAGGTTACAATTTGATAGCTTTGATTCAGAATATCTTTGTGTCACATGACTTCTGCAGTGCTTATGGTAGAATTGTAAATATATTTAGATTTTTAGTTAAATTAAGAAATTTCATTATATCTTATTTTATTTTTTTAGGAAAGCCCTTTTGAAGTTTCTAAGGAAACTTGCTTGCATTAAGCTTTCAAAACCACAGTTACATGCGTATTTGGAAATTGGTATTGTTTTTGAAAGATGAGGCATTACCAAATTAGATTTGTTCCATAAATCTGGCAAAGGCCTAAAGAAAAAAAAATGTCATGGTGAGATTCTTTGTTTATTTTAATTAAAAGAAACTTTAATCTGAGCTCCAAGTGATAAAAGATACCTAAACACTAAATCTCTGTAATGACAAATCCTCCCTGAAAACTTGTTTTCCAGATCCTGCAAATGAAGTTCTTCCTTATTTTTACCTCAAATATCATGTCTGGGGGATGGTTTTGCCAGGACTCTGTTGGATTTTTTCTTTTTTTTTTTTTTTTTTTTTTTTAATAAAATAACTATTAATTGATGTTTTCTGAGATAAAAATAAGGAAAGTGAGAGGCATTGGTAAAATATTTCAGGTCATCAAGAACTGAGATGAGGACTGACGTTATCCCAAGATCAAAGAGATTGGGTTTTTTATGCTTTTTTCATTATTCTAGTATTTTAATATTAAATGAATATTTGTTCCAACCACATACCTTTATGTTACTAGTCATTTAAAATGACTATGTCAGAACTCATTAAAATAATAAGCTGAAATAAATAAGAAAATCAAAGTAATTTTGAAAGCTGAAATTTTTTTCTTGTTCCCAGGATCTTCTCTTATCTATATATAAACACTCACAGAATTTAGTCCTTACTTGATAAGAATTTTTTTTTTCATTTAAACATTTAGACATGTTTTATTTATTCATATTATAATCTTAGTAAAAACCTTTGACTTTGAACTTTTTCTTTTTAAAACAAGACAATAATAAAGATTACAGATGGCTTAAACGCATCTACTCGAATGATCTTTTTAATCCTTCTTAAGACTCAGAAGTATGTCTTGCAATAGGAATTAAGTTTTGGAGCAAGCAAATCTTTTTGCTTAGATGTCATATTCATTGTTGCTGTGATGGTTTTTGGTGTTCTGGAGAGGCTTTATTTACCAATTGCTGAGACGAGATTTCTGCATTTGTCTGTAATACCTGCAGGTGTCAAAAGCCTGAGAATAAGATTGTTACTATTTCTTCATCTTTTTCATAATGAAGTTTGGAGTAATGCAGAAGGAATCGGAACACTCTGACTTCCCTGAGGGAGACTGTTATAGTGGTGATTGTAAAATTGATGCATTGAGACTAGTCTGAAATAGAGCAGAATTCGTAGCATGTTTTCAGGGACTGATAAGGACTATTTACTTTTTCCTTCTTCTGCTGATGATTCTATGTGAATTATGCTTATTGCTAACAAATTAGAATAATTAAGTCAGAAGGGATCTCTGTAGGTTATCTGGTCCAACCTCCTGAAGAAAGCAGGTCTGGTTTCAAGGTTAGATCAGTTTGTTCAGACCCTTGTCCATTAAAGCATGTCCAAGGGTGGGCATCCCATAACCCATCTGGGTATCTGTTTTAGGGATTAGCTGCTGTCACTGTGAAGGAAATTTTCTTTATATCCACTTGGAATTTCCCATCTTGCAACTTGTGACCACTGCCTCTTGTTCTATCGCTGTAGGCCTCTGAGAAGAGTCTGAGTCCATTTCTGTACTGATCCATTGTATAATGGAAGATGGTAATTAGGTTTATGTATAGCCTTCTGCAGACTGATAGAAAACAGTTCCCTTGGCTTCCACTTGTGTGTGATGTGCCAAATGAACTTGGTACTGTCAGGCTCACTTCAGTTTCAGTTTATAGGATCCTTATTTATAGGGAGTCCAAAACTGGACACAGAACCCAAGGGGAAGAATTTGTTTTAGTTTTTACAATTTTTTATGGTAACTGTTCTGTTCAATTCAGCAAAACCTGTGTTGCAGCAGAGGAAGCAGAGTTCTTTGTAATACTAGGCAGAAGCCTGCCTGAAGTCTTGTTAACAACGAGACAGAAACAAATGAAAAGTTCTGTGTCCATAAATTTTAAATAGAACAAATGATCTTCACTGGAAATTAAAACAAAATGTAGTCAAAAAAACCCAACCACAATAAAACAACCTCAGTCTGCTTTCAACCTCTGTCTACTGTCACTGGGTTATTTTACCCCTATTTATATTGTCTCAGATATTCAAGGACCAAGTACTGAATGACATTTTGAACTGCAGTAACTACCCATAAATTGTCTAGCTTTCACTTGAGGAATTTCTCACTTGAGGAATGTTAAGCAGTTGTACATGTAACGGATCTAGCAATTTAAGTGGAATTGCTTGCATGAGTTAAGCTTCTGTATCCCACCCTTTTTATTTAGGGATTAGACATCTTTTGGGCATGAGGCAAGTCAGTTGGGTGACTGAAAATACCAGTACAGAACTGTGACAACCTTATATTTTTTTAAACAAGGATCTAAAATTAATTTTTTATGAAATATTTATTTCTCACTGTGCATGTTTTTAAATTGTCACTAATTATAAGTAAGTTAGAAAGTGCAAGTTAACTGATAAGTAAGAAAATTTGAAAAAGAAAAGCAAGGCCATATGTTTTCTATGTTTGAATGTGAGTCCATGCTAGAAAGTTATCCTATTTTTGAGAATTGATACCAAATTGTACTGACAGCTTTTGCTTAGCAGGATTATAAGGGAAGAGGCAGGGTCTTTCTAAATAACCAAAAAACCAATAATCCACTGAAGCCCTGAGCCTACTTTTGTTTTCCCCAAACTATATTAGTCAGTCTAATAAAAAATGCTACCTTTCTCCAAATACCTGTTTTTTTCTTATACTTTTAGACCATCATAGTTGCAGCTACAATGTTACAGCATCTTTTATTCTTCCTCATTGTTACTGGCTAAATCTTTACATGTAATGACCATTTCTTATTAACAATTTTTTTTATCTTGCTTCTGAGAATTTTTTTTGACTGTCTTACCACTGATAAGGGGACATTTAACATATTGAAACCTTAGTGTTTTAATCAATGGTTGATTTATATTTTTTACCAGTTTCTCATAGTCCAAAGGGCAGAAGAGAAAGCATATTGTTTTTCATAAAGCTCAAACTTATTTTCTTGAGCAAGCATCATTAACTAAGCTTCTGTTGAGCAGTACTTGACTTATGAACTAGTATTAAGGTTGTGCTAAAAGTGGAATGAGAAAGGAACACTTAATTCAGCTTGCTGCTTTTTTTATTATGTCTGTTCTCCAAAACAAGTATTAAAATTAAGAAAATTCCAAGTTAATTGGAAAAATAATTTGTAGAAGGTATGATGGGAGTTCATAAAGTATTAGAAGTACTTTTGAAACATGCAGATATGTTTAAATGCTGCAGCGTGTTTAACCATGTACACCAGCAAAAAATCTGCATCAAAGTGTTACACGCTTTGGATCCCACCTAAAAGTCATTGAGACTATTGGACAGGTGTTCATTGGCTTGAATAAGCTTTGGGTCATAGTCTTACTTAATGATACTTCGCAGGTGGAGAACTCTTTCTCAGTGTGTTTTCTAAACCTCTACTGGTTATTTCAATATTCTGGTTAGAAAAATACTGAAAGGATTGTAATTGTGGGAGACTTTCTTGGTAGTCTATGTCATAGCCTGGAGGTAAAACTTGAAGATTTTCTTGGTTTGCCCCATCACATCATCCTAAATTAGGTTGCTGTCATATTATATAGTCAGGTTTATAAAGCAGTTTAATCAAATTAATTTCCTTAGCTGCGTACAAGCTGTGTCTCACTTTGAAAAGGTGTGCTTTCAATTGTATGCAATATAGAGAACATATTCAATACTTCCTTTGTGTTTAAACATTTTGCTGATTAGCTCTGTACTGTCAAGCAAAAGCTGTTGTGTTTCTAAAAGCCAACAGTAATTTATTGGTGCTTAGCTAGAAAAGAAGCATTCAGCTCTTTGACCAAAATGTAAGAGCAGATCTAACCTTTTTCTGTGTTAAAATCATCTTCGCAGTATAATTTCTATTCTACTTCGAATAAAAGGATAAAGAATATTTAAGATGGCAATAAAACAATACTTATTCACAAATTAATTGTTTGTCTGCAATTGATGATGTTATTTCATTAAAATTGATATTAGCTGTTATTACTGTTTTCTTGTTGGTTTAAGAATATTTCCTTCTTTTGTCGTTGTTGTTTGGTTTTTTGTTTGGGGTTTCATTTTTTTTTCCTCGGTCTTACTCTGACTTCCACCAAGGGAAACTTATGTGGTATAATTTTAGCTTGTTTAATGATACCAACTTTACAAAGTAGAGCTGCTTATTACATAAATACTTGATGACTCAGAATACTTAGCAGGTAATCATGATGTTTCCTCACCAATATTTTGTTTTAACTTGACTTTTCTTACACTGGTTAAAAACAACAAGTCTGAAACTTATCATCCAACACACCTTTAGATACAACTTGTATATGTAAATAAAGTGTCGCAGAGACATTCATGTTTCAATTTCAAATTACTGTATGCAGAAAATATTGCAATTTTTTCATGGTATACAGCTTTGTGATATGTGAGTCTTGGTATGGTTTGACCAGATGTATTTTCACTGAAACACAAACATAGGTACACAATTTGGAAATACATATTTACCAAGTACTGACACAATTATTAATTATGTTACAAAATCTGGAAAATGCTAATATTCTGGCATCATAAGTTAAATCTGAAATATTTAGATTCAATTTGTTTAGTTCTTCTGATGCTTTTGCTTTAACTTTTGGTCAGACCTGAATTGGGCAGGCATTTGGACTAGGTGATCATTGTAGGTTTCTTCCAACTGAAATATTCTATTCTATTATAATTTTCATAGTGTGATTTCAGGCCTTTCTTGGCAGTCATGGAACCTAGGTCTCCTACACATCAAAACAAGATATGAAGACAGCTCAGTATGATATGAGAATAAAATACTGTTTGCAGAATTGTTATATGTCTATGTTTTCCCAGGAATGTCACCTTTTTCTGGAAATCTTGTTTTCACAGAATTTGAATTCTTGACACTTCTTTATGTGTAGAACTTCAGGCCAATGACACTTGTTGATATTCAATGGATTTTGTTGTTCACAAGTATGAAGTCCAATACGTGGGACTTACTGCTCATGCATATTACTTAGGTTTTTCCTTTACAAATTTAAATTGATCAATGTTTTCTAGGTAGGAACATAGCATACTGGGTTGTTAAGCAGTAGAAACAAAGCTGAAACAGCAAACTACTTTTTAGAAATTTACTTTTTTTAATATCCATTTTTCCTCTAATTGTTTGGGTTAATCTTAAATATTTCTATACATAAAAGTGATATGCATTTTGCTATGTAAAGATTGTTTTATGTGGCTTGTGATGAATAACACTTTCCTTTTATAAATGCTAAGTTTTTCAGAAAATGTTAGAAACATACGCCTGCATGCTTTACAATGTGAGGAAAATGAACTCTGCATTTCCTATCAAAGCGAAACGAATGTACAAATTTGGACAAGTTTTAGCTACTGTATTTTTAAAACTTATTTTCCTCTGTAGTAGGCTTTGTAGTTCTGAGCTTGGTATTATTAAAAAAATGAAAGTTCTCTAGGAACTCAATCATAACAGGAGTAACTTTGCTAAAATACACCAGAGACAGATTTCTCCAGCAACATTTTAGCTAATCTGTCTGGAAGTAGTCCATGAACTTCTGAACAGGGAACGAATACAAGATTGCATAAATTGATAAAAGATCTATTCAGCAAAGTCTCTCCTTGGATTACGTGTCTTTGATGTGTCTTGTTTGAGGTAACAAAGAGATCATTTAGTCAACAAAGTGTCTCCTTAACCATACCAAAACTCATCTTCCTGGGAGGAAAAAAAAAAAAAAATGTTCTGGGTATTTTGATAACACCGAGAGGACGTGACTGAAAATATCCTTTTAGTGTATGATTTTTCTGTATGCATATTTTAAAGTTTTCACAAGACTACCATCAACACCCATGTCAACCTGTGTACTTTCAAATACTAAGCCTAAAGTAAGTTTCGGATTTTTGTTCAGAGAATTTGAAAAGCAAAGATGCAGACTTTGCCTGGATGCACCAACATCTTGCAAAGTATGTTTTGCAGAATAGCCAGAAAAAAGGTGCTGATTCTCTACCTCTTTTCCCAGTAGTGAACCAGTTCCACTACTTTAAGGGACAGCTTTAATTTGCAGGTGAGAATCTTCAAGAATCCTTTTGTTGGACACTATTTAGAAAGTGCACTCTCTTGTCACCTCATAATTGACGTTGCCAACTTCTTTACGTAGTTGTTGAAATTACATGTTATACTGAAAGGGAGAATGTATATATTTTCTGCTCTCTGTACTAACACTTGGCATCTGAGACACCTTCACTTGGTTGAGTAATTCTGCAATGTAGCTGTTTGCTGCTTTTAAATAACATTGTATGGTTGGCTAAAGGGTGATGAAGTTTTCTATGTTTTTATTTTCCTAAAGGAGTTGTGCATCCTAGGTTGAGAACAGATAGTACATGCCTAAACTTCCTGAGTATTTAGTAAATAGATATTGGTTTAATTGATTTATTGATTGATTAATTATTGGTCTACCTACAGCTATCCGCTACCATTTTATTGTAAAACTCTTTGGGACAATGAACTAAAATGAGATTCATAAATTTTGGTATTTATTTTTTATTTGAAGTTCTTATAAATAGGAAAAGGGCAAAGTATATCTTTTACAAGTATTTGCTATGATAATAGTTTCTCCACAAGCCTCATTGCTGAAATATCCCGTATTCTCATTGATTCCAAGAAAAGTTCCTTAAAAGAAATGTAAATTAGTAACACCAGGTATGGATTTTAAATTACTTAATCCATGTAGACTTTCCCACATACCTTCAAAATTGACATTAACTAATTCAGAATATTATACCCAGATTGACGGTTACACCTCTTCAGTTTTGAAATGTTTTCCTTCATAAACGTGTATATATGCATGTAACCTATAGTTTTTTTCTTTCATAAGTTTAATTCTTTATGAACAAGCTGATCCGGTAGAGACTTTTCCATTTTGGTTTGTCTTCCCATCTACTCTTTTCAGGAGCTGAGGTCATAGTCTTCAGTTCTTCTAAGCCAAAAGAGCTCCATCGTAAAGGTAGTTTTCTTCTTAGAGTTAGAAGGGGAATTTATTCTATATCCTGTCTTTATGGGGTTGCACTTCACTCTTAGAAGGCTTTGCCAGGAGTTTCACTGATATGATTGGTCTTCTTGCTTTGTAGCCTTCCTTAGCACCTCAAGCAGGCTTTTCTTAAATTGGCTTGGTTGTTAGTTTTAATATTCTCTGAATGAATTAAATGAGTGCTGTAACTATGGACAGGATGCAATTTTATTTATAATTATATACACACATCTGAAAAATAATAATGATTTTCATCTTGGAACCCAGCTGTGGAATCATAACCAGCAGTTTCATACTGCATCTGTGGAATGCAATATTAATATTACCTATAATTACACTGGACTGCGAGAATACATATTTTCTGAACTTTCAGTGTTTTCTGGAAAACAGTTCAGAACTGTGCTGGTGTGCTGCAATAAATAAAAGAAATATATGAATCAAACCACAAGGAAAACTCACTGACTTTTGTAGTTGTATTGACGATGTATGGTATGTGATATTTTATCCTGTGTTTACATGTGTGGTGATCCTAATCACAGCTTTTGTGAAGAACAGGGAACTCAATAGTTTGCAACCACACCTTTACTGCTTTTTTTAACATACATTGCAAAACACACCTTTCTGCAGGAGCCATGTCACAGTAATTGAAAAGATACACCTTTAAGAACTTTTTAAAAAGAAGAGTAAGAAAACTTAACAACCCAAAATGCTCCATTTAGAAGACCCAAAGAGCAAAGATATAAAACCAGAAGAGCAACCATATTGGGTCAGACCAAAGTTCTGTGCAGCCCAGTGTGAGACTAACAAGTCAAAAAAAAAGAACTGCATAAAGTATAGAGCTACTTTCCTCAAGTACTCTGTCTGTTAGCCTGTAGTTGTCTGCAGTGCACAGTTTCTGATTTCTCTGTTTAGTAGGCCTCAGAGAATTACTTTTTTTCATTAATTAGTAGACCAGTCTCTACTGAGGCCTGGGTGAACTTTTAGTATCCAAAACATCCTATTGCAAGGAGTTTCACAGCTTAACTACATTTTGCATGAAGAATCATTTCCCCTTGCTTGTTTTGAACCTGTCATCTCTAAGTTTCTTTTGATACCTCCTACCTTGTGACAGCTCATTACTGTCTTCAGCAGTCAGATATTGTGATGATGGGTATTAGAAATTCCTAAGATAGATGAATGAAGTGTTTTATAATAATAGTTATTTTGATTTTTAACATCTGGAATCTAAAATCTCTATATATGCTGTCTTTGGGCATTTTGGTCTTTGGGAGCAGATGTTCACTGTAGTTCCTTTCAACATGTTTCTTTTTTTGTCTCTGACATCCTACTGTAATGTATTAATATAAGCAATTTGGCAACTACTCAGGCCTTTAACTAAACTTTAATAAGTTGGAGAACCATTGCATCTCTCGTGGCGCCAGACCAGCAACTATCTATACATGGTTCTTTTGTCTATGCAAGGGTTGTTTGCCCCCTTTTATTTTTTTAAATCTTAGATTATTTATCACTTTTTCAATAAAAAAAAATTCAGAAGAATAATTTTAGCCTTTCTTTTTCTTTAGCAAGATTAGTAGGTCCTTAAGCATAATAAATCAAAGCCAAAGTAGATTTTTCTTCTGATAAGTTTTATCAAAACCATAATTATTTCTTGATTACTTTATTTGTTTTCAAATACTCACTTCATATATTTTGTCTGGAGATGCTGGAATTGTGATAGAACAATTATGAAATGGACGAATCTAGGAAGTATTTTGTAACTGACAACTGCTGAAAGGGAAGACAACAGCTTGACAGTCTAATCTAATTTCTTTATTGTATGACCTGCCAAATATAGACTCATGAATTCTGGTTTGATTTACCATCTGAATATTACAGTCAATAGCAGATTTCATTACTATTTAATTTGTGATTCTATTAATTTTTGATAATTTTATTGTTTGTCTTTGCTTCACAGACAAGTGAAGAATTCAAACTAATTGTATCTTCCTCCATTTTAACCTCACTTTTTATAGCTGATCAGTGTGAAGATTGTTGATAAAATCTTAGACCACTTAAAATATTTTTCAAGTTCAGTGCAGTTCACAATATTTAACAAAAAGTAAACTTAGAAATGTAGTAATAAATTTTTAGTATTTTTGTCTTTTGATACAGAGCTGTATAAGGGAAATACATGATAGTCATCTATAAGTATCAATAGAAATTTTAATCTTTGGATACCTGAAATTTTACTTTTAATAGCAGGGAAAAAATGAACTGTTGTGTTTATATTTCAGGCATCAGCCAATCTAAGGGGTCTCAACCGAGAAAAAGAAGACACTGTCTTCGTAAATAGTGCAAGAAACTCTGCCAAATATTAATAAGAAATAAAATGCTATATTTGCATGTAAAAATAAGTCCTTCAAATTCTACTGATTTGCCAGTCGTGGAATCTAGGTCACCATAGTTTCAAGGACTCCTTTTTGTTCATTGCTGAGATGCCTCTTCTTTAGAATAAAATCGGGACCAAAAAAATCTCAAAATACGTTGAGGCACAACATGAAAATTCCATTTAGTCACCCATGGCTGCTGAGCTCTATGTCAGCTGCAGCCAAGTCCCATGTTTCCTCCATGGAGTGTAGCTGTACCACTGTCATTGAGCTTATCTACAGTTTGGTGGAAATCACGTGGAAGTTAGCAGTGAAGTGTGGTGAATTAGAGAAGGATATTTGAACTAGATTTTTGTTAGGCAATTTTGTAAGTGGAAGTAAGAGGTGTGAAAAAAGATGTTGGAATCTGAGGGTCATTTCAAGCTATGCCACTGTATAGCTACTATTGTTGTTCCACCAAAGCTTCTTGCACAGATACAGTTCTCACATAAAAGTGTGCTTTTAGCAATGTAGTTTTTTGTGTTTTGATAGTAAATGGAGATTTTATTACACTGATTTAAGCACAGGTTCTTCTGCATACCCTTATCTAAGCTAGGAGTAGCTTGATCGTTTAGAATAGTAGTAGTCTCTGTGAGTTTCAAACCATGATATAGCTATTTCTCGTTGCAATTAATGAAGTCCTATGTGAAATATTTCTAGATTCTTTAGCTGTAATGTATTAATGGTCACAATTCATGGTATCTATAGTCTTTTAAAAGACTAAATATCATCCTTGCAAAAAATCATCAGTCAAAGAAAGAAGTGTTAAAAGGTAATGTTAATATAATCAACTAATGATGATATTGAATAATGTGGTAAGTCAAGCTATCAAAAAGTCCTTCAGTTCTAGATAGTTTAAATTTCATTGAATCTAGAACATATATCTTGAAATGTGTTCTTAAATTACATAGCAGATGCCTTCAGTAATATTTTTTTAATTACTGTTAATTATATTTTTGTTCTATAAAAAGTTGATCATGGAAAAGATATTATGCCATGTATTTTAATTATCTATCTCCCCGTTTGTTTTTTTTTATTCTCTAGTGTTTTGGCAGGATATAATGGCACTATCTTTGCATATGGTCAGACAGGCAGTGGCAAAACTTTTACCATCACAGGAGGAGCAGAACGTTACAGTGATCGAGGCATTATTCCCAGGACTCTATCTTATATTTTTGATCAACTGCAGAAGGTAAGAAACATTGTTTTCTGTTTATTTTGAGTGTCTGATTTACAAATACATAATTATATTGCAAAAGGCTGTCTTAATAATACTGTTAGAGAAAGCCTTAGTATTAATGCTGGTGGAAATATCGAACTTGAGATGATAACTTAAGCAAGAATATATTGCTAATAGTTTTGGTTACCTGGTTTGTTGCAGTACGCTGAAAGTAATGGATATCATTGGAGTAGGTTTTTTTAGTTCTAAAAACCATGCTTTTTTTACTTGGTGCAGCATACATTCAGATCATGTAATTGATATTTCTTGTCTTAACACTTATATTAGGTCCACTCTGGTTTTGTATTATAGGCACATCTCGTACAAAACTTTATCCAATTTCCATGTAAACGAACAGTGTTGTATAAAAGATGGAGCATTACTTTAATTCTTCATAAATTATTTAATTTTCTTGTCCTTGAGTGATGCTCAGGGTTAAAAATACCCCAACCAAACTGTAAAATTAATAATAAGAATTTTTAAATATTTAGCTTATGCCTTTTTTTACCCAATGTTTCTTATTAGCTAGAATATAGTATAGAATGACAATGCTAAATACATCTAATTATGATGAAAAGCAATTTTTAAAGTCAGTAATGCAAACCCTTTAACTATTTGAAAGAAAATAGATATTCATATTCATTTTCCTTCTCTATTGTTTTCCTTTTAACTCCACTTATGCACTTTTATGGACTGTTTTTATGTGTATATGGTATTAGTAGTAAAATTCTGATTCACTTAATATAGTTGGAAAGAGACATGGTTTCATTTCTTTTTCTCTATAACTGTGCTTCAGAAAGTGCTGATGTAGTAAAGAAGAGTCATCTGCCTCCTAACCCTAAATAGGATGGAACAGGAGAAAGTGAATTCAGGGACACAAAATACCAGACTTTTGAAACTCTTATTGGCACTAAGTATTGCACAACTCTTAATTGCACTAAGACACTGCCGTTTGAAACCAAGAAAACAAAACTTTTTACCCCAAATGAGAAGCAAATCAGGCCCTTTGTTTCTAATAACATGTCCTTTTAATTTATTTTTCAGAAATTCTCCTATTTTCACAGCTTCCTGTTTGAACAGTTCCTTACTCCATTTTTTTCCATCCATCTGCAGTGTATCTTTTTAAATGATGTCCCATGAAATAGTGATCTGTCCTTATCGTTAAAAAACCATGGGAAACAACTATACAATGAAAAGGAAAAGTTCATATCTCACAGTATTTTGCAAAACAACTGTAGTGGGTTGTGTTATTAAACTGCTACTGTGAGTGTGATGTGAGTGCTTTCATAGTGGCTTCATCAGCTGAAAAGAAGTGACTAATTTTCTTTTATTTTTGATATCCAAGCCCATTATTTTGAGGTTTACGTTGTTGGCTTTGGGGCAGGAGAAAATTCTGTCTGCAAAACCAGTTGTGTTGTTACATTTTGGCAATGTAATACAGAAAAAATGAGGATTACAGAGAACAGCCAATATTGTATACAGTGCTTAAATCTTATGATAAAGAAAGTGGAAAGCAGTATGTCACTGATGTTTCTAAATTATGTAAGCCTTTGATTATTTTGTTTTTGTTCCTTGGTTTTTGAACCATTATCTTTCTATGAAGGTTTACCTCTTTATAATAGCATTCTTTTTTTGTCACAGGAGTGAAAAATGGTGCCTTGCATGGTTCTGTAAGAAGACTGTATTGTTCTATGTGTATACAGACTTTTCTAGATATAAGGAACCAATAAGAAAACACAGAGTAAACTTAGGCACGTGGTGGGGTTTTTGAGGGATTTTGGGGTTGGGTTTTTTTGTGTGTGTGTGTTTGTGTCTGTGTTTTGGTTTGGTTAGTTTTTGTTTTTCCTTTTTCTTCTCGAGCCTTTATGTATATGGTAACAGAAAACCAAAAAGTATCACAAGCAGAAAATATAAACCATACCCAGGAAAAGAAAAAGAGACAGAGTAAGGAAGCAAGGTAAAAGCTGTAGTGATAAATTTGTCCTCTGGTCTAGATCTGGCTTCTCTTTATAGCTCTTCCTTTTTTCTATTTTTTTATTTTTCTTATCCAGGATAGCAGTAAAGTGTATACAACTCATGTTTCCTATTTAGAAATCTACAATGAATGTGGTTATGATCTGCTGGACCCAAGACATGAGGCCTCCAGATTGGAAGATTTGCCGTGAGTAGCAAAACTACAGAGAATCATCAAAAACAATAAGAGAAATCATTTTCAGATGCCCTGTTGCATTGTTTGGGGATTTTTGGAAACTGTACTACTGATCTCAGTGTCAATGATCATTGCATGATTAAATTTGCAATCTCAACTCATGAAGTCAAGGTTTTGTGTGTAGCCATCCTTTGTATATTCTAGAGACTTAAATTTTCTTCTTAATACTGCTTAATCATTTCATTTATATATGTCTACATATGCATATTTATTTATACATGTATACATAAATATATATCGTGTTTCTAATAAGTGCAGGTATTTATACATCAAATAAATTTGGTTTTGAAATCCTTTTGCACTTCCATTTTCACAGAAAAAAAAACAGTTTTCATAATGTTTAATTGTAATGATATTGCCCATAGAAGATATTGTTGTATATACCATTATGCTTCTTAGACAATATGTCTTTACAATTGTAACTTGTTTTGTTTATGCAAAGTTGACAGTGTTGACAGTGTTCTAATTTTGTGGCACTATAGCTGAAACGTGGCATATGCAGATGCAAAGGCATTTGAAGAATCTTATTTTTTAGAATGCAAAAATTTAATTTAATACTGAAAATTTAATTCTGATGTACCTGGAGAGAGTTCCATGTTTATACAAGGAAATTATAATTGTTTTCAAACATGTAAAAAGTATAAAACTATTGCTATAAAATATAGCTTTTAGAAGACTTTGAATTCTTATGGCCATCTCTTGTTTTTCGAAAAAGATTTGCAGGCTTGTTCAAATGAGCAAAATTTTTCGAAGCTTTTAATTTTCTGAGGTTGTGCAAGAGGTTTTCTCCTCTAACAAGTTTTCCGTTGTACAGTATATTTGTATTTTATATACCTCCATGATACTGAATCCAAACAATTTCACTTCAGTTGTAACCTACCAGTACAAACTCTCCCTAATTACTGTGTATTATTTATTCAATATTTATTCAATATTGAACTTAATATTGAATATTTATTGCATTATTTTTTTGAATTAAGAATTCTCTTGGCATTGAACAATGACACAAAAATACAGACTGAAGTTATAGAACCATTAGTCACAGACTAAGTCGGGCAACCAATAAGATACTGCTTTACCTGTCCAAACTATGACAGATGACACTTGCGTGTGGAAGCAAACTAAAATTAATGCTATTTTACCTTAAAAAGTCAGTCTTTAAACTGCAGTAGTTAAGGAGCTATTTCACAGGGAGCTCAGATAACCATTAATCAAAAGTTATGTGGCCAGGGGACAACATAATCTTAACTGCCAGCCAGTATAACTGATTCCCTGTTTTTGTGTGAAGGTTCTTTAAAGTCCTCTTTGAAAGAGAAATGGGGGGGGGGAGGGCTATGCTCCAGAAAGATTAAGTTTATTTGAATTATAGATTAACCTAAGAGCCAATTAACTTCAAACTTCAGCAATGATATCTATATCAGTAGGTATTAGTAACATGCAGAACTGTTATGTTGTCTGGGGTAAAATATTTTAATTTTTTTAAAAATCTATGACTAAATATTGGTTAACTACTTCAGATGAATTTATACTCTAAACTGAGTATAACTATGCTGCTTAATGAACAAGAAAAAAAGGCTAAATGAATAATTTTCCACATATAGGAAATATATTTTATCCAGTCTGACTTTTTTGGCGCAAATAAACCTCTTGCATTATCAGCTCTTCCTCTTTTCAATGGTGGTACCAGCTGTGTGATCTAGAAAGTGGCCCCCATCCATAGATCTTCAAGAACCATATTTTCGGTGTTCAGAGAGTTGCCAGTGTTTAAAAGTTTCTAACGCTAATAATAATATATCTCACTCTTTTCATATAAAATATTTTCTTTCAAAATAAAGAGTGTTCATGGTGTCACTACTGAATACTAAAGATTAGGAGAATATTAAGATTTGGAAACTTAAAATTTTCTGTTTGATAATGGGGAGGGAGCTACCAACTGTTCTGAATCATTTCTTCAAAGATTATGTTTTGTTCATTACAGTTCAAACAAATTGCACTTTAAATGTGTAAAATAACTTCAGCATACATTATATAATATTTACTCCCATCCATATTTCATGTCTATTTTGTTTACTGAAAACCTGCAGGAAGACATCAGTGAAACTTTTCTACAATGGCTTTTCTAAAGGCGTTGAATGAGTAAATTAATTCAGTTCAGATTATTGCTATGCTGTTCGAGGCAACTGCACTTTTGAATATCAAAGTATTATTTAACACATTTTTTGTGAGTGACATTGCAGTTGCCTGCAGATTCTGACAGATCTTATGTGTTTGTTTGTACATGAACCATCAGTCTCGTTGTTTCTGTTCTAACACATTCTGCATGGCGAGGTGACAGGGAAGAGAGACACAGTGCAAGGCTCTTTCCAGATCTCAGTAAGAAATGTCCAACAACAAAAAGCTTAATAAGGTATTTATCTTTAACAAGACAGAATAATAAGAATAATATGGATGGCAAGTAACTCTTGCATCCCATCAGATGCTGAGCAAACTGCATTTGTGTGGCATTGGATGGAGCCTGAATGAATTTCCCCATGGCACACTGTGCAGAGCAGTGTGGATCCTGTCCTTTTGGTCATTTGAGCTATTATATAAAATCCTTAAAAGAAACCAGCTGCATTTCTAAAGGGTGTTCTCATGAAAACTTCTTGCAGCATTTTTTGATAGACAAGGATGTGCAGGAGATGTGATGACCAGGTGGAAGCTGCCTGCAGGCCCTTCTCTTATAATGACCTGGCTGAATTTATTCTTCAGCCCAGGGGTCTCTGCAGCACAGCACAGGCTGTGCCTGCTGCAGTTAGTTGTTATGTGGATCCCTAACTCCTAAATGTGCAACAATCTCTCAGTATCAAAACACTCCTATGTCCATAAAGCATAGAACAAGCAAACTGTGTTTTTTTGTCTCATGAGTGGAATTCATCGGAGACAGTGGAAAAGATTTCCCATCACAATATGTGTCAAGAGAACAGCCTGCACCACTACTTGCTCATCTCATAGTCCTGATGTGTCTCACAAGCTAAGGAGATTATGCTCTAGGTCTATATTTGAATGGAAAAGTCAATTCTCTGTGCTGTTGAAAAGCTGTGCTGGTGGCTGAATAACTTTGTAACCTTGCCTCCTGAATCAGTGTTGGCTTTGCCTTTTGATGTGGTATACAGTGAGCTATACTTCTGAAAGATAATTTTTTGGGGAATGATATATAAAATGGTGGTCTTGGACATTGTTTCTTGAGACCTAAAGATCCTTGCAACTTTACACAAAGACTAGCTGTAGTTATCCACTGGTTTATTGTGTTCGTCTGGACGGATCCCAAGATGCATGCTTGCTGGTTTTCTTTTATCCCTTTCCTAAATTTATTATTGGCTTTATATTATGCTCCTCATGGTGAAATATTATCGCTATATTCTGCTAATGTAATGTCATAGAAGATACGTATTCTTATACATGATTTCCTTATATCATTATGATTAATTTTTAAATGTTTATAGTGTTTTTGAGACTTTTTTCAAGATTTCTTCAATTGTAAACCCGAGAGACAGATATAATCATAGGAAACTTGATTTTTTTAAAAATTGTATTTTTTTCCCAAGATCTTTAAATTTTTTTATTTATAATACACAAATTGAGATGGTATTAATTAATCAAAGGAAGCTTTAACTTCATTGCTTGCCAGTAACAGGAATGCTAAATAAAAGCATTCAATGTGTACGGCTCTTTTGCATTAATGGCAGCTTGGTTGATGCAGGAAAGGGCCTGAGTTAATAACAGTATAAAAAAGGCTGATCCCATCTACAGGTTTCCTGGTCAGCTACAAATTTCATCCATTGAGCCAAATGGAAAAAGATTCTTTGTTTGTAAAGAAAACAAAACCTTGTCTCTGCCTACTTTCAGGTAGAGCTTTTCTACTCCATGATCCAAGTTAGAGCTATGAAATATAAAAATTTCACTAATATAGAAAATGTTCTATAGAAATCTATTATCATAATATACAGTAACTTTGTAGAACCAAAAAATAAATAATTTTGTAGTCATTTTGGAACATGTCTTTCTGAGGAAGTTTTGACAGATGCCTCCCAAGATGTGCAAATTTAGATTTTCATCTGGAAGTCCTCTTAATACCTGCAAGGCCACTGTGTAGGAGACTGACACTGGTTTGTGATGTCCCCAGTATCTTCTTTCTGATAAAATTATCCTCCAGAGCTTTTTGTCCAAACTAATATCTTTGTTGTCTGGAAATTATTTGTAACCATTGGTCAAAATGTAATCTGAAAAGAACCTTAGATTTTAAATACTTTGCCAAGTGTGCATAGTAAAACAACATTGTTTTCCTAAAAAGAGGTAAATGATGCTTACTGCGCAATTTTAAAATATTAAATTAGTCAAAGCATCATACTGTAATCTGAACCACTCTGAGCTTTAGCGTGTGATGCATGCACAGATGGAATTGCTGACAGAATGCAACTTGACATTATCAAAATATTGTTATTTAAAAGCAGTATCATGCTTTTTGGTTTATATTCTGTCACACAAAAAGAGGATATAAATTGGAGCAATTATACTTGGAAAAAAAAATTATTATGACTACTAAAAAAGCATTGTGTATACTTTTACATGTGTTTTTTTCTTGAAAATAGGGAGTGTATTGCAATGTGTTCAAATTATTTCTGTATGTCCATTCCAATGTTTTGATCATCAGAGGGTGAACTAGTTCCCTAATACTTCAGAATAGTACTATGAAATGTTACTTAGCTGCTTGATTTGATTCTGTCAATTTGGGGAAAAAAGGCAAAGCAAGCAGAACAAAATGCAACCTGTGTGGTTTTGAAGTGGCTTGGAGTAATTAATATGCAAGAACTATCTAGAGATAAAAAAACGAAGCCCCATACTCCCTCTTGTGGTTAATGTTGAAGAATATGGGAAAAATATATATACACGTACATATACCTATACATATGTGTGTAATACACATACATATACTATACCTATACATATATGTGTATATATATAAAGTATTATCTGTACTTACAGGGGAAAAAAAATCCTGTTTTTAAAAAAAAACCCCAAACTTGTAACTTTTTTAAAAGTTCTAATTTTATTTTTTTTTGTAAATTGTCTCAGAATATGTAATTAATGATTAACAAGATGTCCTTCAGGATTAGAATTAGTGTACTTCAGTTTTAACAGACTCTGTACTTTGAGGTTTTTTCAAATTTCCAAATCTAGTGATGCAACTACTTGGCTTCCATGTTGGATACTATAGAATGTCCTAATGAGGAGACACTAATGGCTGAAGCCAATAAAATCTTCCACTCAGTAACCTGATTGAAAGAAAAAAATCTCATGCAAAAGGACTATCTAGAGCAGTGAAAACAGTAACATTTGGTAGCTCTCCTGGAGCTTTTGCCATATCGTTGCTACTTACACGTCACTTCCATTTTTTTGAACTTTAAGGCTTAAATAAGTACAACTAAGAGCATTTCTAACCTCACTGGAAATAAAAAAAAAAAAATCATTCTGTTCACTTGCTTCCACCGAAAGAAAGGGATCATTTACATTTGTGGTTATTACTATTTGAGAAGCATGAAAAGAGAAATAATCTTGACAAATGCAAAGTTATTACAAACTTGTTGGCTACAGATGTGTTGTTTCTAAGATATTCCATGCCTATTTGTTCATCAAGATTATGGTATGCTTTATTTATCATTCATACTTGAATATCTGTGGTAATGGCAAACAAACCCTTTTTTATTTGTGACGATTCATTAAATCGCTTGCTCTTGAAATTTTACTATATCTCATTAAAAAAAAAATTCCCCAAGATTTCTCTGATAATTATAGATTTTAAATATTCCTTTCCTATGTGGAGGTTTGTAATAAAGGAATAAAAAGCAAGTGACAGTAAAACAAATAATAATTCAGTGATTCCTTTAATGTGCATGGTTTACTTTTCACGGTTATAGTTCTTTTATTATGATAGGGTTTTGGGGTTTAGATGTCACCTTTTAGGCACAATCAAAATGAAGGTATGGAACATTACAACAATTCTAATTTTCATTTTGGTTTTTGGTTGGGTTTTTTTCCATGTAGAAAAGTGACAATAATGGAAGACTCTGATCAGAACATTCATCTGAAAAACTTGTCTCTTCAGCAAGCAACAAATGAAGAGGAAGCCTTAAACCTGCTCTTCTTGGGAGACACCAATAGAATGATTGCTGAGGTGGGAATTGCGGGTACAAGTCTTACTTGACATTATCAGAGTTAAAATTATCATAAGCATAAGATGTATAATTTGGACGTCCTTGGAGATAAATGAGTAAATGCCTTTCTGAGTGTATTTCCACGGTGAAATTAAATAAGCATTTCTCTGATTATAGCTTTGATTTTGTGAAATGTTTTCTGTTTTTCCTTAGTGAATGTGATTGGTGGTTGTTGATGTCATAACTTACTGCAATTAAAATAAATAAGAAAAAAAAAAACTTTGCTCATAAACCATAGACTGACTATTGAATATGGCATGTATCAACATACATACACGTTTAAAGATCAGACAACACGGCCTTACAAAGCATTATCAGATATTCCCAAAGGAGTTCTAAATTACCTTTGAAATAGTTATAGCAAGATTTAGCAGTCCTCTCTTTTTTTTTTTCTTATTGCCTAAACGTGGTGTTATGTGTTAAGAAAAAACGGCAAAAGGTACTGCAGAGCACATTAAAAATTGAATACTTGCCAATATGCAAAGACAAGAGTGTTTTTACTGATTCTGAAAAATTCTAATGAAATGTTTCCATATCCAGTTAATAGAATCTGTAGGGTTGGGCTTTCTTTTTCTTATCTTCATACTTGGAAATGGAATGTAAATATAAAGTGTGTGTTGTATAATGTAAGCACTGTTGATGTGTCTTTACCACAACACAGCTAATTGTTTTAGAAATTTGTGAGTTTTCATCCTCTGTCTGACCAGAAAGATATATAATAAATCGATGAGGAGAAAGACAGTTAAAGTATATGAAATATTCAAGTAGCTCTCTCTTCCTACTGCCTGACCACCTATACTTGGGCACAGAGGAAGAAGTGTTTGAATACAAAATATAAGTAGGCAAAAAACTGATTTATTCTCTCCTTCTCCAGAGAGACGATTTCAGCAATGGCATTTTGAGAGGCAGAAAGACATTAAGGCAAGAGATAATCAAGCTTTACTTAAGGTATATTAGTAGACAGGAATATTGAGGAAGGGAATCGTTGGAGTGATATGATATTCCGTATCCATTCCATCCATATGATATTCCATTCCAAATGGAAAAATTATACAATTCAGAGCAGAATAACTTGAAAAAGTGCAATAGAGGAGAGAAAAAGATGGCATTGAGTTCAGAAGCCTGAAAATTGTAATGAAAAACAGAAAAAGGGAGTTCATTGCATGAAGATCTTCTGAAACTCTCTGATCAGTTTAGGGGAGCTGTATATGGAAATGAGGCAGAATTTAAAGAATGGCGTCCTGCTGGCTGACAGTGTCATAAATCAGCAACTGTAAAGGACAATTGTGTTACATATTTGGAAAATGTTACGAGAAAATATATCCTAAACACTGAAAGTCATGAACAAATAGCACGACTAATGAAGATGCTAAGTTGTTAGAGGTCAAGATGAAGTAATGCTCAGTAAAAGTAAAAGAATATTCTTAATGGGTCAGACCAAAGATATGTCTGCTCCAGTTTCCTGTTTTGAACAATGGCCAATAGCAAATAGATAGAGAAAAGTAAAAGATAAGATAAACCAAGTAGAGAATGATACATTAAAAAAAAATATCCTCTAATCTTCATTAGTTTGTGTTTCAGACTATTTAAACCTAATAACTTTTGTATTTTTTTCTTTACATGTATTTGCCCAGATGTTTTTTTTAACCTTAGTGAATTTTTATTATGAAATCTGGTGTTAGACAAAGTTCCATGACTTAACTGTGTTGTATGAAGAAAAATCTCCTTTATCTTATTTTTATTCTATGACTTGGTAATTTTATTTGGGTCATGCTACTACTTGCCAGAAAACATAAGAATAAACATGAGACTGTGTAGGACTCAAGTAGCAGAGAATTTACTAATCTCAGTGGCTTGGGTTAGCAAATGGGTTGGGGTTTTTTTTTGTTTTATAAGTACTATAAAATTATTGTTTCATTGGTCTTCAATGAAGAGTACTTAAAAAAAAAATGCAGAAAATACTTGCTTGGAATAACTGCCACCCATTGCAGCAATATTTACCTTGCTTATTTGGAATGTTAACAAGATTCTGAAAACTTCAAATGAGATGTAGAAATCTTATTTATGTAGTTATCTCACACATTGTGCCTTTGCAATTGCAGCAGGTATGTTGCAGTATAGTTCATTGAGCAAAATGAGTGCTGCTTCCTCTCGGCAGTTACAGAATTTGTCACCCATTTTCAATTGGCATTTTTGGCTTTAGGTAACTGTGGTACTTCATACGATGACTTAACAGAATGAGAAAAAGGTGTTTGTTCAGAGATGAGAGATCATTTGCAGAGGTCTAGGGAAGAGGATTTATGACATCAACCTTAACTTCTCCAGAGATCCATATTTTTAAACCTTGATGGAATTATAACACTTCCTGACTTCAAAAAAAAAATATTAGAATGCTATTTAAGTAAACTTTAAAAGGCACAAGATGACTAAACCTAAATAGAAAATAAAGTATAAGAAAAACTATGCTTGACTTTATTTTATTATTTTTTTAATGATGAGTAGTTTAGGTATGGAAAAGCTAAGATGACTGTTGTGGATCACACAGAAAATTTGGGACAGAACTGCAGCATCAAAAATTACAATTTAATCCTTTACTCCCAAGATAATCTTTCTTCAAAGGGTTACAGGACCATTTAATGATTCTGCATGATAATTTAATTTTTTCAATGCCTCTGCCGGTGAACTCTAACTTGTGTTTTGAGGGCTGCATTTTGCTCTCAACACTGACTGTGTTAAAAAGAGTTATCATAATATTAAAAGTATTCTGTAGGCTACATTCAGTCATTTGTCAGAACCAAAGGGAATGTTTATAACCAAATACTTCTTTCCCACATATGACTGTATAGATCATGAGAAGGAAAAAAGGGGAAGCTAATCTAATTTGTGTAGGATTGGTTTTTAGGTCAGTATAGGACCAATCCTTTACTGTAGTTTTGACATGCAGTACAAGTTGTGGAAACGGTAAGATGGGAGACATCTGTGCACAAACATTTCATAATGTAAAAATCCAAATAGGAAGTTTTTGTCTCTTATATTTTGGCAGGGAGAAATGGGCAGAGAACAAACCCCAAAACCTGTTTCTTTTGTTGGAAGCTCTACCAACTGTAAGGACTATTTGTTTGTTTGTTTTCTTCCATAAAACACAGGTTCTTGTGACACTTGAAGGTGTAAGTATCTCAGCAACAGGTTATTAACCAAAAAAAAAAAGAAAATCTGAATTTATTTTTTTTGTATTTTAAGGCAACTTTATGATTTTGGTGTTTTAAATACATGTAAACAAAGGATTCCAAAATCTAATTTGCACATGCAGCACAGGTGGTAGCCCCTGCATCTAAAAACGCTCATGTACAGAAATAAGTGTTTGGCCTTTTAGGTGGTTTTCACAAACCATTTTATTTTGGTAAATATGCTATTAATATGTCTTCAGCTGAAGTGGTCTTTTCTAAATTCTTATGATGGGAATCTCATGTGATTGTGTCCTTTGAAATACTGTGCCTAAACCTCTGTGATGTAGAGAATTCTTAGTACTTTTTTAGTATTTGTCTTAAAATAGCAGAGTAAGGTAGACCCAGTAGCCTCCCAAGGGCGTGCATCAATTTAAAAACTGTAAAATCTTTATGTGAAATTGGTAGGTCTGAACACTGCAGTTGCATGTTTATTTAACATTTGTTTTTTGTCTAATGAAAAATTACTTCATTTCAATGAGGAAGGAATTGTTTTAGTGCATGGTTTTATATCTATAATACTCCATTGTTAACATTTGGAACATAGTGCTTACTACATATAAGCATGATTGTTCCGTCATTTAAAATGTTTGAAGTACGCATGGGGCGAGCAGTGAGCTTTTTGTTTAACTATGTTGATTTCAAGAAAGCATGAAACTTTTAAATGTTTAAAGCTAGTTGTGGGGACTGACTTGTGACCTCTGAATTGGACTCATTCCCTTTGTATTTATTTTTATTATCCATTACTATTCTCTTGAATATATTTAGAAAGACTTGAATGTGTGAACATATGAGATTAAATGACGCTTTTGCCAAGAAGGCATATTATCCATGTTAGAACTGCATTCCAGAATGGATTTGTTGTGGTTTCGAGTGAATTGACCAACCAGAATGACAGACGGCCCCTCCTTTCCCCCCCTTAGGAAAAGAGAGGAGAGGAAGAGGGGAAAAAAAAACAACTTATGAGTTAAGAATAAAACTAAACTACTTTAATGAAAATATAAATAAATAATGCAATAAGAAGAAGAAAATTAAAAAGAAAAAAAAAAATATACAGTATATACAAAACCATATCAAGCTCCCAGGGTGATCATCACGTCACCAGCAGGCACAGGGGAATGTCCCAGGCTGGACTTGGTAATGGACAGGAGCCGGATTCCGGATCTGGAGTCAGGAACGCTCAGATTGGGATCAAAGGCAGACGAACAGACAGGGTCCTCCTCGGACGTCGGCCATTGAAGGAAGAGCAATTGACCCTTTGATCCTTCAGTTTTTTTTATACTGAGCATGATGCAGATGGGATGGAATAGCCTGTTGGTCAGGTTTGGGTCACCTGTCCTGTCCTCTCCTCCCTGCAGGTGGGACCCCTCTATGCTTTTCCGCTTCCGACCCTCCAATGGGGCAAATAACAAAGTTGGCTGACATTGGTTGTTATAGCAATAGGTATAAGCAAGGGCCTCTCTGCATACCATTCCTTGGTATAATCAGGTCTTATCACTGTGAGAGTTAGCAATTTCTGAACAATATGCTGTTAATTTCAGAGTTTAGTTAGTTAGAAGAGGCCAAGCTAAAAAAGTAAAATTACTGAACAGAAAATTAGTCCTGTTCTACCTCAAACCAGGACAGGATTGCAACTTTCTGCTTTCCTAGGTTCCTTGTTGGTGGCAATTCTTAATTTATTTCCACTCTAACAAACTTGTTCTATAGTACCATTAGTACCAAATGGCATCATCATTTCAGCACAGATGCTTTCATTTCTGTGTGTGGTAAAACAATCACTGATCATACATACTGCTTTGAATAGTCCATAAAGTGCTTTGGGATTTATAGGGATAAAAGGCACCATGTAACGTAAAGTATAATAATATCCTCCCCAGGGATTATTAATTACTTCAAAAGCCTTTTTTTCATAGTAGTAAATTTTCAATTTCAACTGTGTCAAGTGTACCTAAGTACACCTGAAGAACCCCTTCACTTGTACAATATTAATCAGAAAGGAAACTAAAGATATATTAATGTTTCACCCATCTATAGATGCAAAGGCAGGAACCTCCTATTCTTACACTTACATATCCTTCCACATAGCATGGTTCTGTTGGAACTGGTGGAGTTTATATTAACTAGACAAATACATCCACTGTTTTTCAACAAAGAATCTCTGTTCCTTCAGCTTTGCAGAGAGTTATGATGTTCTGTTCTATAAAGAAACATCAGTGAACAGTGTTAAGCTGTTATCGTTGTTATCATTCTTGGACACAGTAGCTTTTTTAATATACTCTGGGTTTGGAAACGAATAAAGCTGTCAGAATTTCTTCCTAGAGGTATCCATCTGACTATAGCTTGAGAACAGAGAAAGTCAGTCTGATATCCATGTTGGATGCTACCAGTGCTTTTCTCTTTTCCTTTTTCCTTTGCACTTCTTCAAAAAGTTCAAAAATGAAAAACCTTGAGTAAAAAATAAACTCCTTAAAACAAAATTTCATACTTTTTCTCTGAGACATTCTCTCAAAAAAATGAGAGCATTCATAATCAGCCTTTCTTCATTTATGCTTTGGGTAGTCACTAATTCATTCATACAGGAAAATCATGTTCTTCTGATGTCTAACTATTTTGATTCAAAGAAGGAAATATTCCACTGGAGCTGTATAAGCTGCCACGTGGAGATGGTTTGCTTGGACTGGAGCAATATGGACTGAACAACTGCATTTGTCACCTGTGAAATCTTTTTGTACTAGTTGTCTTGAATTCTTTTCTGTATTTTCTCCGTCTGAGCATGTTTGGCAGCCATAATCAACACATTCTTCTTCCAGATAGTAGCAACTTCTGTTGGTTTAATGGTGACTTCCAAGCAGATTTTCACATGTTTTTCTCCTATTTAAGAAATTTTCTCCATCTTAGGTCCTTAATTATTAAGAGTTCTATTTAGACCAGTAGCATCCTGTTTCTGGCTATTCTTAGTGAAGACAACATTTATAATAACAGCTGCAACAAATAAAGGATTTGGGAAATACATAAATTTTTGTACAGGGAAGAATTTCTGCAGTTTTTTGTTGATTTAGAATAGATAACAATCAGATTGAGATGGATAACTTAGGTTCCAGCAAGATTCCATCCAAATCGGATGCTTCTTGCAATATGGCTGTGCTGCGGGTTCTCATTTAATTAGAAACCACCTTGCAGCTGTTGTGTCAATAGACATAATGGTTTAAGTCATGAAGCTTCTATACAGTTTATTTACTTTCAGCAAGCAGAGGTATATCCTGGCCCTGTAGAAAAAGGACACTGGCTTGTATGGCTTGATATATCTCCTGTATATATTTTCCAAGATCAAACAAAAACCTAATGCTTTACCAAAACATAATCTTAAAAGATACGTTACTGAATTCCTCTTTTTTTACCATGCCACAAATGGGCAGCAACAAATAGCCTGGCATTAATTCCTTTGCAGTGCTCGTGTGATATCACAAAGCATCTAAAGTCTGTGCATATGGTTTATGATGTCACAGAATTCCTGGAAAAAATTATTTTTTTGTAAGTAACTGCAGCTCATCAGTTGTTCTATATATAACCTTCACAATAGTAACCATCTGCTGAGAGCCAGGCCACTCCCCTCTTTCTTTTTTCATCACATCAAATTAGCGTGAGGATGATTTCATATACATATGGTTTGAATACTACTACCAAAGCCAAAATGAACTCTGAAAGCTACTAAAGGAACCTTTTAGTAGACTCTGACACACTGCCCAGAAATATTTGTTTGTTTGTTTTCAGTTTTCAAACTTTCTGAACAGCTGAATGGTGATATTTAGAAGTTGCATATGTAAAATAGAAAATAAAACAAGATAAAGCAACAAAAAACCCATCCAAAAAACCCACCCCCACAAAAAAGACTTATTTTTGGACTGAAGATGCTGACAAGTTGTCATTTCTCTTGCTATGTGCTTTGTGTCTACTTGTGTGGTAAAAGTAGCAAAGCATGGGGGATTATGACTGCAATTAATATTTCATGATCACATCCCATTTAACAGCTTAAATTTTTATTGCTTTGTGCTTCCTGCAATAGTTTTAATAGAACTTTCTGTCTACAAGCGCTGCAAAGTGGAGATCAAATCCCATTGTGAAAAGGAGTGTTGGTGTACTGATTAAAGCATGGTACTACTCTGAAGAGGGACTTCATAAAAATAGCAGTTTAGGATTCTAGCCAATGACTTTCAAATCAGCTTTGCTCATTTTACATGAAAAAAAGAACTTGTGGAGAGAAAAGCAGTGGAATTTCCAATGACCAGACTAGCAGAATCTGCTTGAAACATGGGAAACTGAGTTGTGGGTAGTGTATTGCTATGAAGACCTAATAGGCCAAATGCCGTCCTGACCTTTTGGAACTCGGAGTCCTGAAATTATTTTCTTTTATGCTTTACTTATATTTTTTTTGCCTCTGTTGCAGTTATACATGTGTGACTAAAAGCACATTTTGAAATGCATCAGGTTTTGCTGTGTAGTGAAACTTAGGTTTGCTTAAGAATGCTTATTCTGAAGTGTGCTGATTTTCTGCTTCTTGCATAGCAACCTTTACTTCGTGCTTTCCCAGCCAGACCTGTATTGAGCTTGGCCTTCACCACAGAATAGTGTGACCGATGCCACGACTGTGGTGCAAAATGTCCTTGGGTGTCAATTCTACTGAGGAGAGTGTCCTTAAATATTAATTTTGTTGTGGATTTTGAGCTGGAAAAATAAAATATCCAGTCCTGCTTCACAGAGACCAAGTAGTAAAGTCATAGCTCTCCTATTAAAATAAGTGAAGCTGGCTCTGATTATCCATGGAATCAGAATTACTGAATAAAGTAAATTTTAACAGCATATAACTTTTTCTTAGTATAATTGCATTTTAAATATGTTTGGAATTATTTTCTTGCTTTTCAAAGCTTGACAGGCCTATATTTTTCCCTGAGCCTGTTCACTTCTATTCCAGTGCTACAATTTGCTGTCCCTTCATTTGTTCCACTTCGCCTCTGAAGGCAGTGTATCATGTGGCTGCGCCCTGATGCTCTGCTGCTCGTTTCCCAGGATTCTGAAATGATCCCTAGAGACCTGGCAGTTAAGCAGAGTCAGCGGCTTGCCTACTTTATCACAAAACTTCTCATCTGTATAAACTAATGATCAAAACTCTTCTCCCTCCCCTTCTGAGCTTGACTTTATTAGGTAGAGCAGCCCCAAATAAAATAGTGCTAAGGCTGTAATTTCATTACAGAATTTTCACAGGCATACGTTATTCCTGCACACCACCTACTCGTTCACATACTGCATGCCGCCGTTTTCAATTATTCTGGCAGAACTGCTTTCTACAGCTGCACTGTGACCGAGTCAGGAAAGTGATCCAGGTTAAATATCTATGGTTTGCAGACTTTTCCTTTATTTTTTTTTCCTTTGAGCTGGGTCAATTCCAAAATACAGTTGTGCTGGTGTTATTAAGGCTGGAAAAAAATACTGGGAAATTGAAGGGGACACAATTCAACCAAGAGGTATAACTGTTTGTATTATTCCTGGTAAAGGCGGTCTTGCTGTTGAGAGCCATCCTTCCTGGATTAACAAACCAACACGTTCAACAGGCAGGCTATTTTAACATCTAGAATGTTTCATACCCAGACTAGGGGAAAAAAAAAAAGGCAATATCTTGGGTATTTGTGCCCTAATAACATGCTTGTAATAGTTTATAAATAAAAATACTCTTTGCATGATAAACCTTTAATCTCCATATATATTCTAAAGCTTAATAACATGAGGATAATAAGGAATTCTTTTAGTTTTAAGTTTCTAACATCCTCTTGATATAACTAAACAAAATAGGCTTTAGATGCTTAAAGGTTTTTTTATATGTTGTATAAGAAAAAACTGCATGTGTGATGACATATGGTCATTTGAAATCTAAAATTGAATATCAGAAAGATATTTAACATTTTCTGTTCTGCAATACCAGTAAAGTTATACTAAAGCTGATCATCTCTAAAAATTGACCAAGAATTTCCATCTTTCCGACTAAGGAAACGTGGCAATAGCTATTTCTAATAAATATATTTAAAGCCAAATCTCTTATGAAAACTCTGATTTACGAAAATTTTTTTGTAAAAGTAATGAAACTGTGAAAGTCTAAAGCCTTATAAGAAAGCTCCAGTGTTAGTTACACTGGCAGCTACATAGCAAATAATAATAAAAAAATATTAAAAATGGGCTTACCAATGGGGAAATTGGTAAACTCTTGAAGATCAGGAATTAGTAAATTTCCTTCTGTTCAAGGTGCCTTTTTCTGGCAGCATTCTTCAGCACAGTAAGACCAGCTGCTTTGCTGCTATACCTGCTGTTGGAGTATCTTAGAACAAGGATAGTTGCTTTCTTTCTTGCAGTACCTGTCCAGATTAAAGTTATCTAAGTATTTGGCCAGAATGTGAGTGCCAGGTAAAATCTTTTGGGTTCTTCTTGTGTATTTGTTACAGGTGTAATAGCTGAAAAAACGGATAGGTGATTTTGATTTCCAGTTTTTTGAGCTACAAAAAGCTAAATTTATTTATTAAATGATCTTTGATGTGTCTTTCTTTCTTGTCTTTGTAGACACCAATGAATCAAGCCTCAACCCGATCTCACTGCATTTTCACTATTCATATCTCCAGCAAGGAACCTGGATCTGCAACTATCCGACGCTCCAAGTTACACTTAGTAGACCTTGCTGGATCAGAACGTGTTGCAAAGACTGGAGTTGGAGGTCACTTATTGACAGAAGCTAAATATATCAACCTATCGTTACATTATTTGGAACAGGTAAAATTGGAATAGCGTGAAACATTTCTCCCTTTACTACATTTCTGTTTAGCAGTGTGCAATGTTTTGGAAATCTTGCTTCCAATACTCAGTCTTTGGATTGTGTGTTTATTGCCGATTTTTAAAATGTTTCAGTTGGTAGCTCTTGATTTGTAATAGAATAATTTAGGAAAAGCTTAACAATTAAATAGTAAGGTTATAGTAGGTATATAGTGTTTCAAAAATAATTTTCTTGTTTTGTTTGGATCACTAAAGATATTTACAAGATTGGAGCTGCATTTCTGCTGTATTTCTTTGTGATTAGCACCCCTTTCCACAGCTGGAGTCAGGATGTATCACTCAAGAATTGCTGAAATGAAGTGATTGATTTTCATTTGGTTGAAGCATTATATCATAAACTATTAGGTTTTTCTCTTGTTTGTTGTTATATTCCTCGAACAATGTGAATCTTTGATGTCTTTGAGACAGGCCTTACCTTTTTTAATATATTTATGAAATAACTACTGTAATTTATTTTATACCAATAGGACTCATACTTGCAACTGCAATGATAACAATAAATCTCCACAAATCTTTGTTTCAGCTGTTGTTACTGAGAAAAGTTTAACCTGTTGATTTAAGGTATACTAAAATATCTGTCCTTCTTGCACTGTTGCTTTTCCTCTTTGGAAAAGGCAAATATTAAATAGATTCATCCTGGCTAACCAATCTAATTCTTTTTTAAAAAAAAGAAAAAAAATGAGTTAAGATAGTAGGGGTAAATGGAAAATTTGAAGATGAAGCATTCCAGTAGAAAGGTTTGGTTAACAGAATTTTTTTTGTTTTTAATTTATTATTATTGTTGTTGTTGTTATTACTTATTTTTTTAATTAATTTTCCTTGAGTGATCTGATATAATAATTTTCCCTTCAAGACTAGAAAAACAAGATGTTACATCTTAGGATCTTCATGATTTCTGTGAATGTGTTAAATGTGATGGTGAAGGTTGTTCAAGCTCTTTTCTAATATTTCTTTTTCCACCAGGTTTATAGGCATATTCTGTAGCATTCCTTCCTTTCACGTGTTTATCTTCAGCTTAGTATTTGTATTCTCTTCAGCTTAGTATTTATATATAAAAGACATTTATGCTTATTTAAAAATGCTTACTACACTTTATGTCTCCCTGATCTGTTGTGGTGCTTTGTATTTTAATGCTGTAAAACTCAAAGCAAGGGTAAGGAACGCTTGGCAATCATTGACATCTGGTTTGTGGGTGCTGTGCTATTAAGTTGCAATCAGCAAAGATTTCAAGACCTCGCACCTGTAAGAGAAATTAAGTTATTTCTAAGTTTGAATACATAATACTGCTTTCACAGTACAATAAACACTGTTCCTGTTGCTTTTATATAAGAAAATGGCAGGTCTGTGAGGCTGTCATTTAGTGGGAGAAATGGGTGGTGGGAGGGAAAAGAAAAACGCTTAACTCTGAAATTCAGGTTTGATCCTTTTAATTTATACTCCAGTATATGTGTTATTTAGTACAAGTTACAGTTGAGGAAATCCATTAAAACAGAAAATTTTTGAAAATTCTTTATAATTAAGATTTGGAAATATAACTGATTGTCCTGCTTGCTGTTACTGGAAATAATATTTTTCTTTTTTGCATATGTGTTTTTCTGTTAACAATAACGAATGTTGTAGGTTGCATTTAATCTACAGTGAGAGATATTTCATATGTCCAAAGAAGCTTAAGGCACAGCAGGTGGCAGTCAGTCATTTACTATTACACTCAATTTTTTTTCGTACCCCCCCCCCATTTGTTTAAATTTTACCTTGAAGTAAAATGTCTTTGTTTCAGTTGTACTCATGGGAAGTGATACGGGTAAGTGATTCTAAAATGGACCCCTTCAGAATCCTACAAATTGTGCTCAGGATCCTTCTATATGATTTTTATGCATTTATAATGCAGCATTGCTTGAGAGTATGCAAGGCTGAATTTAATAATCTTTGTAGGGAGTCTTGAGAGATTCAGATTTGAAGTGCTATAGAAGCATAAAATACTAATACTTTGTCATGCAACTTTTAACTCCTACATAGAATTAATACGGTTGGCAATAAGCATGTTGGGTTCTGTCTGTAACAAATTGATGTTACAAATGAATAGTGATACATCCATGTGATTTGACACTCTAGTAGCATGTGTTTCCCCAAAATAATAGACTATAATGTTCCTACTGCTTTGAATAAGCCTGTTAACTGTTTTTTAACACGTGCTCCATTTAGGGAATGCTGAATATTTTATTGGTTAGTGGATGATTTTACCAAAGGGACTTAAAGCCATCATCTTCTGTGTTATGTGACTCTGTGCTTATTAATATATAATATACACTACTGTGAGGTTTCCATGCAATCTTTTAAACCAACAGAGGTATCACCATCCCTGGAGCTATTTAAAAGACGTATAGACATGGTGTTGAGGGCCATGGTTTAGTGGTGGTTTTGGCAGTGTTAGGTTAATGGTTGGACTCGATGATCTTAAAGGTCTCTTCCAACCTAGATGATTCTATGATTCTATAACATATTTCCATCTAACAAGTTGTAATATATGAGATTTTAAAACCTTGATCCAGGAATGGGTTTCCAGATTCCTTTACAAGACAGTAATTTTCGTATTACACATTTATGCCTCTCAAGGCTGCCAGTGTAAGATTTATAGTAATGAGAAATTTTAGCTTTCTGAAGAACATTAAGAGAAAGTAATGGCAACAAAAATGTTGCTACTAAATTTTGTAAAATGACAATTTTCTGAAGTGCAACATTAACATAATATATGTTTGTGTGTAACATATATTAGAGGAAACATCAGTCCTAATCATATGGGATAGCTTGCACAACTCAGATAGCTGAAGTTTTTCATTACAGTGGTTGGCAGATATCAGTTCAAATATTTTATATCACAATAGATCTCTAGCTTTTTATTTAAAAATAATTAGTTCCCGTAGTGTAAATAGCTGAGAAAGGATACTGAGAATAGTAGGTGTACCATTTCCTTTTTGGCCAAGGCATATATATTCTAAACTGAATTATTTATTTCCAGAAGTACATTGTAATCATGCACCCTTTTATTTGTGTATGTACTTTTCAAGATATTTTCTCAGAAAGAAATGCATTGGCACCTCTAAGAACCATGTGCTTTAAGAATGTGTAATTTTTAAAACATGCTTCAGCAAATGTTGAGGAAGCTTTTATGTGAATGCTATCCATACTTTAATTTATTATGATTCTAGAAAAAACATGAAGATTTTCAGTGAGTTAATGTGTCTTAGGAAAGTCTGGGATTTTTAGTTTATTGTTTTCTGTTTCCATGTTGCTGGCAGGTTGTAAAGCTAGCGTATGATAAAATTAAATTTATTTGCTTTTTCAGGTCCAGCTCCTACAAAGACATATAAACACACTGAAATTTAAGTTGAAATTGTTTCAATAAAATCAGTGGGTTTGCAGCTAGCTGTGTGCAGAAGTATGGTTTAGTTGTAGCAGAAGTTTAGGTTCCTGAGCAGATTGGTTTTATTCTCTTCTTGTGTCAATCATTGATAGACATGTAAATTTGAAATCCTTTCCCATTATTACTGTTGTTTCAGGTGATAATTGCTCTTGCAGAGAAAAACCGGTCCCACATTCCTTACCGAAACTCTATGATGACCTCAGTGCTAAGAGACAGCCTGGGAGGAAACTGCATGACTACCATGATAGCAACGCTCTCTATCGACAAAAGAAACATAGATGTATGTTATTTCCATCTATTTTCAACAAAAATCTTTTCACTTCTTAAAAGATTCTGCTCTTCTGACTTTTATTACAGTTTGCAGTTCAAGTGTGTATGGTTTCATTGTCATTGCTACAAAAAAAAAAATTAACTTTCTTTCCAGGAGAACAAAGACTATCAGTGGAAATTGCAGTGAGATGTAGACTAATCCTTTAGGAAATATGCTTTGCTCTTATTAATCTCAAGTCAGGGAGCAGTTGGGAAATGACTTGTACCTAATAATGAACTAATATTGTACTAAAACATTTACTGTTTTCCTAATGAATAAATCTTTTGAGTTATGAAAAGGCATTTCCAAGGAATCTTCCAAAGGACATAGTGCTAAGATCTATAAATAGATTATGGATTACACTGAAAGCCTTGGAAGAACTTCCGTAGACTTCTGTGAAGTTGGGATTTCACTAAGTATGGTAGACAATTGGAGAGTTCATTGTGGGGGACAAGAAATTGGGTTGGGTAGTTTGGGATTTGGGGAAATGATTCAAACATTTTTGTCTCCATTCACCAATTTTCTGCACTGGAATTCTATGTATTGATGTTTTCTTCTCTTTGTTCACCAAAATATGTTGTAGTGTGAATACATAAAACCCCACTTAAAGACATTTATCATCTTATTTATTTCCCGATTTTTCCATAACATCAAAAGGTTTTAATGTGAATGAGCAAGAAAAAAACTATTAAGCCTAAAACTGTTTTCAGAAATACAGTGGAAAGCATTATGCTAAAACCATATTCCATATAATTGAACTCTTTTTTTTGTTGTTGTTCAGACGTGTAATTATGCAAGCAGATATCTGGTTATAAATGCAACTGCATAAGTTTGTTAATGTATTTTTTTAGACTGTGGCATAGTCATCCTTTCATATATCAATTCATCAGGTGTTATCTATCTCACATTGTGATCTAGATTTCTATTACAGGCATATTAGCCCAAGTAATTCTCCAGAGTAGGCTACTGAAAGTTTTCATGCTCTTGCTTTAACATGTACCGTCTACACAACAGACCTCCTTCTTCCATCTTCCCAAAAATAAACCAAAAATCCCCTACCCTGGTCCCAAAAATCTGATATGTGTAATATTAGGATAGATGTTAATTCATTTATTAAACATGAGAAAATGTCAAAATTAGGATAGTTGTACAATTTTAATTTGGAGTTCTGTGAATCATTATGCATAGTTCTGTTTGGTTTGCTTGTTTGTTTGGGCTTTTCCGTTGGATATACATTTTATTCACAAAGGATGCACAAGGCAGAATTACCCACCCAGTATGAACTGAAGTTGTATCATAAAAGTAACTTTCTTAAGGACCTAGCTTTGTCTATTGCAGTGAAGCAGAGAATTCAAAGTAGGAAAGGGAACTTTCCTGAAGAGGACAAATACAATATAATCCTAGAGAACTAGATGATATTCCCACGTCTACCAAACAGTTTGTATGCAGCTTCTCACACCACCTTCATCACATTTTTTATGCTAGTTTTGCAGAGTGCTTGGAAGAGGATCATAGAATCATCTAGGTTGGAAGGGACCTTTAAGATCATCTAGTCCAACTCTCAACCCAACTCTTACAAAAAACCCATCACTAAACCATGTCCCCCCGCACCATGTCAACCCGTCTTTTGAACACCTCCAGGGATGGTGCCTCAACCACTCCCCTGGTCAACCCATTCCAATGCTTGATAACCTTTTCAGTGTAAAAATTTTTCCTAATACACAACCTGAACCTCCCCTGGCTTAACTTGAGGCCATTTCCTCTTGTCCTGTCGCCTGTGACTTGGGAGACCAATCCCTGCCTCTCTACAACCTCTTTTCAGGGAGTTGTAGAGAGCAACAAGGTCTTCCCCTCCCGCTCCTTTTTTCTAGGTTGAACAACCCCAACTTCCTCAGCCTCTCCTCATAAGACTTGTGCTCCAGACCCCTCACCAACTTCATTGCCCTTCTCTGGACCCGCTCCAGCACCTCAATGTCTTATGTGTTAAGGTGCTGAGTCTGAATTGGAGTTATGTTAATTATTATAGCTGTAACTGAAGATGACTGGAGGCTGTTTTGAGCAGATCATGGAATACTCAGAAAATAATCAGAAACAAATTTTTTTTGCTACCTTTGACTTCAGTTTCCCTTTTGTTAAGTGTGGCCATTTCACCTACTTGCAGCAAAACAATACTAATTGATTGAGTTAGTTGATTGATTTTTGTGAAGCCCTCAGGTACTGTAACTATAAACATGGTAGAAAAAAGTGATTAGGAAATTAGTAGCTGTCAGCTTTGATTATCATTCTGATTAGCTTGCATATTGAACATTGAATGATTTAGCTGCTCATTAATTTAACACATGCTTCACAATGAACCAGGACAAGAGGTCTATTGGAAAAGTAAATATGTGTACTGTGTGTATAATTGTAGATATAGAAAACTTAATTAAAATCACATTAGCTGATCATAGTAGCACAGGAACTGTACAACAGAGGCAAAAGTAGGGTCCAGCGAGGACTGTGTGCAGCTGTCTTAATTGTAAGGCCTCCTTTTGCTTCCTTTTAAAACTCTCTTTTGATTCTGTGTGTATATATTATGTCTTCTCCAATAAGCATGGGTGTCTTACATCATGTAACCCACATTCAGATAACACCCCTCCGAGGACTGAAAGAGACAGAAATCCCATGAAAATAGAAGTATATGATCAATATGTTTAAGTTGGTATTTTCATATGTTGAAGGACTGAATACTGCAGAGTTACTTCAATTCCGAAATATGGTTCTGTAAAACTAGTAAAGTTCTCTTAAGATAGGGATTATATGTAAACTTTTACATTTTAAACTCAGACTGGCACATCTCAGAAAATTTTATCATAGAGTTTATCCCATATCATTGGAACTTCTAAGACTACTGCGTGGTGATCCATTCTTTGAGCCAACTAAGAACAATTGCTTGCTTTTTATTCACTAGGTAATAAGTTCTCTTAGTGGATAAGTTCTCTCTCTAGCGGGTTCTGGCATGTTAGTATTGGCTGATCTTAGAAGAGGGAACAATACTTAGGGATCCCTGATTTCATTCTTTGTCCTGGATGAGACTACACACTGATTGTCACAGTTTCCTTCACAAACTCAGTTCTGTATTTTATTTTTTTTTTCTTCCCTGACTTTCTGTCCTTCCACACCCCATTTTAGTTTATCTCTCCAACAGTCTTTTATCTGCTATCATAGTTCTCCTATATTGCCTCCTTAGTTCCAAGTGTCCCAGTTTTGTTTCTTATTTGTCCAGACTTCATCTCTTTTCCCAGCTTCTTTTACATGTACTTCTCTAGTTCTAGTTTCACCAAAAGTTTTAGTTAATTTTCACTTTCTCACAATTCAAAGGTTTTTACCTTCAGAACAGTGGCTTTCTTTTCCTTAGCACCAGCTGAGGACTCATTTGAAACACAGTTGAACTGTGGATTGACTGGGTCAATAAAATATGTACTATGATTTGACAGTTTTCTATGTCACTGTCATTAATATGTTAACCTAATTTCCCTTGTATAGTATTGTTTTGGAATATGAAATGATAGACTAGTTCTGTAAAATATATAAAAAAGGAGAACATGGTTCGAACACTTCATTAGCAGTCTGTTCTCCTTACCTGGTACAAGGCTAACTGAATTTTTTCTCTTTTTCTCTTTTTTTTATTTCCTTCCAGGAATCTATATCAACCTGCAGATTTGCACAACGAGTTGCTCTGATTAAGAATGAAGCAGTTCTTAATGAAGAAATTGACCCCAGATTGGTGAGAATAGTTTGGGGGCAGTTTGCTTGTTTTAAGTTTCAATAGTCACTAGCAGTAACATCTTGAGGATTTTATACTGAATCATCCCATTAAATTGTTTTTAGATGCAAGTTCCTTTTTTTTTTCTATAAAATAACTACTATTTCTATTTTTTTCTTTCAGATATAATTATAATTAAACAGACCCTTATAAAACCTCTAAAGGCTTTCTCAGCTCTTAAGGCATCCAAGGAGTAATGATCCCTTTCATTGTTGTCTCTGTGTTGCTTCTCTTAGGGTGTTAGTTTCTAACACAGCTAAATGGATGTCCCTGGAACTCAAAAAATCTGATTCCTGTCACTTGATGAAGTCACACTGCTGCACTGAAGCAGTTCACTTATTAAAAGCTAAGAAACATACAGATAGAGTCCTTCCTTGAAATTGGCCAATGAATATTTTAGCTAGGAAGAAAGAACTCTGTAAAATTACCATTAGGAAAAAAGGAGGACAAGTAAACGCAATGTGGAAATTGGATTTCCACAGTAAAGCATTAGGCTGATATTCACATTCCAAAGTGCAGCAGAGAAGCAAGGCAAAATGGATCAGGGATTTAGGAAGTACATAGGAGGATAAAGGTAATAATCCACATTGGTAAAGCACAAGGCATTGCCACATAAAGAAAACAAGTTTGTTTTTTTTAATGTGCATAACAAAAAGGTACTTCATTTTTTCTTTTTAGTATTTGGTTATTTCCTTTGAAAGATTTTATATGCATCTAGCTTGTTAACACCAGATTTGTTTGAAGATGTGGTCAGTAATCTTAAGTTCTTCTATATTGAGGCCTTTCTTAGTTTATTTAATGTAACTTTCTGCATTACCTGAAAAATTTATTTCCTTTGTAAATATTAAGTACACCTATTAAGGATTGATTAATTCAACATAGTATTGCAGATATTGATAGCTAGTGGATCAGATGGGTTGCGTGCTGTATATCAGACATTTTCTGATACAGGAAATGTTTGACTGAGGTTACACTGGTTATGCCAAAACTGCATATGTGGATATAATGAAGAAAGAACTATGGGAGCATGTCAGCATATCCCCTGTCTCTGTGACAGAGACACCAGATGGAAAATAAGTTCAGGTTAAGCTATTATATTATTCTGGTTTTATATAGACAGAAAATATTTAAAACACAGTTTTTAACAGCATAATTATAAGTTTGAACTGTAGCTTTTTGCCTCCAAAGCATATGAAATCTGAATGAAAGATCCTAATTTCAGTAGTCCTGTATGTTTTTATGATATGCTAACTACATCAACATTCTTTTTATGGGAAAAATTATTACTGTATTTCTAAATTTCTTGTGACTAATTTGTAATTACAAGTTTTATGTATTTTGCTGTCATATGATCTTGTGATCTGGCTAGGAAATACTTTTCCCTTGAATGCTAGACCACAGAATGCTAGCTTATATAGCATAAGAAAAATTTGTTCTCTAAAAATCAAGGGATTAGATGGTTGAGTATTTCACTTAGTGTTACTTGACAGCAATTAAAATGTTTTAGTTACTGTTAATGATTGTGCTTTTATTTTCTCTTGTCCTGGAAGTTCAAAGGGAATAGGAGATTCTTGTCAGAGTTTCTGCTGGTGTTCTTTTTTTATTATTATTCTATTTATTTTTATTTCCAAACAGAATTTCTAACAGTAACAGCATCACACATGCGAAAAAAAGAGCAGTCAAAAAATAAACAAATTAAAAAAAAAAAACAGTAGGAACTGAACATGGCCACAGACACCTCTGATTGAGGTGGAACACATGCAGGCTCCTGAACATTTACTACATCCTGTGGAGCTATACTCCACAAGTTTGGTATGTGTCACTCTGCAGGATCATTTAGCAAGTAAAGAAAAAGTGGAGTCATGAGAGTTAGAAAACCATCCCCTCTTGTGGAAAAGGCAGGGGAACACAGGTACCTAACTTTGTGTGCCTCTGTGCTCCTTGTGGAATTTGTTGTCCATTGCAGCTACCTGAAGCATATCCAAGGTTATTCCTGATTATTCAGTAAAGTGCTGGACTTATTTTTTTTTCATAAAATCAAATTCCATTTATTTGCAGTATTTATCATCTGTAAGTAGAATGCATGCTTTATAAATGGAGTACATACTGGCCCTTGGTAGATCTGAGTTAAGTCTGACTGTTGTGTAAAGTTTATTCTCCATAATGGAGAATTTCTGACAATGTATCTTATTAAGAAGATGAACTTGTACCTATTGTACTTTCTAAGCAACTCAGGTTTGAACTTCTCTTACTCATTACCAAAGGATTTGGTTTAAACTGAAAACCAAACAGTTGAGCCTAAATTAAAGCTAAACTCCTCTCGCATTCATTTAAAAAGAGAAATGAAAATATTACGCTTCTATAGATTTTTGTTTTTCTTAATACTTGAAAATCAGTCTCTTATCCATATCCTGAAAATAGTATTTCTGTTGTTGTCAGATTGATACTATCAAATCAGCTTTCAGTCTTTTTATACTCCAGCCCCAAATGTTATTGACTCAGTAATTGGCACAGACTACGTCAGAGTGAGGCAGCCTAAAATCAGATTAAAATGTTTGGCTTGCAATATTCTTGAAGCAGTCTTGTAATAGCTGTAATTAAAAGTTCGCCACCTTAATAGATTCTTAAATAAAATATTGTATCTTAGCCTTTCATACTTTATTGTAACAAATGGGTTATCAGTTTAGAATTAATAGTATTAATAGAATACTAATAGAATAGAATTAATAATTATATGTACATTTCGAATATCTTGATTTTTAAAGTCAAAATACACATTCAAAATTTATAAAAAGTCATGCTTAAATTTAAGCATTAAAAGAAATACAAGAGTTTGAAGAAAATTTAACATTCCGTGAAAATGTGTCATCAGTTTCAACAATCTTATTTCTATAAAGTGTGTGCAATCAAGAATGATTCATTTTTCCTTGAAAACATTCTTCTCTTGGAAACTTATTTTGCACATGGAAATAGTGTACTTATATCCATCTAAAAATATTATTGGATTCCTGATATATTTGAGACATTGTAAGGTGATGCGTCATTAAAATGATCAATCATGAAGTATTCAAGAACTTGCTCATTCATGTTTTAGACTTGGGGATCTGTATATTGTCCCTGCTTTGTAGAATTTAGGCTTGGGAGGCTAATGATTTGTAAAATATGGGGTTTTTTTTCCTAAAGCATAGGTTCCAGTGCCTATGAGTTTAAAATCTAGTACAGTTCTCCAAGTCACTTTCTCAATCATTGCTATTCATTAACGTAATTCAATTTCATTATGTTGATTTCTACTATTTGTACTATGTTTTTGTTGTTAACAGCTGGTACATACTACATTATAGTATGCTATAATTCTGATGATTAGAATATTATATGAAAGGAAAAGTTCAAATTACTAAGATTTTTTTTTATTTCTTTTTATAAAGGGAAGGTAAAAAAAGTCACTTTTGTTGTGTGGTTGTCCTTTCTCTAACAAAGACATCAGTTCTATTTTAAATGTTTTTTCATAACTAACAGGCAAAACTAATGAGTCAGAAAGTTCTTTTTATTTCTATGGAAAATGATTTTTCTCTTTTACAATCAATCTTTTGAACTCTTTCTGTACAGTCATGTCTTCTAACACATAGAATTTACTGAGTTTGGAAGACTTTTCTTGTTTTTATAAATGGGAAAGGAAAAAAAGTGCTTGGTGTATTTAAGGCATTTGGACTGTTTTTAAAAAAAAACAAAAAGCAAAGTATAATATTTCCCTAAACTCAGCCTTCTGATGCAAAAATCATAAACTAGCTATTCATTTGTAGGTGATGCTTGGTTTATGTCTTGCTGTCTGTAGATGATTGTCCAGCTGCAAAAGGAGATCCAGGAGTTGAAGGATGAGCTGGTGCTGGTGACTGGCAAGCAAAGAACGTCAAAGCTTTCACAAGAAGAGCTACTTCAGTAATGGCTTACATTGTTTTAATTTTCTTTGTTTGTGGTGAAACTTTTCATCAGTTTCTTTGTTGGCATAAATATTTTAATTCATCTCAGAATTTTTAACTTCTTGGGGTGAATAATCATGTGAAGCTAGGTGCCAGGTTAGAATGGCAGTTTTCCATGAAAAGCTGTATGAGACTGCTGGCTGTGTTTTTGCAGCCTCAGCTTTGAGAAAGTAAACACGAAGGATGGGGAATGCCTGTCAGATGCCAGACAAAAAGAATTGTTGTATAATAGTGCAGAATAAAAGAAAAAAAGGGCCTTTCTCAAAACTATATATACAATCAGAGTAGAATTCAAAGAATATTCTTTGTGCTGAGAGGTATCCTGCTGCAGCGTTAGTTTACCATAGGCCAAGAATTTCTGGAGACGTGAGGATAAGCTGCTACCTTGAACTTTGAGTTTCTCCTGGAGATTGCTGTCATTCTTAAATCTTGGTTCTGATGGTTTGATTTTGTTTTAATTCAGAAACTAAATGATAACCATATCAAGGATGAGGACCTAGATAGCATTATGTATGTATTTCTAATGCACAGTTAATCCGAGTAATTTTCAACATAGGCAATTACCAATATAATCTTCTAACTGGAAATGACCCCTCAGTTCCTACTGGGCCTATATTTATTTATCATTCTGTCCGAAAGTAAGGGGGTCAAATGCACCAAGAACATTACAGCGTAGCACTGGATGTGGCAAAATCAAGCTATAGAAAGAAAATTAAAGAAACAGCAAGGACAGAGGATCTTTCTTTTACTTTACATGCAAAACTTAAATGTCTTTATTACCTAGAGTTTTCTACACTGACAGAACTAGTCCTTCAGAAGATGAGTGACTCTCAGTGACCTTATTTGGATAGATTTAAATAATCTATGTAATCATTTAAAAGATCTACTTTCCTAAAATTAGTCATATTAATTTTCCACTGTGGTCTTCTTTGCTGTTTAGTTTGTACAGGAAAACTGAGTTCTTGGAAATCATTAGGGTTTTTTAGGCCACATTCATGAACCTTACTTTGTAAGATTTTCTACCTGGCTTTTTATCATGAAAATGGTAGTCTTACAAATGGGAATTTCATCATCTTTCACAATTAATATGTTTTTAATATGAATATGCTAAGGAAAACTAGGAGTGTACGATCTGCATACAGTTACACTATATTTTGTGTACATTTAGGAAGCATTGTATATTGTTTCAGAAATGTGTTAAAAAGAACATCAACTGTTTTGTTTTGTTTTTTTTTATCTATATAACACAATATATAGTGCATATATAGTGCATTTTATTGTTAGAAAATATTGATTCTGAGTTCATAGCAAGGAATTTTTGCATCCCAGAAAGAAGCAGGGAGGAGACTTAAGGAGTTTCTGTCTGTAGTAAGACACAGAAGGAGAAATAACTTTCAAGGACTTCTGCTATATTAGGACAAAACAAAATTTTAAGGTTTTCAATTTTATCATTTATTTATGTTTACTCAGGCTCATGTAGCATCTGTGTTCTGCTAAGTTCATTCCTGAAACAAATGGTCCGCAATTAAAATATAGAACAAAGCTTAAACACTGCTGGGACAGATATAATACTTTTCCTGAGGATCAATAATAAACAAGAAGAATATCAAACAATTGACCTCATCAATCATAAGTTCCATATAATGGCTTTGTTCAAAGATAATTATTTTAAATATAGATTTAATATAGAAAAAAAAATGGATATACAGGGTTTTTAATGGGTAACATAGTTTCAAGCAAAGAGCAGAAGATACTGCTAGAGAATAACTATCATACATGAGTCAAATTGGCTTATTAATACTATATGCTGTAGTTGAATGGGGTGTTAAAAGATGAGTCAATCTGGTTTTTAAACAGTTCAAGTGGGGAAAAATATCAAATCTCAGGTTTTGAGTTTTGCATTTGTATGCGTTCTTGCAATCTGAGTTTTCCCAGGTAACAGCTGATGTAGACTAAACACCCAAATGAAAGTATAACGAAATGATAGTATAAAAAGCCACCACTTCAATGAAAATATCTTTCTGTGGTTTTGCACACATACACATTTTGAGCTTGCTTTTGTACGGCAATAGTATTTGTGACCGTGCTGGTTTACATCTCTCTCATCCTCCTGTACGTAAATGTCCTGAGCGTTTATGAAAATCCACAGATGGTATCTAAGTGTTCTGTCTCCAGTTAGAGTCTACCAATACATAACACAGCCAATCTTTATAACAACTCTGTTTATTGAGACTGGCCATCTGACTCTGAAACTACTCCTTATCTGGAGAGTTTGTTCACATTTAAGAATAAATATACAAGTAGTCCCAACAGAAGTATTGACTTGGATGAAGGCTGATAAAATCATGGTTTACTATTACTGGAAAATGTCTATGTTGTGGTTTGCATCTAGTTTTGCATCTATAATGAAGCCTAAATAGTATTGTTTATCAGGAGACATGTGAGTCAGATTGTTAGGAAAGACAGAAGAGGAAAAGAAACATAGTATAGGTGATAATGCAATATGCTGTGTTGCATTTTATTAGTAAAGTCACCACCCAGGAATGGTTCTTAGGGGAGTGATAAGTAGGGGATTCCAGATATCTTTTGTTTGAGTTTTTTTGGCTAATGCGTTTTTTAATATGGACAGAGAGGAAATTATAATTAGTGTCATTATGGATTTAAAATAGTAATTAGTCATTTCTGCTTGCTTAGGATATCTTCTGTTTAAACTTAAATAAATTGTATATGTATGCGTGTGTGTATATATATATAAAATAACACAAGTTTACATAGTTCTTTTCAAAGTTCTTAAACTTTGACAAAAGTCTTACTGTTGTTCATTTTATTACAAATAAGGTCAGTGAGGACAAATAAGTAGAGAGAAGAGGTGCTACTAAACATAGTCTCAAAAATTTGATGTGGTTTAATTCTTCTTATTTTAATTCATCATACATATTTCAAGGGAGGTGAGAGCAAAATTAATCTTCTGAAAACATTCTGTGCCAATTTTTGTATTTGTTCTTTGATTCTGAACACAGATGATCGGGGTACAAAACATCAATGACAAACTCTACGCACTAAGTACACATTTATTTTGTTGTCGCTGCACAAGTCTTTATCTCAGGCATTTTTCAGTAGAAGATGGATGGAACAGGTCCAGTAATATATGTGTAGAACTAATAAGATTTTTTTTTATTCTAACAAAATGATTAGGTAATGCATAGGTTTTTTTGCTCTCTACATCTCTTGCAGAAAATACGTGTTAGTGATTGCCCCGGAATTAAATACTAACACTATGTTAAAATTATATTTTGTATGTTTCTTGACTTACAAAGTCGAAAAAAACATCTGTCAAATAGGCTTTCCTCATAACCACTACAATGTCACATTGTCATTCACTAAATTTAAAACAAAATGGAAAGCAAATGTTCTTGACGTTTCTTGTGAAGGCCAAATTTTAATACAACACAACTTATCAGTCCTGTGAATAAAGCTACAGCTGTCTGGAATTCTTACTTCAGAATTCTGTGTTGAATGGAAAGCTTTTACATTATTATGTCATAATTTTGATTTTATTATTTTATTCCTGCAAATGTTCAACACGCACAAATTCTGCCACTATCATTTTGTTTATTTGAAAAGCGCAGCGTAAAAAAATTCAGCTAGGCTACACAAGTGGTTCAGAACATAATTCATGAAATGCTTCCAAAATCTGAATTGCTTGCTTGGGATCTTACCATCTACTTCCTCACCTGTAAAGGCCTGAACTCTAAATATGTCTTTGAACTGGAGAACTAGTTTATTGTTTAGGGGATGGGGAAAAAAAAGTGAGCACTTTGGATTATTTTTTAAAAATATAAAAAATAACAGCATACATCCCAAATAGAAGGGAGTTGTAATCTCACAGGCTTTTGTGTTATGCTTTAGAATAGAATTTTTTTTTCCTAGTGAGAAGCATGCCAAAAGTAAAAGGGAGAGTCCTTTTTGTTTGAAAAATATTATTATTTTTTTGTTATAAATGAGCTCACTAACAATTTACAATGTGTGCCCAAAAGTCAGGATTTCAAATCAAGGTCCTGTGTTCCAGAGCACCCACGCTTCCAGAGCCTTTGCCAGTTGGAATTCTCTAGGAACAGGACCGGAAGTACTGGCTTAGCACTTTAATTTATTTATAACTTTACCTTATTTCTTTCAGATACATATGTTATTACAGACGTTTCTATTTTTTACTTCAACAGTCATATATTTGTTCATCTTACTCAAGTCCTGGATTTCTCATTACTCCTTTCTGTCTTTCATTTTTCTGTTTCAACATTGTGACATCTGTATGCTATCATGCTATTAACAATATTGCACTGTTGTACAATAGAGAGCTTTAACAGTTACTCATACTTAAGCTGTTGAACAAATGGTTTCATTTACAAAGCAGAGCAAATGTTCTTATTTGCTGATGTCAGTGTTCAATTTCAGTTGCAAGGTGGAAGAAATAGAAGAGTATTACCTTGCCTTTTGTCAACACAGCTTTGCAGGCATTGGTTTTGTGTAGAAGTTAGCAGACTGACATAAGTTGAGTAGCCAATATTCAAGAGAAAAGAAGCTATCTTAACTATAAAGTAGTCTTAAGATGTCTCACATTAGCTTCTAGCTTGGATGACTGATTTAGAATGCTGTTAAATCAATGTATTTCTCTAGAGGGCATTTTTTTCTCTTTCTCTGCTGTCACTGAAGATTTTATAATATGTAAGTTCAGATTCCTAATGCAGGTACCTTAGCTGAATACTTAAAGTGTAAGTGCTTTTCTTTGATCTCGCTATTTTGTTCCAAAGTCACTGAAAATAGAAGAAACCTCCTATATTCTTTAAACTGATCACCTTTTACAATGAAACTATTAAGAGATAATTTAAAGTTCTTTTCAAAGATTAGAAAGTTTGTTTTACCATGGGGGGGGGGGGGGGTGGGAGGGGGGGGGGGGGATA
>JAOTQQ010000023.1:31525512-31560636 GCA_026546715.1 Gallinago undulata
CCCCCCCCCCCCCCCCCCCCCCCCCCCGCCACACTCTAGACTATGTCCTGTTTTCTACTGTATAAGTCCTCTAATATCACATAGTTTCAAGAAGGGCGGTGAAATATAGTGTAACTCATATTAGTGAGGTGTATGGAGAAAAGATAGCATAGCTAAATTTGATTATTTAGATGTTCGAAAAAATCTTGGAGCCACTTTCCAAATACATATGTTCTAAAGTGTCTGATCATATCAGCTTTTTGAATCCCACTGAAATTCATTGAATTTCAGCTGAGTTGCTTCTGAAAATACCACTGAAAATACCATTCAATTTCATTGAATGTCAGCTGAGTTGCTTCTGAAAATACCACTAAATACCTGTTTGCATCTTTTGGCACTCTAAACACTTTTTGAAAATCTATTTCTTCTGAGCTTTTACATCTAATTAATAACCTGTAAGTGACACTCCACAGTTTTTTTCAAAACTACCTCTCTCTTCTGTACAGTAGAAAAGTTGCAGTGTATGAGTGCCTTTGACTTCCTTGAGTAGTTTCTGTGCTTTTCCTACGTTCTTTTTTATTTCAAGTTGTTGCTACCTTCTCTTGAGAGATATTTATATTTTTCAAATTTTGATAAACTGAATTTTAGTATTCCCTTGCTACTTTTAAGTATACTCTAGTGATTAGAATATGATTACTCCTATTGCCACAAATATTAGATGGCAGTGAGAAGCATTTCTTTATGTATATGCTTTTTCTTTAGTATTATAAAGTGCTGTTAAAAAGGAAATAATCTACCCAGCAAGCTACTTGATACGCTTTTTCTCTGCAAAAAATTTGCATGTGTAGTTTTAGTGTAGGTTTTTTTCCCTGTTTAAGCCAGCTATAGTCTTTTTGTACCCCATGCCAAATCTTCCCTTGACTTACTTATACAAAGATTTAGATCTGTGTGCATTTCATCATTGGAATGAATGATTTTCACTGTATAGAAACTCTTTGCATCGGTTTGCCACACTGTACACAACTTTCAGAAGAATCTCCTCACATAAGGAGGTAACAAAAATGGCTTTGCTCTTATGTCTAATTAAAAAAAAGGGGAGGGGTTATCTGTAATGGGAGGTGTATACTTCTGTACTCTGCAGTGAAAGTGTTTAATGGTATTCATTCATCTGTATGTATGATACTGTTTGATTCCTTTACAAAGCAAAAATTTTACACTTAAATAACTGAACTTGATACCACTGAAAAAAAAAAATCCAAATCTTAGAATCATAGAATAGTTTGGGTTGGAAGAGACCTTAAAGATCAATTACTTCCAACCCCTCTGCCAAGGGCAGGGACACCTCCCGCTAGAGCAGGTTGCTTGAAGCCCCATCCAACCTGGTCTTGAACAGTTCCAGGGATGGGGCACCCACAACTTCTCTGGGCAACTTGTTCCAGTGTCTCATGACCGTCACAGTAAAGAATTTCTTCTGAAACAGCTAATCTATATTTACCCTCTTTCATATGAAAACCATTACCCCTCTTCCTATTGCTACACTTCTTGAGAAAGAGTCCCTCCCCATCTCTCCTGTAGGCCCCCTTTAGGTATTGGAAGGTCTCCCTGGAGCCTTCTCCTGGCTGAATAACCCCAACTCTCTCAGCCTGTCTTCATAAGAGAGGTGCTCCAGCCCCTCTGATCATCTTTGTGGCCCTCCGCTGAATCCTCTCCAACAGGCCCATGTCCTTCCTGTGCTGAGGGCTCTAGAGCTGCACACAGTACTCCAGGTGGGTCTCATGAGAGCAGAGTAGAAGGGCAGTATCACCTCTGTCTACCTGCTGGTCACTCTTCTTTTGATGCAGCCTGGGATGTGGTTGGTTTTCTGGGCTGCAAGCGCACATTGCCGGTTCATGTTGAGCTTCACATCCACCAATACCCGCAAGTCCTTCTCTTCAGGGCTGCTTTCAATTCATTCTCCACTCAACCTGTATTTGTGCTTGGGATTGCCATGACCCAGGTGCAGGGCCTTGTACTTGGCCTGGTTGAACTTCATGAGGTTTGCATGGGCCCACCTCTCAAGCTTGTCCAGGTCCCTCTGGATTGCATCCTTTCCCTGCAATGTGGTGATGTTCCATGCCAGCTTGAATTTAGGTAATCTCTTTGGATGCTGGCCTACTGGCTAGGTAAAGAGGCAACATATAAATACTAATTGTTGCCTACAGTATTAACAAAATGTACATGGTATTCAAAAATCTATTTGTCTCTACTCATTATCCATAGGAAAGACTGTGCTTTAGCTCTATTATCAGTTATTTTATAAGCACCTAGTCCCTGCTGAAAATATTAGATAATTAGGAATATGAAGTTAGGAAAGACCACTTGGTCTCATGAACGTGTTCATATTTGACCAATAGATACCAGCTAACATTCAGTGTTTATGAAAATCAATTTGTGTCTGTAGATCTAAATTATTTGCCATATTCCTGTGTTCTCTATTTCTGTTTTGTTTTGTGAGAATTCACAGAATTCACAGCTGACACACACAATTAGTTGCTCTTTAAGAAAACTTAATTTTGATACATCATATACAGTGTCAGTGATCAGGGGTTAAAAGGCAAGCTCTCCCAAAAATGAATCATGGCACATAAAGCAAGGTCAAAATGAGTCCTTCCAAATCTGTGTTTTGAGACCATGCATCCTGCATGCTATTGAGAGCTCTCAATTTAAAAACGTACTCTCAGTTGGCTAGGAGTACTTGTCTGATGCATTTCAGCTGTGTAGTTTGCACCTTGGTTCATGCAAACATATGGCTGATTCAGAAGTGGATTTTTTTAAAAACACAGAAGTCTTATTTAATGAATGGGTAAAACCGAAGTAGCACAGTGCTCATCTAATCATTCTGAAGTTGGGCTATCAAGAAAAATGCATAGAATCTAACGTAATGTGGATAGAAAGCTTTTGTGATTTATGTGTGGTCTAAATGATAAGCAGCCTTCATTAAAAAAAAAATCCTGAAGGGCGGAAAGTAACAGAAGAGAAATAAATTTGATAATGTAAAAGCTGTCTGTGAGCTGCAGTACAGTGTGTGTTTACATTATTTGCAAATATAAAGAGGGAAATGCTAGGCCAAGAATTTGGGACTGATTCACAGTCACAAGCCAGGGAGCACTGTTAGGTTAACACTTTTCCATCCCAGCTGTTTATGACTGTTTTACTGTGAGTTTTCTTCCCAACATCAGCGTAAGAACAGATTTGTGCTTTACACAGCTTGTGTTTTGAGAGTCTGGTATCATGATTCAAATTCACCCGGATCAGTACTGTAATACCTTTCTTTCTGTACTATGTTAATATGTATAAGACCATTATCAAAGTGAGTTTAAAATTAATTTCATAAATGATGTGATAGTGTTCCCTTGGCACTGACTTAGAAAATTATTTGTGTGTGTGTGTGTGGAGTTTTTTACTCATGTTTTCAGTTTTTTTTCTCATGAGCAAAGCTCCATTCTTTGTTTACTGTTGTTTATCAGAGAAAATGAGTCTTTGTTTGGTACTTTCATATTCTTTCTTCTTTGGGGAATTTCTGTTGGAAAAACTATTCTTCCTGGTACAGCAGGGTTCTGGCAATAGGCTTCAGCAGGCACTTTTTAGTGTAAGTTAGGCCTTCTCTTCTTAGGGCAGAACATCCCAGTCCTAAAAGGAAGAATGGACACCTATGAAAAAACTATGCTATGATTACCCATGCTCCAGATTTGATTAGCACAAATTCTGCATCGAAACATTATTGACAGACTTAGTAAGGTAAAACTAATGAAGAATGCAGCAGCTGGTATGCTAATGTTATTAACTACAACAAATAAATCAGATAATATTTGTTTCTACACAGAAATAGAGATTTTAGCATTTCTAAATTATGGAGTGGAATGGGTATGTTAGTTTTTTATTTTCAGTACAAGTACCTTATGGCTACGTTCTTCTATTTTAGATTAATGCAGCCTTTTCTAATGTAACTCACCAGTATAACAAAACCCCCTTAAATTTAAATAACTTAAATTGACCATCTTATATTAAAAGAACATCAAATTCTGTGATAAAGATACATGCTGCTTATTTCCACTGAAGCAATTAATTGTGACTTGTAAGCAATTCAGTAATTTTCAATTCTGTATTTGTCGCTAACCCCCTAATTAGGTTTCCATTGAATTTCAGTTAATTAATTTAGTTTCCATCATTGCTTTTTCCCATCAAGCTGAGTGCAATGCAACTTTCTAAGCTAAGCAGTGAGAAGACTGGGGGCTAAGTATTTTTTATAAAGGTCTCTCCAGTGTGAAATAGAATTCCTGTTGTTGATGTTGAGGCAATAGTATAGAGACCATCTCTTTATTAAGGTTTCTGCTCCAGTGAGTGAGAGGTATCTTTTAATAGGCTTTTTGTTGTTATTTCATTAGTGGGTCTTTGGGTTGATTATCTTTAATTTTAATCTTAATTGAGGGATTATTCTTTTTGCTACTGATGGATGTCCTACAAAGGGCTTGTAATAAGCTATTTTGTTAGTTGATGATAAATAGAACACCAAAACAGGAATTTATTTCTTCTGCAGTCCCTGTCTCATATAAGAGCAATGAAGTCCAGTACTGCTGTACTGCTATACTTCATAAATAACATCAAGAAAATTAAAAAATCTCATACTGAAAGTAACAATGTTCATAAATTCTATGAAAGGGGGGGTTGTATGTTTCTTAGGTGATTAATTTTTTTCTGCTTGATCCTGTCTGTTTTTCATCATAAGCACCCTCACCATGTCATAAAGCCTATGAACACAAATATTTTTTATTTTTCTAGCTTATTTTTCTATTTACTTTTGGCAGTAGGTGTAGTGGGGAAATGCATGTTCAGCCTGAGATGCTTTGGGTGAAGATAAGCTTGGAAACTTAGAAATTTTTCAAGTACGTTATGCATTCTGTGCCAAGCATGCTCATTCTTTTTGCCAGTTCATTTTCAAAATTCTCTTCTTTGGGGAGTTTAATTTCTAAATTTCTGTTTTGAGAAGGCATGCAAATGTTAATCATTATCCTTGTCATAATAGCAGAAGCTGGTAATCAGTAAATGTAGGGATCAATTGCTCACTGTCTTTTTGAAAAGAAACTAGAGTTAACTTTTTCAGGTAATAGAACATACTGACCAAGAGAGGTCTAAGTATATGGTCTCAGGGCTGAGCCACAACTGATGAAATATACATGCCTCTGAGTAGGCAACTAAAGCAAGATTTGCTAGAGATTCTCTGGATTTTTTGTTCTCTTTGTGCTTCTTGTTCCTTTTTAACATTTAGGCCCACATTTGTTCAATGCTCAGCCATTTTATGTGTTTTTTCTGGTTTGATTCTTTTTGACGTATGTTCTTGCAACAGTCTTTGACTGGAGGAAAACTGTTTAATATGCATGCCTCTGGTAAATAACTAAGGATCAGCGATTAGGTGTCTATCTCAGAAAATATTGTTGCTAAGGAGAAAAGTATTATCCACCTCTTGAAGGTAACTGAATGAAAACTTAAAGCCATTTTGTCTTCCCTTTACTTACAAAAAGGGTTTTCTCGCTCTGCCTCTTAATAGGAGGATGATTACAGCCTGCATGTGATATTCTGACAAGAAAGAATGTATTGGAGTTGCAACTGTAGATGCCCTGTATGAATTTCTTAAATCTTTTACAGGCCTATTTTATATAATATTGTGCTCTAGTTTTCATATATTCCATATATTTAATTTTATTTTTGTGGATATTTATAAATAAGCTATTTGAGTCAGGAATATAAGAATGAAAAGCATATCAATCTTGTATAATTATACTGTCCTTTGAATCAGAGTCACCTAGCAAGCAGATCTACCTTGCCTAATGTAAGGAAAAAGTAAAAGTATTGTCAGTATTCCTTTTTTCTCTTATTCTCTCTTTTGAGGTGTGTGGTTTTTTTCCACTCATCCTGTGATTCTTTGTCTCCTTGATTTATTCGGTGAACATCTCTGGAATAGAACTGGAAGTAGCATTGGGTTTTTTTCATTTGTAAAAGTGCAAATCTTGCCATTGTATAAATTCATAGGAGAATTCAATTGTTATCACAATCCTAAAGCTGATAAATCACTCGGGGGTGAGGGAAAGATTCAGTTAGCTAAGATCTGTTCATTAAGAAGAGAAACTTCAAGTTACATCTGTATCATATTGTCAGTTTATTTTTCACCTTTGTTTAACAGTTCAGTATACTGGATGAACTCCCAGAATATCCAGAGTGTTATTAGACTGTGTGTTTATTTTCTAATTCCTAAAGAGGAAATTTTTTAATTGTCTTAAAATACACTGAAGATTATTCTGTTTCCTGGAATTGGCAAAGAGGCTGAATTGGTTTATAACTTCTGATTTACATTCTGCTATTTCAGACTTGACTTAGTCATCTAATGCTTAAATTTTCTTTGGCTTCTGTGTAGTCCTTGGGATACCAAAAATTGATTGGGCTGCTGGGTTTTTTCAAGAATGCCAAACACATTAAAGGTAATGTAAGTGAGAGGAAATAGAAGCTCATATCTATAACTACAGCTTGTCTAATTGTTACTTTTGACAAATTAACCTTCACTCTCTCCTGGCAAATAATAATTTTCAAAAATAGAGCATTATTTTAGGAGAATATATATTTATCTTCATTCTCTTGAAATATTTTAACTTCTGCAGTGTTTTTCTGATAATGGTGCAAGTTAGTGTAATTTTTTCTTTTTTTTTTTTTTTTTGTTTGATTCCCATAGCCTAAACCTACGGTAATCTGCATATGGCTAAATCCCTGGCAACAGTTAATCTTAGGTTAATAAAGGTTAAAATACCTCCTTTCTAATTTCTAGTTCAAGATTAAAGGCCCATTTTCATAGATGACTTCTTATAGTCTATTTTTACTTGTTTCCTCGTACTGAAATCAATAAGGCGTTTAAGATAGTGACAAATGCTGACTTTCTCTGTGTCTGTATAATCACAATCACATTCTCATTAATAGTATAAATGCCTCTTTTACCCGGTGCTTACAGAAATGCCTGCCTCCACATATGAAGGATTGATTCTCCTGCTCATTGTGCTTAGTGTGTCCCAGGATGGATAACCTCTTTTACTGCTGGCCTCTGTTCTGTTCAACTCTTCATGCAGAAAAAATCACAAAGCAATAAGTAAAATTTTGGTCTTTTTTACCCAGTAATTTTTGTAATCTCTTAATTTGAGAAGTAAGTCAATGCCAGTAATCCATAACTAATATTTCTCTTCAAATATCCTCTTCCTTAAGCTCTCCACATGTACAGGTCACATTGACTTCAGGGAATGTTCTATAAATTCAGAAGGTGTGAATTTTGCAGATACAATGAATGGTATAGGCATGACGTCTGTCTCTTGTTCTTTAATTGAAATAATGACAATTGGAAAGCACAGATTGTCTAAAAGTAACTGAGGGCTGCTCTCTTCTTTTCTGTCCTTTTTCTCCTATCCTGAGAATTTACACTTACCCACGGTGAACTCTGGAAGAGATAAATAACCAAACCTGTCTGTTATGTTTTCCAGTTCTCATTCCAGTCTTACAGCTCCTGACTTTCAGATATTTATCTCCTGAAAATAATGATACTTATTTTCTGTTTGTTGTGCATCTTGTTGTTTCACCCTCCAGCAGGGAATTATTACTGCAGTATAGTAATGTGAGGAATCTCAGTAAGACAAGTCTTCAAAAGCAGGGCGATATCTTAACCACCTAATTTAACATCCACTTTAGATATTGTGATACAATAATGCCTAAAATTTTGGTATGTGGTTACAGTAAAGTGATTTGGATAATCAAATGGCAACAAGATTCCCAGTCCTGTAACTGAAAAGGATAAATGACTATTAAGTGACATTCAGAAGAATCGTATATTAAGTGATAAGCTGAACAAAACTAGCCTGAAAGCAACACTAGGCACAGAGATGGCTCTGAACCCCTGCCCCTCTCTGGCAGTTGACGCAAGTGCCTTAGATATCTTGGCTCTGGTTTGGAACCTAAGTTAATCTTCTGAGGATAATAACCTAAATAAACATCTAAAATCATAGAATTACACTTTTCAGGCCATATGGTTGTCATTGTTGCCCACTAACTTAACAGTAATAGCATTTGTCAAGAACCAGGAAGCCTTCAATATAAAACAATTTGAAGTTCAAACTTGTGCTTGCTATTTTCCGGAAATATACCTTAGTAAGTGGGCTAAGGGCTACTTTTGGTTTAGAAATACTCTGGCCTCTGTCTTGAGGATGATCTGTCATCCATCCTGGACTACAAGACCTGGAGAGCTGGTGAGAGCATGCAAGAAGAAATCTGACTCTATCCACATAGCTGTGACATCCAGCCCAGAGACATAGTATATTATGCCTGTGTAGATTTCCAATCTGAATATTTTAACTTGGTTTTGAAAAAACAAGAGGATTCTTCTGTGTGCCAGATTTTCTTATGAAGACTGAATTACCAAAATAAGAATTGCTCCTGCCTAAGGAAGACGTTGTCAGATGTTTATTAAATAAGAACAAATTACAAGAGAATAAAAGATTAACTAAATTTCAGTCATCAGAAAGCAGAGTAGTAGATCTTGGAGAATCTGCATCAAAAGACAGGTTGTTTTGCTTGGTGATTGCAGCAGGTAATTTTATGTATAAAAGCTATGCTATCTGCTGACTTGTAATAGAAATGGAATTAGATTTTTCTTTTGCACAAATAATCATATATATTAAAAAATCCTATGCCCAAAACTTCTGATAATCTAGTCTTCTGAGAGGGCAGGCTTTAGATCTTTTCAATTATGAGACATTAGAAGAGCAGAAGGTTATAAAATAAATGAGAAAAATCAGAGATTACTTCTTAAATGCTTTTAGTTCTAGAACTATTCCTTAGCATGTGTGGTATGTTCTGATATGGAGTCTTTGAATCTCCACTATCAAACCCAGGTTTTAGCAACAGGGACAAAAGTACATTGCAATTGCCGGACCTTGAAGGAAAATAGTCTATCAATATTGTCAGCTTGGGAAATCTTGTATTGTGTTTGATACATTACTTTACAGAATTGTGTGTTTGTTTGTGCTTTTTTTTTTCCCTTAAAAATGCTATGTATTTTCAGGTTGGATGAGTTAATTGAAATGTTTCTCAAAGATAACGATCCTGATAGCACTCTGGATGTTGGTGCTGACATGCGCAAGATCAAGTATTGCTTCAGTCATGTGAAGGTATTTCTTTTAAAAACAGATGGAAGTGTAGCTGGCACTGAAAATAACTTGAAGACATTAATGGTTCAAAAGAATCAAAAGAAGAGCAGTATAGTTGAGAGGCATTGGAAAAGGGCAAAAAAATTGAAATTTGAAGTGCATGGAGGACTGATAGAAAATTGAAATTTAGGTGGAAAAATTCAGCAACATTTTGTGGAAACCCCAGCAAGAATTTCAGGATGCAGTAAATAGTAAGAGAGCACTGGAAGTTATTGGAATCCACACAGACGAGTTATTTGTATATAGATAGATGTATCCATCTGTATTCCCAGCAGTATGGAGGCTATATTTTGGACAAATGATGTTGAAAGATAAAAATAAAGATCAAAAACATGGTATCACTGAATCTGTTACACTAACTTTCCCAAGGATGTTGTAAGCCCTTCTAAATCCTTGAGCAGACAAGATACATTTTAACTGGGAAGAACAAGTGAAATTAATAGGGACAGCAACAGAAGATAGTATATACTTTTCTGTATTTTGGGATATAGTTTTCTAATATAATAATGTATGCATTCCTAATCTTAATTTATTGTCTTTAAGTAATTAGGTATTAGTTATATTGTTAATACTGAAAGCTCTGTGGTACTAGTGAACACTGGAATTCATGTGCAGAAAGAATAAAGTAAATTGTATGCTTGGTAGTGAAGATCGACAAATACAACTTGTCCCATACTTTACACAACACATATAACTTAACAGTCAACTGCTGGCATGATTTTATTCTATCAAGAGTCTAAAAAGCCTTTACCTTTTCTACCATACTAGACAGTCTCAGAGTAGAATAAGTACATGAGTGTGCTCTTTTTTTTCTTTCTTTTTTTTTTTTTTTGTTTCTCCTAATAGGAACTAATGAATCATTCAAAGATTTCTGATAAAAAACTGCTATCACAACACATCTCTGAAGAAACAGACACTAACAAAGAAGCAGGAGAAGAAGAATTGAAAAAACTGAAAGAACTGCTGCAGCAAAGAGACAATGAAATCAGTATCCTTTCTGAGGAAAAAGAAATATTTGGGTTTGAGTTGATCTGGCTACAATGGTTTTTGTATGTGTGAGATAGGCATTGGCTGTATGGAAGGAAATTCTCTCTACTGATCCCACTGTGTTAAAGCAGTTATGTAACTCCCAACTTTTATGTGGCAGGGCTTGTGCTTTGCACCTGCTTCTATTTCAGTTTTGACCCAAACCAAAATCCTGGATCCAAGCACTATTAGCTTTAGAAGGGTCCAGCCAAGATCAAAATACTGTGGATCAGGCCACACCTAAAATACTATTCTTTAGCAAATGAAACCATTTTTAGGATGGGAAACTGATGCTATGTAAAGACCAATTTATTACCTTACAAAGAATAGAATTTCCTGTTGGTGATATTTTTAGCCAAATGAAGTGCTACTTTGGGTACTACTGGGCTGTTTGTCTTCAGAATAAATATAAAACTTGTACTCTTTACATACAATTTTAAAATTTAGATTAAAGCTAAAGCTTTTTTGCATATAAAAATATTATACTGGTCAGACATGCTTTGTCCATTTCACTGCCTCATAGGAAACACGTGAGTCCTCGCACTGTTGTATTATGGGTGGGAGTTAACTTTTGGCAGGTTGACAGAACTGTGGGCAGACTGCAGCATCACTGTATCCCTACCTTTGTGGCTACTTGGTAGGTGAAATTTGAATATGGCAGAGAATTGAAAAAATGCTTTTGTTTTGGTTTTGAGTTTATAGGTGACAGAGATCCTTTCACAGTTACTAATAAAAAAGCAAACTCAGATACATCCTTTGTTGTCAACAACTCCAGATCAATTTTTTATATCAAATGAGAATGGCATTTTACATCAGGGCATAGAATGCAACCAGTCTGAATTGAGGCGGCAGGACAGCTTCTTTATTTCTGCTCTCTCAAAGAAGAGATGATGTGCATTTCAAATATATTTAGCTGTAACACTGACTTATCATTCCTTTTACAAAATTCTTCAATTTTCATGTCAATTTTAAGATCCAGATTCCCAGAAAAATTTCTTCCTGAAATAAAATATTTTATTAGTATGAGACTGATAATGAAAAATAATGAAATGTGCTTGATAGATATATTTAAAGCTTCGTTCGCAGAAATACAAGGAAGAAACTTGTATAATTCCATGTTAGATTTGTAGAGGAAGAATATAAGAATTATGGCTTTGAACACAACACTGATTTACGGAGTCAGCAGCCACTAAGTGATGGTACATCATCATTAGAAAATTAATAACATGTCTAATGTGATGAAGTGGTGGGAAGTATGGAACCTGTTTAGTAAATAAACTATGAGGTCCTTCTTGTCTGTGATAGCTAGGAGCTATTGTAAGAACTGAATTGTAAAGTGTTTTATTACTGCTACCTAGTCCAGTTAATAATATTTTCCAAAGACTAAATTTTCTGCTGTTTATTTAGAAGATTAATTAGGATTAAAATGAACAGCATATCAAAAAAACATATCACAGGGACTTCTGTGGGTTTGGCTGAGTGCACATAGGATCTTCATTGTAAGCCCTCTACAAGCTGTTAGGCAAAATTTATTTATACCAAATATACTTCCAGTAAATACATAGCGTTATTGGAATAAATTTCCTAAAGACCTGTTCTGCATTTTAGCAAACCTTAATGTTAAATTCTTATAGATGTGATGCACTTTCCAGGCTACCTGTAAGTTAAGGGGTTTTTTAAATTTTGTTTGGAAATTTTGTTTATTACAGAATTTAAAATTGAAAAATGGAGTGTCACACAATGGCAATAAGATACTAGAGTTTGCATTCCTGTTTGTCTGTAAATGCTTTTATCAGGTGTTGATTGAATAGGATCAACAATCATTGTCAGTCTGTGAATTTGTTACTGTTTAGTAAAGATGAATCTGTAGTTTGGAAAAACTAAGGTGGATGAATATAATTGCAAAGAATATGCCTGACTCCAAATTCACATTCACATAAAGGTTTCCATAATCTCAATTGTTCCACTTGCAAAAAAGAGATTTAGGCATAAACAAAGATGGTTGTTGCTTTATATGAAAATGAGGTCCTTAACGATTTCCTTAATGTATCTTGCAGATATTCTGGTAAATATGCTAAAAAAAGAAAAAAAGAGAGCACAAGATGCTCTTTTCCAGCTTAATGCTGCCTCTGCTGGTTCTATAGAAAGAGACTGCTCTAAGACTGTGAACTTGGAAGAAAGTCAGAGCCCGTCAAGCTGTTTTATTCTGAAAGATTTCAGTTCTTCAGTTCACAGGCTACCTTTCCATTCCAGAGAAACAGGTTAGTGTAATTAAATAACTGAGCAGTTATTGGATTTTTACAATGTGATATACAGCATATCATTCAAATATGTGCCAGAACAGGAAAGTTTTCAGTATCAGCCATATTGTGCTAATTCTTTATCCACAAATGCAGGGATTAAAATTTATAGCCCGCTCAAAACACTGCTGGCTTTTACAAACTGATGTGAATGGTTTGTTGAACAGTCCAACAAAACCAGAGTATAAAATCAGTTGCAGGGCCTTGAATCTGAGTGAACTGAAAAAAAAAAAAAAAAAATTAATTTTTGAGCATAATTCATACAATGATGCCAGGAGATAATAATTTTGCCCTGGAAGATTTAAAAGTACTGACTTTTAACAAAAAAAAAAAAAATCTAAACAAGAACTGCAGATACTGAGATAATTTTTGTGCAAGTATCATTAATTGTACAGTATGCAGAAAAAACAATAAACACAATTTATTTTTTTCTTTTTCTTTAAATCTTCCAGCCTAGCAGAGAAATCTTACATTCAACTAAAATAAAATTTCATTAATTATGCTTCTAGCTCCCATATCAGATTGTAAATACAAAACCTTTTGTGATTATATTTTAGGGATTTTTTTAGATTATACACTTCAGATATCTGGGCTTTATTTAGCACTTTAATAAACCATAGTGATTATTTCTTTTGTTAAAAAAATTGAGTGTGATTAAGTGAACTGAAACCTTGGTTCAAGAAATGACAAATAGCTCAATTTTTTGTGCATGTGAGTAGCTTCAGTGAAATGATACCTTTCTGGAGCAATTCTTTACTAAGTATGAACAAAATAAAAATTCTTGTATTTAAAAATATATTTTTTAAAATTGTTTCTTAAGTAGTTTAATAATTCACATTGTTTGCAACCAAGTTAGAGCTGAAATCATAAATAATGTATTAATTTAGGACAGCTAACACACTCAATACCATTTAACCATGTGTGACCAGCAGATGACTATTATTTGTTTGTAGGTAACTGATAAAATTTTTTATCTCTTACAGTAAATCCAATGTATTGTTATTCTTATTTAGCTGTCTTGTAAAATTTCATATGTGAGCATATCAAATACTGTTCATTGAAAAAAGAATTACTTGGTACAGATGGTTGGCACAGGGAATCTGCCACAATGAGGAAGCATTGTCTTTTGTTAATCAATAAGTAAATGTAATTGATTCACATCCTGTTTGGATAATGAGTTTTAGATGGACATTTGTCTCAGGTGAGAAAGTAGTATGTTTTGGGGTAAGACATTAATATGATTGGATTGCACATTATATGGTTTTATCATTCTGAAAGTAGCTAGAAACCTACTTTGTTCTTTTGAGTCCTCTTTTCAATCGGTTTTTGGGTCAGGTTCTGATATTCTGTGTCACTCCATGTGGACATGAAAATGATGAAGTCCTCAATAACCAAGGTTCTAAAGGAAAGATTCTAAAGATTCTAAGGAAAGTCCTTCCTTAGGTTCACTTACAGCTAATTTATTTTTAAACTTTTCAGTCATATTGATTGAGGGCTACAGATAAATAAAAAGTTATTTTTGGAATATTTTACGTTGCCATATATCTTTGCATTCCTTTAGTGTGGCCTGACATTCTGCTAGACGTCTGGTTATACACCAGTAATACTGGCGACATTTGGACTTACAGTATTCTGTGTAGCTGTTATAATGATAATGCCTTAATGCATTATTTCTTAAAACACTTGCATTATTTTTCTCAGGTAATACTTAGAATAGCAGGCATAAAAAGCAGTAGAAACACAGTTAATGTCAAAGCACATACAACCTTGCCCATGAGCCGTAAGAACAACCTCAGTTGATCAGTTTCCTCTGCAAGAATGTAACTGAGTGTCCAAGCTCTTTTGCATCTCTGTGTCTCTGTAAGCAACAGTATTTTCTACCTAATATATAAACAACTTATTTTTTCTCTTTCCTTTGTTCTATCTTTTAAAGTTCTGAAAGTAACAATATTTAACTTAATATTTTAGCTAACATTTATATTAAAAAATTCTTGTAGACTGGAGATTATACGTTTTTCAAATAATCTAGTAGGGTGTTCACAGTTTGATTCTCCATGGTATTAGAAGCATTTTAGAGAAAAACACTTGTAAACATATTCAGAAGGTTCATCAGAAAATGTTGGAAAAGATCTCACTGTGGTTATTAATATTTTTCTACTTTGTTATAAAGATATGACAGTGCAAAGATACATTGGTAAGTTCCTTGTCAGTGAAAAACTCTTAGCTCTGTCTACTAATGGCTAGGATATAGCAGTCTATTCCATTGGACTCAGACTTTAACACATTTGTAGGCTACAGATGTGAGTAATCCCATTTGCTCTAAGCTTGAAGAAAAATGTGTTTGTTCTTAATTTATCTCCTAAAACAAAGGAGAGATTGAGAATCTGTTTCGTGATTTCTTTCTGTCGTGGTTTTGACCGAATTGACCAACCAAAATGACAGATGACCTCTCCCTCCCCTCTCTCCCCTAAAGAAAAGAGAGGAGAGGAAAAGGGAAAGAAAAAAAAAACTTCTGAGTTTAGAAAAAACACTAAACTACTTTAATGAAAAAATATAAATAAATAATTAAAGAATAATAATAATAAGGAAAAAGGAAAAAAAAAAAAAGAAAATAAAAAAAAAACGTATACAATATATACAAAACCGTATCAAGCTCCCAGGATGATCATCACGTCACCAGCAGGCACAGGGGAATGTCCCAGGCTGGACTCGGTGATGGACAGGAGCCGGATTCCAGATCTGGGGTCAGGAACGCTCGGATCGGGATCAAAGGCAGACGAACAGACAAGGTCCTCCTCGGACGTCAGCCATTGAAGAAGGAGCGTTGGCCCTTTGATCCCTCAGCTTTTATACTGAGTATGATGCAGATGGGATGGAATACCCTTTTGGTCAGTTTTGGGTCACCTGTCCTGTCCTCTCCTCCCTGCAGGTGGGACCCCTCTATGCTTTTCTGCTTCCGACCCTCCAATGGGGCAAGTAGCAAATTTGCCTGACCTTGGTTATTAGAGTGATAAGTGTAAGCAAGGGCCCCTCAACATAACATTCCTTGGTGTTATCAGGTCTTATCACTGTGAGAGCGAGCAATTTCTGAACAATATGCTGTTAATTTCAGAGTTTCATTAGTTAGAAGAGGCCCAGCTGGAAAAGTAAAATTACTGAACAGAAAATTAGTTGTTTTACCTCAAACCAGGACACTTTCTTATACCTCTTCCTCTTTCTGTGTAGCATACACTTCCATATTGCTTCTTGCCCTCCCAAGTTACTCAGATGCTGAGGAAATCCCTTTGCCTCCTACTTTTCCTAGTTATTGTGCTTCTACTCATTTTATAGGAAGAATTTACGTGACTTGGTGTAACAATAGTATTAAGTAAATATAATTATGTCCTCAAAACACAAAACTTTTGATAACCTCAGAAATATGTCATCAAAAAGTAGATTTTATCAACAAATGACTAGTATAATTGCATCTTTTATATAATACAACGTCTTTAATCTTTAAATAAGAATCTCAGAAGCATTAGCAAATTCTCAGCTTTGATACTGTGCTTACTCTTTTTGCAAACAGTTGCTTATGTACACATGAGTTTTCTTTGAATATAAAGTAGGAACCAACATATCAGCTCAAATTGATTGGATTGTTGAACCTATGTCCTGCACTCTGCAATAACAAGGGCTGATATTTCAGAAAAAAGTTTGGATGATGACCTGACTTTGATTCTGTCCTGACATTTCACCAAATAAAAGTGGAAGTGAAGCGTCATTTCCACTTGAGCACAAGGCCTCATTTTTCACATGTTCCAAACCTGCAAATAATGGTCATATTATAAAGTTATCCATTCATTTCAAAATCCATCTGCGCTGTATACATATGTCTTCTAGTCTATAGGCATTAAGGATTTGCTAAAGATGTGTGAAAGGGCTTGGGCCTGAGCCAGGGTTGAACTGCCAAGTAGAACCTTTAGTGTAATATTAAAGCTATTCTTCATCATTTAAACACTTTGCATACCTTATGTCATTTAAGCCGATTTCAGTTTACAGCAAATAGGCTATATCATATGTTAACTATTTTTACAGTTTAGTTAGTTTGCAAGCTTCCGTTTTTTTGCTTCTGTTCTCTCAACTCTAAAATCAGCCTGTTTCAATGCAATATAAAATGGTAATTCTAGTGTCTTTAATGTCTCTAATCATGTCTCTAATGTGTTTTCCATTTTCCTATCTACCTCATTTCCTTATCCTGAAAACAATTAAACTAGAAAATCAGCAGAAAGTATAGGAAAAAAATATTTAGTTTAGTGAAATAGTTGTGGGAAGTCTAGCTAATAATTAGTTTCTTAAAAGACAAATTATTTAATTTAGAACCTTTATTTTGCAGTTGATTTGTTATGTAGGTTTAATATTTGTTTGCCCAGAAACTGATCTTTACACTTTTGTGATAGAAAATTGAATCATTTCATTCTGTTACTTTCATGCAAAATTTGCTGCTGCATTTGCATTGTAAAATCTCCAGACTTACTCACCTGTTACCCAGTCCACCAGAAAAAGTAATTTATGCTGCTAGATTTATGAAAAGTAGATGAATTATAAGAATTCAGGCATCCTTGTGCAGGCAAAGTTTGTTTCTCTGCATGGTAAAAAAAGTATTATTTCATAGAACTGCTGTGTCTGTATGGTGAAACTTATTTGTACCATCTTCTCCCATATCATCTAGGGCCATTTCTGCATTGAAAGATATACGTAATGATATTTCTAGTCTATCCTATCCAGACACTGATTTGAGTAGGATAAATGTAGCCACTACTGTTTCACTGCTGAGCATGAGTTAATAATCTATGTTAAGAGGAAAATTTTGGTCTTAATCTCATCACATCAGTAAAACAACTCCTGGACCAAATTTGTCGCACAGCAGGCTGACTTGGAAGGTGTGAATGAGTGACTTCTACACGTACATGTCTATATAGGCATGCCTGTGATTTATTTTTCTTTAAGTCCATCATGCATGGAATGTTTATGCTCTTTCAGAAGAAATTGAGTGAATAAAATACATCTTCAAAGGCTTGACATATCATAGTATTTGCCTTCTTGTACACCCAGTCTTTTTCCCACCTCCTGTATGCCTGAAATTCACAATAGCAGCCTTTAATGGTAATGACCAAATGTACAAACACAAAGAAAAACAAAGCCTAACACCCCAGATTTGATTTCTGAGTAGGTCTTTGGGCACCATCGTGTCATATTTTCCAACTACTAATAAGTACTAAGTTGTGAAGAGTTGATTAAATGGTATTTTTTCTGAAGAGTTATGTCTTTAACTGCTTGTTTAAATATCGGAGCTCACATTCAAAATAATGTCGTTAGTAAAATGATGTCAAACATGAGGTTTGATACCAGTGGAAGACCTAATAAGAATGACTGAAGTTGGACATGTGGATGATTGCTGTATTTTGTGCTTTTTTCAGTGTATATTACAATCTGTATTAGGATGTTCTCCTTGATGATTAGAGCAGAGGCATACATAAATGTAACATCCTAGTAATGCCTAGGCTTCAGCAATGACATTGGGCTACATAGCATTGAACTCTTCAGCTAAAAATTATACCAATTTACATGCTAACAGATTTGTTTTTCTTGGATCCCAGAAGACTTCTTTTAGGAGGGAGTGGTAGGTAGCTGCCTGGAAGCAGTAGAAGGCTGCCTGTTGCTGACATTTGGCAAGCCAGCTCCCATCACCGATGAGGTTTTACAGATTTCATAAAACAGTTAGCTTAGAGTGAACACACTAGAACTTTTTACCTTAGTCCAAGTGTTATACCATGAAAAGGGAGAACTAGCTTTTCAATAGCCATCTTGATCACAGAACACTCTAAATTATAAATCCCTGACTACATGAGTATAAGTAGAAAAACACTAACATACTCAGTAGCTGCTGCTATTTATTGCATCATAATATCTTTCATAAATCTGAAACAGACATAACTCTCTGGCTATGAATTTAATTTATGTTTCAGATGAGCATTCCAGAAAATGCAAAGATAAGTTATTGGCATAATAACCTGAGCTTTAGAAATGCTTCAATGATTTTATTACATTATTACAGTATTTATTACATATTACAGTAACTTAATTCAACATAAAGTTTCTACTGCAGCTTTATTTTTATTCATAATTCATATCTGGTAGAGATATTGAATGTGAAGACCAAGTACAAATGTAGAACTACATGAAATCTTGCTCAAGAGATGGTGTCAATTATTATGAATTAGTAGATTCAGTAAATCAAAGTATGAATGAAGCTGGCAAAACAAGAAGAAATCAGACTTCATTGTATCATGAAGTGATAAACATTTTGTTTTATTTTACTTTTATCATATTATATGCCTTCTTCTGTACATATAGTTTTATTTTGAAGTAGGTCTCAAACTGCTGCTTGCTTCTGCCGTAATTCTGTCAGTGTAAGAGATGTATTATACCATTTTTCCCCCTGCTGGACTTGTTTTTCTCCTGAAATATAAAGAGTTTGGGTACCAGAAAACAATGTGAATGTTGTGACATTCAAAGAACAAAATAAATCTTAGTAAGAGCTTCAAATACTTGTATGTGCTGATGGCCTCAAGAGGGATTGTTTTGTTCTCACAAAAGATTTTATTAGGATCATATTTTGACAATTTTTAGCCATTTCCTTTATCTTTCATTGAGAAGTGGTGAAGTTTGTTGAGAATTTGATGAAGAACTTACCTGCTATGTATCCTATTCAGGGTTTAAGATGACATTTTCCTAAGCACCATGTGAGCATGTATAAAAAAGAGTGTTCCTACTGAAGGGCAGACAAGCCGACATTAAAATGAAAGGTGGGAGCTGGTTTCTATAAACACATAGTGGTTATGAATAGCAGAAAACTAGTGATGATAACACACCAATTATAAACACTAAATATTTTCGTCTTGTATTAGGACTTCTCAAAATATTTATCTTGGCTATTAGATATATGTTTATGTAATAATTTGAGGGAAAAGCTTCCTTCCATTGTTGGAAAACCCACGGAAAGCTCCCTAATGGAAAGGATTGACTGAGGTTTTCTATCAGAATTTCTTCTGTGTCCTTCAGTTCAGAAAAAGGCAGTTCTCAACTCTCCAGAAAAAATTAAGTGCTTAGCAAACCTATATGTTTCTTGGAGTCTTTTCTATGTTCAGTAGTGCTTTGGGATATCTGGGGACAGACTCTTGGTGCTGTGCTTGTGGCAGATCTTTTGTCAACAAACAGATGTACCCATTCTATTGCTACTTGGTCAGCAAAATAGCTTGCTGGTGCATTTAGGGAGTTGTTCAGGCTTACTGTTGATCTTTCTCATTAGTCAGAAAAGAAAGTATGTGCTACATTTTCTGTTACAGGCCCAGGAAAAAGTATAAATTCCATTTTCTTTCCATCTGAACTTCTACCAGCTCTTAGTAAGATATAGTGAATATTTCACTGCTACTGTTAAACTTTTTAAACTAATATTTGAAGTAAGAGATGTTGTTTTGCTAATTTCTTAGGAATTCTATAACATAGAGTGATTATTTGCTATGATAAATTTTTATTATTGCCAAGTTTAGGGACCAAGGAGGAATTATCAGACTTCACTGCTTATGATTTAGGTATTTCAAAATGCCTTATAAATAAATGCAGCAAACATTAACAGTCAGCATATGCTTTTGAACAATTTAATGGGACTTCTGATAAGTTTAACAAAGTCATTTCTGGTATTGCAAGTCACCAGATAAAGCATATATTATTAAAAGGCTCCAATTTATGTCATAAATATGAAAGCACATCTATCTTCAGCCACATTTTGTCATGTGACTTTGTACATTTTGGTATCTCTGGCTGTCTTAAAGATCACGTTACTTCCCTTTTTAATCCTTTGAAATGAACAAAAAGCAAAAATTAAAATTTGAAGTAGTTTCTAGAACAAAATTTCTTATTTTAAAAGTATATTGATTGCAATAAGTACCAAGAAGACTACATCTGTGAATTTACAGGAGACTAAGGTAACTTCTGGAGTTTGTTTTTTTGGTTTGTTTGGGGTTGTTTTTCAAAATCTATTTTTCAATCTGTACTGATTCCAAGAGCTTTATTTTTTTGGAATTCACAGTGAGTCCACTCACTGTGAGTTTTGCTTCAGTGAACTGAACTGACTGACAGTGAAGAGTAAAAACCAAATGCGTTAAGAAGCTTGAGGTTCTGTAGAAACATCTATGTAAGTAGCAACAGATGACCGTTCTTTGTTACAAAGAAATACAAATACATGTTGTAAGATTTAAAGTTAAGTGAGCTCTTGCAATTGGTATTCCATGATAAAGCCCTGTGTGTTAGGATTTTTGTCGTCTTAACTAAGTGTTTATAAATATGAACATAGAGTTATTTTTAGGAGATGAAGCCCAGATTTTGCTTTTTGGAGCTAGGTCTCCATTTGCAGCATCAAAGGCAGATTTTGTAAGCTGCAAGGATTTAATGAGAGGGGAGAGTGGATCATTACAGTACTTCCATTAATTTTTTAGTGATGTTGAAACTCAATTATCTGATATATTGAAAATGCTGCTATGTAAAACCACTTACTGCTTATACAACCATCAACAGCTTTTTCTTTCTCCACATTTATTTAGCTTTACAAAAGATTTCTGTTTTTTCTAAGATGCCCATCATGTCTTTCTTTCCACTTCTCAGCTGGGAATGTCTTCTGATGTGGAACGTATGTTTGGAAGCTTGTTAAAGATGCTTTTGGCAGTTTTTACTGTCTTCCTCTTGACTCTGTTTAGATGGGGAAACTTTCCAGTATTTTTATGCTAGTTTACTGCTCTCTGATCCAGATTAGTCTGCTGAAATGTAACCTAGTGTTCCCTGGAAGTTCTCTACTATTTCAATTGGTTTTGGCTTCCTGATTCATTAGCCATATTTTGGCTGTTTGAAACTGCTGTTGGATCCTCCAGACTAACTTCTTAAAGATGTTTTGGGTTTTGTGACTGAAGCTCTTCAATTCTTGATATTTTAGATGCAAAATATGCTTCTGAAAGTTTCTACATACTTGAAGGGTGATTGAATCCTGTATATATTGACTGTCAGGTTTGGCAAATACATCTGTGGAACTTCTTCCATATTGTTATTGTTATGAACATCAATCCCAAGAGACTACAATGCTTTTTAATCAAGCCACTACATGCGCATTATGTATGCATATGGAGAATACAAAGGACTCGAAACTTCCTATTAGCTCAATCTTTAGATATTTCTGTGCAGATAGTACTGATTCTGCTAAATAATAGAATAGTCTTGGGTTCTATTTCACTTTTGTTTGTGTATTTAATCTAAAAAATGCTTTTTATCATCCTGTTCCTAACAGAAAGAGATATGGTTTTAAGAGATTAGTCTCGACATATTTGATTATAAAACGAACCTAGAAATTATTGGAAATATGTCACAAACAAACCCTACTTTTTCCTGGTATTTACAATACATTTAACAGGTTAAGATAAATTTTATACAAATGTTTCAGGCCAATTTTGTGCTTCAGTTATTGTACAATTTTTCCATAGCTAGTGAAGCTATGACTTTTTGCTTCAGTAAGAATGGACTCTCAATTTTGGATGCTTTTGCTGAAAAAATCAAACAATGTACAGTTCACTTATCTCTGATTCATCTTTTTGGCTTTTATGCTTTCACCCCTGGAACATCTATTTAGTAACTGTCCCTTTGTTTTGTTTCTTTTCAGCCACTGTTTTAACTTCAGAAATATACTTTTAAAAGACATAATGTTAGCAGAGGATTATGTGGTGGATTCAGGTTAATATGGGAAAACTTGGACTATTATTGGCTTTTGTGTGAAAGATAGGCGTAAGCAAATTATTGGAAAGGAGATATACAATTACAGCTGAGGTGATACTCATTTTTCACAGAATTACAGAATGATATGGAGTTGGAAGTGACCAAGGATCATCTAGTCCAACACCCCTGCCAAAGCAGGTCCACCTACAGCAGGTTGCACAGGAACGTGTCCAGGAGGGTTTTGGATGTGTCCAGAGACAGAGACTCCACCACTTCTCTGGGCAGCCTGTTCCAATGCTTTGCCATCCTCAAAGTAAAGAAGTTCCTCCTCATCTTTAGATGGAACTTTTATGTTCTAGTTTGTGTCCATTACCTCTTTTCCTGTCACTGGACACCACTGAAAAAAGTGATATTGTGCCATAAGTTTGGTAGATTTTACTTCTAGCCGAAATAAAAACTCTTGCTGATTTTCATGGCAGGGCTAGTTTTACCAATCTGTGTCTGAGATGTTCTTTTGTAACCATCTACTGACCTACATTGAAAACAGTCTTTAATATCTTTTCTAGTTTGCTAATCTTCATTCTAGTTTCCAATCATTTTCTGTAACCAGTATGCCCACTCTTTTACTTTACTGTGTCTAGAGTATAATAATCTCTTACCTTTTCATTTGGTCATCTCCAGGCCCTTGAACTGCTACCAACTCTTCATGTTGCTGACCTTGTTTACTGTTACTATCTTAGGTATTTTTATTGGTTATTGTAATTTTGTAAGTCCTTCAAATAACGATAATCTCATACTATATTCTGAATTTCAGTTTAAGGCAAAACTCATATAGAAAAGTAAACTGAAGGTCTCATACTGTTAATATTTGATGTTATGTTTGAAACCTGCAATTTATTTTATTATGCCTATTACAATGTAACTACTGCTTTCTGCTGCTATTTTAAGCTTTCTATTATGTAGAAATAAAACCCTTCTCAACATCATGGACTAGTGAGGACTACCGCTCTGCCATTTCGTTTGAGCGTAAGGATAGATGTTTAGAAATCATGCAAGCACCTGAGAAGGGTCTGGTAGGAAATGAGGCCCACACTCACAAAAAGGTGTTGGATTCGGATATTGCATATAGGAATATGTGCTGTTTGGTTTTGATTAAAAATTTTGACATATGCTTCTTTGAGATATAAATGAGAATTAATACAACCAATTCAGATAATTATTATGCAGCGTATGGTAACAATGGGAAAAACTGCTCAGAGTACCACTGTTGAAGAGGAAGTTTTCCTCTAGTTTGTAATACAACTTCGTAGGTTTTTAGACTCCAAGCTCATTTGAGTACATACTATAAATAAGCATGTTTTAATCTATGACCGACAAGCAATGAATAACTAGTGCTTTTTTCAAATAAAGAATTTTGCTATACTGTTTATGCGTTTGTTGCCCTAGGTTTGATTCCTATCAGCAGTGCTGTATGGAGCTACAGCTTTAAACCATTTAGAAACTGAATCAGGTGTAAAAAGGCACTGCTTGTCTGTTAAATAGAAGTGGTGTGGTGATGTGTATAGTTCTATATGTGATGGGCATAGTTCTATAGTGTTGTGAGTTAACCCCAGCTGGCAGCTATGACCATGAAGCTGCTCACTCAATCCATCCCTGGTGGAACGGGGGAGAGAGTCAGAAGAGTAAAAGTGAGGAAAAGCTTATGGATTGAGAAAAAGACAGTTTAATAAGTAAAGCAAAAGCTGCGTACATAAGCAAAACAAAACAATTCATTCACTGCTTCCCATGGGCAGGCCAGTATTCAGCCATTTCCAGGAAAGCAGGGCTCCATCATCCATAACAGTTACTTGGCAAGACAAAATGCCATAACTCTGAACTTCCCCCTGTTCCTTTTCCTTCCTGAAGCTTTATATACTGAGCATGACGTCACATAGTATTGGAATATCCCTTTGGTCAATTCCAGTCAGCTGTCCTGGCTATGTCTCCTCTCAGTTTTTGTGCCCTTCCAGTCTCCTCACTGGTGGTGCAATATGAGGAGTGAAAAAGCCCTTGACTGCTTAGCAGCAACCAAAACCATTAGTGTTTTACCAACACTATTTTCATCCCAATTCCAGACCACAGCAATTTACCAGTTCCTAGTAAGAAAGACAACTCTATCCCAGCTGAAACCATGACATACTGTATTCCTTCTTTGCAAATATTTCTGAAATGAAGCTCTTGGCCTAGAAATGTCTGTCATTTGCAACCTGCCTCCTTCAGTAACATGGCTAGAAGTTGCATCTATTACAAAAGGGAAGATCTGTGATCAGCCCATTGTTTAAGAAGTGTGTTCTCTGTTGACGTCCTCCTGAGGTTCCCCAGAGCTTTCTAGTACTAGCTTTCTACACTGTTCCAAGTCTGCTTTTCTCCAGATTTTAGAAGGAAGGAATAAATAGAAGAGTGCCAACTAAGAGAGGAGATGTATGGTTCTATATTCCTATAAGTGTATTTGATAGCTGTAGTTTTTAATATTAAATCATTAAATTTATATTTAGATGAAAAAAGCTTGGGTAAATTGGGTCTTGTCTTGGTCTTTTGACTAACTGTTCTTTAATGCTGGGTTTTAAGTTTATGTGATAATGTCTAAAGCAGGGAGGGGAACTCAAAAAAAAGGAAAAAGTGAAACAGATGATAGCCCTTTTATTTTCTCTCTCACACTCTGTTTCTGGTCTTTTTTTTTATTCAAATGTCAGGAATCTGTTTGATCTGTTTGGTGGAATACATTAAGAGACCATGTGCTGGTTACAAATAGCAAATGTGTTCCTGAATACTAAGTTTTGTATTTCTTGTGCAAATCTGTGGCTGCCAGGAAACTGTAGTAGGAATGGACATTGGTAGTAATTGATATTACAATAGTTTTGATGCCTCACATTTAACTATCTAAAAACAGGTAAGAAAATTGATGTGAAAGGGGTTAAGAGGAAAGGGCATGGGTAGATTGGAGTTATTTTTGACAAATGGGGTGGAAAGGGACAGAGAGATGTGTGGCTTCGGATATATTCCTGGTGAAGTTGGGAAAGAGATGAAGACCAAGAGAGACCATAGGTTGGAGGGAAGCAAGATCTGAGATACTAGGGAACAAAATGGGAAGCCAAGGATATTATTGGATGGAAAATGGCTGTAGAGAAAAGACAGTAATATGTGTTTTCAAATGACATCTACAATAAAACAAAAACAGTAGTTGGGAAGTGACTCCATGTCTCCCTTTATTTGGCTGTTACCCCCAAAAAAGAACTAAAGGCTCAAAGACAGGGGAATGAGCTGGAACTTCATTAAATTAGAAGGCCTGTAGAAAGAAGAGTTACAATTTTACACTGCTGCAGATTTAATTGCAGTCCCTTTAGGCAAAATTTTTAGTCTTTAAGATAAACAGGTTGGTCTGGAGTCAAAGCAGCCAGATGAATAGCAGGTTACTTTTTACTTTATAGATACTTTTAATATCCTTGTTCCTGTTGCAGTCAAAGCCCTAATTCTGTCATAATGGAGACTGTGGAGGCCAAGGCCTGGTGAAACCTGTTCAAAAGGCCCAACAAAAAAAGATTCAGTCATTGACCAACCTATTCACAATACATCTGACAAGTATCATGTATTGATGCTTTTCTGCTATAGCAGCCCAGGTGTTTGTTATAGACTCTTTCTCATAATTTTTCCTTTTCTATCTGTTACTTAATGAGACAGAAATAGTGACAATGCCAAATATAACAGTGCCTATGTTATGCCATATTCCAATCAATGGTCTCTTTGCAGATGTTTCATAAGTTACTTTTTACAATATGTTCACATGCTAGGCAGTAGAGAGAAAGGAGAGAGGAAAAACAGCAAAATACCAAAAGTGGAATAATACCAGGTCATGGATGAAGTAGTCAGTGTGTCTGTTGTTTGGAACCTGTTTGATGCTATTTTTCCTGACAAATATAAAATTGAATTTATTATCACTGGGCTGTAATACTTTGAGCAGTCAAATATATAATGCTGGCATACAGTTCTGGGGCTAAATTGAGTTTTTGTGTGGCTGAATGGAATGCCCATCTTGGTTAGATTGAAAAATGTCATAAGGCTTTTTTTACTCAAGCACTTCTGCCAAGTGCGTACAGGAAGTGGCTTTGGCAGTTGTATCCAAACAAGTAACTTCATTTCCTGGAATCTGCTTTTTTGCAAAATGTGGACTTTAGGAAAGAAAGTGTAAAGAGGGATGTTAAGGGGTAGAGGAAAGATCACCCCTAAAAGCCTCTGAAAAGAAGTTTGCCCAAATTATTAAACTCAACTTTTTCTAGATATAGTCACAACAGCATCATGTAATTTATTTTCGCAAAATGATAGTTTCTTTATCTAATAAAAATAATATTAAAAATCTGTTGAGCATAACTGTACATAATTACTGAAAGTATTGTTTTTACTAGGGTCTATTTCACAGTGGTCCATTTTGTCTGGAAAAAGACAGCATTTAGTGTTTATTGGCAAGGCATCCATAAACTAGCTGAGATACAAGAGAATGTGTTATATAACTGCACAGGTTATGGAGGCCTATTAGCAACCTGAGGTTTAGTAAAGCTTCTATTCGCTGCCATAAAAAGCAAACATTTGAAAGAGAATAGAAGTTGTCAGGTATAATTTTCTGTTAAAAACGAGACGAGTTGATGTAACATTAAACATATTGTGCTAAAAAGATGAAAATTTTACTTGGCTGGTCAGTTGCTGTTTTTTACGCTATTGCAAATTCATCTTTTTCTGCTCTAACTTTCTGGGTTTGAATCACACTTTATTTTTTTCCTTTTCTATTTTTTTGTACTCTCTTAAGGTTACTATCCTGACTATTTCAATAACAGTGCCTGCAACCTTCCTCAGAGTGCTAAATAGCTGCCTACAATAAAAGCACAGCCTTCATCTTCCTATGCTCTTAATCTTAGGGTCAAATCATAGATCTTTTTCAGATGCTTGAGAAGCAGTTGTCCAAAAGCTGGTTTATATCAAATGGATTTTTAAAGGGTTATTGCAAATGAGAGGCTATTTTGGAATTGTCAATAGGGAAAACATACATTGAAAAATATAGTAGCAATGAATCATATTGTGATGCATCAGATGGAAATCCTGAAAAAATTACTGTTTCCATATAAATAATAGTGCAAAAGTCTAGGGTTTCAAGAGAAAAGTAAATACTTAGTATAGAAGGAATTTTAGTGTCAGAAAAAATGTTACAAAGTTCACAGATAATGAAGAAATCAGAATATATCTTTTAATAATAGATTTAGTTGAGTACTAATAGAAAGACAATATATAAAACAACAGTATAACTGTCACTTTTGGTAGAATTTTCTTAAAGTCATTAAAGATTCTTTTAGTGGATCAAGAGACAAGAAAAATGACTTGGAAACAATGCAGTGCAATACTTAATGCACCAGTAAAGGTAAGGGAACTTTTTGTATACCTTTCCCAAAAGGCAAAGACAGTGCTTGCTATGTCATTAAGGGCAGCTATGTCATTAAGGGCAGCTGCCCTGTAAATTTGTTTTGGGGTGGAAGCTTTGCCTTTCCCTTTTTATTTTTTACACTTCTTTTGATATTCATGTAATCATCTATATTTTTTGTTTTGTAATGTTCACTTCTTTGTTGCTTATGCAGAGAAAGTTCAGAGAGTTGTCTTGTTTGCAGTTGTGCCTGCTCACTATTTTTGCCAGTCTTGTTACTACTAAAGAAATGAAACTTCTCAATAAGAATATTTCCTGAATAGTGTATGAGCTTCTGTTAACATTTGCCATTGTATGTTTCTGATTTTTCCGTGTGTACTTGCGATAAAGTTTATTGTCTGACTGAGGTTGTTAGCGGGCTTGGAATCTTATTTTTACTTCATGTTCACTATGCATGCTTCTACTGCTGCGTGGATTTAAATTATAAATAAAACAATTCAGCTTTCCATTGCATTACAGAGGCAATAAGTTGCATTGAATAAGATCCCAGACTGAAATGCAAGGCATCTGGTTTTTATTTCAGTCTTTATTATTTACTAAGTTTGTGAACTTACACAAGTGACCTCATCTCTCTGAACCAGTTTCCTCAACAGTAAAATAAATTAGAGTGCTTTATCTTTCTTGATCACTTTGAGATTTCATGTTCAAAGGCCATCTTTGTGCAAAATCTAAGTGCAAAATCTTGTTTTTCTAACATTAAGGAGCAGATGAAATGATTTGTGAAAGTAAGACAGTGAATTAGAAGCAGAAACAAATATAAAATCTTGGAAGTCTCGACTCTTCATTTTCAGTCAGCATAACTGTTGCAACACAGTTCTTGAAATTTCTTCTCTTTATTTATAGCAAATTTGTTTGGGAAGCTTTGTTGAAAATTTAGTTTATGTCGGCTACTTAAAATTCTATGCAAGCATGGGTGAACATTGCTATTTATATTATGTGTTATATTTTATGCAAACCCATCTCTACTTGATAAGTAAAAGAAAGCAGAATAAAGCATTCAGAGTGAGCTGGGAAAGTTCTGAGTGTTCAAGAGATTGCATTTTTTATTAGGAATCCTTTCTTCTGCAATACCTCCCCACTTTGATCACTGCCCTTTATTTATGCCATACCTAGCTTTAGCTCTGGGGAGAAATAGTTCTAAATATTTCAGAAATTTGCTTTAATCTTTAATTGTACAGAGAGATAATGGCATCAGTTTTAATAATGGCCAGTATTTGGAAACAGGAGGAGAATGTCTCAGTTTTATATCAGGAACATTAAAACAACTTTACATAAGGGAATATTAGAAGAATAAGTCAGAGTTCCAGGCAGACATCCTTTTGATTTTCAGCAGGTTTATTTAATTAACTAAACCCTTAGAGCTCATTGCTCTAAGATAGAGCACATTTAATATTGAAGTAAGCTTGTATGACAAGGAATGTCCATAATATATTGTCCAATTTTGATCTTAAGAAAAACAAGCAGTTTAAAGCCATCAAATAAACATAGTGTACTTGGCATTCAGGAAGAATTATGCTATTTTTCTAGTGATAGTCACTTATTTCAACAGATTTTCAAAGGGCAAAACCACTTCTATGTCTTGACATAAGTAGATTTAGAGCTGCAGAGGTTATTGGTACAAAGATTATCCTTTCATCCTTTGCTGCAAATGAATCATGTAGTTCAGTTGGTTACAAATTTTGGTTGAAAAGGAATTGAAAGAAGTAGCTTTTCATAGTGGGAATTCTGCCAATAAGAAATGGAATTTGACTAAAATACGTTACATTACATTATTTTAATTTTTTAAAAGTGAAGTTCTCTAACATATATACTGAGACCATTGAATTTTCAAGAGAAAACCTCTGTCATATGATGAGTCAGAGAAAATCAACAGAAAAGCAATCAGTTTTACCATTAATATCACTGGGACAAGAATGTCATCAGTTTTGATTAAACTGTGAGTTTTTCAAATCACAGAAACAGAAACCAATAATTAAGATGTAGAAGAACACAGATTGCCTGACTTTTTTTTTTTATTCTCAATTTTAATATGATAGACACGTATTAGGCATTGTAAGAATAATTCCTTTTCCCTTTTTATGTATGACTATAGTCACAATAACTAGAGCTGACGATAAATTAATAGGAGCGAACTCTAGAGAACATTTTTAAATGATGTGAAATGTGTTGCATCTTATTGTGCAGTTGTATACCTGTTTTATAAAAGAAAAATAATTTGCATTTTGAATAATGAAGGTTCACTTCCAATATTAGAGGCTTGGGTTTTTTCCATTCTCTAATTTCCATGAGTGTACTTGGAGGCAAAAAATGCCAGTGCATGTTTATTCGCAGCATCAGGGATATAATTTCTAAATTAATTTACTTTCTAACTCTAATGTTAAAGATGGTAAAAAGAATGTGTAATTGTGTAGTGTAGATATCCAACTAATAGTACATGATCTGTGACTACTATAATCTTTGGTACTCTCATGGAGTTTAAAGGATAATATATATTTCTATAAATAGTCATCCTCCCAAAAGATAAACAGTCAAGAAATTGCTGAAGATGCACTGATAGGTTTTTGGAAGACAAACATTCTGTGAATTATTATAAGCAAGTAGATGTTGCCAAATCCTAGGCTTTATTTCACCACACTGAAGTTTCATATTGCTCTCTGAATTTTATTTCGTGGGGAATGGTTGCTGCACATAAAGACAAGGAATTATTATTTTGCTGAATGTGGATATTTATTGTTAGGGCAGAAGGACTTACTGTTAATGCGATAGACTACACCAACCCATAACTACAGGGTAGAAGGCACTTCCTGCCTCTAGGGACAATTTAAGATAGAAACTTCATCAAGAAGTTGAATTCATTTTACCATGGTGAGGTTTCAGGGATCAAATTTGGAGTTAACATGCACACTTTTGTTTCAAAATTATATTTGTGAATGCTGACATGATTTTTCTAAGCATGATGTTTTCTCTGAGGACAGAAAATAATGTGAATAGCACAGATCTTTTGATCAAATTAGAGCAGCAATTATATGGTCTTAGCTGTCTCTGCTTATTGATTCTCCCTTTGGTAAGACAGAGAAGTTCATTCTCTGCAGTGCATCTGCCCTCAAAGAATCTTAATTGTTATTTTAATCACTATCTTAATTATTTCAGTGGCCCAATATCCATCATGGGATTTCACTTGCAGACTGTGGAAGACTAGGAATAAATTGTCCAGTAACTTTACAGTCCTCATAGCTTTTTGACTCTGAGCTCAAAATATAAAAGTTTGTTATTATTAAGTAGTAGTTCTTTATTAAAGTGCATGTAGATATATGTAGATATTTTTTTAAAAAACCCCATCACTTCGGTTTTTTGTAGCAGCGATAGTGTAAGCAGTGTTCAAGGCCAGTGTCAACCCTGTGCTTCTTCTAATGTTTTGTGTTCCTGAGGTATGTGGCCTGAGGTTATTGGGTGGAGAATTAATTTTTAATGAATATGTTCCTCTTTTGTTCCCCTTTGTTCCTTCTTGTTTCTGGGTGTAGTACTGTAGTTAGACATAAAACTTGTTCCGCATTCATCATCCTGGAGTGGGTGTACCATGCCCCAAAAATGGATGTGCAAAAAGGAAAAGATCCAGGTGAGTCCCTGGACTGAAGGGAAGACGCTTTGAGATCTTGTAGTATTGTGTAGTAAAAAATTATCAATTTTTGGCTATTTGAAGATGACATGACTGGCAGTGGGGAGTTCTCACATTCAGTATTAGTAATTTTAGACCTAGAGATATGTATATATTTGAGTGGATATTTTCACAATAATATTGGAAATTAAAGATTGTATTTCAGGTGAGGTTTTTTTGTTTGTTGGTTTTTTGTAATGCTAATCCTTTTATCTTTTTTTTTAATGACACACTTCAAAATGCATAGCAGTGAAGTTTGGGAAAATGACAGACAGAAATTGCACCAATGCTGAATTGAAACTAAGTTTCCAAGCTCATGAAGTCACAGTACTAGTTGGGGAACTTAATATTCCTGGTTTAAATTACATCTTCAATTTAAAATGTAGAGTTTTAAGTATTGCTTCCAAATTGGATGGATTGTTAGAATCTTCTTGGTTGTTTTTTCCAAATGTTTCTTGTTCTTCTGTGAGGAGTCCCTGTGCCAAGAGGAATAAACAAGGATATTTGCTTGAATTCCAGAAATATTTCTGTAATATTAATGAAATTTCTCAAGCACTTTCTATTTCCTTCAAGCAATGTAAACTAGAGACACCACAAAAACGTAATTGTTACCACATATTACTTTTAGTCTTGAGATAAGAAATGAGGTTTTTTCTTGCGTCATTTTGTGTTTACACGTTTGTCCTTATACATAAGAACTACCAAATCTGTCACACACATTTTTAGAGGCCTTTAGCTGGATACGTAGGACTGGGGGGTGCAATACTAACTTTCATTGATCCTGATAACACTTTAGCCCAACTTCTATCCTCCTTCACTCAAACATGCGTAAACATTTAAGTGTTGAGTTTTTTTTTTCACTAAGAAAATAATATATCCACATAGTTAACCTTTTGAAGTTGTCCTGTGGCTTTATAATGACAATTTTTAAACTCTGTTGTGAAATTGCAGAGCAGAAGTATTGTCATACCTAAAGTATGAGTGGGGAGGTGGTATCAGTGAATACAATAAGATGATAGGTACTCTGTTGTCACATTGGGAACTTAGAAGCATGTAAATAGCTATTAGGTAACAATAATTAAAGTCTTACTGATTTATAACCAGAAAGAAAAACCACCTCACAAGGGATTAGCTGTCATGGGGTTTGCTGTCAGTTATTTTTTTGGCAGTATTGCAGTATTATGGCAGTAAAAGCAGTATTTCCATTCAGTATACATGATGTTTCTCTTTTGTTAGGTTGATATACTCATAGAGTCATAGAGTATATACTCATACTCATATGCTCATAGAGTCTGATTGCACTTTTATTAAAATGCAACTTCTCAAAGTTGTCTGTAAACCAGTTCTAATAAAAGCTACAAACGTATCTTAGAACTTTTTGACTCTGAGCTGTATTGGAAGAATGGCCAAAGCAACATATAGCTGGAGTTTGTGTCTGTACCATGCAGTCCCACTTATGCCTAACACATGGCTCCTTCTTACCAGCCTTCCTTGAGGTTATTATAGATACAGCTCCTCTTCCAGCTGAGGTTGCTGCTCCTGGTTGTCCATACTTGCCAGACTTCGTGCTTCTGTCCTATCAACCTATCTGTGCTTTACTAGATCAGCAAAGTCTTACTATTTAAAATAAATTGATAAATTTTGACTGAAACCAGTGAGGGAGTATTCATATGAACAATTCTGCTAGGCAGTGTTGCAGAGGAGTGGAGATGAATGGCTGGAAAGTTCTATCAGAACCTTTTCTTCTGTGAAATCAGAAAAGCAAAATTCTTCAGCAAGCACAAAACAAAAGTGTGATATATGTCCATGCTTGGAGTTCCCGTGTAGCAAGGATATTTTTATGCATTAAAAAATTTATGACAAATAACAGAGGGATTTTTTGTTTTGGTTTTGGGGTTATTTTTGGTGGTACAGACATCCAAAAGGATCATTTTGCAAGAAGGACTACATGATTTTGTGGATTATAGTAGGAAAAATGAGATTAAATCAAATCCCTCTAACTGAAAAGTCATGAGTTTAGGGTCCAACGAAAGAGCTATTGCTTATTTGTTCAATTAACAAGTTGTGGATAAGATCTCATTCAGAATGTTGTGTTTACATTTAAGAACTTTGAATTAAATAAAGAAATCAAACTGAGTCGACAGCTAAAAAGAAAACCTTTGTAAGAAAATGGAAGTGTTGTTTTAGAACTGGAAGGCAAACCTTTACTTTTTTAATGAAAGTTGCAGGGAAATGTAACTATGAATTATGAAACCATTTGGAGTAAATATCAAGCAGAGAGAAATTACATGTGGTAAACAGTAGCAGTGATTATAAAATATCAAATTGATGTGAAATGGTAATGAGTTCTATGAGACAATAAATTAGAAGGTTTATATCCATCACAGGTGAGAAATTCAGAAGCAGCATTCTAAGTAGGATAAGTGAGAAAGTAGGAAGTGAGAAATTAAAATTTGTTGTGTTATAAAATCATAAGAAGAATCATAAGCTAGGAAAGAAATGACTGTGAAGTTAGAAAGTAACCGGTGGGTATGAAAATTTTAGAGCTCAACTTGTCGTTGTCTCTGAGACAATGTTGAAGATTTGATTATCATTTCTTCATCGTGATTGTTACATTGATCTTCTACTATTTCATTTGTTGGAATCCTTGTCAGAGTGGCACTGCCTGTGGTGAAGACATGCTGACTATTTCTGATGATTTTCTTGTCCTTTGTGTGCCTGGAAATGGTTTCCGGGATTAGTTGCTCCATCACCTTTCCAGAGATCGAGGTGACACTGACTGGCCTAGTTCCCTGAGTCCTCCTTGCCTTTCTTAAAGATAGGAGCGATGTTTACTTCAGTCTTTTGACACTTCTCACAGTCACCTTGATTGATCAAAGATTATCAAGAAAGGCCCCATAATAAGATCATCCAGCTCCCTCAGCACTTATGGTGCATCCCATCAGGGTCTGTGGATTTACCTAAGTCCTGTTTGGTCAAGTATTCCCTGACCTGATCCTCTTCCATGAAGGGTATGTCTTCCCTAATGCAGACTTGCTCCCTGGGATAACTGAAGGCTGGTCTTCCTAGTGAAGACTGAGGCAAAGGCAGCATTCAGTACCCCAGTCTTTTCCAGGTCCTGTGTATCTGGGTCCCCCACCTCATTCAGCAGGGGGCCTGCATTTTCCCTAGCCTTCCTTTTGTCACCTATGTACATACAGAAGTCCTTCTTGTCTTTGATGTTAAGGCATTTTTTCCATGTTGCACTTCAGGTAGCACGATACAAGAATATAGCAGTTAAACATAAGATCAGTACATATATGTTTAATATATAGCTCACATACAGTCAATATGAATATCCAATGCCACTGGGAAAAACCAATGGCTTCAGTCTTGGCAGGCAAAAGAATTTTAATAAAGCCAAAAGGAAGATACCTCCTTCTTTGCTTAGAATCATAGAATCATAGAATAATCTGGGCCAGAAGGGACCTTCAAAGGTCATCTAGTCCAACCCCCCTGCAATCACAGGGACACCTCTAACTAGACCAGGTTGCCCAGGGCCTCGTCAAGCCTCACCTTGAATGTCTCCAGGGAAGGGGCCTCAACCACCTCCCT
>JAOTQQ010000023.1:31569395-31584152 GCA_026546715.1 Gallinago undulata
TCATGAGGGGCAGCCTTAGCAGTGAAGACAGAAGAAAAGAAGGCATTCAGCAACTCTGCCTTCTCCGTGTCTTCCACTACTAGGGTGCCCATCTCATTCATCAATGGGCCCACATTTTCCCTAATCTTCCTTTTACTGTTTACATACATTTAAGGAATGTCATTTGGAGGTTTAACTTCAAACCATGAGGCTGAATTAGAAGTGCAGCTATTTTGCATTTTTCACAGTTTTAGTGTGAAATTTCTTGCCCTTTCTGCTCCTGAACTATCTCCCTGTGATTTACTTAAATGCAAGTCTCATCCTTTCTCCTTGCTTATTTATCGACATACATGTACTCATGATAACACAGATGATGGTGTAATCTTTTGTTCTCCTTTAGCATTTGAATGTTTTTGTTAATGATAATAGAGACACATGATTTCTTACTTGGATGTGTAGGTCATCTAACACTGAGAACTAATAAATATTACAGTCTGCAATGCCTTTCTGTAGTGATTTTTTTAACAGATTTGGAGACCAAATAGATCTTGACCTTCTGGCACACAAAAAAAATCAAACATCGTGTTGAAAATGTAACATGCAGGAACAAACCTTTTTTGTAGGTGTAATACCTACTTTATTTAAAAGGGAATGAAAAACATTCACTAAGAGGGATGAAACATACATAATTAAAAGAAGCCTGAATTTTTTTCTTCCAAGAATACTGATAATATTCAAGGTATGTTTAGGGGCCAATAAGAAACATACCTTGATATGTTGTGACATACAGATCTGTAACATACAGATCATCTGACATACAGATGAAAGAAATAGAGGCAAATTGCAGTTTGCTCTTCTGAAAATACTTCTGCTGCACACTTAAGAATATTTCATATATTTTAAATCTTTGAAGTTTTACTTATGGACATTTTAAGTTGTCTTGAGAAATTATACAGCCCAAACATTCAGACTTTAGAAAAATGAAGTGAAACTAAATTCATTTGTCAGATAATAGAAATCTTTTGACAAAAATGCTTTCCCATTGGTGGAACACTGATCTTGAGCTTCAGGGTGCTTTAAGACCCCTGGGCTGACTTGCTGTATTTCTCTAAATAGGAGTTAAATAAATGCAAAATTTCTGTCTTTTAATGACTTTAAAGTAGTTCTCCTTTTTTTTGTTTTCTTATCTTGGGGCAGGAGGAAGGATGTCACTTGGATGTCAGGAAGCTTTTGAAGTTTTCAAGCAGGAGCATGCTGACAGTATAACTATTGAGGACAACAAACAGCTTTTAAAACAGAGGTGAGTGTTACAGCAAGATAAAGCTGGAGGCAGACATGTAAAGGTTTCATTATGACTCTGGGTAGGAATAGGTAATTTTACACCAAACATCCCAGGCTTCTATTGAGATTTTGGTACAGAAACTTTGCCATTTCTTACTGGGGATATTTTGTATTCAGAAGGCACTGAGTGGGTGACAGAATAAGAATCTGCATAAATATGAAAGTAGCATGAGTAATCTTAGTGCATCTTTCCTCTGGTTTTATTCTTCTTATGTTCATAGACATGCTGAAGCGATGTGGTAAATGGCATTCATGATCATGAATTATCTGGAGAAAGTAGGATCCATGTGACTGAATCCATTATTGTAATTTTCATTGTCAAAAATACTTTACTGGCTTCAGCACTGAGTTGGACAGTAAGCTAGGAGATGTTTAACATATGCTTTTGTCTGTTGTTCCTAACTTTTTTGCCAAGTGATTTTAGCTTCTCTCTGCCAGTTTTGCACTCAAAAACAGAAATACTTTCCTCCTCTACATTTATTGCTAATGCTGGCAAAACGCTTCAAACCCTTCCAGTGAAGATGGTGAGAACGGCAAAACATCGAAAACTTGAATTTTCATAAAGTGGATTTTAAACATCTCAGAAATTAAACCATCAGTACTTTTCCATGTTGAGTGATAGCCCTCTTTTGTACTGCAAGAGAAGTACAAGAAATACAAGGTTTTGAGATTGGAGATTCCAAAAGCAGATCTCTCAATCTACCCTTGCAACTAGCATTTACCATATGTATAATGTACCATATTTTGGGTGGGTTTTTGTTTGGTTGGTTGGTTTTTGGTTTTGGGGTTTTTTTTGCCCTAGGGTTTCTTCCTTCTCCAGGTTTCTCCTGCTTTTTTATTCTTTCTTAGCAACAACATTTTCCCACTTAATAGGCACACAAGACATTGTTTTCCAGATCACTCAGTCTTATATTTATTTACTTCAGTGAAATTCAGGCAAAAAATAATCTCCACATCTCTGTGACTTATTCAAGATCTTGCTATTTATCACTTTTCTGAACCGGTTAACTTTCTACTTGGGTCTATAACTTAACCACAGGGACACAAATTGCTAAGGTATTAGATGTATGTAAGAAGCTATCCATGTAAATTTGATGTTTAATAATGCCTTTCTTTTGTTCAGTATATCAGATCATGCTACATCCCTGCATAAATGATTACACTGCAATCACTTCTGGCTTTGCTGTCCATTGAGCAGAACACTTTGTGGTTACAACATGACATGGGAGCAATACAATTCTGAACCATACCCTGAATTTCCTCTAGTTCATCACAATTCTTCCATTTTTTTTCCGTTTGTTATTACTGTGAAACAAACCAGTGTTTCCTTCTGGTTTCAGAACATGTAATAGAGATGGGCTAAACCCACAAAGTTTGACACCAGATTTGCTTTCACTGAAGGAGGTTCAGACTAGTGCCTTGGGTAACCCCTCTCTAATGTGCATCAGCTGATTGCTGGAGTCAGTGCTAATGTGAATGTTGATACCCTGGCGCAAAATGGCTTTCTCCTGTCATTTTTAGCAAAGATGTCCATAGCTTCAAGTTTACCGAGTTCATTAAAATGGACTTATATCAAGCCGGGTCTGTAATTTGGAATGCAGCCTCTGAACTACCAGTTTAAAAAAGTTCTGTTACTCAGCCAGTGTTCAAATTGCACAGGAAGAAGCGTGTAGACACCACATGTTTAAAGGTTACCATAACTTCCCTTTATATGTAGCCTCTCATGTTAATAATTTTGTTTATAGTTGCATAACCACTTCTGTCATACCACAAACAGTATTTGGTTCACAAATTACTTATTTTTAGCTGTCTTATTTTTTCTTTTGCATATTTTGGATAGATTTTCTTGGCTTGCTAATTATATCATTCTGATATTAATTGTATGGTGAACTGTTAGTGAGTCTAGTTGGAAGTTTGACTGTGAAGGCTGCAGCTGTTGCTTGGACTGGGAACTTAATTATATAGATGGGAATATACATAGTCATACATATACAATACACTTTTATTTTCCTGTAACTACCTGTGTATAAATAATCAAATGTAATCAGTTGATTAATTCAAAAACTGAAAGACATTTGTCTTGTTTAAATATATATGTATAATTTTATATATATTATGCAATGCTAATATAATAAATATGAATATAACTTAATATAATAAATTTTATATAATGATACAAAATTTTATATATATATAAAAGAAATGCTGTTTTTAACATAAAACTTCACCAATTACTTTAGAGCTCCTTACAGGGGCAGTAGCTCAGTACTGTAACTCAGTACACTTGCTGGATTTAAAAGGTGGAGAAACATATAGTTAAGGATTATTTCTCTCAAGTTCATTGTGAAAGACAATAGATTCAAGATATCTTATAAGGATAGTTGCCTATGGGAAATGGCTTTGTAAGATAGAAAAGGTGATTTTCTACAGCTTAGTTTGCAGTTAATACAAAGCAATTCTTTTTATCTTTCTTCTGAGCATTAGTAACTGCCGCCCTCCTTAGAAAAAAATATATATATATATATATCTGTGTTTATGCCCAGACAGAATTAGATTTCTGTGATTTGAACTTCCTGTACTTGACTTCCAGAGAATTTAATAATATTCTGTTTCTCAATGCAACCATGTTCTCTTGGCATTGTTTCTCTGTGGAGGAGAAAAATACTTCTCGTTTTCTGGTGAAACATACTACCAGAAATCTTCCCAGCAGCTGCAAGGTCCCATTCTAGTCAGTATTTCCAGCAGTAAAATTCTACTGAGCTTACAGAAGTGATGTAGGTCTAGTTTCTGTTTTGTTGTTCTCCATTATTTTTTTTCCATTTTGTTGCTCTCCACCAATTTTTTCCATTTTCTTCTTTCCTTGATTTCTCTGTTTCAGCTGTTTAGCAGCTAATTTGTTTTTTCACTACCTATGGATGAGGTTCATGGAAAGGATAAGTTTCACTTACGTCATCTGTTGTAATTTCTAATAATTCAAAATGAGTGAATGTTCATAGAATTCACTAAATTTCTCCATTCTTTCATTGGACAGCCTTCGGGTTTGTCTTTGTTTACATTGTGAGTTAGAGATTTGTTTTTCAAACTGTTTATTTTTTAATTACTGGCATTTGCCTTCAAAGTGTGACAAGCGCTTGCTCAGCTAAAACCAGTGGCTAAATTTGGGATTTCATCATGGAATATTTATCTTGTGGGTTATAGAAGCCATGATTTGGCATGTTGAGCCTTTCTATGGAGCGTTGTCCATGTAAGATACACATGAACTCTTTTCAGCTAATAATATAATTGTTCACTCATCACTGTTTGTAGCACTATCAGCTTTATGCTAGATAATATCACCTTTTCATTAGGACTATGAGAAATAGCCTTTTCCCTTTCAATATTAGAGTCAAATCTTATGTCTTTATCTGCTTTATTTTGTTTGACTATGATTCATAGTCACAGATGGAATTTGTTGGACTGTCATAAACTGATGCCAAATTTCAGTTTATGTTATTGTGCCAGTTTATAAACTGTGGTGTTTGAGAAACAGATGCATGGCCCGTTCAACTGTTGGCAGTAACCTATGAATAAGGGCTGGATATAGCTGGCTTCAACATGTCCAGCTAAATCTCTCTGTGAACATGAATGAGTCAATAGTCAACTGGAGATTTGCCTCAGGAATTACTAAGTAATTGATTAATTTAGTACTTGGCTCATGGGAGCTCAGGGAAAGAAAGAGAGAGGTGTTCCCCTTTGATCTTTACATAATCTTCAAGCCCTGTTTGGGTACTCTAAGTCAAAACTTTTCTAAGTGGAAAAAGCTTATATAAACATCTCGCAGATACTTCTGCCTTCTTTATGTAAGAAAAAGTAAGTGCTGAGAAACCTTCCAGCTTCAACCATTTAGCCATGTTGAATTCAGCCTTGAAAGTAAATGTTTGTGAGCAGATAAGAATGTGGGCATCTGAAATCCTAACTTTTTCAGTTTTACAGGGAAATGGACTAATTGAAAAGGGGCAATTTTCCAAACTCTGCCATCCCAGGAGAAAGTAGTATTTCTTGACTCTGTTTTGCCATTATTTGAGTTAGACAGAAATACAATTTGGATTTCCTCAGTTACTTTGTCTAGTGGCTAGACCAAGACTTTTCCAGATCAGCTGAAGGCTTACTTAACAATTAAGTATTACAGTTCCTCCTTCACGTTCAGCAAGGTTCAACTTGTACACCTGCAACAATTCAGAATTTCATGTCAAGCCTAATGTCCTACAACACATGTCACAATGCAACAAATTGTCCTTCTACATTTTAAACTATTGCTATTTAAAATGGATATTTCCTGGAAGAAGCCTCAGTTCTCTGAGACACTCTTTAGATTTTGCCATTGTACATTGAATTGAGTTATTGTTTTTACAGCAGAATACAGTTGGCATTTGAACGCCTGATTTGTATGCCATTTGTCCTAAACAGTTTTATATAGTACTTAGTTAAATAAGTGTAAGAGAATAATTATGACAGCAACTGCTGTAAAAAATCAGAAAACTGACAGAAAAAAAAAAGCACAAAATGAGAATGCATCAAGTTCTAGCAGTCTTTGGGGAATGTAGAGAATATAAGTGAATTTTTAAGGCTCTGTAGGCAGTTGGTTTTTAAGGATACACTTAGATACAGCACATTTCCTAAGGAGCAAGACATACAGTGAGGAGGGTGTTTGATATGAAATGAGCATCACTGCAAAACAACATTGCAAGCTGAAAAAATAACTTATACTCATTAGGATATTTTCCATACTATGTAAGGATTTGATTATTTGAATGTAATGAGGAGATGAACAGTGAACTAATTTCTAAGCATACATGGTGTGAATTTCACATTTAAAAAAAAACCCTAATTTCCATTTTTGATACGCAGTCAAGCTATTTGCATACTACAAAAAGGGAGTTTCCAAAGCCTGAGTCATTGATTTGTTTCCATCCTTATCAGCCTGCTTCTTGCTTGCTATTTGCATATCTTCATGTGGCTAGTTTTGGCTTGTTATCAGTATTTGAGCAGTAATTGAGTATCATCTGAAAGTCTTCATTCACATAAGGACTATCTGCAGCAGAATAGAATAATTCAGTTTTGTCATGCATTCTTATATTTCTATTTGAGAGGTTTCTTAATGACTGGGATGTACATTTTCACTTACCATAAAGAAAGATTGTCAGCAACATGCAAATTACAGGCTGAAATTTGAAAATTCCTGGTAAGCAGAAGTTCTAAGGCTCTCAAACATTTTAATTTGTCTTTGCTTGGATTTTTTTCTTTTACTTTTTCATAACTGTAAGTCAACACATTGCAAGTAATGTAGAATATTAAAATTAATGTGAATATTTAAGAGAATCCAATTGTTAGAATTGAAATAACATAATTTTTAAAACAGTCAAATGAATTTGGTTTGTATGTCTAGTAAACCCACTTGTTGTATGGGTTTCTTTCAGAAATGATTTCTTTTAGAGTAGACATTCCTTTCTGATGGTAAATTGTTTGCAAATAGTTCTACTTAGAAATCAAAAAGTAGTCCTGAGAAATTCTGTATTTTATTGTGAAGAACTAGTTTAACTAGTTGTTCCTTAGAATAACTCTGTATAATTATGTTTGCATTGACAGATTTGCTGAAGCTAAATACCTTGGAGAAAAGTTGAATGAAGTAAGAAATAAAATAAGTGAGTACATTTTAGCTTCATTTTACCTTTTAGCTGATGAAATCACAGTATTCAGAGGATATGGGAAGAAGTTCTAGTTTCTAAAGTTTCTAAAGTCAATGCATTACTAAGATTTCCAATAAGGTAAATTGTTATCTGATGACAGCAGTAATAATTTTAAGTACCAGCTTTGATTATTTCAAATACCATAATGTGAAAATCGGTTCCCTTCTTCACTTGACAGGATGTCTGAAATGTATCAAAAGGAAAAGTTACGGTATTAACATTGGGGTTTCTGTTTTTTATTTTGGGATAAAAGGATCCAAACCCATAATTTCAAATTGTGTTATCTGTGGATTCAGGATTGTATTTATCTATAAACTTACATAGCTTCTGATAAAATAAGTTTTCATTGTTGAATTGCCCCTCTGCACTTCCTTTATATAGATTAATTGGAGAAATTTTGAGGCATGCCTCAGCTTGGTTGGGGGGTTTGTCATTTTTTGCTTTGAGACCTCAACAGCATATGCTTGGCTCCAGTTTCAGATCATTCAAAGCCAAAAATCACCTATAGATACATTCAACCACAAGCTAGGTTTTATCCAATCCTCCTAGCATCCCTTGATTTCTGAGATCAGTTGATCCCAAGCCTGTAGCTTCTTTCCTAAAAATTGGCTATTCAAGCTCTCTGTCGGATGAGAAACACAGTTTTGTCCTCTATCCTTGAGGTCCTTGGAGATCAGGTCCATGTCCTCCTATATGCATGCATTCAGGTGAACCAAGCCTCTTCCATCTTCCAGATACAGGCTGTGAGGGACCAGATTTAAAGGTAATGTGGCATCTAGGTCCAGTTTCTGACTCCTTCCTCTGGATGGCACCAGCACAAACATAGATGGTGAAGTCATTATCACCACTTCTTGTCTTGTCTTGAGTTCTGGGAAAGGACAAAAATTTCATGGCAGTACTGACAAGTGCTCTGTACTTTCACCACAGCCATGATTATATTCTCTGTGGTCATGAAGGGAAACTACTGCCAGATTCCCCTCCCAGTCACCTTTGGGTACACCACAAGTCCCTCAGAGATATTATGCAGTATATTTAAAGTTATGTCAGCTATGAGGAAAGCCTCAGCCATGTTGGTTGGCACTGTGTTTTCAAACCACAGCACGAAGGATGTTTGGAAGATATCCAGAACCAGAGAGATCAAGTGCTGAGCCCTACTGCCGCAGTGTTCTGAACACTCAGTTATTTCTAGAAGACATGGTACTTGAATCAACCTGCCTTGTCTCAGTAGGCTCATTTGTCTCCTTCAGACTGGGCAGAGCATAAATCTCAGTACAGAGTTTGTGCATGGGTATCCAAAGATTGGCCCATGCGAGTAGGATTTCAATATCCACCTTGCAAATATGAGTCTCTCCAGTCGCCATACAAATTCACTTAAATGCTGCTGAGTCAGCTTTTTCTCCTCGTAAACTTGGAAAAGCGGGTTGAACATACTGTGGAGGACAATGCATGTTATTCTCCAGGTAACAGGAGGCATCTCCAAGGTGAACAATGCCTGCAGCTTTTGGGCAACTGTCTGCACAAGTGTGAACATGAGCTATCACATCAGAATATGACCTCTCTTTCTCTGCTGCCGTCTTATTGCCCTGACTTATTTCTGTCTCCTAGATTTACTCCTCTGTGATAAGCCAAAGAGATTTCTTGGCCTAAATGAGGTAGAGCCAAAGTCAGCACTGAGTCTCAAACTTCTTTCACTTGCTGAAGTTGAAATCCATTTTGGAGCAGGCATAGTAATAAGCAGCCACACACAAGCACATCTTTCTCTGTGTCTGGGGCTGTGACTGCTCCTTGAAGACAGAAGCCTAGCAGCCACCTTACATGCACCTTAAATATATTCCATATGTCTGAGGGGGAGAACAACTATTTGGAGGGTGTGGGAGACAGTACAAGAAATGGTGGGACACACGCCAGTCCTGAAGGTACCACTTGTAGTGTCACATTGGGGCAAAATCTGTGTGGTCTGCAAGTCCTTTGAGACTTGCAGGAGTCTGCTGTGGCAGCTCTCAGAAATAATGTAAGAAAACAATGTAGATGGAGCCTCTCAAGACTATTGCCATGGATCCCAGCAAAATCTAAAAGAAATCCTTGGTTTGGACTGAATTGCTGCGGGTTTTTCCCCAGCAAGTTAGGCAAAACTGATAGCTATAATGCAGTAGAATATGGATTTTGCTTCAATTAAAAGCATCTGTTTTAAAATTTGTTTTTCATTAAGTTCTTCAGTGTTAGAAGTGAAACAGCAAAGTCTATTTGGGGAATATGAACAACATAAAAATCTGAGTACATATTCATATCTATATTTAACCTAAAAAACCAAACTGATTCATTGAACAAAACAAGCAGCTGTATAACAAGTCAGTAGTATTGTCCTGAACTAGACAATGCTTATATGCATCTTTCAGGAAATTGTAATTGCTTGTAGTCTACCTGAATATTGAAAAGCTTCTTTATCAAACTAGAAATGTCTCCATAATTCTAAGAAAAAATGCACAAAATCACACATTTTGGTTTTGGTTTGATATATAAAGTGCAGTTACAAGTGTTTTCAAATTGAAAATTAATTTTGTTACTCTTCAATTTTTTTTATTTTGGTAGTAAAATGAAAAAATAGTCTTTTAATTTAGTTTATACTGTAATCCTACTGTAAAAAAAAGATATTCCATCCATGTTCTATCCTTTTATAGCTTTCCATATGCTGATCTATGCAGATTATGCAGATGCACACTACTTTGTGGACGGTTTTTAAACACTGATGTCTGAGGCTTGAGAGTGATCTTATTTTATAGTCCTTCCATTAATTCTTTCTGTGTAACTTTATGCAGCATGTGAAAATTAGCACTCTGGTTAATATAAATACTATATTATGTTAATTTGTCCTTTTCTCCTATCCAGCCTTATTTTGATCATAATTATTAATAAATCTATCTATTAGCACCTCTCTAACAATTATTAAACCTTTGCATCCAGTATGATACTTTCTAGCTTATTCAGCTTTGCCAGTGCAGTTACACTGGTTTACATAGTTTAGCAGCCTGAAACAATTTTTCAGTTCAGTCTGTCTTGTCATAGCATACTTGCTTAAAAGACCATTAAAGACACTAAGTAAAGTTACTGACCTGCCAAATTTTTACTGAAAATGTGGTAGGAGAAATAAGAGTCATCTGTGGCCTGCAACTAGATCTTTAATTTACTTTTATTGTTGTTTCGGTTTCCCTAAGCATTCCTGGCTGCCTTGTTGTGCACAATCAAGAACAGATCCCATCAATATCAGTTTCTGTTATTTCTAAGCTACACTAATAGTATAAAACTATGCACCACAGAGCCCATTTCATGCAGTCTGATTATATTTTTGAGATAGTGACAGCAGTTGGCTGTAACTTTTATGTCATAAATACTCTTTCATTCTGACCTTGGAAATATTAGTGTTTTGCACTAAAAAGTACACAAAATACTCCAAGCACTTCTCAATTACACTAGCATTTCAAAAACATCAGGAAATTAGGAATGGAAAAAAGAAATTTGCAGTAGGGTTTTCTTGGTAGGCTTTTGCTGGTGTTATTGCTTGCATGAAAAGATTAAGGAAAACAACGTCTAGATGTAAGATGGAGTGTGTGGAGTGACTAGATCATATCAGAAATGAGGCACTATGGCTAGCATGCCTCTTTGCTACTATATCACATATTCCTGGATTCTATCTGCTTTTATGTTTAATAGCCCTGCAGAGAAATGCCGAGATTTTAATTACTTTTATGGAAAATAATAAGTATGTCTTGGATTTTTCATAATGCTTATTTTTCACAATGACCTCCTAGAAATAAGAAGGTGACTTTCATTGTTGGATGAAAAATGTCTTCTTCTGCTGCTTAAAAAAAAAAAAGAAGAAGAAAGTTTCTACATAAGGTTATTTTAGTGATCCTGTTTACTGCATTATCACACAAACTTCTGCATAGGCACAAATAAATGAGCAGAGGGCTTTGGTGCAAGCACTGAGGGGTACTTCTTTTTGAAAGTCAATATAAATACATAAATACACTATCAAAAGGCAGAGAAAGTATGGCTTTTGAACATACAGACGTGTCTAGATTGGTTTGAGTGAACTATTCAGAATTGTTTACGTATGACTGGAGAATGTACCGAAGGACTGGACTTTGAAAGACAAATACAGAAAGCGAACATGAGTAAAACTGGAAAAAAATAACTGAAAGGTCAGGGAACTAATAAGAACTCTGTAACCAGTGTAGGAGAAGTAGAAAGTGGGCCAGCACTGACATACAAATAAATTTTCACCTTTCTAGTCCAACATCAAGAGCATTAAAGATGTGTATTTCACTAGCTTAAAAAAAAAAAATAAAATTATTTTTTTGTGGAAAAAATATGCTGTGCCTCTGCAAGTGTTTTTGTATTGCATCATGTCCAAAGACTTAGGGTCTCTAACAAAAACTATAGATCCTTTTGTTATTACTGAAAAAGTCTTGGTGAAGAAAAATTTAATCTGAAGCCAAGGATTTGATTTCAGAATAGCGAAGGTATAGAATTTCTTCATGCAAAAAATTGAGTGCTTATGTCTAACACATTGTGATGGGTCAACCTTCGCAGGCTGTAAGGTGCCTACCCAGCTGCTCTATCTCTCCCCTTCCTCAACAAGTCAGGTTGAGAAAGCAAGAACAAAAAGCTCATGGTTCAAGATAAAGATGGGGAGAACACTTACTTCCTGTGTGAAAGGATTCTGGTAGAAGTCTATATCTGAACAAACTGCAAAGTATTAAATAACAACAAAAAGACTCAACTTCTACCGCGTTGATCACACTGATCAATGAGTTGGGGGAATTATAAATACTGTTTTCAGTGCAAATTAACCTGCTATATTCATTCAGAATTTAGTGACTAAAAAAGTTTATGCCTACATACAAGAATATGCTATGTGTTAGGTTCATTCAAGATTAGTAAAGAGTTGACTTTCATCCATATAAGTATCTGCCTATTTGGGGGTATTTATACTACTATTAGATTTAGTTTTTTTCTACTAAATGGTATTTAATGCCCAGAGGGAAGCAGCTGTTGTTTTTAGTCTGTTCAGAAATCAGCTAACATTATGATTGAATTTGAGAGAGGAAGGGCAAACTCACGTGGGAGTAATAACTGTGTGAGGAAACAGGCACTCTCGGAATGAAGAAGAGTAGGTGGGTGGATTATGTGCACATGATGTTGATGATGCAGCTATACCCACAGGAATGCTGAGATGTTGCACGGCTCTGCCTCGTTTCAAGCTTTGATTTTAGTGCACAAGATCAAAGGATACCAAAGCCAATTAAGAATCTTTAGTAAGGGCATACCCTACTATTGCAAAGTAATATTATTGAAGACTCATTCATTTAATTTGTTTGCAGAATATTCAAATAATTAACCTTATATATCACAGTTAATGGAGTACTACACTGAAATGATGAGGACTGGAGGAGAGTGAGGACACGACATAGTAGTGCTCAAGAATAGTACTGATTCTGACTCACTGCCTTGTATCTCATACTGTTATTTCTGTGAATACAAAGTCAGATGTAAACTTTAATCAGAACCTAAATAATATAAAAACTGAATCCATAATCACCTTTTTCTCTATGTACAAGACTTTTATGTACGCATACATAAAAAATTATTTTGTTATGGAGATAAACCAAGTAGACCTCATTTTAAACCCCAAAGTAAGAATATATTGTGCAAGTTTTTTCATTATACCTGCACAACTTTATAAAGGGAACTTGTAGCAACCCTTTTTAGTAGATAAGAAATGAAATACGATGAGGTGATATTATTCAGAGAGAGGTAATCTGAGAGCACTCTGTTGGCTATGTTTTATATCTACATTGTTTTAGGTTCACAGCAGGCAATAAATTACTTTGAAGAAGGAAAATCAGTTAGTTAAGAACTAGGATCCCAAGGATGATATTAGGAATTTAATGCATATTTTAGGTCATGATTATATGGACTGAAAGCATTGAGAGAAGCCATGGATGAACAAAAAGCTTTTTTTAAACTTTTGCTGAAGTATATGTACTTGAGAAGGGTAGAATTTTTCTTCAAAAGAAAAATATTAAAGAAAAATTCAGTGCTTCAGATGGCACGTAAATGAAATGAAAATGCTGTGATGTCTTGCTATATGAAAAGAAAATTCATCAAAATCAACACCTTCCTTTCTTAAAGCTCAATATTATTGGTAGTATTATCTATTGATTTTATATTAACATACATGTTCTGAGTCAGAGACATTAGCTTACTGGACATCGTTTCAGCCATGAATGAAGTGAGGCTATAATAAGGGAGAAATTACTGTCCTTTGAAATGCATTCCATTCTTCAGTGTAATATTCTTGTTCTTTTAAGGAAATAAACATTGAGACTTCATAGCTGCTGATTAGTATAATTCACTGTTCTAGTTTAATTCCAGAAAATATCATGTATTTACACAGACTTATATCTGATATATGTGCTCAGTGAATTTTACTGGAAATGACTAGTCTAGAAGAAAAATGGCAAGATCGCACTGAAAAAAGGATTGAGAAAGTGCAAGAAGGAAGTTTACTTTCCACAGGCAAATCTGATTCAAATGAGATGCAAACAACTCATAAATAAATGAATTCAATATGCAGATTTAATGAACAGGTAACTCCTTAATATCATTCCACAGCATTTCATTCTTCAGGTAGCTTAGTGTATGTTGCTGTTTTCAGCAGAGACCTTTAACTCTAACTAAGGTGAGTTTGAATTCTAGTTGTGTAAGAGCTGAAAAGAAAACTCTGAAAAGATTTCCACATTTGGCTTTATTGTTTTAGCTCATGAAGGGCAGCAGGCACTAGTAGTAATTGTTTTAAACAGACAAATAATATCACACTGTGAAATATACTGCAATATAGTCCATCAGTCTCTAAAGCTGCCTCCTTTAGCTGCATTCATAATTTCATCAAACTCTATACCACTGAGACTGCTCAGTCTTCTTCTGATGGTAAGAGTGATCCAATACTATGCACTCAGTCACTTTAAGAGTGTCATCTATTTAAAATCTGGTTACTTTCAAATGCTTTCTCATTCCTAGTCTTCAGGAATGATAAGACGAGTATGACATGGTCTTTCAAGTGCTTTTTCTTATTTTACAAGCGTTTCACTCTATGGAACTGCCCTTAAAGTATACTCGCCTGTTGTATACTCCCCCACTGAGTTCTGCCTCATGAGAGTCATAACTTGCAAGAACAGCAAGAGAATTTGCTATATACTGTTTATCTTGTTCTTTGATCAGAGTCTGTTCTTGACGTGGAAAGGTCCCCGAGAACCAAGCATTAACATCTCCATAAATGCTTGACATTGAAAAAACAAGGGTCCCAGATTGCCTTCACAGACAGAAATCTGAGCAGTGTGGTCAATCAAATGTGCTCAGGATATGCTGAGTATGTGCAACTGGGCACTCACACAGCAACCCATCCAGCACACTCTGTAGGTGTCAGACGTACAGTGTGTGCTCAGATGAACTTCTACAAAGCCTGCTTAGTGTCGCTCTGCATGCATGGAAAGGCTGTGGATTTTGTTTACCTAGAATTTAGCAAGGCCTTTGATACAGTGTCCCACAGTATTCTCCTGGAGAAACTGGATGATCATGGCTTAGATGGGAATACTCTCCACTGGGTTAAAAACTGGCTGGAGGGCCGGGCCCAGAGAGTGGTGGTAAATGG
>JAOTQQ010000023.1:31584252-31648377 GCA_026546715.1 Gallinago undulata
TGAAAGGGTTGTCAGGCATTGGAATGGACTGCCCAGGGAGGTGGTTGAGGCACCATCCCTGGAGGTATTCAAGAGACAAGTTGACTTGGTGCTTGGGGATATGGATTAGTAGTGGAATGGTGTTGTTGGGTGTGGTGTGTGGTTTGTTGTTTGTTAGGGGGTTTTTTATTGTTGGTTTTTATTTTTTTTCATTGGTTGGACTAGATGATCTTAAAAGGTCACTTCCAACCTAGGTGATTTGGTGATTCTGCATGTACAATGATTTATGTGTCCAGGATTTCTGGCTGCCCGGCAGCTGCTACCCCAGCTGGGCTGCTCAGTACCTGAGAAATTCCTGATAAACAGCCAAATCAGCAATCTAGAACAAGCTGAAACAGTAGTTTACCATGAGAAGTAGGAGATTTGGCAAGTACCGTTCAGTGTAGACTGGAAGATCTCTGAAAAATAGAGGTTGCTTGCCTGATGCGTCACCATTTCTGTTCTAGCACTGAAGTATATATAAAAATAAAGCCTCGTTACACTTAGTCTCCACTGATTTCTTCTCTCCTGGGAAGCTGCCTGCATGTTGCAGATGTCCTCTGCCACTTTACAGAGTCAGTCTTGGTTGTGGCAGAAAAAGGAACACAAGTAGTTTTTCTACCATATTTAATCTCGGGGGTGTAACTGTGCTGTTTACTCCTGAGGGATGTCAATTATGACTAACATAACAAAGTACATTAGCTCTGCAAAACCTGCAACCATCTGTGAGAAAAACAGAAGAGAAAATAGGCCATGGGGACAAACAGTCTCCAAGATGTAATTTCCCAGCTGGGATGTTATTCAATGTGGCCCGGTGCCTAGAAGCCCTAGTCTGTTTCTGATCTCCAGGTCAGTTTCAAAGCAGTTTTGTAATAAATGAGGCATGTTTATGTGTCTACCAAAAATAGCAGTAGCTGTTAAAGCTGAAGCCATTCAGTATGGCTGACACAGTCTTCAGATTCTTTCTCCTTAATTTTTTGGCCCAATTGTTTTGCAACCTAATGCTGAAAAAACATAGTTCCTAAGTGTTTGTTTTGGATAAAAATCTAATCATCGTGCCATTATAACTGCAGTTTTGGAATCTATTTTTTAAATGTTATATTTCGATTTTTTGAAGCATGGAATTGAAAACACAGGAAAAACAGCTGAGTTTCCACAGATTTTATTTTCTTAATCACCTTGTCACCATCTGCAGTTTGTTCTTTGTTAGAAAAGTGATTTACTTTGCTTTGCGGAATGTTCCATCTTATTTTTCTCTTTGGTTAATCTTCCATTTTAACTTATTTCCTTCTTTCCATGATGAAATATAACTTACTTTCACCCTGATTCTATTAAGGTTCTTCTTCTTTTTCAGTTCACTTCAGGCATGATTTCATGGCTCAGTTTAGCCATAGCATCTGTAGGGTACAATATAAAAATGCTGCAATCTCCCCCAGCATCTTTCATAAGATCTCTCTCAAGGTGCTGTAATGCAGAACAGACGTTGTGCAATTCACACAGGCCTGCCAGATAGATGGTTACAAAATGGTAACTGGTTGCTACCATCTTGGGCAGGCCCAGCACTGTGATGAAAGTTTCCACAACCTATTTTCTTGTTCTAGGAGCAGCCAGTTGGCTAGTAATATAAAGCAGGGAGTGACAGCAATATATTTTTCTTTCTTGCTAGCAGTGAAAGGTTCATGTTAATGATATGGGTTTTTTTCTCACAGTGTTCATAGTGAGTCAGAGTAATCAATTAACTGCCTTTTTTTGTAATCAGCAAATCATATTTTTGATTTACATGAGAATTTTTGCTCAGTGTCTCAGAATTCACTGCAATGTGAGCAGGGCTTGCATTTTGTTGGAGTAGTGCTTAGTGTAATTCTTGACACACTATGATTAAGCAATGAATAGTAAAGTAATATTTTTAGCTGAATGAGAGTCCCCAGAAAACTGATAGTAGCACATGCAAACAAGGAGAAAAATGAACAAGAACATAAACTCTATTATTATAGCCCATAAAGTATTACTGTGCCTTTCTGAAACCAGGACAGACAATCCTTCTTTGCTATACTCAATGTAAGCAACATAAACTTTATAGGTCTAACTCTTGTCTCGCTTCAGAGGTACACCTAGATTGATGGCAGCTGTAACAGAGCTGTCTGTTCTGCTGCTGCTGCAGCGCGTGGTCATACGTGGGCAATTGTCAGAAAAGACATAAGGAAAGATGTCATTGCTATGTCTCTGTCAGTCCTGAGCTGGCATAGGATTTGTTGTCCCTGCTCTGTTAGAGCTGAGGCTGTCAAGAGAACCCTCTCAGCTTTCTGGCAGCCTTTGTCCTTTTTCTGCCCCTCCCTGTAAGAAGAGGATACCATCTTCGGTAATATAAAGCCGTCTTTGCAGCAACTCTAAGGAAACTTATTTTGGAAGGTACAAGTCTTTTGGCTTCATGGGGCAATGCATATGTTTATGCCAATGCTAAATATTGTCCATTGTTTTGGAGTAGCTTACATATGTTTGTTTTTACTTTCAAACAATAGGCAATGTCCCTGGGTGACAGTGCATAGGCTGAATGGGTCCTTAGAATGAGAAGACACGATTTGTCAAATGACTTATTCAGAAAATACCAAACTGAATTAATTCATTTGAAGAGCTCTGTTGTGCTCCCCTGATGTGCTGTTCTTTACACAGGGAAACCTTATTAGTGCAGCAGTCACTCCAGGCCTAAGACGTTAATGTTTTCTTTGGATCTGTGTTGGAATCTACATATGCAGGCAACATTTTCATTTTCTGATTATTACAGATGATGTTCTGTTCTTTAGAAGCTGAAGTATTTTCAGGGGAAAAAATTATGCTCAGGAAGAAACCAAGTAAACACATTTTACTTAAGGTTTTCACTATAATAACTAAAAGCAAATGGACCAAGCTCATTGGATTTAATCATGCTATGAATGGCCATGACTGTAAATTTGGAACAGTATCTCTCAGTAACAGATTTTCTGATTGTAGGCTGTCTACAGGCTGAAAACAGGTAGTCGTTGCTGGATTGCAACACTGCATTTTGCTGTTTTATTAGGCTAATAAGTTCTTAAGTCAGTCTGTTTGAAGAGAAGAGCCTAGATGACAGTTAATGTGTATTAAAGGGTGGGGTTTTTTAACTCTTACAGTCTTTTGTACAAAAAGCTTTCCTTAATCATGTCTGTTTAGTACTGAATGTCCCGAGATTTTATGAATGAAGAGTCAAGCCTGCAAACTCTAAAGTAGACCTTAGCTTATTCAGAGTAGCACTAGCAAACAATGATACCTCTTCATGAGCACAGAAATGCAAAATTGTTTTTCCTAGGATCTTGTGGTTCATTTCCTAGGATCCAGACAGTATTCATGCAGACTTGCAGTATAGGCATATGTACTTACATGTACTAAGATACAACAGCTTTTTTTCTAATCAAATCTAGTTCCTAAATCACGTAGCACTAGTGATGTCGACACAGCTGATTGTGAATGTTGCAGGAGTGCAATCAACAGAGAATAACTCTATTATGAAGATGTTCTCAAGGACTTTAGCTAAGGCCAAGGGAAGATGTCTGTTCAGAGCTGATTACATTATTATGCCAGTTATATTGAATCAAGTTGCATTTTAAACTGCTGAGCAATTCAAGAAGCAGACTTAGGCTTATCCACAACAGTAAATATATACTTTATCTTTAGAGGAAGCTATTTCAGATTTTACTGGGATGCTAATATGTGTCTAAAACTCAAAAATCTGTTTATCAAAGTCTTAGTATATATATTACAAGTAAATAGGCATTAAAAATGTCATATACCCATTCTCACTCTGACCTTGTTTCCATCACCCCGAAACCTTGACATGCCCTCAAAACATGGTATATCTAAGCAGCTTCAACACCATAATTTTTTTACCATTTATTTGTTTTTTAATTTTGTGTAATGTCTGCCAGATTCCTAACATCAGTCTAAATATGTTTCATCTGACTAGAAGCCACATGGCAATATGAGCTCAATTCCGGATCAGTTTCTTGGGTAAGATAGCAAAATTTTAAAAGGTTGTGGAACTGAAGTATGTAGTAAGGCATGGAACTATATACTTAGTTTTCTGTTGGGCAGCCCTGGCCAGAAAAAATATCACAAAATGAAACTAGACGACAAATTGTTGCATATAAATTACAAAGCCATGGATTATAACAGAAAATAACCATATCCATCTTATACTTGGATACATTCATTCTCTGTTCAAAATATTAACTAAAATTCTTTGACTTTGCCTATTTGTGCTTTAAGACCCTTTATTTATTTTTTAAGCTTCTTAAATTTGGACATAAAAATAAAAATGAGAGAGGACCTATATACAAAGCTGTTTTTCTGACTTTATTTTCCTTACTCTTTCTCTGCACATTAATTTCTCAGACATATTCAAGAGATAAGCTGCATTTAGTCATGTGAGCATCCAGAGTACTAAATTCACAGATTATGATTCCTTATCCATATGGCATTGCCTTTTACTCATGCTTTTTGGGCCGGCTTAATATTTAACTCATGAAAAAATAGATGTGATAAACAAAAGATTAACAGTTTCCAGTTTCCAGATGTGCATCATTTCTGTGTCTTTTCTGGCATATAAAAAGACAATAGATATACAGAATATTTGATAACTTTGGACAACACCTAAAATAACACTCTGGCATCTAAGGGTGAAAATGAAATTAAAGCACGCAAATCAGGAGAGCTATCTAGGGAAAAAAAAAATTCACTTTAATTCCTGAGATATAACAAACTGCCTTTGCTAGTGTATACAGAATGCTGCTTTATTGACTGAGCTGCCTATCTCCTACCCATTGAGAATCCAGAAATGATGTGTCCTTCTGCTGAAGACTCTTGGACTGCTCTTGCTGCTAAACATGTTTGGCTAAAACTGCCTGGGCAGCATTGAGTGCAACTTAAAAAATACCCATCTGGTTAGTGACAGCCAATTTTGGGATGACAACAGAATAAACATCTCAGCATTTGTTTCTAAAGTCATAAAGCATCCAGATTCTGAGTTCCTGTTTCAAGGAGATGTTGAACTGCACTCCAGAACCCTTAGTGCTTTCTGTTTGTTACCCTAGATATTCCAATATTGTGTATGTACGTGGACTGTTAGGAATTTATATGCACTAGTCGCTTTCCATACTCTGTTTTCTATGGAAAGGAGTCCTGTACATTTGGGTGAATGGAAGGTGTGGTGCATGCTAGCATTTCCCTCATTTAGATGAATGGGACCTTGGGGAACGCCTCAGCCATTAAGGCTAAACAACCAATGACAGCTTATACTTGGAGGAAGAGAGAAGTCCAGAACTTTGTCATCGGAAAACTAAATTCCGTTTCTGTACAGTTTTGCCGTATATCCCTATCAAAGCATTTTTTTTCTGTACCAGCCAGCAGGTATGAAAGGCTATTAAAAAAAAAAAAAAAAAGTGGGATAAAGGGTGCTGTGGAAATGCAGGCAAAACAATGAACAGTTACAGGAATGTCCATCAATCAGAAAGTGTAAGTAATCCTCTTAGAAAAAAGAAAAAAAAAGGATGATGTAATCTGGCCTGGCCAGAACTAATGAGAACACGTAGGACATGGGGAGGAGACTTAACATGGAGGTTAGAAATAATTGCATAGAAATGGTGACAGAGTTTAGAGGACTATATATTATAAGAGTAGCTCAAGGAATAATCAGTGAAGTCAAATACAATGACTATAGGAATGAGTGACAGAGACTGCTATCTCATAAGCTTTCTGTCTATAAATTTGTCTATAAAAATTGTAATTGTAGCAAGGAAGGGAACATGCCCCAGTCAGATATTTTAAACAGTGACCTCAAAATGTGTAATATCCTACATCATAGTAAAATGTATGCATTTGAATCTGTGATATTTAAACTTCAAAGGATGAGAGTATGTTGGAAAAATTGTATCTTTCCAAGTGGTTTTGTTCATGTGCTGAGTTTAGGCTGTGGTTTACAGCTATGAATTTGGTGTGGAAGTCAGGATCGTGCTTCCAATTCTGAACCTGTCATCTTTCGTGGGGTCTGATGAGTTCTACTGAATGCTATCAGCAACCTTGCTCCCAACAGTCTGCTACGTCTCTTTGACAACTCTTTGCTTATCTCCAACCCTTTCTTCCCAGTACAGCTGGCAAAACGTGTTTACTAGTATTTCAGACATTCCAATAGACTTGATGGCAGTGTCACAGCTTAAATTGGTGATGAGTTTGTGCTGAGATGCCAAACTGTGCTGGAGTAGCCAGAACGCAGGCAGACATTCACTTCTACCAACTCTGCTGTGGGGGCAGTAACCTTTGACAGCAAACCTTGGGAAGGAGGGAAGGGAAGTTACTAGAGGAGACTCCTTTCCCCTGCACATTGCCCTAATAGAGCCAGCTGATTGATGTGGTTTTGCTATCAGAGAAGTACAAAGGTTGCAAAGAAGAGTCAGAATTTGCCCCAGATATTCATCTGGGTCACAGAAAGGCTGAACAGTTTGTCTGCTCTTAGTGCTGTGGGATTTTGAATTAAAACAGGATCTCTTTTTTATTCCATGACTTTTCTTGTCAGATACTTTTTACCATAGGCGATGTTCTCATACAATTTCAGCACCAGCTGTTACAACTCTGGCCTCAAGCTCATTAAAAAATATATCTCTGCAAGGCTCATGGTAGTTATGTGATTACCTTTGTCTCTGTCTTAAAAGTCTATCTCGTTTGCTGAGCATACAACTTTAATTTGTGCTTATTCAGCAGGACTCCTTATCTGACTCAAGTAGATCCATGCAACGTTTATGTATTAAATTTAATAGATCCAGAGTCTTGAGAAGGTCTTCATCGTTGGGTGATAGCTGGGTCCAACTGCATATGTAGGGGCATTGCATTACAAACAACAATCCCATGTATTTCCCGTCATGGTTTAACCCTGGCTGGTTGGCAGCTGAGCACCACACCTTGACTCACTTACCTCCCCCTGCCCTGGGATGGGAGACAGAATTGGAAGGGTAAAAGTGAGAAAACTCATGGGTTGGGCTAAAGAATGTTCAGTAGGTAAAGCAAAAGCTGCACGTGCAAGCAAAGCAAAATAAAGAATTCCTTCAGTCCTTCCCATTGGCAGCCCTGGTGTTCAGCCATCCCTAGGAAAGCGGAGCTCCATCAGTAATTTGGGAAGACAAATACCATCACTCCAAATGTCCTTCTTTCCTTTTTTTTCCCCCAGCTTTTTTTTTGCTAAGCATGATGTTATATGGTATGGAATGTCCTTTTGGTCAGTTGGGGTCAGATGTCCTCACTGTGTTTCCTCCCAACTTCTTGTGCACTCTCAGCCTGATCGCTGGAGGGGTGATGTGAGAAGCAGAAAAAAAAAAAAAAAAAATATATATCTAACACTTAAACCATATGGTATTATTGGGGACTCAAAATGCCCTAGAGGGTGAGTTCCAGGAATCAAAGGTTCCCTGGATGCATAAGAGGATGTTCTGCTAGATATTTCATGTAACACCAAAACTTACTTAAAGACAGAGAAAGAGAGAGACACAGCATCCTATTTGAGGTGTGAAGGTTTCAGGATCTCCTGGATGAAATGACTTCTTAAGCTAAACACGGGCTTGGAAAATGTGAAATAATAGCAAAGTATAAAAAAAAAACCAAGAGATGAGAGGTTATTGACAAAGACTCCAGCTTATCAATTATTAAGTCGGAAGAGACCCTCCATCCACATCAGTAATAACAAATACTCTTAAAGTGAGGGAGTTAATGTTGTATGTATATTCATACGTTGTCCAGTATTTTTATCCTTCAAGTTAGCAGTCTTTGAAACTTTATAATAGTATTATAAGGAAGGTCAGATAAAACATAAGAGAAGCTCTAAAACCTGTAATGTGGACTCACATTTTTTAAAACAATATCTCTTTAATTGTAACATACTCATTTTTTAATTGCCCTGAAGCATATGCAGTATTGTCGAAGTATCCATCGTCTGTAATAAATTGGAAAATAATATCAGCTACTTGAAACAGTCTGGAAGAACACAAAGACAAGAAGTTAGAGGACAGCTGTACTATTCAAGTTATGGATTCTGTCATATTTAGTCAATATATAGGTTACTGTCCGCTGTTTTACATCAGTCTTAACTGTACTTCTCCATTCCATTTTGTCTTCTCCATTTCTCTCCTTTCTTTTGTCTCCTGTGACAAAGCTTAAGTTCTGTGTTACCAGTTCATCTCTTTTCCATACCTCAGGATGGTATGTGTGTCCAGAAATGCAGGCCAAACCCAACAGATTTATCAAGCCTTAATGACAGCTGGCTGCATGCTGAGTGAATTCCTAAATTCCCCCAAACTATTTGTTTGCCAAAACATGTGGAGTTGCAGCATTCAACGTTTTATTGGGACTGTTATCTCCAAATGAAGAATGACTCCACTGGAAAAAAAATATTTGGTATCAGCTGCAGACCTATTTTTAGCTTCTTGTTTGGTGAAACTTCAGAAAACATAATTAGCCATATGTTGAGATATGTTTGCCAAGTCTTAAATTCAATTTTTGCAAACCACATTTAAGCACTACCTTGTCTACAACTTTACACTGCTGGAATCAGAAGACATGGGGATTTTTTATGGCAATGTGATTCTTCATATTTCTTTGAGTAAATATTTGTGTTTATGAAGGTTGTAGAACTGGAAGTACTGAAGACTGAAATCTTCCATTTGTTTATATGGGAAGGTTTGTGCAGGCAACAGTACTGAAATCATCCCCTACTTCTGTCACTTATGAACTTCAAGCCTTCCATTAGGGTGACAGTGCTCTCAGAGGAAGAAAAGTAGAGCAAGTCAGAAACATTCATTCTCCCCCACAAGTATTTGTGGTGAAAACAGAACAAGATCAGTTTAATCAAAAACATGTACAGAAAATGTTAAGGGTTTGTCAAAATTAAAAGTTTGTACATCAAAAGCAGGTTTTTTTCCAAATGAAATCTAAATAAACTGTCAAATTTCAAATTGGATTAAAATGAATCAGAAGATTAAATCATAGCAAGCTAAGTCTTGGTATGGAATTATAGTCAGGTGCCTCATGGTACCATCATGTCCTCTGAACCAGAATTCCTGTTTGGGCTACTTTTCCCACAATACAATTACAGTTTCTCTTCAGGAAGTTTTCTGCAAAATGAAGTTTAGTTTTTGCTGCCCTCAAAAGATAATTTGGACTATATGAATTGGGTAAATGTCATCTTTCTATTTTTATGCATAGAAGAAAACATGAAGTATTTTTCTATAAGAATAATTAGATTGTATTTTTATTTTTCTAGCAGAAGGAGAAGTTTTCTATGGTTCCCCTCTGATTACAGGTTGTCTGGTTCCAACTTTTAATTCTTTCATAAATCTGCCAAATAGAAGAAGGATGAGATTTCTTACACCATCACGTCCATGTCATGGATGAAGCAGAAGTGTACGAAGGCTAGAATGAAGGGAGGGAGGAGCATTTGAGAAAGTTCCACGCTGCTGACTGGCCTAACAAAGCTTGCAATAAAACTAGGGCTTCTGAAGCCTCCATGCTTTCTGTGTCAGCTGTACTGAGAGTAAATTCTAGGTAACTGGAAGTCAAGCCTTTTGTGTATAATCATGTAAAAACTAGTTCCCATATTCTTCTGTTTCCACATATTTGTATTGACTGCAAGCAGTTATCTATCTGTTCGATCTTATTTGCATTGACTTGTTTGGCTTGCTCTTTTCCTGTTAACCTCATTGCCTTATTTCATAGAATTTTATGCAAAACATTTTGATTGCTGATGATCTGTTTCTAGCAAGGTTAAAGAAAAATAATGCTATGTGGGGGTTGACCCTGGCTGGACACCAGATGCCCACCAAAGCCACTCTATCATTCCCTCCTCAGCTGGACGGTGAAGGGAAAATATAACGAAAGGCTTGCGGGTCAAGATAAGGACAGGGAGATCACTCAGCAGTTACTGTCATGAGCAAAACAGACTTGACTTGGGGAAATTAATCTAATTGCCAATTAGAAGTCAGAGTAGTGTAATGAGAAATAAAACCCAAATCCTAAAATACCTTCCCACCTCTCCCTTCTTCCTGGACGCAACTTCATTCCCAGTTTTCTTTGCCTTGTCCCCTGAGTGGCACAGGAGGTCAGGGAATGGGGGTTGTAGTCAGTTCATCACACGTTGAATATGCTGCTGCTCCCTCCTCAGGGAGCACTCCTCACACACTTCCTCTGCTCCAGTGTGGAGTCCCACCCATGGGAGACAGTTCTCCATGACCTTCTCCAACATGACCCATCCTTCCCACGGGTTGCAGTTCTTTGCAAACTGCTCCAGTGCAGGTCCCTTCCACAGGATGCAATCCTTCGGGAACCGACTGCTCCAGCATGTCCCACCACCATAGGGTCACAAGTTCTGCCAATAAATCTGCTCCAGCATGGGCTCCTCTCTCCATGGACTACAGTTCGTGCCAGGAGCCTGCTTCAGCATGGGCTTCCCACAGAGTCACAGACTCCTTCAGGCATCCACCTGCTCTGCCATGGGGTACTCCATGAGCTGCAGGTGGGTATCTGCTCCTCCATTAACCTCCATGGGCTGCAGGGGGACAGCCAACCTCACCATAGCCTTCACCACAAGCTGCAGGGGAATTCTGTCCCAGTGCCAGGAGCACCTCCTCCCGCTCCTTCTTCATTGACCTTGGTGCCTGCGGAGTTGTTTCTCTCACATACCCTCACTACTTTCCCCTCACCTTCTTAAATATGTTATTCCAGAGGCTCTACCACCACTGTTGTTGGGCTTAGCCTTGGCCAGTAGCAGGTCTGTCTTGGAACTGTCTGACATTGGCTCTATCTGTCATAGGGGAAGCTTCTAGCAGCTTTTCATGGAAGCCACTCCTATAGTCCCCACTGCCAAAACCATTTCCTCACAAATCCAAGAGATGCTACTAAAAAAATGTATTGACAGGAGAGAGACCTTGTATGTCACCTTTATTTTCAGTTGGTTCTTGATGAATAGCATGTTCTCACTACTAGAACCATTTTTTCAAATGACAGTGGCATTGCCTTCTGCAGCTCACAGTGCTTAAGAAAGTGAGTTTCTGAGCCCTCTCGTGAAGATACATGAATAGATGGCTTTCTGAGGCACCTAAACAAATGGTAAACCATTGAGATGATTCTCAAGCTTACTACAAATTGTTTCATAACTTTTTCATGGCTCAATATTGAGTAAGCAACAACACCCTGTGCAATACAGTACAATACAATAAAGGATATAAATATCCAGAATAGCAAAAAGAGATTTAAGGAAAAAAATGGTACATTTAATCACATTTCACTGAGTATTGACATCATCTGAGTTGGTATATGAAACTTTCAAAGGACAAATAGCATGAATGTTTATTATTTAACTGGGCCTTTACTGGTAAAAATTAATTTTTGTCTCTAGTTATAGAATTCAGGAGCTTACTTATCTGAATGGGTTTTTTGGTTGTGTTAGTACAGCTGAGATGGAGGATTTATTTGGTATAGGTGAGGTAGATGAGGTTAGTTCTTTCATTTAGCCTGCTTCTTAGTAGGCAAAGGCTTTTCTGAATTTTACAAATAACTTTAAGCATAGAAGAATTCATTGTTTTAAATAGAAATAATTGAAAAGAATAAAACTTCCTGTGCAGAAAAAATATGGATCTGCAATATCTGCAATAATCCAATTTATGGATGAGGAGTAGGTAGGGGTTTTTGGTTTTGTTTGGTTTGCTTTCTAAAAACATTGAAAGAAACATAACTTGGCTGTTTTACTGCAATGTATTGCATATACCTGTTCTACAATATACCGTGGTTTGGGCTGGGTTTTGGCTGGTTTTGGCTACTAAATACTTTTAATTTATTCCCATAAATCCCAAAGAAGTTTAATTTTTCATGGTCTAGTTCTCATGATCTGTGAATTTAAAAGATTGTTCACATTCTCCAGTTAAGCATTTGACAGCTTTTAATGACTTATTTTGCTCTGATTAGCTTAGTCTATAAGGCTTTGCTTGTAAGCAAAAGGATTTTTTTAGTTCAGAATGCATGATAATATACATAATCACAGGTCTGGGAAAAAAAGTAAATCCATCATGGATTTTTTTTTTCTTTCCCTGGTCTCCAGATGTATGTCTTAGTAAAGATTATGAACATGTCTCTATTTAGAAATTGTTTTGATTTGAAAACTTGAAAGACATAATCCCATCCTCCCTCAGAACACATATACTGCTGAAATTGCACATTTAGGGTTATGTTTTTCCTTTATTGGTTCCATTAATATCTATGAATAATGGCTTCCCATGTGGTAATCTAATTTTTGTTTGAAATAATTGGTGAACTGGAACAGTGTCATAGATCAAGAAGGAAATTAATAAAAGAAGGGTAAAGATAAATTTTATGGAGCAAGAGAACCTAACTAGGAATAATGAGATAATGAAATTAAAGAAAAATTTTGATCAAAGACCGACAGCATCTACATAGCAAGTTCTGTTGAGTAGTAGAACTAGCATGGGATCTAGCACATGGGATATTTAAAATTAAGCTGGATGAACAGGAACAAATGGATGGTAGGGAACCAGTTCTTCACTGGCAAAGAGGTGGACTGGATGAGCTAATATCTCATTTCCACTGTTAGCGCCTATGAACAAATACTGTTCATAGTATTTCAAACTATCTGTTTGAACAAATACTTAGAATTCTGTATGTCTTCTAGCCTCACTTGGACTTCTTTTGTATCTAGCAGAAGGAGATCATTATCCTGTGAAAGTTCTTGACAGTAAATAGCTTCATTTTCTGTTAAATCTGAGAATATGTAGACCCAAATATTCCTACTTGTTTACTCTCAGTAGCAAGAAGGAGAGAGCTTAGAGATGTATTTGTCCTGTGGATCACAAAAAATCCTCTTAAACTGGCAAGCAGCACAGGGTTTTTCAAATGGTGGGAAGTAAGCAATGACTTCATTGTCTTTTGTCATTTTGAATACTAGCTATTCACATTTTGTGTCTTTTGCAGACCATCTGAAAGGAGAAATAACCCAGAGGCACATTCAGAGGGCGGCTCTAGGTAAGAGTAAAACATTTCAGATACAATAGGATACAACAGGGACAACAAGCTCTCTCCCAGAGCTGAATCTGCTTGTGGGTCAGGTTGTATTTTCTATGACAGTGTTTGTCACGATGTTTCTACAGTAGTCCATACCATAAAGAACAAGGACTCTGTGAACTTTACCAGAGATTTGGCTCAAAAAGTATCTGATTTTATGCGTGGTGAGAAACACAATGCAAAATTTTTAGGGTTTTGGGAGTTTGGTATTGGCTTTCTTTCTTTTCAAGGCGACCAAAACAAGAACAGAGACATCTAAGCTCTCCTCATTTTTATTTTTTTTTCTTTTTCATGACTCTAATTTGAATTCCCATTAACAGAGATTGGTTTGTCCTGAGACTTAGTTTCTACCCATGTTGCGACAATCTGTCTAACGACTGTTTTAATGTTCCTCCTTTCAAGAGGGACTGAAGGTCATTTCTTTTGCATCTAGTTATAGAAGTTAAGACGTTATTTCTAGAGGTTTCTGTTGACACAGCTGTGAAGCTAAAAGTGTCTATGTAAGTCGTTCCAATAAGTGTAAAGTCATCCAAATTTAGTTTAAGATGCTTTAAGCTGACTCCACCGACTCTGTACTGAAACAGCCTACAAGTGTTCATATGAGAATCCTACTTCGAGGACAGTAAACTTCAGCTAAAATGTGACAGAAAAGTGCTGGGGCAGTAACACTTGAAGCCCCCCTTACTTAGGTCTACAGAAGAATCCCCAAATGTGCTTTCATGGACTTTCTTCACATAAAAGGTGGAGCTAACTCAGACCAGATTGCAATTGATGGTTTTATTTCTGTATATACATAACACAGTGGACAATATTTGGCTCTTAATAAGAGACAGAAAATTTGGGGGCTTTCCTTTCTCCCAAAAGGAAAATAAGTTACTGCAGAATAATGAACGAGATTCCACTTTCTCTATCTAATTTAGCCATGCATCTCAAGCTCTTTTGATGATGTTATTATTTCATACCTTTATCCTTTTTTATTTTTTTTAAATCAGTGTTGATAATTAACGCTGCCCATGTCAATAAAGTCCAAGATTTAAACTCAGTTTATTTTGATCAGCATGAGAAGGGGAAGTGAAGGAGGTGCTGATCTCTTCTCCCTGCTATCCAGGGACAGGATGTGTGGGAATTGTTCAAAGCTGCATCAGGGGAGGTTCAGACTTGATATTAGGAAATGTGTCTTTACCAAAAAGGTTCTCAAACACTGGAACAGACTTCCTAGAGAGGTGGTCGATGCCATTTAAGATGCATTTGGACAATGCTCTTAATAACTTGCTTTAACTTGTTCAGCCAAGAAGAAGTCAGGCAGTTAGACTAGATGATCATTGTAGGTCCCATCCAACTGAATTGTTCTGTTCTGTTCGGTTCTGTTCTAGTATCTGAAGTTAAATCTTCAGTATAACATGAATTCTTTCTTTAATTCACTCCAGATTTAATACTGCCTATTTATTAATTTTATGCCACTTTAAGTAGTTATATCAAGATGAAGCATGTTAATGTTGTTTATGAGATTTCTTTATTCAGTTTTTCAAAAAAAATATTGATGAATTCTTTGTGTTTCAATCTGCATGATAACATCTGGTTTTGTAAACTGATTTCTTACTAAATAAAAAATTGTGGTGCAAATGCTGTTTTCAATAACTAAGCTGCTTTTCATAAAATAGGTAAGCAAAATGTTTTCATGTCCTTGGGAAATGACATAGTAGTGACTTTACCAGCTATACGTTCACATTGTAAATATCCTATTTATAAATATTCCACAACATAACAGGCAGCCCATGTGTTTTTGGCTTTTGTTTTGAGCATTGCTATCTGCTTATCATCACTAAGTCTGGACTGCAAAAGTATTTTCCAGACTTTTTTTTCCCCTTCATAATTCTTTTAAATACTTTGGATATTTTGACATAATATTTATCCTGTGAGTTAGGGAGTATTATTTGCTTGCCTGCCTTTTTGGATGAATGTTCTTCCAAGGAGTAACAGGTGTCAAGTCTTCCAGGATCTTCTTGATGACCAAAATGTCATCAAGATATTTTAAAGTGAAAACTGCATGGTAAAAAGTCTAATTAAGAGTCTGTTGAAATCCCAACATGAAATAAAACACACCATTGTTTCAATTAGAAACCAAATTAACATCTTCCAGCTGCCTTTTTTTTTTTTTTTTTCTTAACGTAAAGCATTTTATGGTTAAAACTTTTTAAGAAGTTATTCTAGTTGGATTTTAAACAGTGTAGATCGGTTTCCCTCATGGCTATGCTTAAGATGTGGATTTCTTATTGAAGGAAAACACCACTACTTAGCCCATTGTTCTTAGTGATCTCTTAAAATGCCATATGCTGGAAATTAACAAAGGACACAAATAGATGGGAGGTTTCTTTGGAGGCAAGGGAGTGCTCCACGTTTTTCAGCATTTCGTGGGTTCCAGTACACAACCAGAAACATTAAATATTTTGCAAGGATTCACTCTCAGTGTGACTTTCATCTTCATTTATTGTAAGAATACCTTTTTATGCAAATAACTTATTTTATTCAGTAAGATCTTTCAGAATAACATGCTTAACTGCATTTTTAGGCACTATTTAAAATTCCTTTTGCATGTTTAACTGCATTTTTGGGGCAGTATTTAAAATGAAATAGCATGCACACTATTGAAGTACTGACAGAGCAAAAACATTGTGTCACCAGAATGTCTGTAGGTAGAAAAGATGGAAGAAAAGAGTGGAAACAACAGCTTTTGCTAGTGGTTGCAATGTTGTAGAAAGAAAATGCATATTTTATGATTTTTATGATTCCAATGAAGCATTGTCTTAAGATGCTTTCAACTAGCATTTCAGTAAAATACAGGACCTGATTCTTCATTATCTCATTCCAATTTTGCATTGATAGAACATGATTACAAACAATCAGGCTCCTATAATATTCACCAGCACTCAGTGAAGACTGAATCCTAAGTTAGACCTGCCTGATGACACAGGAAATCCTATGACATCTTGTAATGGGAAGGTACTTCTATGAGGATGCTGTCATGCTAGCAGAAGCATATTTTCTACAATAACTTTCCACAACTGAAGCAACGGAACTGAGGCTAGCCCAGTTTTACTTGTTCAGCTACATCTCAAGTAGGGGTTGGGTCAGCTCTGGCACTTAGGGAGGAACCTTGAGCATTCTCTTGCCTGATCTGCTCATATCAGCAGAAATGTTTAATAAATCTGCAATTCCCCCAGGCTGTTCAGTCAGCTTCAAGCAGATCCTCACAACGCTTCATACGCAGAAGGGTCATTCATTATCTGCAGAATGAAACGTGCTTTCTAAATTCACGTGAACAGTAGAGTCTGAGGACAACGATGCAGCATCTTCAGCACAGTGTGCCCATCATTATCAATAATTGCAGTTACTTTATCGGTTTAGTTGAAATGCAGTTTTACAGCTTTGAATTTCAAATACTTTTTTTTTTATTCTTCTTGTTCTCCGTGAGCCTCACTTCTCCTTTTATGTATGTTTTGAAATCTGGGCTAGTAGCAACCTTTCAGTTCTTTTGGGGTTCTCCTGAAAACAATAAGAGATGGCAAAACATTTCTGCTTCTGCAGAGATTTGTTGGGACGGAATTAATCTCTCTCTTTCTGTCCAACTCCATTGTATCTGTAAAGATATCTGAAAAGGAAAAAATAGTACAATCTAACACAGGTAAATGTGACAAATATGGGTCTTTGTAATGAATCTGCATCCTTTCTAAGGATTTCACCATTAAAGCCCAGTTTTATCAACATTTTATTTAAAAAAATTACTTGTTTTCCTAGATATTGTAACATGGCTTTAAGAAATAAGATTTTATATTTCTGCTATTATTCAAAGAGCTGTTCCCAAGTTATTTTTTGAGCAAACTTCCTGTGAAAAAGCCCACTCCTCATGAAAAATAAAATGACTAGAAATAACAGATATATTTGAATCCCCCAAAATGCATACAAGCATTTGATTTAAAGTGGCAAATGCTGGAGAGTAAGGATTTTGGCATCTGTTAAATTTGGTTTTGGATTTGTAATACACATTTGTTTTAAGCTTTTTTCTTTTCCTACATTTTCAAAGTTATATACCTGGTCTAAAGATACTAGTATCAGTTTATGCCCTAGTTTCTGCCCTGCTATGTGTTTCTTTATAGAGTGTTTCATTCTGCTTCCTCATCTTCCCTTGATTAGAAGTGAAAGAACAGCATGATCAGTACCAGAATAAAGCACAAACAGACAGCGCTGCATAATGCATCAGGATACTACTACAGGAATAACCCAACCAGTGTTAGGAAAGAATTTCAAAGAAACTATTCCTCCAATGCACTATTTTGTGCTGCTCTGAGAAGCTGTTACTACTGTATATCCCATACCTGATGGGGTGCAAATATGTTGTCTGATGCATTTCTACATATCTGGAGAGATATGTAGAGATAGAATTGGAACTGCTGCTCTCACTTGCCCAGAGTGAGATACCATATAATCACAGAATGGTTTGGTTTGGAAGGGACCTCCAAAGATCATACAGTCCAACCCCTCTGCCATGGACAGGGACATCTTGCACTAGTTCATGTTGCTGAAAGTCCCATCCAACCTGGCCTTGAATACTTTGAAAATAGTCTATGCTATATAGCCACTAGAAAGGCTGGGCCACCATGGTTTTTATCTGGTGAGGATATAAGATATGTTTAGGAAGTTTAGGGTAATTTTCTCTGCAACCATAGAAGCATCCTACAGACATATATAACATTGATTAGGCTAATAATTAATAAATGTCTTGAACTCATCTGCTGTGATCTGTGTGAATGGAAACCACATAGCACTTCCAAACTGCTGGTTTGTATCAGAGTTAATCTCTTATTTAAATAAATCTATATTTAAATAAAACGAGCAGTTTATTTCACTGCTTTACATCTTGTAACCAAGATGCTTTTTAACTTTGTTCATATGAAACCAGAGTCTCGATCTCTACTAATGCCATGAAATGAAGACACACAAGTGTTTTCAATCACAAAATGACAGAAGCTGAGCAAAGTGGCAGCCTGTGTTTTCCCATACAAATCCAACACCATCCAGGGAGAATAATAGATGGCCTCTTTTGAGACCATCATTCTGGGTACTGAAAAATGATAGACATCTTATGTATGGGCTGAATAAAGACAAATAATCTGTTTGAAATCCAGAATTTTAAGATTTTTTTTTTTACAAGAGGTAAAGCAACATGTCCACAGTGCTACTAGGCATCCAAAGATGCTTCCTCTAAAATCATGTGTGTGGGTTGATGTATTTTCAGTCTGTAAAATGTGTACTTCTAGAAAAACAAAAAAAAAAAAAAAAAAGGGAGCAGTGTAGTCACTTTGCAATGCAATAAGGGAATAAGCAAAAGATTTCTCTTAGAAAATCACTATTTTGATATATTGATATTTTTATATGCACGATGTTCCTGTGTGTTATGTTCTTCTATATATTTGTGCTTGAAATATCAAGCAACAGCGCTGTTTTTTTACAAAGCTTGCTGTTCTCATGCCTGCAGGGCACTGATTTTATTCCTAGGGTGACCTCTAGTGGTATCAAGGCCACTCTTTTTAGTGAAGGGTTTTATTTCTTCAGTCCCTTTATTTTAAAGAAAAAAAAATCAGAAATGTTTTGCATTAAGGTTTATTTTTTAGAATTCTGAGACTGAAAGAAAGCTTGTAAGATTGTGCTTGTTAAACAGGATAACGATTATTCACTGTTGTTAATACAAAGATATCAGTAGCAAAAATGGCTGAAAATTCAGAAACCAGTACCTCTTTGCCTTTTTAAAAATAGGAGTTTTGCTCTGACAAAGATAAAGTTACTTTTTAGTTTGCTTTATGCAATTACTATATCATATGAAGTGCTTTAGAAATATTTGCCGAATCAGTTTTTTAAACAAATGCTTGAAATCCTGGTGGACAATCAAATTTGAATATATATATATAAGTACTTACATAGGATATTATAAGTATATTAGAGGATCTTTATAGCTTCTTTTTACTGCACTGTATTTAAGTCATTATAGTTATTCCAGATTTGTCTTGGAGGAAAAAAGCATAGGCTTTAGCCTCTGTTAACTGTGAAGTTACACACCCTAACAGACTTAAGCCCTTGGTTTCATATGCTATTTTGTGTTTTAGGTCACCAGAGTATATGTTAACCACGAGCTCTTGAAGAGCTTCAGTACGTATGTGTGTAGCCAGTTCTTCTGTAGAGATGATCACAGTCAGGAAAAAGAACCATGGATTCGAAGCAGCAGCAGGACAAACAGCAATGATACCCTGGACATAGTACTTGATGTTTCTTCTTAGGTAGCATGTTTTGGGTTTTTCCCACTGTTATGTAGGAATGACGCTTAAAACTGTAGGAGCATATTCTGACAAGAAGACATTTCTTAAACCTGTTCCTTTAGGCCTCAAGCCTTTCTTTCCATATGTTTCTCTTCAGTGTTTCCAGGCTGTTTTGTAGTTTTATTTGTTGCTGTGTTTTTTCTGTTACTCTTTTTAGCAGGTTTTAACAGGTGCAATGCTAAATTCTAGAGGCAGCCACGAGTTTCCCCTTGCATTGTGTCTTCAAGAAAGAGAATACTGCATCTTTACTGGAAATCTTTGCAAAAATGTTATCCAGAACTGTCAGAGAAAATTCCAAGATTAGTCATGGGTTCCTATTAAGCTTCCTATGGGATCCACTCAACTTCAGCTTATCAGATGTCAAAAAAGAGCACAGACATCTTTGGATCAAGTGATAGTTTTATTTGAAGTCATGAACTTGTAACACATCTATCCACTTCTGTTTTATTGACACTGACTTCAGGATTTCACTGCTGTCAGAACAGCTTGCAGTCTCTGTAAGCTTTCTTGCAATAAGTATTTCTTCTGAAACACTAAAAAATTCAATGTGAATTGCATTAATATTTAGAGACTCTCTCTGGTGACTAGCAAGTAAGCAAGGTGGAATCTGGAGATGAAGCTCTTAATTCTCCAATTTGTACTAAAATTAAGATATTAAGAAAAAGATGTTAAGAGAATAGTTACACATTGAAAGAGGTCCTCAGAGAAGTTTGAAGGATCTCTGTCCTTGTAGTTTTCCACAACATGTCAGGACAACCTAGTCTGATTCAGTTTTCACCCAACTTCGAGCAGCGGGTTGGACCACACAGCCTTCCAAGATCCCTTCCAACCAGAACGATCCTGTAATTCTAAGACAGCAGTTGAGGTGGAGTGAACAAGACATAAATTTGGGGTTATGCACACAGTCTACTGATTCTAGGCCTCAGCTTGTTTGTTTTTGCTTTAGTGTATCATCTCAGAGTAGCCTCTATTAGCTCTAAGAGTAACTTACAGTTTAAGATCCTGAAAACTTCTTTCTTCTTGGCTGTGTTCATTGGGTATGTTGGTTAGTTTGACTAGTTCTCTATCAGTCAAGGTTTCCTCTGTGAGCATTCTTTGTAACAAACAGAAGTTCTGTAATCTAATGAACTGTAAACAACAAATGGAGCTCTTTCATATGTATTTGCTTTATTTTTTCAAGGTAAAGGTCAGACCTAAAATAGCAATTTCCATCTGATCATGTAAAGCACAGGACAAGGAGTGAATGAGAAATAGCATGGCTAATGTGATATCCAGTATTTCAGAACAAGCTGAAAATCTGGTGAAAAACTTTTTCCATCTTACGTTTTGCTGAAATGGCTAAAAGAATTAATTCACTGCTTCTTTGCTGAAAAATTTTTGCATGTTTAAGATCAAAGAAAATAAAGACTTGGAACAAGTAGTCACTAACAATATCCCACAAATGTGCAGAAGTTGGATATACTTCTCCAGATAAGAATCTTGTGGATAAGTTGTAATTGTTTCTGGATATGTCAGGATTCTCTCTTACCTGTATACGGTACAGTGTAATTCAGCTGGCAACTACCAGAACGTTGAGTTTAATGTCCTTTCCTTCATAGGTCATAGGAAAAAGCTGTCTGAGCAATGAGAAATACAGAAATACCTGCATACTTCTTGCACCTTCTTGAGCTGGTAGCCTACCACAGACAGCCTAGCTGTTCTGCACCTGCAGCCAATGGGTATGTGCATGGGAAGACCAGCAAAAGCATGGCACTCAGTGTGGGTTACGAGAGTGGCTAGCAGGGACAGAGGGTCCTAAAACCATAATCTGGTCCCCATAACCGCCCAGGTTGTATATGGCCCTGATCTAGTACATGTACCAGACCACTGGACAACAACAAAAATTCATCTTCTTAAAGAATAACATTCCTGCTGACATGAAATCCTATGGTTGTGGCTTCAGAAATGTTCTGTAAAACTTGTACATCATACCAGCATTTAGAATAGCATTCAGGAAACTCTTTTAAGGGCTAAAGGAGTAGCCAGGCGGGAGAGTGGGAACAAAACTTCTGTGGTACTTTGGTCTTTATTGTACACTTAACTGATGCGAGGTCTTAGTACATATTCTCTGCTATTTGCACAGAAAAAAAAATCAGATCTGTGGTAGAGGTGCTTCAGGCCCAACACCTTTTTTCTTATTTGGGACAAGGATTAGACTACACACTTTATGGTGCAACCCCATGCTCATAATTTATTGATTTCACCAACAATGCTGTAACATTCCTTTCTGGTTTCCATCTCCTCTACTTCTCTTTTGCAGATGAAATGTCTTTTACTAATAGCTTGTAGCAGAAAGATCAAACTTTTTCAGGCTGATACTACCATATACCTTTTTTTGGTTAGAATTGACCTCTTGAATCAGGTCAAAACCTTTTTTATTGTCTAACTGGAAGTGACACATAAATTGCATGACTCATGTATACATAGCTGAAACAGAAGCAGTTAAGTATAGAACATGTATGCTTGTTTTTCCGTAGTGTTCTTTCAAATGGCATTGATATACATTCAGTGTACAGTCCAAAATAAAATAAATGTTTTTGTGCATTGTAAGGAGTGTTAGTGCTGACAACCGCAGCAAGAGTTCCACACAGAATGCAGGTAAAACACTCATTTTTAGAAAACATAAGACCTGTTGAATTCATCCCACTGTTGCTGTGTGCACTGCATTCCTAAATGTGACCTGCAAGCAGAGGATTTACTGTACATGCCTATGTATATTGCTCATTCACAGTAAGGCTGGCACTTCTCAGAACTGAGAACTCTACATCTGCTTATCTGGCAATCCCCAGCAAGAAATGTGGATGCACTAAGCTCCAGTATCTCTTCTGTGCTGTGTGACACTCAGTGTGACCACACCTTCAGCACCCTGAAGTGTTTCTTATTGTCAGTAAAGTTGTGCTATATTATTCTCAGTCAAGTTCTTACCATGAGAGTTCTTATTTTAGATTTACGAAAGTTACGTTCTTATTGCAACTGCAGTCTGCACATTGGTGGAAGTGTATTCCTAATGTCTGAGTTTCATGATAAGCAAACAACTTCAGAAGTATTTTCCATCCTTTCCTTTCAAGAAGAGCATGAAAAAACTTAGCAGAAGGATATTTTTTTTCCATGAAAACTCTTGGATGTTATAGAAATGAATGATAACGAAGACTCAAAACTTAGGGATGACAAACCACACCCCTTCTTAGGAGGCAGAAAAAGATCATTCAAATATCATGCATGGTTTTATCTAATATTATGAACAAGATAAATTATGCAACAATAATCTCAAATAACCAAATAGTAAAATGCATTTATTAAGTGTAGGCAAGAATCTGAGTTAATAGGGGTTTCCTGACTAAGACCCAGCTATGTTACTAGTCCACTAGATCAACTGTCATGTATGGAATATATTAAACATGAAGCTGCCTTTTTAATTTTTTTTCAGTATATTTTACTTGTATATTTGGAAACCAGCAGAGAACTTCTGGCCACAATGGTTTCAAAAACTTTTATGGCTTGAGTGCAGCTGACATGAAGGCAATGTCTTCTGTTTTATATGCCATGTATTTTCAGGAGCAAATATAAAGATGACTAGTTTCAAAAAAGAAACTTGAGGGAATTGAAGCGTGTCTGTAGTTAGCCAAAAGAGCTCACAGAGACTGGAAAAAACAGCTCCACTTTCCAGGTGTGCATTGGAACTCAGTTTGAGCCAATATTTAGCCAGTAAATCAATAAACAATACAATGATACATAGAAAAGCAGAGTACTGATGGACCCTTTTACTAAATTCAGTGATTAAAATAAAAATAAAAGTCAACAAAATACACATGCCCTTAATACCCCACACATGCACAAATTTGTAAAGTGCTGAAAATAGCACAGTTTGTTTCAATGTATACTCATGACCAACTGGCTGAAATGTTTAAAAATTTATTGCATTAGGATAACGGGTAAATTTCTCTAAAACCTGCAATGTAAACCATTCCAGACACTAGGGTATTTTCATCTTCTCCAGAGTTTCATTTTGCATACCCGTCTTTGCTTTCGTATAAGGTACACACATGGTACCCAGTGACAAACAAAGGTTGACATGGCTCAGGAGAGGAATAAGAAAGAAGGGGAGAATTACTTGAAAGCTTATCCTGAATAACAATGTATGGGTAGTTCTTTTTAAAAAACTCTAATGACAGCATATGACAGTTTGAAAGCACTAAAGCCCAACTTTTCTAAAAGCTGCAAAGATGATAAGTAAAGCAGTAAAAATATGAACTGGATACTGAAGTCAATTCTAAATGTGGTTACTTCAAGTGACTATAAATTTAAGCAGATAAACACAAGACTATCCAGTGAAAAAATGAAAATCTCGGACTGCAAAAGTACAGCTGGAGGGCAGGGCACAATGTTATTTGAGGCACAAGACAATAAATCCCTAGGAGTTTGACTTCTAGGATACACTCAGGTCGAGAAATATATGAGTGCCCAGAGAGTATAAAGTTCAGGGTCACAGAGAGTTTCTTGCAAAATTTTCTGATTGTAGACAAGAATCTGTCAGAGTATTTCAAGTTGTTGCCAGCTTGCAGTAAACTATGATGATAACACTTGGTATCTCATGCTAGATATAGTGCTTTTCATCCATGCTTGCCACATTGCTTTGAAATAGTGATCCAGTTAGCAGGTGCTATCATTTCTTTCTGATACTATGTCCTGTGCTCCAAAATTGGCCCTTTCATTAAAATAAAATCATTATCTCTTAAAATCTTCTTTATGAAAAAAAAAACACAAACCTTTATGATATGAACTGTGTCAACGTCTGCAGAGTTCACCTTCTCTAAGCAGGCAGCTGCTATCAATTGTATCCTGTGCCTCACTTCACCCATTGAGTTGTACCCAAAGATGAAACAAAAACAGTTAGCCTGAAGATAAAAGTTGCTAGCTGTTTCACTACCCAATATGGCACTGTCAAAATCTCTTCTTTACATGGTGTGACTCAGTACTCCTAACAAAAGACTTCAAAACATAGGATTCATAAGTTTTGCCTCTCAGCTGCATGTGCAGTTACTCTAATGTAAAGGAACTAATACTGTTTATGAGCACATTGCTCACTTCTGCTAAAATAATTCTGTTTTGTAGAATTGGATATAGTTATGCCAACATAAACCTCTAGTATACACAGAGGCAATGTTTTCCTAAACATACACATCATACCTCCCCTGTATCCCTGAAACCTGGGTCTGCGTTATCCAGGATCAAATTGCAGCAACTGCATTTGTTTCCCAGGAGAAATCACTGGGGCACTAAAACTGCATGTGATATTGCAGCGGAGTGGCTCATCTCAGCTGATGCACTAAAAGAATAGATCTAAGCTGTACAATCAAGTTTCATATGACAAACTGTCAATCAATGAATTCAAAGTCAACCCTGAGTGAACAAAGCAGATACCATTTTGTGTTCTTTTGTGCAGTTGCAGAAGTTATATCTGATAGTTAATATTTCAGCAGTAGCACCTCTGCAGTTTTGCAAAATTTTAATGTATATGGGCAAAAATTGGTTATCATAATTTTCAGGTTTTCATAATTTATGTGTACTTTGTATATATGTGATTAATACAAACATAAAATTATTTGATGTTTTAATAAACTTTTTCTGATTCTGCATAGGTAGGCAGATATATACTATAAAAGGAAACTCTTCAGAGGAATAAAAACCTGTAGCACAAAGAAAGTATTTTTTCTTAGGTATCTATCTTAAATTTATGATTAAATGTTATGCTTTCTATGTTTTACTGGCTATTCATTCAGTTGGTCCTGTCATGTTATTTTAAAGTAACTGAGCCTGCATACTGAAGAACGTTAATGTTAGACATGAGATACAATGAGCCAGTAACATCTGCCTTAGCTTCCTACCTTCAGCTGTAGCTGAAATTGCCTGGGCTGGTGGGAGGAAAGGGGTGGGAGGCAGCAGGAGCCCGGGAGCAGAAAGAGGCCACTGCAGGGATTCAGGAAAGGTAAAGGGGAGAGGGGAGACAAGAAGTAGCAGGGAATAAAGAGAAGGCAGAAGCAGCAGCAAACAAAAGGGTTGAAATACACCCCACCAGACTGCAGATCTCTTTTTCTTGGAACAGCCATGTGTTCATCTGTATATATTGCGGTAGGCAGAGTCATAAAGCTCTACTCTTTAAAGCAGAATGCCATTCAGCTCACAAGCACATTGTCACAACGAGCAGGCATGACAAAAAGCTGAAATGGAGACTGCAATAGCATGGGAAAAGACACCAGAGAAGTTACAAAGCAGTGCCCAGGAAGGCATGCGTGTCCTGGACTTGACTTACCACTGGACTTCACCTGGCACTGTGATAAGATCTCTTCTGCTTGTGTGACTGTAACACAGTGATGGATGTGTAAGTTTTAGCCATTTGCTTGATGAAATATCTAATGCTGTTTTTGCTGCCGGGCCCCCAGCAGCTTGCAGTGCACTCATCTCTTTCCATTCTGTACATATACAAAACTTTGTGCTGCTCACCTTGCCCACAGATGTGCTTCTTGCTTTCATCACCAGCATATTGCTAGAGATAATGGGTGCAGCTGTATTCAGGGTTGAGTATGCTGAGGCCTTTTTGTGATAAGAGGTGCTCGTCTCACGTAAGAGGCTTTACTATTATTTCTGAAGGAAACTTGCAACCAGATGATCCCTTCTACAACTTGTAAGCAGCAGCAGAAAAACATTTTTCTTGATAGTTTTATATATGACAAAAAAAATTTCATATATATGTGCCTAAGTTTGGCTGCCCTTTCAGAGCTAGTGAAAAAATATTTTTCCAGGTACTGGATGTCCAAATAAATCAGGAAAGGAAAGCTGCAATATTATGGCTTTGCATTGCTCTGTAATGACTAGCAGAACTTGGTGATGCTTTCATGTAGGGAAGCCCTCACTTCAGAAACAGCATTAACATTTCAAGATGTTAATCTGTCTTCCACTCTGTGTTATTTCCCTTCATTATAAGAGGGTAGAGCTGCTACCTCCTCAACTCAGACAACCGTAACAAGTTGTGCAAATAGGCCAAATGTACTTCAGTGTGCTCAGGAGAGTCCCCTTTAATAACTGCTGAAGACAGCTCAAGCTACGTCTGGCTGCCTTTCCATGGAAACATATTAAGGATGCTCATATGGTCTGTGAGCATGGCTCACTTGGACAGCAGTAACTCCCTAAATCATTTCAGTTTGTTCCGCAAGAGCATATTTCTCTCAAGCCTTGATGCTGTGTATTCATGAAGGTTAGAACAAACGTGAAGCCTCAGGGGCTCTTCAGTAAGGTCCCTTCCAACCTAGACCATTCTATGATTCTAAGTGTCTCTCCACAAGTTCCCTGTGTAGCTCTGTGCTTTCCCACATTATGCCTTCTCCTGAGGATGAAATCTGACAAACCAGAAAATCCTGATCACCTGAAAGGTTTACTGCTTTCCTTAAAGGTTCTTAGCATGATCATGATGGCCGCCTTGTTATCCATTGTGTTCGGGTATAACTTGTATAATGCCACTGTTGTAGCATCTCCTCTGCTGTGATGTTTGCACCTCCTGCTTTGTGCATTCCTTTAACATTCCAAGCAGTTTATTTTTTAATCTTTTGAGGGTACTGTCTCCATGCCAATTGTCTTCACTCTGTCCTTCTTTTGTAATCTGCACATGCAGCAGAGCCTTTTTGTGTGTGAAGTGAGAATTGAGCATGGGCTTTGTCCACCTTGGCCGTCTATATTTACATGCTTGACCTAAGTACTCTAAATGAAATAAAATGCTTTTCAGCTTCATCTATATTAAGCTACAGGGTGCTACAGCAAAAGATTAATGGTTTCAGCTGGCGCACTGACAAGCAAAGAGGGGTCATTACTGCCCTCTTATTCCAGACAGAATTTCTCTCCTTGAAGAGAGGGTGCACTCCCCAGGCCTCATGACAGGTTGATGTAAAATTTATTTTCTTGGCAGAAATAATAGTCGGGATGGAAACTTGCATGTATCGTACAGCAAATCTTTGTTTCTTTCATTTTTCGTCAGGTTCAACATATTTTCTTGGGAAGCTGAAACTATTCTCATTCATGCTAGAAATAGAAACTGTTGTAACACCAGTAGGTAATTTTACATTTCCTTTCACTGTGGAACATATAACCCATGATGGAAAGACTGTTTTGCCATCTCTCAGAATAAGCATACTGTCTATTACACACTAACTAGCTCTGTTATAGTATAGGAAAATCCTAAGTTGCTTTCTTAGGTTAACTTAGGCTACTTTTAAGGCATTTCCTCAGTTCTCCTTTACCTTGAAAAACTTCTCACCTAGTTTCATGACATTTTCCTTATTTATACTAATTGTCTGAATTTAATGCTTACCAAAGTTAATTTTTCCTTCAGGATTTGGTTTTCACTGTTCTTTCCGGTACTCTATATACAGGGACCATCACAGATAATGTCGTATCTTCTTTTCACAACAACATTGCTGTTCTGGTCTTGTCTTTGTAGCCAGAATTGTCAAGTTGAATGCATTTGGTAGGGTTTTATGCTGAAAATGGACTTTTAAAACAGGCTGACAAACTCACTTTTCTTCATATCTAAAATGAATATTCCAGGCTTTACTGGGGAAAAAAAAAAAGCAACTTAATTCAAACCACTAGTTATCAAGCGTCTTGTACTAAGGAGGAATAACTAAGGAATTTGAAGAAACATTTCTTTGCTTTCCTCTTAGAAAATAGTTTTTATTCTAATTAAATATGGTCATTTCTTACATGTGATCATTTGTCCTATAGCTGTTTCCAGTCCTTCTGAAGAGCTAAATATGCTTGATCCAGTAGAAGAGAAACTTCGAAAGCAAATTGAAGAAGAAAAAAAAAGGTATTACTTCTGCCTTAAACTTCTGCCATCCTTCAGAAGATAAATTACACTGTAGTATATTCCAGTTACAATTCTGCACACACAGCTACCCTCAGGGTTATCTCTGACATTTTCAAAATGTCAGCTTTGTTGTTCCTTAATAGTTTTTAAAATTTGTGTATATGCTGTTATTTTGTCTGTAAGATACCACAATACCTGAGTGGGAAAAATTTATGCTTGGGCTGATGGCTAAAAATAAATTAAAATAGCTTAATCCTCCCTGAGGATTAGTGTTAAAAACTTGTTTGAATTCAAATGTATTCTGAACTTTTTTGGTTGATTCAGAAATATCCTGCTTTCCTTGACCTAAGGAAAACCTTTAGGCCACATAGCATTGACTACGTGTAAATAATGTGCTTAACCATAATGTGTGTAACCATTAACAGATTGCTTAACCATTCCTTGCTTTAATGTCACTTTACCCAGGAGGATAAAAGAAAATACCTCCAAGGATATCAGTTCTAAGTAATTTTCTAACATTTATGTTACGTGCAATCTGTGAGGAAACTTCTGGCGCTTTCATTCTACGGGTAAATCTCCAACTATATGTTAGCCAGGAGGCCTCATGAAGGAAGCTTCCATCTGAAAGGGGAATCAGTCTCAGCTCTTACCTGAATCTGGGCTCTGGCGACCAGTTGTTTATTAATGGTAACATGCTGAGAAATCAAAAGAAGTAATTGACATATTTGATTGAACCTGTATTTTAATTGTTAAGCAATAGTGATCCCACTTGAATTTCACTAACTTATTTAGTGGGATAAGTTTCTTGTACTTTCTGCCCAGTGAAGCTTTTATAAAACATGAGATGTCTCTTCCTGCCACCAGTTCGTCTGTGTCTCCTGCATCTCTGATTATTATACAGTCTTTTGTAGTTTAAATCTGTAATTGTTCTAGGTAGGGTAAAGCTTTGTTCAGATATGTGTTGGAAGATCTGTAATACACTTTCTTCTTCTCACATTAGTTATAGAACAATGTTCAATCGCTTGAAAGGGCTGAAGGTAGAGATTGAGCACCTGCAGCTTCTTATGGAAAAAGTCAAAATGAAGCTGAGAAAAGACTTTGAAGTCTGGTGGTCTGAAGAGGCAATACATCTACGGGTATGAAATAACTTAACTTAAATGTAACATCAGTCATTTCATAGAGAAGTAGTTAACCGACTAGATAGCAAGTAATAGGAAGGATGGGATTTTGTGCCCTATTCACCTGTGTTTGTGCCAATGTAAATCAGACAAAGCTAATGTGAATTACGCTTGTATGAAGCTAACATAAATGAAGCAAAACCCTTGCTTTCTGCTCTATTTTCTTTTTTGACATTTCCGTAAACAACTTGATGAAAGCCAAGAAAACGCTAAGAACTCTGTAGGAATATAAACCAGAGGAGATGATTGGGAAAAAATAATCTTTTTTACTGCTAGCAAAACTATGATTTCATCGCGTTGATGACGTGTATATTAGAAGATGACAGTCACAGCTGTAATATGGACAAATCCCAGCAAATATAATTGGTTTTTATCTTCCTTTGTTTGTGAAGACTCCAGTAACCTTTCAGTTTTCCTAAGATCCCAGAGGGTCAGCAGCTCTCAGCACAGAGCATGTGTCCCCTCACTCTCTAGCTGAGGCTCACTAGTGCCATCATTGCCTGTTCAAGAACCCAGCAGAAACAGAGTGCTGTAATTTAATGACTTGTATAAAAACAAACTAAAGAAATGCCATTTTAAACAATGTATTAGAAGGTCATAACACAGTCAGTCTGAAAGCTTCAGTTTCACAAACGCAAGAGACAGTACAAGAAGATCCAAAGGTGGTTCAAGTGAAACAAAAATATAGTTTTCTTACGCTCTCCTTCTGACACTTTTTTAATGTCTTCCAATTAGTGACATAGCATCTCAAAGCAAAGCACTGCCATGAAATGCACATCCCCCTAATGAAATAGAGTGCTAAGTGCAGTCCATCCCATGTCATTCATTATTAACTGGAAGAGAGGATTTACTCCTTGGGGAAAAGTTGTTATAAACAAAGAATTGTTTAGGCAGTATTTTGTTTAATTCTCATGAGTAAAAATTTAAACTGTATTTTTAAGAAAACAGCCTAAGGTAGATAACAGACCTTAACACAAGGAACTTAGTTTTCCATAATGTGCCACCTAACTAGCTTAACTTCAAGTTATCATTGCAATATACTTTTAAGGTTAAAATCCCTAACCAAATTAGTAGCAAAGAGGATATATTTTAGCCTGTCTAAATATTTGGGCTTTTCAAAGCACTGCAAGTAATATTCTTGAATCCACTGGAGCACGTTTTTCTCTATCACTTAACAGGAGAGGTCCGGGATTCAGTCTCTCATGATTCATCAGCAGAAAACTAGAAAACTAGAAAAAAAAATTGGGACTGATTTCTTGGATCTTGACCTATCTGTACATCTGAGCTCCCTCAGAAACTGAAACCAGCAAACATTAAAAACCTGTAACTTGAGCTTAAAATACTTGAACCTATCCTAAACACTTTTCTCTTTGTTCAGAAGTGTTTGTACAAGTGAAGAAAATACCATGTCTTTGAGACACAGTGTTTTCTGAATGAGTCATTGACTACCTTGGTATTGCTGAGACCTGTAGGCAAACATAATCCTACATAATTTTTTTTCAATCTAAACCCCGCAGGAAAAGCCAGAAGTGGTTATCTCACCAAATACTGGAACTGTTGATCCCAAGTCTATCAAATCATCGCAACATCTATCAACTAACAGGTAAATTGGTAATTTTTTTCTTCCTTACTTACTTGTAAGAAAATGCTGTTTTAGTAGAAGTGCGGTTCACCAGAATGCTTTTGCAAATATCCCACTCAAACACTGCATTTCTAGTTGCAAGAGAAATAACTGTATAGAAAATGATTTTTTATCTTTTGGTTATTTTGCAATCATATTAAAGGCAGCTTATTTTAATTCAGTTCTTTTGACTGTTGGTCTTGGGATCCTGAAAGCCTGTCACTAGGGACCCCATGACAAAAATCTAAGAAAAGGGATCCTATTATCAGTCAATTTTGCTATATGAGGAGACTATATCTCCTTTGGAATGTATTATGGGGACTGCAAACCAAAAAAAAAAAATAAAATTAAAAGTGCTTAATTTATAGCCTAGATAGATTTGCTGATTTAAAATGTCCTGGTGCTACATTTATGCAGCATATTATTCCACAATGATATTGTGTTTGATATTGTAAAACTTTTGGAGCATCCTCTATAGCAGAAAAACGCCATTTAGGTTGTTTCATCATCAGTCACTTCTGATTTAAAAACCTCTAATGTAAATTTGTAGTAATAGATCTTTTGTAGCCTTCAAGCAAAGTAGAGTGCAGGAAAACATACCTGAATGTGCAGGTTTCCATATAGTTGACAATAACTGGAAGTGCTCCTTCCCTTTTCCTCTCTCCCTCTGCACCTCTCTCTCGCACTCTTTTTCTCCCTCTCTCTCCCCCTTGTTCTCATTACACCACTACTCCCTCTCTGATACATAGCTTTACCTATGATTTTATAAGAGTACTCTCCATAAATGATGTTTCCTTCTTGCAGCAAACATAATATATCCTACATACCATTAAATAATGAATAGTGGATTTTCTTAAAGTTGTAAAATAGATTCCAAATTTTATTGTAAACTTTGGTGTATCTATAGTAAATGATCCATAATCAATATAGAGAATGAATTTCATAATCCTTTAAAGTTGTCTAAGAAGGCATTTTAGGATGTCTCAAACTGATGAAAACTGACTTGTCTTCTCTGCTTCAATTTTATTCTGTGTTCTCTCAAAACTTAGGCTGTAGTCGTTTTGCAAATGGCTGGTGGGTTTAAGGCCTAATTTGAGTTTTTCATTTCTGGTTTTAGGCTGAAGGTTACTTGTCCCACAGAAAAGCTGATGGAACAGAATGTGAGAGCATTTTTGGTCTAGCTTAGTTCAAAGTTAAAGAGAATGATGGTCATGGATTGCTTGAGCTAATTTGGCTGACTTTCTGCTAAGCACAACCTCTCTGCCCCATTGGTCTAGGGAACAACAATTTCCAGTTGGTGTCCTCATGCATTATTCAGGAGAGTGGTATCTTTTGCAGTCTAAGCTAGAATTAATCAGAGGACAGGTTTCAGAAAAGTGTGTTTGTCTAGCATTTTGGATAGAACAAGGGAAGGTGTCTGGTTGCTTTCAGCTGCCATGCTTACTTCAGAGTCCTGTACTGCTCCATGTGGTCTCTTGCAAAAAATCACGTGTGCTTTATAATGAACAATTTTTCTGTGTCTAGGAGAATGATGACTAGTTCTGAGTCTAATGAACAGTTTCTCTCTAGACAAGTTGACTGAGATTGTCTGGATGATCCTTGCGTACATATCGCAGACCCAGAACATTCATCTTCGTGAATTTAAATTGTAGAAGGAATCAAGAAGAATATAGGTTTTTTTCTCCCATCTCTGTCAAGTTTCTTGCAATGATCTTTTGAAGTTAACTACTTTTTCCCTCCTTACAGTTGCATAAAGCTGATCTTATTTTGTATTAGGCTGTTTAAACATATTTTGCACAGGTACATTTCCAGGGTGATATATATGGAAGCAGAAACACTATTTCTGAGTTTTGTGAGGTGGGAGTTGCAGACTTAACATCCCACTGTGCATGAAAATTTACTTTTCCTTTTACTTGAGGCAATAACACTTGAGAGTAAAAGTTTCCAATTTCCCAGGCTTTAGGAGTATAAAAAAGTAGAATATTTATTTCCCAGGGATTTCTTTGACCCCAGTTGACACAGGAACTTTACTTACCAGTTCCCATGATTGTGTAAGATAAGTCCAAGCTGCAATTGCTCCTCTTGGTTACATAGTCTCAAGACACAAATGGCTCTTTTTTTCTAATTCACCTAGAAATCAACAATCTCTTTCTCTGCAATGGTATTGTTATCTTCATCCAGCAGAATAACTGGTCACAAAAGCAGAAACTGACATGAATTATATCATGTGGTGATATATCATGTGAATTATACATTATATCATGTGGTGTAAATAAAACCTATTTCCAAGATGGTATTCAGTTCACAGGTGTGTTCAATAGATATAAGACCTAAAGCTTAGTAGACTGGGTGTCAGAAATCTAAGACTGCTGTTGACAGAGTAAGTATGCAGTAAAACCATTCAGACAAACTCCCGAGCGTGAATGGATATAAATACAATCTTCAGGATTAGAAGTAATAAATTATCTATCTCTGCATATAAAGGATACAGGTATATTCCATAATCTTTCCTGAGTTTTATTTATGTATTTGAGTAAAATGTTTTGATCACCTTCTAGTGCATGATTCAAGTGGATTGTTATTGTTTGACACACCTTAGTCATGTTACCAGAAAAAATTAAGCCTTGGGAAAGGAATGTGATAGCTTCAAATTGTATTTTATATTAAATCAATTTATAACTAAAATAACAGAGAAGGGAAGCTGGTAATCCTTTGAGGCTTAAGAAGGATACACACATATAAAACACACTTGATTCATGGCCAAACGTCTCTCTTTCAATTGAAAAAAAAAAAAAAAAGGCTGAATTGTTAAGTGTTGTAATGGGTCTGTGTTAATAAAAGAGTTTAACAATGAACATTTCTGCCTTAGTCAGTATGATTTGAAAGTTTGATTCTACTTCCACTAGAGTAAGAAGGAAAACATGTTCAAGCCCAGTGTTTTGTTTATCCTCATATAGTCTTCTCCCATATTGGTTTTAATTTAAGAAATTTATCAGATCCATGTCTGTTCAAGTTACTTCTCTCACTGAACATTTAATTTCAATAGTGTTGAGCTGTTCTTGTATTCCACTTGAATGAAGCAAATGTTGGGTAGTTACTCAAATCTTCTGAAAAAATTTGTATTTTTTTCCTTCTCTCAGAAGGAATGCATTCCTTTTTAATTCAGTCAGATCTTTCGTAACTTCACTCTTTCCTTTTACTGAATCTCATTTGTCCTGTTCCAGTAAGCACCACTATATCTACAGCGTCAGACTCCTTGGCTCTCCAGCTTCTTCTTCAAAATCTTTCTGATACTTCAGATTCCCTTGGAAATATTTTCAGATAACTCTTCATGTTCTCTGATGACTTGGAGCATTGGATTTTTTAACATTTATTGTCCTGGATTGCTTTTTTACTTTACTCCCTATAATAATGCTATATGAAAAACTATATGAAATATATTTGCTGTATGTAAAACATATTTTGCAGCATTTTTTGTCATAACAATTTTTCTTTCCTGCCGATTTTCCTCAGTGTTACGTGATGATAAAATATAATCTGGGAATAACATCAATGATCAATGTCATTTCGAAGGTTTTCACATTCTGTTGGTAACAATTTAACTTGAGCAATTTATATATCTATGAATTTGCAAGTTAGGCCAAATTTCATTTTGTAACCAAATACTAAAATGCTCAGATATTAAGCAGCTTGAATCTTGCCTACCTTTACACAGAACATCTGTTCCCCACATGTCCAAGGCTCAGATGGCTGAAGAACTGCAGCTGAGGGGTTTTTAATATTACAATTTTATACCTTCCGTTTTAATCTACCTACCTGATTTTCCACTTTTTAAAATTCAATTCAAGGAAAAATCAGATAGATTCAGAATGAACATGGGGATTATACATTGTCAAAAGAACCTGAATAATGTTAGAACATAGGAGCCAGGCAAAGAGACAGGACTTCTGTACCTTGTACATCCATCCAAATACAAAACTGTGATCCAGGAGTGCATGCTTACACATTACAGAAATGTTGCTTGGAAGGCACCTTTAGAGATCTCTAGACCAGCTTCTTTCTTACATAGTCATAGTCACTATGATCATTCACTCAGTTCAAATACGGTTTTATCTGGCTTTGTTGAGCATCCTGAGATGTCCAGTCCTTCAGGCTTAACACGGAGAAGGGGATCATTACGCCAACTCCATGCTGTCATAATGATTTTCCATCAAATTTAGAGCACTACTAGCAAATTTTTTTATTTTTTCTCATCACTGGAAAAGCATCTAACACTCAGATGCAGGAGGAGAGTCCTGAGTTCTGAGAACAGGCTAGGAGCAAGTTGGATCTGAGTGTACAAACCACTGCACAGCAAAATTACACCCTTTCACCCCATTGTGATTCAATATCAGTATCTTGCAATGCCATAGAAACATTAGCAGAGCTACAGTATGAAGGATGCAAATTATCCCCATATGGGTCATCCCTCTGGCCTAAGGATTAGAGAAATCTCTGGGATATGTAAAACATGGATTTGAATTCTGCCAAACTGAAGGACTCATTTGTTAGATTAGTACTGTAATTGTTAAACTCTTATATGGAAGCAGCATTTTGAGTCATTACAGAAAATACTTATAAGCTTCCTTATAAATGTCTTTAACTTGCAGGAGAAGAGTTTGCATCCCACAGAAAAAATGTCTTGCTGTAACTCCACAGACAGAGACTGGGAATTTAAGGTCCATCTCTGAGCACAGTAATGATAATGTCCTGATTCTGGGTACCACCTTATTCAGTCTAAGGGTTTTTTTTAATATCACCTTATTTAGTTGCCTGGTTCTCCAAGAGTACTCTAAGACAATTTTTGACTTATTGTCCTGGGTCTAGGAATATACTTGAAAGTGAGATCCATAGAGGTCAAACCCTACCACACCTGTAGCGTCTAGTTTTTTTAACAGATCTGGATTTAAGACCCCTTTAGAATGGGGATTTAAAAATTTTGGAGAATAATTATTGTTTAAATTCAATGGAAAAAAATTAATTCAAACATATAAACTACTGCAGCTTAAAAATAAATTACTTCAGCTAACTCATAATATTTACAAAATTACACATTCTGTTCATGGCAAATAAAAAGCAAAGCAGCTTATTTCAGTGAAAAGAAAACAGTGAAAAAAGATCACATTAAGTTACATTACCCTACATTTGTTGTAGGCTAAGAACAGCCATGGATGGTTGCTATGGTTCAGTTGATGTGTAGTGATTTATTAAACCGTGGTTATATGACTTGGATGCCTAGGTATCTCAGGACGCAGACATAGAGTCCTTTTAGAAAATTTATTTTAAGACCCAAATCACTTAGATTTTAAGAACTGCCAAATCAATGGAAAAAATGTTCAGGAAATCCTAAAGCAGAACTATGATGTGAAGTTCCTAGATATCATTAAACCACATAGTAGGTAATAACATCGCACATCCTTTCTAGCTCTTGTAATATGTAGGTGTAATAAAGTACTGAATATTATTAACAATATATGTGATATTGCTTTAGTTGAATTAGGCTGAGTCTTGAGGTCATTTTAATCCATTTAGGCAGGTGGAAATGGTATGGGAACTTGAGTTAAAGAGAAACATTCAGGAAACCTGGAGCTGTTCATTTGAAAATGACTTATACTCTTGGGCACAATATCTTCTGCAAAACTGAACCTGGCACAGTGTAATACAGTAAAATTTTAGTAATAAATTTCTTTCCTTTTTTGAGTTCTCTGCCAGAAATATCAATTCATCAGCCAACAATGAACAAATTACTGCAGTTAGAAAAGCAAGAACTTGCCAATCCTGCCATCTACTGGAAAAATGCTAAACCTGAGTAATTCAGTGTTTCCACTCTCTTTAAGATTGGCACCCGATCCAGCAGCATACACAACCCCTGGAGAAAGGCAAGAGTCCCTGGACATCCCGTGGCAGAAATCTGCCTTCCTAGTGGAGAGCTTCCTTGATAACAGTATCTGCCAGGACAAGAGTGCACAACAGATGTTTGCAATATATTTAGTTATCATCAATAAGCCACATCCCAAAGTCCTCCCTGAGTTTTTATACAGTCTTCCACTGACTTCAGTAATAATTTTGCTTGACTAAAGAAAGAGTGGAAAATGAGCTAAGGGCTCACTTGGCTAATAGTCAGTGTGTGAACTAAATATACCATTAGAAACTGTACATCAGATACATCATAGTGCTGTACAAGCCCTGCTTAGAAGGCAAATACTAAAAGCATAACCTTTATGAGCTTGTTTATCATTCTTTCATAGCCACATTCTCTACAGAAACCTAATCATCACTTGGATTAAACTGAAAATCCTCTTCCAGTAAACAAGTGCTTTATATAGATAAAAAAAGCTCTTGAAAAACAGCTTATTTGTAGTTACTTAACCTGGATTAATATTCCCTCCACAATGGCTATATTCTTTCCTTCATTTCTGCTCCTGGTTCAGTTTTTCAGAGACCACAAGAATCAGCCCTAATGAAGATCCAGCTGGGAAAAACAATTCAAGCACTTCTAGTAATCCTACTTTAAAAACAAGGTAAGAAGCGTACATGGGCTATTCAGAGAAGAAAGCAAACCAGTAAGTAATATAATACTTAGATAACCCTCTATCAGTCACTTCAACAATAGCCTCCTTGAAAAACAAAAATAAATCTGAAAATGCAGATTTTCCTCCAGATTCCAAAACAACACCAAAGCTGACATACAGCTTTTCACCAGTAGCTACATTATCATCATTAGAGAGGTGGTTCCTTGTTTGGCCTGAGGCTTTTTTCCCCATGAGTTTATTAATCCTCAGGGCTGTGTCTTCTTAGCAAGAGAAAGGGACCCTTAATAGACTAAATAAAAGCATTTAAAAGGAAGAGAGACCGGAGTATGTAAGTATTGCAGAGTGTGGGAACTACACAGAGTTTTTTTCAGTCCCATTATTTTATCCGTAAAATACATTGAGTCCTCCTCCTACAAATTGCTCTGGTAAAATAAAATGACACACAGCCTGGGTGTGTCAGCCTTGGCAAAGGTTACATGTCATATATTCTCAAAAGAGGTACTGCTTTGTGAAAATTAGCTTAGCACGTTAATCAAAACCACTTTTTTTTTTTTTGACAGCTTTTCTATTTTTTCTAATGTGCTCATTTCCATCTTCTTTTCCCCCACTAAAATATGCCAAGTCCATACACTTCCAGAAGCCACATTCTTATTGTGCTCAACAGTTCTGGCTATTAAGGTCCTTAGGAAAATATGGTTAAGTTACTGTTTTTCCTACTGCATTAGGAAGAACAAATCACAATGTTTTTTTTCATTTTCAAAACCAATCCATTTCTGGAACAGAGATAAATAACAGAAAATTTCATCCCCCAAAACCTATGTTTTAAATTGCATTTGTGTATAAGAAAAAGAGACGCTAAAATGGAATTTAGTCGGTACCTTCTCAAATACATTGTGTATTTTTTGTTTTATGTTGTTGCTAATCAAATGAAAATCAATTAAGCAAATAGTTCTTTATTAGTGTTCTGAAATGACCTTGTAAATTACATAAATAGAGAAATTTTATTAAGTTCATAGCTATGTCTGGATCTTTTTCCAGAATTTTGGTTCACTAATTCAGAAACTGAGGACTTAATTAGTAGCATGAAAAAAAAGCTATCAGACTTCCATTCTATGCCAGGCACAATTACATTCTACTGCAATAGACAGTAAGGAATAGTGGAAATAACTACAATTACAGAGGTAGGATATGTAAAAAAAAAAAGTTTCTCCTTTTAGCTCCACTTGTCCTTCCATATTGTAATTTTTATCACTATATTTCTCATTTCATCATTAGTGTTTGATCTTTAAATAAGGCTAAAGACACAGAGCCAAATTTCTAGCTGATTACAATAGCTTCATTGTACTACATCATCTTATACCACTGGAGGGTCTGACAAAAGCAGAGGTAAGTCAGTGATTTAACTGCAGACTAGAGATTCAGCAGCAGAAATGAGCTGCCCCTGTCAGCAGATGTCATGAATGTCATGTGATTATTTACTTCTGGGTATGTATGAAAACTTAATTCCCTTATGGGAGGCAAAAATACTATTGATCTGTTGAAATAAACAGCAGCATTTTTTTCCTGAAGCAAACAAACACATGGCATAGACACATCAATCATTTCTTTGGCAGACTCATTATATTAGTCCTTTCTGCTCAGCAGTAAGTCTTTGACTCAGTAGTAAAATATTTTTAAACCATTGTGAGAGGTTTGATAGCTGATAAGCATGTGGCCCTACCAAGCTGAAAAGATATTATCTGCTCTTAATAATCTACATAAGAGCATTAAGAAGCCCTGACCTTGGTTCTTCTCTGAACTGTGCCATCTCTAACAATGTATCTGGAGAACAAAGTCCTCCATGCTGAAAAAAGAGAGGAGATAATGGAACAGAAAAATAGCCTTCTCACTCAGTTGGGTCCACAAGTATACTTTCTTATTTCAGGACCCCACCAAGTTCAAGTACTGGTGACTTGAACTGTTCCTCTGTTCCTCTGACTGGAGACAGCCAGGCTGATGCTGACATCCTAGCTTTCATTAAAGCAAGACAGAACGTCCTGCAAAAGAAAGGTAAATCCTGCCAAAAAAATAGGAAGCCAAACCAAAATCTTCAGTACAGCATTTGAAAGCCAAAATAGCTTTAGTCCACATTTATACTGACACGAGTGAGAACTGATTCTGGCTTAAATTATATTACATTATGTTCTTAGGCATTCTAAACACTTGAGGTTCTTCACGTGTATTTATTTTAGTATCTCAATTCTGCAGTGTAAAAATATGAAGGTTTTCTATTTTTCTCAGCCACCATCAGTGAATTTTCTGGGGCAGGCTGGAGCCTGCACAGTGTGTTTCTTTGCACTTAAGTGAATGCATTTGAAGGTGGTTTCTTGGTTATGAAAATACTTCCAAAATCTTCTGTATATATTTTCTTTAAATTGTCCTGGTTTTTAGTTAATACAATTTTAGCTGTAACAATTAACATGAAATAAAGGTTACACAAATAATTCTATTGTACCCTGCCTCATGAGGCAGACTGGCCTGCTGGGTCCAGCAGAGCATGTCCTTAAGAAGTATTTCACTATATCAAGGTCTAGTGAAACTTTCTATGGGTATTTGTCACCAAATCAGGTACTGAGAGCAATCACAGGCAAGCAATAAAGTTCACTCTATAGTGTAGATAAGTAAAATTGGCAGGAAGCAGAAAGCAGTAAATAGACAATGGTGGCACTGCGAGGCAGCCTAAAAGTAATTCATCATGATAAAGAAAAATGACCTATGATTTTCTTCTTTTTTTTTTTTTTCTGGAATCATAGTTTTTAGTGGCGGTAACCAATTAGGAGATGAAAGCAGTAGTGGTTACTGAAGCAATAACTTTCCATCAGCACTTGAGTGCTGATGACAGCATTATTCAGCAAGCTATCAGCACCTGGCAGATGGTGTTAGCACTGTCACAAAGTGGGGTTTTGGTATCACACTGCTTATCAGAAAACTGTCAGGTAAACACACAGTGGCTGAAAAAACAGCCTCCCTACAGTCATCCAAAGCAAACACTTAACACGCTTAGGCTTTGGGATCCCTTTTGTCTTTATTTAGAAAAGCTGTTGTCAGGTTTCTTCTGCAAATGAAATTAAGTTGAATTTATAGGCAGCTCACTAGAAGCAGGTTAGAGATAAGTGTCTTAGAACAAACATTTCAAGCCTTTAGAAGGGCCAAATCTGACTCATTCTGTGAAGTACAGTAATCTAACTAACAAGAGCACATCTTGTCCTGTGATCATCTCCCAAGTCATACCATATCAGGAATGTCTGTCTCAAACACCTTTTCCATCCTGAGTGTTTTTCAGCCACAGGCTATTACCTAGCGTCATCCATCAGTTCCAGAAGAGACTAGGCATTATGAGCATTGACAACTAATAGACCCCAAGTTATAAAAAAGTATTATTGCAGAACAAAGGACAGTCAACACTTTTAAAATTGTTCTGAAGCTCAGTTAGACAAGATGAGCTACCTGCTGCCCTAAGTAGCTGATAAGAAATGGAGTAACATTCTGTCATCCTGGCAATGCAGGGCTTGGTGACACAACCGATAACTAGGCATAGCCAGGGGAACAAAAAGTAAAGAAGCTTCGTAAGTATGAGCAGCATATTACAAACCTGTGGGGACCTGACATTTCGTAGATAAGAGACAGCTCGGCAGCAAGTTGTGAGAAGGATCTGAAGACAACAGAAGGCTTTTTTTTCTTCACTGCTTGTGAGGAAAGGGAAACCCTCCCAGATTTGAAGGATAAAGCCACTAATAGCAGAAACTGTTAATCAAAAAAAGTCTGTAAATTCTAATTTAGCAAGATGAAGGAGAGTAAAATCTATGGATTAGTACTTTGTCCTTCAGCACCAAGTGAAACCTGGGGACATTTATGAGGTGCAGTGGTAGCCTTTCTAACTGAGAGAAGAAAATGGGCTGAGACTCCACTATTCCCATATCTGTGACAGTGTGATGTGTTCCTTTTTCCCATGAGCACATCACTTCACTGTTACCTGACTTGTTTCTAGACTAAAAGGAGATGAGAGGCACAGTAACTGCTGTAGTGTTTGTGCTTCATTGGCTGTATAGTTTCCAGTAGCAGTTGTATCCAAAGCAAAGGAGACCTGGAGGGGTTTCTTTTAGGAGGTGGGGATGGGGACTTGGCTTTGTTGATAAAGAAAAACTATCAGAAGTAAAGTAGAGTTTAGCAGACAGGAAGAGCAGAAGGGGACTGAATACTTTGGGGAACAAAGTGATGTGTTATCAGGGTCACACAGAACTTTTCGTCAATAAATTTTGAACACATACACAATAAATTATAGAGAAAATATTTGCCCAGAGCCACTAATGTGAGTCAGACAGCTTCATATAGAAGCTAAGTTTGCTGACTCCTATTCCAGTGCTGTGTTGCCTCCTTCCCAAACTTTCTTCAACTGAGGTATTCAATAAGCATTTCTGTATTTGCACGTGAATGTATTCACTCCCTTCATGACTATTACACACAGAGTGCCCTGCAGGAAACATGAGAAAGTGTGGCCAAACCAAAGTCTGCTAGGTGTAAAAAATGTCAACATACTTACTGCTCTTTCCTTTATTGATCCTGACCCTTTCAGACTGTTATATCAGTATCTTAGAAGGAAACCGAGGGCCCCACTTTACATTAGCAGGGGAGGGGTGGAGGGAAGGAGGGAAGGAAGGGGGAATAAATGTGTGCAGAAGCTAACAGAGTGGAAAATATGTTTTATAAACAGAAAGCATGGGAATGCTTAATATCCTTAGCGACAGTAATGCAGGGGCAAGGAGGGGGGTGGGGAATGAGAGGTCTCAGGGAAGATTATCTCAGGGTTTGTAGGTCGTTATCATTTACTCTCTAAACAGAGAGGAATTAAAGCAGGTACATTGACAGGGGCTTGTTGGGGTTGTTAAAGCATTGAAAAGCTTTTTACAAAGGGCTTCTCTGCAAACATATGCTTTTGTTGCCTTGTTCAGTCTTCAGTAGAAAAATGAAAATGCAGCAGAGAAGATGCATGATTTTTTTGAATTAAAAGATTTTTTTTCTTCTTTCTTCTGATTTATGTTTCTGAAGTTCATTTTAAAACTGACAGCACAACCTGAAATATAGTCTAATATATTCTTTATGTCCTTTCAGGCTTGGGGAACAAATAACATTCCTGCTGAAGTCCACTATTTCCTTTTAGAAATAGACCTTTATTCTTTGCTTTCCTCTTCTGTTCAGAAACAGCTACAAATAACTACCTTAGATGTACATATTTAATTGTTACAGATATAGAAGTGATTTGTCTTTGACAACAAAATCAATTTCTCCAGGGAATGAAATTTCAGTATTTGCACTTGGTATCTTCAGCTTGCATTAAGATTAAGCAAAACTAAAATAACCAATGAGGAGTTTGCCAAATATGTTTGTTTATTGTGAATACATTGTATGTTTTCTAAAAGTTAAAATTATCTTATGTATTAATGCTCTTCTACATCTTTAATCCAGGGAACAATTATTACTACTGATGGTAATTTTGTTTGCATGGATTTGCATCAGGCTTTATTAATTACATCTAGTTGGCATCCAGAGATGCCTGTGCAAAAATAGTTATTTGGGTTACAAAGGTCTATAAAGTTACATTTGAGACCTTTTGCTGATTTTTAGTTTTTTCACCAAGAAGTAGTAGTTTTCATATCAGACTATTAGAATAATGAGATTTCATTGTAATATGAAAATAAATTTTTAGTAGAAAGTAATTAAGTCTAAATGTCCCAACTTGTTTTTCATTTGAATACATTAAATGTTATACAAAATATGCAGCCACCTAGAATGTACAAATTTCAGAAGAAACAATGACACTTGATAGGCATAAAGTAAAACAGGACAAATAGTTCTAAAATACAAACAAGATGTGAAAATTTAAATGCAATTTTATATTACGTACAACATCGGTTCACTATTGACTCTGTACTAATTTATAGTATAATATCCAGTTATGCAACGACTTTTTTACACATCAGACTAAAAAAAATCAGAAGATGCAATGTAAAATACAGTCTATTTCTCTGAGATATACAGACTTCCAGATTGAAGATATCACTTTTCATGCTAGTGATAAGCTTATAGTCATGCATTTAGAAAGGTTTGGGTTGTTCACATAAAAATAAAGCAATATATCAGCAGAAGTCACATATCATTCTCAAGAATGTGTATTTCCTTAAGTTGCTGACACTTAATTCTGTGGCAAATTCATAATTATTCTGAAGTACTTGGAGAACTGGTATGTTCAAACCTACAGAAGGTATTTGTTTAACAAATTAATAACTAAGATGCAATCAATTATGAAGTATTAGTTATACTTTTTTCTACATTTTAATTTTCTATAAAAGTTAGCACAGCTACCACATAAATTGGTAAGCTTTATGCAGAATTTAGGATGTACAGGATGAGACAGAAGTCAGATCTACTGTGGGAAGAGAGTTCAAGGATTTGATCAGAGATGGGAAAATCCACAGGTCTTCCCCCTTTTGTATGTCTGCTTTGTTGGAGATTACATTAAAATGCCTTTCTTCTGCTAGAATCTTTTTCTGTCTGTATTTATTTTTCTTCTTCTTACTCTGTTATATATGAACACTGTATTAAATGTACACTGAATTAATGTCTATACAACTTTGTTGATGAGAGTGGGGCCACCACCTTGCCTCCATCCAACTAGAGAAGAAGCAGATGTTCCAAACCATTTCTGGGTGAAGCAGCCATCTTTTTTGGTTTTCAGTAAAATCCCTCTTCTAGTGAACTCATTTGAAGGTGGCCAAAAAAGAAATATTGGTACAACAGCCCATTTCTTTTGACACTGAAGCATTTCCAATAGCTTTCATTAACTGGTAAAGAGAAGGATCTCAGTGCCGTCCTGGTGGGATCTATGTATGTGACACTGCTACTATTTGATGATTACATATTCAGTTTGCCACATATCTAACTCACAGAGAGAAAAGATTAATTGGCCTCCTATTTCAAAATTTTCTAGTCTTTGTTATAAAATGTTGTAAAATTGGTGTGAAATTCAATCACTATCAGCAAAGTAATACCTGACTGGCAGAATGGTCTGAGATTAAGAATATACCAAACACATAAGAAGGGCTTGGACATAAGTGCATCCAATAATAGAAAACCATATAAATATACAAAACCATATAAATAAATATATAGCCTTTTCTTGCTGCTTCTGGAAATTTTCATATCATGTGGACAGCAAAATGTCCTTCTTTAGTACGTAATAGTCTTAAGAAGTAAAGCATATACTTTTTTTAAAAAATTGCCTCTGCTCTTCAAAGTTTGCCTCTTGGGTTTGTAGGAAAATTCGGGTTGGAAAGACCTCAGTAGGTCTTTAGTCCCACCTCTTTCTCAAAGCAGCATCATCTATGAGACCAAACTAAGCTGCTGAGGGCTTTATTCAGTCTGGTTTTGAAAGTGTGCAAAGATAGAGACTGTGTAACCTTTCTAGGCAATCTGTTCCAATGTTTGACTGTCCTCATCATGAAAAAGTGTTTCCTTATGTCCTTCCTGAACTCTTCTTTTTTGCCCGTAGTCTCTCTTCCTCTCACAAGCCACTCTGTCAAGAGCCTCCTCCATATTCTTGATGGCCTTCTCACAGGTGTTGGAAGGCTACTGGGCTTTTTCTCTAAGTCTTCTTGTCTTCATAAAAGCATTTATTGCTTCAAGAAAGTTTGATTGACAACAGATTAACAAAGTTACTTACTTCAATAAAATATCTTCATATAATTTCTAGATTAATTTGAAATAACCCAAACATTTACCACACTGCAGAAACAATCAGAGGCCCACATTTATAATGGTCTTGACTACTGCCTAAGCCATGTGTAAAACACTATTGCTAAGCATAGAGGTTCTTATGCATATCTGACTCCTATCTGTTCAGGATGATATCTGGTTGCTTAAATGTTTATATGGTAAATAGAATTCATTTCTTTCCTCCAACCACAATAAATCCAAATATCTTTTCTGTGGAGATTTCTTGGGGAAATAGCTCCACAGTGCTCGTTATCATACGGATATTTCCAGGATTAATTTATGCCAGACATTGTGGATCATCTCATCTCTTCTTTCAAGGCATTTCCAAACCTTCTATATAGTTTATTTCAGTATAAGATAGACTTCTGCTGATCTCCTAAAGAAACAGAGTTTCTGGGAAGGTCAGTATATAACCCAAAGAGATTGTTCTCATTTATGCTGAATCTGCCAAGGATCTATACACAGTCTGGAACCACACTAGTGAAACCCTTGAGCTCACCAACTTTTGGCTTGGGCATTTTCATCACTTCCTGACCACTGCAGGTTTCCAGAGAGCTCCAAGGAGAAAATGATATAACTTTATTTTGAGTTTCTCTTGCTTGGAAGATGGACATGCCTAATTCAATCTCCTTTTTTCATTCCTGCATTTTTTTATGAAAAAGGCTTTGAAGTGATGATGTTCACGCATGTAACAGTGTAAGTATATATTGTAATAGCTTTCCAGCAAAAGATTTTATTGTTCTTACCTGGTTTAATCAATCATAGGATGCAAAAGTTTTTTGTTAACAGTATAACTGAGAGCCCCTCAATGTAATAAAATGTTAAGATTTTTTAAATGTTGCCTGTACCAAATATCCAGCTGGTGAATATGTATGCCAACAAGACAAAGATCTGGGAATGCCTAGTTACATAGAATATGTTTGGTAACTGTATATAGAATGTGTTTGTCATTTCAAAGTCCATTTTAAATAACAACAATAATCGAATTTCTGGTTTTAGATGATTTCGTATGAATCACTTTTATTGTTGTTTAAATCAATGTTAAAAGATTTTTTCTGATATTTTTTCTGTTTCACTTCCTGCAATGTTAGCTTTGAAACCTCACCAATAAGGCAAGTAATGTAAACTAGATACTTATAATAGCTACTAGCCATGCCATGAACTGACACCACCACAATAAAATTGAAGACTTTCAACTAAAACCTTGTTTTCCCTTTCTTTGAGGGAAGTCTCAGAGCCCACACCTGAGATTTTTTGAAGATTATCTTCTGTTCAATTGTTTGGGGCAGCTGAGGTCTTCATTTGACACAAATGGTGAACTAAACAAATACTTATATTTGTGGGCCAGCAGTGGGTTTATCCAAATGCATTTATACAGTTAAAAATCAGAAACAACAAAGTCTACCACCAATACATTAATTACAGTACTCAAGGAAACTTTTTTTTTTTAAATAGAATCTCTGTGAGAAAAATACTACCGAAATCTTGGAACTCTTTGTAACTTTTATCTGAAAACGCTTCATGTTTTCAGCTATGTGAGTGCAAATGAGGAAGTCAAAATGATTGGTTTAAATTTGGAGTGAGAACAAAATTAGAACTAGAAAATTGCCAGATGGCAGTGTCATGCCTAAAGAAATGCAGTGTTACTGTTATTTATACTTAACATGGTTCTAAAATAATTTCCCTAACTCTTCTTTGAAGTGCAGGGTTTAAAAGTCATTCAAGGAGCGAAGCAAATTCAAAACAAATCAGTATTTCCATGTACAAATGATTCAGGTTGAAATGCGTACCCTGTGGAAGAATGGGTCCCTGGATCTTTGCATTCAGTTTGTCATCTAGTTCTGTACAGAAACATTTCTTCCAGAGAATCTAGTCTAAAAATCTTCTTTTCATCAGAAGTTTGAGGATGACAGGATCAGCCAAGGTATCTTCCAACCATTTAATTACTTATTTTAGAAACAGCTTATTTGCGCCTATGTAAATTATACTGTTACTGATCACTATGGTATTTTTTCTGGCTTTTGAAATACAGAGTGAGGAAACCACATCAGTTATTTTTGGCCTATCTTTTGTTCAGCATCTGTGCATATTTAAGACTTGTTAGGGACTGTAACAACAGCAATGGGAGAACCCTGAATCCTTTGATTTGCTCCAGATAATACACATGAAATGATTCATTATCTTGATTGTAGACCAGGATGTCTTTTTGGTATCTGTCCTTTCCAGAACGGCTCAGATTTTCTCTGTGAAAAGCTGGATCCTATTGCGTCAGTCACATATTACAACAGCATTGAGGGAGGAAAATATGATAAGTGAAGGGGTAATCATGGAGCTCATGTTCAGCTCTGGATTTAAAATATGTTTTGTGAGAATTCATTCCTTAGCTTAGACACCAAATAATACGCTCTTGTGTTTAACATTGGCAGAGAGCACTGGAACAACGGGACCTCCAAGTAATAGTCAACTTCCAAGTTCAGCTACTCTCTACTAATAAGTTTTTGCTTTTAGCATTTTTTATTTCTAATGTTTGTGATCTCAAATTTTGTTTATTTTTTAATCAGAAGAACATTAAAAGAGCAACAAGAGAAGTTAGACTAGACAGTGTGCTTTGTCATTCCATTATCAAAAGGGATCTGCTAGTATCGTTATTTTGGCATACTGTATTATTATGCCTTCTTACCTGGAAGCCAAATTTCATTTCCAATGTGGTAAGCCATGCTGAGCTCCCTCTTCCAGATTCAGAACTCAGAAATCTTAAGTCTTCAGTTTACTTCCAAATGGCATACATTGGAAGTAGGGACTCAACATATTTGAGTTTCTTTGTTCTTGTGGCAAGACTTAACTTCTGGGCTACTGCACAGAATCTTGTTTTGTTTTATTCCTATATTGCAACCTGACAATAAGGGCGGAGAGAGGGCTGGGGGGGGAGGGGGCGGGGGGGGGGGGGGAACAACCACCTTTGCAAACAGAATAATTATGAAATCTGTAACTTGAAATCTATAGGTACATATTTCTGTAGCTTTTCCATGGAAGCAAATATGGCAGCATCTTAGAACTTACAGGCTGTTTTCTTTCACATTTTCAGAGCACACTACTTTGCTCACCTGTATGGAATTGTGCATGTTTGTGAAAATACTTTCTTAAACATGTACTTCATGATTTTGCACTTGCATTTATCTGTGTGTCATTCAGCTATGAAGTGGTTCATCTCTAACTGCAAAGTTACTCTGCAGTTTCTTGTGCACGTACAATTGATTTTTTTTTTATTTTTCGCATCTTTCTGCAGAAACACTGCTTTCTACCTCCGCCCCAAGACACATTGCATATTCCATATGTCTCTTGAACTTCTCTCCAGCTGTTTGTTATATTATCTATGAATTGATTTTTATTTTTTTAAATGCTTTTCAAATAATACTCATGGTAAAGATGATATGTCCTCTTGAAGTTGATTAGAAATCATTTCACTTGGTCAACCAAATAGGATACAGCTTTAATGTTGAAGTACTTTTAGTAGGGGTATCAAAAGCATAGAAGTAAACACACCTTGACAATTGTAGTGACTCAATTCGTAAAACCCTCAGAAAATTAAGATCCTAAAAGTAAGCCTAAGCAGACATTTTTTCGTAAGGCATAATTTAGACTGACAAGTTTGGAAGCTGAAACACTGTTGAACTGAGCTGAACAGAACAGAAGGGAACATGGGAGAAGTTCAGTGCTGTATTTGTTCATTTATAACTTAATCAATAGTTTCATACACTTAATTGAGAAACCTACTTCCTTACTGTGGGAACCTGTCTCAGCCCAGCTATGTACCTGTGTTTGCATCCATTCTAGAAAACCAGTAGGATAGCATTCTCTTGGGCTGGTAGACACAGGTCCTATAAACTACAACATGGCAAATATCTGTATCTCTCACCACTAGTATAACAGGCAGCAGTGCAACATCCCAGGCTTGTGCACCCGTAATATTTCGCAAGGTATGCAACAGCAAGCTGTACCTTTTAATTATGGAAATCTGATGCAAGCAAGAAGTTCCTCTTAGATACTCTGAAAGCAATTATCATCCTTAGAATAGACCAAGAGAAGGCCTTCCTTTAGTGATAAGTAGGTTGGATATTTCAGTTGCCTGAGATCAGTTTGATTCATAATGTTATTGCAGCACTTGGTGCAATGACACTATAGCTTCTGTCTCCCAAATGTTTCACTTCAACTGAAAAGAAACACCAGAGCACCAAGGCTCTGAGTCCTTGCACGGTGCACTTCTATACTGAATTCTTTATGTCACAGCAACAGAGTGGTCCCAGACAAAGGTCTTCTGGGAGTTCTCCATAATGTTTTTCACTTTTCAAAGTGAAAAGTGGACTTCTGCTGCCAGTCAGTCATCCTCTTCTGGGTGGACATGACTGGCCGTAGGCTAGGAGCACAGCTCAAATGGCAAGTACCAAAATGGAGTTTTCCCAGATATGGATATGAATTAAATTAATTTTTTATTCTTTTTCTCTGATCACTACCTCTTGCTTGAAGGTAGGTGAAAAACAGTCTGAATATTAAGCAAAGGGGGGATATCTGTATCCAGAACACTTTAATGGGAAGGGCGTTTAATAACAAAATTGCAGGGCTAGCCACATGGCCTTCTTGCTCTGTGTGTGTGTGTTTTCTTTGAGAAGCAGTGTGGCATAGATGACACTAGCCATAAAACTCTTCCTACAGAAAAATATGCAAGCCCAGCTAATTTCCAGTGCATGATAATCATTTAGGCTCCCATGAGTGAACCTCGGATACTTTTTTGGCTAACGATTAACCTTAAGCCTTCCGTTCCCCTTATGCATTTGGATTAAAAGGGCAATACAGAGGCTGAAAGCAGGAGGCATGAGTGGTTCCATCTCTAACTCTATGGACTAAACGGTGGAGTCATCCGACAAAGAATTCAGGAGTGGCAGGACAGGCAGTGGGGGGAGTGATCTTCTTGGGGTTAGAAAAGAAAGATAAGGTCAGTCTTGTGACCAGGCTGAATTCAGGATGTTTATGAGCTTCATCATGCTGGTTCCACTGGTGCCAGCAATGTTTGTCTGGTACAGACAGTATCTATTGACTTTTCCGTTTATTCAGCTCCACACTTTTCTTTGTTCTTGGGAGTCTGCTGTAGCTAGAGAGTTTATAGTGTTTTCTTGTACAGAAGTCTAGTGTTTAGAGTAAGGCTTTACTTGTCAAGACTTTAAGAGTCTATTTGTGACTCTATTCAGATGAGCCTCGGTAAGTCATTGAGCCACAGTTTTATTTCAGCTTTCCCAGCCTGGAAGACCATACCAGTCTCAGATGGCTTGTGTCAGGCTTCATTCGTTTGATTGAGATTTCTGGATAAAAGTTGTTTTAATAGGAGAAAAACACTATGATTCACATTCATTCTTATTGAGCTGTAAATGCTCTCCCTTTATTTTGGATAAAGAAAAGATGTGGAGGGATAAAATTTGCCTGTTAGTCTCATTTTGTGTAGCCTTGTTACCTGCCCTGATACCCATATATTCTGTTAAAAAATTCTCCAGGTCAGTAGGTGGGAATGTGGCTGTGTGATTCCTGGGTGTCCCTGGTAGCACACATCTTGGGGCAGTAACCTATTAAGTACCAAGCAGGCACTGGCAGCACCAGAGCAGCAGCATGCCCCTCCTCACCGTACACAACCAGCAGATCAGCTGGACTCCGCTGCTGGTACTGGGGTATCTCTTTTACCTCCTCCTGGGTGCTATGGTGTTCCAGCTGCTGGAGAAGCAGGCAGAGACCCATTTTCGTGACCAGTTCCAGCTGGAGAAGCTCAAGTTCCTGCAGAACTACACATGCTTGGACAGGCAAGCACTGGAGCAATTTGTACAGGTAAGAGGAACAAGGTCTCATTATTTTGACTCAAGCATTATTACAGTTAGAAGAAATTATACTGTTTTGACCATGCATGTCATAAATTGATCTGTTGTCCATGACATTAACGGACTAACTGAACAAGAGAAAGGCAGGTTTCTCAAGCCCATTTGCTTACCTCTTTATCTTGATCTATTGTACTTCTTCGTTTTCACAGTCATGAACTCCCTAAATATGCAAATCTGCTGATGCACCTTCATGCTATCTTGCAATAATTTCATGGTTTTCATCTCCTTTATTAAATATTACATGGGAATTATACATTGGGACAAAAGCCAAGAAGCAAACCTACAAGAAGTAACTTGCCCTACTACGATACTTCAGCCCAAATATGTGCAAATTCTGCCTGTCTTTTCTACCAGAAATTTTCTACTGCCTTTAAAAGTGGTCTTGTACTTCCAGGCTTCGAAAGAAAAGATACAGTCAGCCCCCATGAGCTGTGTTGTCTGTCACTTATAATAAGAGGTAAAGGTTTCTTGTTCAATGTGGGTTCTCAATTAGTGACATCTTCAATTACATTTTAAGCTATTCCTCAAAACAGGCTAGAGATAAATTACAACTTTCTTGGTATTATTATAGACAAGTCCTGTCATTCTCATATTGCAAGAACTCAACAGAAATCATTGAACTATCACTTTCTTCATGCTCCAAACCTATCTGTTTGCAGAGGTGGGTGTATAGATGGTTTGAACGCTTTCTACCAGCTCATTAAACCTGAAAGAAATTCTAAACATGCTACAAGTTTGCACTGCCAAGTCAGAGGTTTACCGTGAAGGTGTATGCTTTTGATCAACAAAAAGACAAGATTCTGTAAATGGATTTAAGCAAACAAATTCAGATCAGAAAGGGAAGAGAAGGTTCCTGAACTTCTGTTTACAAGGACAATGTTCCCTTGCTAATACCATGATATGTTTCTTGTAGAGCATTTGGCATTGGCCAGAAAATTACTAGCATTTTCAAAAACTGACATGACTAAAGACATGCCTTTCTTCTGTCAGTGATGTTACCTGTCTTCCCCTTAGCTCTGTGACAATGATGGTACAGAAGAAATCCCTGATTCTCATTGTAAACCAAATTAGGATACATCATTGGATTGAAAGTTTTAGTTAAATCTCTGGTACCCTAGAAACCTTAGGGAGGGTTTACAGATTTCAGATTCTCCTCTCTGTGGTTTCAGTGGAGCGTGCTTAGCAATGCCAGGCTACATTTTGCTGCCTCTGCTGAATTACATTTCACTTGTAAAATGTTCCATACAAAACCGGCTGAGGGCGCTAGATTATCAGCTACAATAAACCAAGCTTCAACGTACTTTGACTTAATGGTCCTTAAAGTAGATGGAAGTGCAGGTACCCTCTGGCTTACCTGTCATTCATAAGACCTCTTAAGAAATTTTTCCAGCTCTTACTAAGAGTGGGGAATTGAATTCTTTCCATATTAAATCTCTAAAAACAATGCAAGGAAGCAATCATCTATCTGTACTTTTAACTATATGGTTAAGGAGCGTTCATCATGTCAGAAGTTCCAGTCTGAAAAGTGTCAGTATTCATGCTGTGGTGAGACACAGCCACTAGATTCAGTCTGCTCAGCTGACAAGTATAAAGTGTCTTGTCTTATTGCCAGTTCTTTAAATCTAAATCCTGGAATCTGAGAATCATCTCTGGGTTTCTTTTTGTGTATGGATTTTCACTAAGAATAGAGTTACCACTTGCTGACTTGGTTGTGCACGAACCAAATTCTTGTCATTCCATGTCCATAACCTGCATTGATAACTGCATGATAACTGTCCCACATGAACCTGTTTGTTTAGGAATGATTCTCCTGGGGGCGTGGATGCCACTTCTTTCATGGCATTCTACTTAAAAACAGCCATCATACAAAGAAATCTGACCTTGACAGACTGTCTGAAGTATTCAACATTACCTTACCCTTCCATGTTGGCTTTCATTATGTGAATGTAGCTCCTCTGAACTCTTGTGCATTGAAATGGATAGAAGTGCCTTGCAGGGTTGAATTAAACCTGTGATTATTTTAGACGTTTCAAAAGATTCACACCTCAGTAGCTTCTAGGTGTTCCTTCTAACCAGCAAATAAAATTGTAAACTCTGGATAGACATGTCAAATTCTTCTCATTCTGAGAACAGGCTTTTAATGGATAACGTAAAGTTCTTTGATATATTGAAAAGAAACTCTGCTGACACTTGAATCATGAGATCACATGTGACGATTGCCTAGCAGCCGTATCTGATGGACTTGACCAATGCTGTAGGATTTTTTTACTGAAGGAATAACATTAGCTATTAAACCTAGGGTACTCAATCCACCAGCACAGATTAGCTAATATTGCAGAACCTATGCAAACTTAGATACCTTGCAGTGGGTGTGTTAATCAGATAGGCAATCTTTCTGGCAGTGGTCAGCATTTGAATTAAAGAAGAATATATTCTTTAGACTCATACTCCTGGAACAAAATAAAGCTGAGGTTGCTGTGGAATCCTGCTCATATCTTGCATCACATAAAAGTCTCTAGAAGAGATGAACAAGTAATTCCTTCAGGCATTTGGCAAAGTTATGAAGGCTGTGACCTGGACCTCAAAATTGGTGTGTAACAAACAGGGAGATTCTTGAAACCCAGCCACTGAGCAGAAGGTAACCAGAGTCCTTCAGAGAAATCCTAGGGGGGAGAGCAAAGGACCACAATCTTCATGAAGGCAGTGAACAAGATATTTGGTGCATAATTAGGAGCAGCAGGTCTTTAGCAAGTAATAGCTTTGGTCATCTGGTAAGTGCTATGTGGAATAGCAGAAAATATTTCATTAGCTACTCTTTCAGACTAGGTGAAGCATCATATTCCATAAAAATTATTGGGAAGTCATAGCCAAAAATAGTAATTCATCTCCACTAGTACTTACATGACATAAACAGAAATAAGCATGTTGCCCATGCCCCTCCCCACAGACACAACCATACATTTATACATGCCCAAACTAAAAACTGGAATGGGCTGAGTAGACTATGGAAGGAGAAAAGAGGAACTGCCTTTATTTTTTATGGTATAACTTCACTTTCTTTTCCCTGTTTGATCATTCTGGGGATTCCCTCCACTCCCTTCCCCTTAGCCTTCAACTTATTATGGAACCTGTCCTTTTCAATGGCCAGTTCAAGCTACTGGCCAGCTTTATTTCCAAGTTTTGCCATGTCAGCACAAGGCCATTTTAGTCAAACTCTCCTGTTATCTACACTGTTTATTGCTCTTCTTGCTCAAGATGGAAAGCAATATTGACCTCTCTCTCTTTTTTTTTTTTTTTTTTTTCTGGCACTATTCCTGATTTGGTCTAATGGCTTGCTCACCTTTGCTACTTTGACCTCTTCTGCCTCAGGTCCTCATGGAAGCATGGGAAAAAGGAGTCAACCCAGAAGGAAACTCTACGAATCCCAGTAACTGGGACTTCAGCAACTCCTTCTTTTTTGCAGGAACTGTTGTCACCACTATAGGTGAGGTACTCTCTTTCCTTACTAATTGGGTATTACTCCACCCGTCCTGTAAGGCCCCCAGGAATGTACATCTGGTGGACAGAATACACCTGCAAGACAATCTTGACTACTGTGGGTTACACTTTGCTATTGGTTTCCAGTTATACCTGTTATTATTGTGTGTTCAGCATATTTTACCTGCAAAAAAAGCTGAGTGCCTACTTGGTACATGTAATATGATTTTGTACATGCACAGCACATCTTGAGGTTGTTTTGAAGCCCTCAGTTGTACTCACCACAAAATCAGAGACCTGTAGAAAATTACAATACTCTTTTTAAGTAATATTTTTCATGTTGAATTTTCTGTTAGTAGTAGCTAATGAACAGGGCTCTATCATGAGCTATGCCAGTTTGTTGGCAGAATTAATTGCAGGAAATCATAGGTCTCCACGTTTTTGAAGCTTATCATAGTTGAGCTTCCAAACCTAAAACTTCCCATCATGGCCTGCAGCCTACCTGTGAAGCCTTTTCATGTAGCTGTTTTCTTCTTTTTTTCCAGGTTATGGTAACCTGTCCCCCAGCACAGTGGCAGGGCAGATCTTCTGTGTATTCTATGCCCTATTTGGAGTGCCGCTCAACCTGGTTTTCCTTAATCAGTTGGGGAAGGGCCTCAATGCTCAGCTGATTACCCTGGAAAGATGGGTGCAAAAGCCAGGCCGTGCCCAGGTACAGGATCAATCTATCATTTATTTTCACTATTTTAAAACTAATTAGATTTCTCTTCTCAGATAGATACTGCCACTGCTAGATTTGGTTTCCTTACGTGTGCCTAAATTTTTCCGAATTACGGCAATTACATGACCCTTTATACTAGAAAATTGATATATGCGATTTATCTATGACATCTTTAAAGCAATTTGCTTTTGCTTGAGGGAGTCTAGATTTGCCTTTTTGAAATCTGTTTCAGCAAAATGGTTAAGCAAGCATGGCCTTAATTTTGAGCTGGGTCCTTAAACTCTGGTGACCTTAGCAGAATACATGCACCCACAGAATACAGAAATCATTGCTGAATCAAGCTCTTATCTAGCCTATGCTAGTATCTATCCAAAATCTTTACACTGTGTAAAGACAGTTTAGTTTTATTGGTCTGCTAGTCTGTCTTGAATTGCCTTCCCTGATCATGCCAGTAATTTAGCACTTCCTTTTCTTTTCTCGAAATGTAGATAAATACTCCTTCTCCTTAGTTATAGTTTATTGTGAGTCATTGAACTAGTCCAGATGTACTGGAATTAGGAAAGCACTAATAATAGAAAACACATGAAGGTCATTTATAATAAATTTAGTGCATGTTTCTGAGTAAAGGTCCAATTAATAGGTCCCTTAATTAGGGAAAGGGAGATTAGATATGTTAGTTATGTTAAAATATTTCAGTCTTTTTCTCTTCTTCATTTGTGAAATCTCCAAGTCATTGCATTCTACTCTGAGTAAAATTTGTAAAATCTCTGAGTCACTGCAACCTACACTGGGAAAGGTTTACTGGTAAAGCTATAAAGGTACTGTCAAATGCAGACTTGGTTATATGAGCAAGAAGTTCTTTAGCTGCATTACCTATGTCTGCTCCCCAGATACAGGCAGCTCTACCACCAGAAGGATTTTCATGCTAGTATAGCTGCATCTCTTTTTGTTTGTTTCTTTTCTTTTCACTTCTGAATTAATACCTAATTTCTAGCAGAACACCTATGATCAGAGAAAGCTTTGGAGCTGTATCTGCTTGTTCACTCTGAAAAGCCTCTTCCAGAAAGTTAATTCATCTACTTTTATATAGAATTTAACCATGCTTTTGGAAATTAATTACAATCAGTTCTTCTTCATTCTTAACTTACTGTCCCCTAAGTTATAGGTTTGTACCAGAAAGTTCTTAAAAGCCACAGCAAAAGGTAGTATTGTGCATTTCAATATAAAAATTTGTGCAAACTTTATTACCTAATTAAAAGCTATCACACTTCTGGAATTAACTAAATGAGAACAGATACCAACTATTACCATGTCAATCAGTAATTCTCAAAGTGCTTTGCAAATGAGGTTAAGTATTATTATACAGCTGGAGAGACATGGTACATAATACAGAAGTGATTTGTCAAAGTCACTCAGTAGGCTCATGCCAAGTTTCTCAAGCCCAGTGGACCATTTTATATGTGAGATAATACAAAGAGAAAGGAAAACATGATACCTGGACCTTCCACTTTAAAAACAGTGGTTTGGCTTCTCGTCTAGTCACAATAGGCACATGCATAGAAAATCATACTCTGATCTGAACGCCCTTGAGGGCCTTTTTAAACAATTGCAGTGAGTCTGAATCACTAGTCAAAAATTCACCAGATTGTGGTCCCTGGAAATCCAAGAGTACCTGATCCATGCTGAAGTCCCACATCATGACCCATCCACTGACCATTCTGTGTACTTATATATTGCAGCCACATATGTGGTAACTTATCTTCCAGAGGGCAGACATTTGTACTGAGACACACAGCTCTGCCCTGGGCTGACAGAAAACAGTTCTGCTCTGAGCGCCTGGAAGTTAAAAATAAAAGCAGACAAGCTGACTTCATTTAGATTTCATCCAAACATATTTTGGCTGAGCTCTTGCAAGGCACTTTATAAATCTTTGGAAGCACTCGTGGGGAAGAGAACCCTAATTTGTTCTTGCCGATCTTTGTATCATGAGTTATGCGATACTTCGTGATTTTCTTCAAAGACAGGAGACTCAAAGATAAGGAGAACATCTCCACTTGAATTGAAATCATAAAGTGAGTATTTAATTCCTATGGTTGCCATAATAAGTTTGAAAATATGACTTGAGCATTCTTAAAAACTCATTGCAAAAATCTTAAAAAGTCCTCCTTGTTTTCCTAATTTTGAGAGGGTTTGGCATTCTGATTAGGTAAAATATCTATGTGCGGGGTAAACAGCAAGGTGAGCCTATATTGCATGGAAACATTGGTTTATCCTTCCTTTTTTGGACATTGCTCCCAGATTCAAGAGCAAAATAGATCCAGCAACTTCCACTAGACAACTGCCAAGTGCCATTTAGCTGCCATCTTCCTTTATCTTTCAGGTGGTTCAAACACTGGCAGTGGCCATCTTCCTGACCACTGGGACCTTGCTTTTTCTAGTGTTTCCACCATTGGTCTTCAGTTACGTAGAAGGCTGGAGCTACGGAGAAGGCTTTTACTTCACCTTCATCACCCTGAGCACCATTGGATTTGGGGACTATGTAGTAGGTAATAAAGAAGGTGAACTGGATTGAGTTTTGTTGAAATTAGTTACTCTAGTATAGAGCTAAATACAGAGAGCAGAGATATCCATTCCACTATAAATCTGGTATACAAGTGAGCTGAGCCAGACTGGTAATAATGAGCTAAATACTCTTGGCAGCTAAGCTGAGAGTCACCAAACTCATTTCACATGAGCCACTGACCACCCATTCAACAGACTATGTCCAAACTGGTATGAATGTGATCCATGAGTGGAATCTCTGTCTTGTGCCTGTATCAGCTGCATTGATTGTGCATGCTGTGGAAATATCAAACTGGGATTTAAGGTTTCCATAACCATTTACTTAAAATGGCTGCAATTCCCATATAAAATCAATCACCATATCACTGAGGTAGTAAACTATGCCTTTCAAAATCATCTGAGATCCCCTGTGTATCTTTTGAGTAAAATATGGCTAATATGACTCAACATTGGGTTTCCAAGATTATTTTTTTCTTTGTCAGTGGCTAGGAACACTCCATTTTGTGCATCCCTGATTAACATTAGACATAGATATTTTTATGATATAGATTGGCTTCAGAGATTTGATGCTAAGTGTCCTGAGCTTAACCTGAGAGTTGGAACACAAAAAGAAAAGAAAAAAGAAGAATCCTCATAGATCAAGCAAACGTTGAACATATGCTTTTGGTGGGGGTGAAGAGAGTGCATGAGTATATATGTTGTCTGACAGATTGAAGCTATTGAGATTAATATGCAAAGTTTCCTGGATTTTTCAGGCACAAACCCCAACAAGCACTATATCCCAGTGTACAGGAGCTTAACTGCAATTTGGATTGTTTTTGGCTTGGCCTGGCTGGCTCTGGTCTTCAATGTAGGAGCTGACTTGATGGGAAAATTCCTTCAGTTGAACTGGCACAAGCCTGACTTAAGCTTGGCGGAAGGAGCCACAATCAAACTGGAAGATGAACCTGAGCAGCCTAGGATCCACATCCCCAGCTGAGCAAGGTACACAGAAAGCAGTCTTGAAAGCACATCATTCACCTGTGTCTTACTAAGCAAGCCCTGTGGATAAAGGACTAAACCACAGATTTAGTGGACTATTTCCTAAGGAGGACATGTTTCTGATACACTGACATTTTTACTCACTGTGTAGGCATCAGCCAATCAGAACGCCCAAAGAAGTGGCACGCATGGTAAAACAACTGTCCCAGGATTCATTTTACACTTCTCATTCAACAAAGACAACTTCCTCTGAAGTAATTGGTTATTATCCTTTCTCTTTCTCTTGTGGAATTCAGTTCTTATGGTCACTCGTTTTAAAAAAAAAACCAGAGTGACTGCCTCCTAGCTCCAATGAGAAGTCATGTCACCAAGAATCTCAAACGGAAAAAGTCAGGTACAGAAATCTTCATTCGTTTCCAATCAGAAAAAAAAAGCCACAGAGGAATAGCAATATTAGCGACCACCTCCTTAGTGACATCCAAACAACTAAGATTAGTTTGACATCATCTGAAATTAGCAGCTTTCATATAGAATAATAGTTCCTGCACTAAAATGCTTCTCTCTTAAATTGTGCAGAAATTATGTGTCTATCCAGCACTGCCTGGACTGTTACAATTCATTTCAGCTGCAAACTGACAGCTCAAAGCAGGTCGTTATCACAGTTCATTTCACAGCCACTTGAAAACAGCACTTTACACTAAATCTAAATACAAGCAGACTTCCTTATTTCCAGCCAGATCACAAACATTATTAGTCTGGCATTTGCTTTGGGCCAGATCATTGCTATCTATGCACTATCATGCACTGTACAGGGCTGATGCTGTCCGTTCACCTCTAGCCAAGGCTGATGATGGCTCTTGTGTTCAATCTGATCCTCGGTCATGCTCGTAGTGTCACCTGTGAGAAACGGGGATTTGATTTCATCACAGTTATTGTAAGTCAGTAGTCATCTCCAAGGAAGCAGAGAAGCCAAAGAAAGAGATATAAGCACCTGATAACAGGCTAGTTACTGAGGTATAAAACTGTAGTCACACTGAGTGAAAACTATAAAAGCTTGATAAAACAATTTATCCTTTCATTGAGTACTATAGTAGATTGTTTATGATCATCACTAATACATTCCATGGGTATGCTTGTAATTATGTACATACTGCTGATTATTCAGCATGTTTACAACTCATACTAACCATCGATTATTCCTTTTAAACTCATTTATAAGTGGAACTTGAATGAAAAGTGTAGGTGAAATATGACTGGGCATGTATTCTAGCCCCAAGCTAGCCCGTGGCTGGTAGGCTACGGTAACATCAAATGCCAGCCTTTCAGCAGCTGCTTTGATATTTTACTTTGGGGAAATGTTCATAAAACGTGTAGAGACGAGCGTAGGTCCCAAATCTCTTCCCACATAATTTCTGTGCTAGAATTTTACTTCTGAGGAGGGTAACAACAGACATTTGTTCTTACTTCTGACTTGGTGCTTGTTTTCTTTGCTAGTTGCTGACTCCTGTGTGGTGCAGCGTGGCTGCTCAAATCCAAAACGCTGGCATATAAGAATGGCAGCTATGGTTTATTCGACTCATTTCAACACTGAGTTTTCAAATGCTTATCCCTTCTAAGATTTCCCTTGTGTCTTACTGCTACCTGTCTCACAGATTTTATCTCCTCTGTTTTTGCGCTGATCTTTCTCTATGCCCTCAGCTATTCCCATAAATCTGGGCAATGGCTTTCTTTGTGCCTCTTTCAACGAGAGCAGCCAACTCTCTCCTCTCTTGTGTCTTTACAAATCTCACAGGAAACTTTCTCTCTCAGCATTCTCTATTCTTCGGCCATTGCATCTGCACTTGCTGTCATCATTACTATCACTGTACTCTGTACCTGTATTGTGTCAACACCACAAGACATTTTAGGCCTGTTTGTGTGAAAGACAAAACCAAAGTTCTACTGACCCTTGTATCTGACCTGTTCCCTTCACCTTGCCTTTTTCCATGCTTTCCTTACTTTATCTAGCCATAAAACATGCAGTAGTCTAAAGTGATCCTATACAGGGTTTTACACCATGCTGCATGCCATAAAAAATGATAAATAGGTTTATTGGGGATGGAAAGTATGCACACACCGCTTACTGGCAAAGTGTTTGTTGAAAACATTTTTACTTGACAACTGATAGCAGGGAATTTGCATTATTTGCATTGCTTTTACTGCAATCCAGAAAATTGCTCCTGTACCTGATACTGATTTTGCAAAGTAGCAGCACGGTAAGACTATCACCTGAATTTTTTGCTACTGCTGCTTTTAGTGAGGATGAGAGTAGCTGCAGCAGCTCTCAAGCTGCCTGCCAGAGGACTCAAAAAGACACCTTAAATCAAGCATGTGGGGATGTTGGAACAGAAAAGAGAAAAATACTGATTTCTCGCTCACTTTGTCAATTTTTCAAGATCCTGAAAAGATCCTAAAGCCCATGCACATCTCTAATCAAAGTTACTTTGAGATTCACGCTGGGAACAGTGGTCCAGTTCTTGAGCGTGGATGGATCAAGTGCTTTCCAGTACCCTTCCTCTAACAAAGAGGTAGTCAACAACTGCCAACTGACCAGCTAAGAAGAATAACATGGAATAACTGTGTAATCATAAGGGCTTACTAGGAGTCAGAGGAACGCACAAAAGGGACTTTTCTGCTCATTTAATAGCTCATTTTTCCAGTGGTGCAATCCTGCACAGGATGGAAATCACACAACCTGCTACAAGGTGCTCAGGTCAGATGCATGGAAAACAGAGGTTCTGAAGCCTCTGAATGTGGCTCTGCAGCCCGTGGCAGAAGTCGTAGCCCAGGAATGTTCATCTCCGATGTGGAAAAGTAGCACGTTGTCCTGGGCAGCTACTACCTGCAGTCCAGCACAAGGACATCCCTCCAGGCTTACACTAACCCTTTAAGCCTACTCAGCAAGCCCTTCCTCATCCTCTGATTTATTGGTACCTTCCAGACAACACGAAAATATCATTGGCAAATATTTGAGCCATTCTCTCTGGAGATGTAAATAGAAGGCTGACATAAAAATGACATTTCTGAGAATACTCAAGAGAATCAGACATTAAAATCTTACATGATTCTGCAAAGATTTGTTGTGAATCATGATGTCACCTCTTCATCACCAAATTCCTTCTAGCACACACATGCTTTATGTCTTGGATTTCTGCAGTCTTGCCTGTTGTTACAAACCCTGAGTCTCCCCTGTAATTCGTTTTATATAATATACCTTTATTATAAACATTAAATGTTAGATGTTTAGTCTGTAATGTTTCAGCATGGTTATACTTAGTAGTGTGCTTTGTATAAAATACCAGATTTTAATGTAGTTAAAACATCAAAACATAGCTCAGATGTGTCTATTTTCTGATCTTAAATGAAAGAGGAAACTTAAGTTTGCTTTTTAGTATCTTTGCATCTTTTCTTTCTCATATATTTTTCCATAGAAGGCTTTCTTCTTTTCCATTTCAAACATCATTAAGTAACGAATAAGCTGAAAAGGCAGAGTTAAGACTGAGCAATATGCAGAATAACTGTTTTATTTTTTAAGACCATCTTCAGGATGATATCTCTAAACTACAGAAATGGCCTATCCTTTGCTTATTAACTTTTGCATCTTGCCAGTAAAACCATGAGTCATTTTAAAGCATCTCTAAGCATAACATAAATTAGCACAGTTCCAGGACAGTTCATGTGGCACAGCACCTGTTTAAAGGTATTTCTTTATTTGTAATAGTACAAACACTCCCCTAACTCCAAAAAATAACCCCCCAAAAAACAAAGAAAAAAACCCACCACACAAACCCCAGAAAACACAGGGCAGTATGAGAAGGTTTAGCAGGTTTACTCCCCTTTTTCTCAGTCTGTAACAAAATAGATAAATTACAAACTTTTTATGCTCCCAAAGCGATGTGATTGGTTTTTTTCTACTGGTGAGAGAACAGAAAGAAAAGTTTGATGCCGTTTTAGACCAGAAAACAATTAATCAAACGGGTGTTGGAAACTACCTATAAGAAGAAGGGGCTCCCATCGTTCATAGAAAAACCACAACCAGTGGAAAAAGTCTCTCCTAAGCTCCCTGCCTCAGCTGTTTCTATCGAAGAGTCATTATCAGAAACACCTGTTTGCTACCTTTTAAATTGGCTTAGCAGCTGAGGGAAGGAGGATGCTGGTACAACGCGTAACTAGTACCAGCTGGCTCGATAAGCGCTTCTGCTGCCGGGTACGGAGCCGGGGCGAACCGTTCCCGGAGCCGACGTGACCCGGTGCCCAGATACACGTGGGGCGGAGAAGGGAGCCCTCGGGCGGTTCGGTGTTCCCGACAAGACAAGTAGGAAGCGGAACGGCAAAAGAAGAAGAGGATGAGAAGGCTGGGCTGCCGCAGGGGTAAGGAGCCGAACCAGCCGCCTGGCTCGGCACAGCCCGTCTCTGGGCTTCCCCCGGTGCCGCGGAGGGTGGGAAGGGGGAGGCGCTGGGGGCCGGCCGGGAGCCCTGCCCTGCCCGGCTCATCGCTCCTCTCCTCCCGCGGGCGGCCCCGCAGCTCCTCCGGCGGCGGCGGAGCCGATGGTGGCGGCGAGGGGACGTCGGCAGCCGCGGCGGCTCTGGGGGGTGCCGGTGCTGCTGGTGGTCTACATGGGCTATGTGGCGCTGGGGGCCGGCGTGCTGGAGGCGCTGGAGCGGCCGACAGAGCTGCGGGCGGCCCGACACCTCCGGCGGCAGCACCGGGAGCTGCTCGACAACCACACCTGCCAGTGGGGACCCGCTCTGCAGCGGCTCGTCGAGGTGAGCCCGGGTCCGCCGGGCTGGGAGCTGGGGGGCGGCCGCCCTCTTCGTCCCGGGGGGGGGGGGGGGGGGCGGAACC
>JAOTQQ010000023.1:31656021-31669023 GCA_026546715.1 Gallinago undulata
CATGCCAGGTGTCTCATAAAGCCACCTATGTTCAAAAAACCCATAGCCCTGCCTGTAACACCAGTCCTGGAGCCATATGTTGATCTGTCGCCTCTTCTTATCAATTTCTTTATTCACAGTTGCCACTTGTGGGATAGAAGACAACTTGTGTTCCTGAAAGACTTAGGGGTATGACTGAAGCATAGAGCAACTCCACAGCAAATAGAAAAAAATAAAGCTACTTTTTACAGGGAAGAAAAAGACCTAACTCTCAGATGTCAAGAGGGAACTGAACTCTGTAGGCTGAGTCTGCATTAAGCTTCTGGATACTTAAGTGGGTGTCCTGGTAGAATCAGCAACCTCACCTTTTGTATGTGTTTCTGTTCTTTTTTTAAAAAACTAGACAATAGGAACAAGAGAGCTCTTTCGAGAGTGTAATTCAATCAGGTGGTTTAATTTTTGCTAGTATGACTATAACCACATTGGGTTTGTTGGCTCAAAGCTGTATAGATTGGTGAGACTTTTCCAAGATACGTGAGGTCTTCATTATCAATCACTTGTGGCAATACAGCTCCAGAGCCTTCAAGGGCTAAAAGGCAGTCAGGTTGAAACAGTGATTAATTTAAAAAAAAAAAATAAGGAAGCAGGGACAATATTGTGTGTAGGTAGTTCTCCAGGAAGAATGAGAAATAATTATTCTAATTGATGATAAAAGAGAAGGAAAGAACAGGTATTGCTGTCTTAAAATAAGTTTGATAAGTCAGAGGTATGTTAGATAAGGGAATGAGCAAAAATCCTCAGCACAGCTTCCTCATGGAGTTGCCAGTGATCATGAGGAAAAGGATGCAGGGCTTTGATTGCACTGGGATATAATGATTTCACATTAATGCTTGTGAAACACACACTTCATTTGTGATGTACTGAAGTGAAGCTTCAGAGTTTACAGTTGACCAAAATTGAGCTGGAGGCCCAATTTGGTTATTCTGAGGCATGTTTTATCACCTATTAGGTAATAGGACAGACATCTATATTTAAATAGACTACTCTGAATGAAAGTCATGCTGGTTTGTTTTTTTAATGACCAGCTATGTCAATATTTGACCACACAAGTAGGCTTTGCATGGTGCTATCAAGACATAGAACAGCCTACCTTATGAGAAAATGTGGTAGCCAGCAAATAAAGTTTCATTGACTCATTAAGGACTAAGAATCTGAAATATTCTAATTTATAAATCTTATAGCAGTTGATAGTTTCCATAGAAACTTTTATCTGCAGTTTCAAATTACATAATCATGGTCAGCTAGAAATGTAGTAGTTGCTGTGAGCTGTAAATTATTAACATTTGGGGGGAGGGAATAAGTGCAGTGAAGTGAAATTACTTTTATGTTGTGTAGCTTGTCTGTCAGAAACCAAAGGGGAACTGATCATTTTAACCACCTACCTGTTTCCTTCCTACTCTTCTTTGAGTGGTGCATGTGACCTTTCAAGTTCCCAAAATACCAAGCTGAAGCTCTGCAATGTCAAGACTGGCTGTGTTTGAGCAGTTGGTGGGATTGTCTGGGGTTTTAGAGCAGATATCTATCTGCTTTTGAACACTGGATTTGAGATGCTACTTCTACTAATTCTTAACACATCAGGTTTTGGGGCAGACATCATATAAATGGCTAGCCTAATTAAGAGAAAAAGGAAAATACCTAGAACTTGATCTCAAGATCAATTTGAAGCAAAGAATGATTCTGGTTCTCAGGCAGGCTAAGGAAATCAAGCAGATGTGACCATGTGTGATTCTGTTCCTCTTCAGTAAATCTTGAACCTACAGGCCAAAGTGTGAAAATTGGAAGCAGAGACATATTGGAGCCTCTTCAATGGGAAAAGTAGGGAGAATTCAGCTGTTCTATTTAGAGTGTTTATTAGCTGGGGTTTTCCTGTGTTTTAAGAAAAATGGTAAGCCACTTAAAATTTTTCTTTGCAAAAGAGCACTAGCCAAAAGTTGAAGTCTAGAGGAACATATTAAATTAAGGCAACTACACACTGATACCTTCCTGAGTGCTCTCAGCCTCCAGGAATTTGCAATCCAATGACTTCCTGTGCCAGAAGTATTTTCTGAGTGTTAATAGCTATCTATGGATTTCTTTCTTGAATCTGCCTCTATGGGTACATCTGTACAAAGGCAAGCTCCATTGGTTCTAGTGTTCTCAGAATTATTAGTCTTAATTTTTATCATTGTTGCTGTGTGTCTGAGGTTGATTCTAGATATAATAAAACAATTTTTTTCTTAAAAAAAAAAGCAAAGCAAAAGCCCGTATCTTTATCTCTACCCTCTACAAAGCCTCTACTTTAAGGATAGCATCAGTAGCTTTTTCTTCCTAACAGTAATGAACTTGACATTTCTGCTGGGAGTATCTGTTTATTCAAGTGACTTTGATTTGCATGAGTACCCAGTGGTCCCCTTATCAGGCTGTGACAGGCACAGTAGGCCTAATGGTTAATGATGTTATCTGGATGTTTGGTAACAAGATTTAACAACGAAACGCTTATCCAGAGGCTTATTGCTGAAGGCTTTTGAAGACCTACTGCAAATATGTTAAGTCCTTCAATCCCAGAAAACAGCTGCAAGCTCAGTCCTTGTTCTTTGCCAGTGAGTAATAGTTATATGGCACCTTCCTTCCCATTGAGGTGAGTGCAGGATCATTTCCCTTTAGTGGAAGTACTTCAGCCTATCTGCAGACTCAAGACAAAAGCCTCAGAGAAGGTTAAGACAAGGCCTCTGAAATGCTGCACTGTTATAAATCACTGCGAAGCTGGCACAGGTGCTCACAACTGCTCAATCTCTTGGTCCTTAACTGTGCAGAACGGAAGTGTTGCATTGATGTGAAATTAAATGCTTAATGACTTGGTTACTGCTGCTCCCTTCTCACATGATGTCTTGTGCAGGATTCTTAGTTCTGCTTTCTGTGTGAAGAAATGTCCTTTTCTGTGGGCCAGTTCAGCTACAATTTTACAGTTTTTTTCTGGTCCTTCTGGCCAGTTTTTCTGGCTGTAAGAACTTGTGTGTAATGTTGTCAACTGCTGAGCTTGCATCAGATGGGAGACCAGACAACAAATATGCTGCATGTGTAGGTTTTCTTAGTCTGATCAAGCTGATAATAAAATATATTTGTGAGCTGGACTGTTGCTGTTGCAGCAGGTATATATGTTTTCAAGACTAACTACTTAGAATTGTGGAAATCACAGGATACAGAAGGAAAGGTTGAGAGAATAACAAGCTTTTTGTTTTTCAAATGTAACCACTAGTTTCTGGGGGGTTGAACATACACGTCAACTTTATAAATTTCCACTGTCTCCCTTGACATATGGTTTAGTTTTGGAGTTATTTTATGTTAATGGGGACTATGATTCCTGACTAGGGCATTGTCTGCAGACCTTCCTATACTACTTAACCCTGAGGTCAAGCATTGTCAGAGATCAAGGAGAACAGAAAAATGTCAGAGCCTACATCCTATACCTAACCTGACAAACCCTATCGCAGATACCAGCTGGAAGAAGAGGCAATTTTATTTATTCTTGGCTAGGCTTTGTGTTGAAGGATAATCAACTCTCAAGGATTCTTGGTCAGTGAGTGTGAAATGTTTAGTGTATGTGCTGTGATTAATGTTATTTTAGACACTCAGTTCAATGTCATGAACTTTATTGGCATGAGAAGGTATGGTCAGATACGGGCACTGTTAAGACATCTGATATTTTGATTTAACATTGCACACTTCAGCAGAGTGACTTCTGAGTCTTTCCCAGATGGATTGAACAGAATCAGGCATAATGCTAATCTAGTCCATTTATTCATATTTATAGTCCTGATGTGGGGATGTAATTGCCCAGTACTAATAGACTGGCCATACTGTGTTGCCTCCATCACCAATATTACACCATATGCATTCTCCCTTGGGAATTCCAGCATCAGAATATCCCATCTGGAAACACCTTCTTTTCCTAATGAATGTCATAAGGCGGTCTCAATAAGTATCTGGCTAGGCTTTCTGTAGGTAGGTCTTGCCCTCCAATATCTTCCACATTTACCTCTTTGATCTACTTTATTCTGTAGATGCTCATTCCTTAGAAAAAATTTACTAGCTTTTTGCTTTTCTAACTTCTCAACTCTTTGGTCTCTAAGGCATGGGATATCCTCTATTAAAAGAACAGAGTTGGAAGTAGTTGTAGTTTGTGACTTTACCAGCTAGCACTAAAATACTAATCACATGAACTTGCCACAAGGGGTTTGTGGGATCTCACGTTATTGTCTCTTTGCAGGGTATCATCCAAGCCTACAAGAGTGGCATAACCCTCCAGGGAAACACCACAAGCCTAGGCAGGTGGGACTTCAGTGGGTCTTTCTTCTTCTCCATCTCTGCAATAACAACCATTGGTAAGAGTTCCCTGCTCTCAGGACCACTTCATAGGTGGGAGAGGAGTGGGAGTGAGGACCCATATCATCAGATGCTGAAGTAGTATCACTTCATGGTGCTGTACTGCCCATAATTTTCCAAGTCTTTCTGAGAGGTCTGAGTTGAATTGTGCATTGAAATAAGCTTTCCCTGTTACAAGGAGAAGGAAAAGTTTTGGAAAACTCTTAATATTGGCTATTGACTCTTTAGAGGCTGTTCTTATAATTATTCTTATTACTGCCTGTATTGCATAAGGTCCTGCTTGCTTAGGTGAAAGTCAAATACCTGGATACATGAAACAGTTCAGATGAGTTAAGTTTTAGAATCAGAGTAATGAAAAGCCATAAAGGAATGATCAAAATAAGATTGGGGGGGAGGGGGGGGAAGAAGGGCGGGGAAGATAATGGAAACAATGAAGTGTATTTAGGTACAGTGGTACTTAAGGCAGATTCTATTAATTATTGTCAGTGCATGTCTACAAAGCCATTAATAACTTGCGCTGGCATCTTTTTCTTACTGTGTGACCCAGTATTATAAAACCAATGAGGTGAGAATGTGGAGATGGCTGTTGAATACTGAAACCCTTACAAGTTTCCTGATCTGTGTTAAGTTTGGCAACTCTCTTCAATTTCAAATACCTTTTAGATTGAGAGCTTTCTTTGTGCACCCAGGTGGGGCATTTGTGTGATTTCTCTGATCGTTATTGAAGATGTGTTGATTTCAGAACGTTAAGCCCCAAAACAAGACCTCTGTGAGAGGAGGGTTTTTTGTGGTGTGGAAGTCTCCAATCCTTCCTGTGACTCAGTACATCTTTCTGCCCTACTCTTTTGCACGTGTTTTGTCCTGGTTGGGAGCTATGTTTGGCGTGTCGTACTACCAGGTACGAGTTGTACCAGATGATGGCAGTGGAGACTCATTAGACAGGGCCACATAGGCTGGGGGTTCCCAGTGTAGAGCCTGGGCAGTTCCTTCCAGCTTTTGGTACAAAGCAATGTATGCTGAGAACTGCTTTTTCTGCCTCTGTAGTTAATCCTGATTAGTTTCTAAACTGTCAGAGTGACTCTGTTTTACCACAACCAATTTAAGTTAACCACATTCAGGAAGAATCAGATTTGTCATGTTAAAATAGAAGGGGTTTTGTGATGCTGGCAGAGGTCTAGACTAAACATTTCTGGCTGTTACTAAGCTACTATTTTTTTCCTTTTTTTCTTTAAGTAAATTCCTTGCCCTGATGGCTGTGTGTGTGGAATAACTTGAGAGCAGGGAGCATATAAAAAGAGCCAGATATTACAGCTGTCTATATCATGGTTTTAAAGCTGATGCTGTGACTGTAGGGGCTTATTCATGATTTCTCAATTAAGCTAAGAATGCTCTTCTAGCAGACAGCTTCAGACAACTGGGTGCTTGATTTTGTTTGGTTTTTTTTAAGTTAAATTGTTAATTGCATACAGGTTAGTATCTTAACACTGTTGATAACGGCATGTTGTAGAAGAGTAAAATACAGATAGCCTCACCTTGAGTCTGTGTCCCATCCTCTTAATGCAAATTCTTGACATGGAATCATGGAATCGTCAGTTGGAAGGGACCTCTAGATATCTAGTCCAACTTCCCTGCTAAAGCAGGAACGCCTAGAGCGCATCACTCAGGACTGCATCCAGGCAGATCTTGAAGATCTTCAGAGAAGGGGACTCCACAAGAAGCTTTTCCTCATATTTGAATGGAACTTCCTATGTTCCAGCTTGAGCCCATTGCCCTTGTCCTATCGCTGGAAACCACTGAAAACAGTCCAGCTCCTAACTTGGTATCATCAGCAAACTTGCTGAGAACATAGTGGGTGGTGCAGCCTCATTGACCCAGACATCACTGCGTGACTGAGAAGGGTAATTGATGATGTCAAGTAAAGAGACAAGGTCCTTTCCAAAGAACTTAATGTGAGTTCAGAGGATTGATTCGCAGTAGGAAGCTTTGTGTGCAAGGCATAGCTGTAGGATAAATGACACAGTTGTCAAGGTTTTTTTGATAAGGGTTTGTTGAGATTTTCATGCCTTAGATGGCAAGGAAGAGCTTATCCCAGGCTGTGAGTATGAAACCATTGAAAACAGGTCCAGCCTCACAAGATTAATGTATAGGAGTTAAGCCAAGGCATCCTGGCAAATGAGTTCAGAAAGAATAGAGTTAAAATGGCAATGGGGAAAAAAGATTGTCAGGAATTTAGGGATACTACATAAAGACTTTGAAGAATCTGGGTGGACTCTGTTCCATGCATTCAGGCTGTTGCAAGTCTTTCTTTGTCCTGTTTGTCTTCCATATTCTTTCTCTGCAACTAGTGCTATTCATGCCTTGCTGGCATCTTAAGAGATGTAATGTCTTTGTGGCTTTTGCATCAGCTATTTCTTCCTTAATCTTCTCAAACAGTTCTGGTAAGGCCATTATCACATTTACTATTACTTTCCTTTATGAGATGCTCTTTCCACTCTGTCAGCTTCTGTTTTCTGCTTGAACCCCCCTCCAGAAGGCTTGGACTGTTTCTTAAATCCTCACCAGAGCACTGTCTCATTGGGAAAGGGGTTACTTCTTTACTGATTTAACAGCAACTGAGGGATACTTCTTTCCTCACCAACACAGTTTGAATCTCCATGTCTCCTGTTGCAGTATCTTCTGTGCTGTACCCTTCTTCCATTTAAATAACAGCCTCATCTGTTTCCAGTAGTGATTAAAAGCAGTGTGCAAATTTTACTTAAAAAGCAAAGCTAGGGTCTAACTTGCAGGCTGGACATACTTGATACACATCTGTTCTTTACACGTTTGGGATTAGGGTATGAGCCAAAATCTGTTGTTTAAAGCAGTGCCCCAAAGCATATGAAGTTCTTGGTCAATCTCATGATTTGAATGAAACTGCATTTATAACTTTTGTTCATGTGGCATTGGCAACCCTGGACTTCTGCTGATTCCTTCTCCTTGCTGCTATGCCTCTGTGGCTTCTTCATTTCTGTCTTTTGTGTCGTGTCATCCCAGATCTTGTGCGTTACCTCATTTTCTGCAGCAGTTGTTTCTGTAGGACCACGCTCTCTTCAATGCCTTGAAGAACCATGTTCAGAGTTCCTTTAGAGCTGTACCACTAAACATGATTAAAGAAAAAGAAGTTACTTTGCTGCTAGTTTTATTCCTCAGATGTCTTTTGTCCCTTGTTGACACAATCTCTGTATTTACTTTCCTAGTTAATTTAGACTCTTTTCAGTGGTTGCCAGTGAGAGGACAAGGGTCAATGGGCACAAGTTGGAACATAGGAGGTTCCACTCAAATACGAGGAAAAACCTCTTCGCGGTGAGGGTGACAGCCCTGGAACAGGCTGCTCAGGGAGGCTGTGGAGTCCCCTTCTTTGGAGATTTTCAAGACCTGCCTGGGTGCAGTCCTGAGTAACGTGCTCTAGCTCTAGGCAATTCTGCTTCAGCAGTGGAGTTGGACTAGATGATCTCTGTTCCCTTCCAACTCTAAAAAAAAAAAAATATTCAGTAAAGGCAGAGGCTAAAGCAAGTTCAGAATGGGGCATAAGATGAAAGTTCCTAAAGTCAAAGCACCTCAGGGTGGTGTAATTTCAGAGAAGGTGCTAGGGACAGGATTTGTGATGAAACTGAGGTTGTCTATGCTAGCCCAGGAGTAGAAGGAAGAGTATTGTCCTCTCTAGCCTGAACATCCTCTATCTTGGGTGCATGCTGCCATCCCATTTTCTGCTGGCAAAGCTTACGTACTCATTTGTAAGAATTTCAAAGGCCTGTTTTTAAATGTAAGATAGAGTAGTAAAAGCAAGTAAGTGATTTCACAGTGGGGAGAAAAAAAAAAAGGGGAGGGGGGAACCTTCCTCTTGTACTTCCCTTCTCTTGTTAACACAGTGAAATAGTTCCTAACAGCAAACCCCCAAAAGGACTGAGGGGCAAAGTGTAGGCTACTGAGTGAGGGGTGGTATTTAGTACATTGTCACAGACATTTAGTATATTGCCACAGATGGTTCCCATGGGGAAAAAACAACAGGCTACAAAGTCCTGGCAGTATAGGGCTTTGGTCCAGCAAGAGTTTCTCTAAGCACCCTCTCTAGTGCTGCCCAGAATGTGGTGAAGCTCCTGAGAAACTGCCAAGTTTCTGCCCCTTGCTAGCTGATAGTCTGTTGGGAAATCTTGTTAAAGCAGCTTGATGTCTCGAAGTAGTTAAAACATGGAGTAAAAGCCTAGGGCCGCATTGACATTTGAATCCTGTGAACCTCAGGTTTGTGTAGGGGGCTTCTCCGCTGAGGATCCCTACACCTTTGATGCATTGATCTTTTTCTTGTGCTGTGGCAGCTGGCAGGACTGCTCTACAGGCTTGCTCAAGTGGGATAGGACACAATGGTCTGTGGGAGGTCACTGGTAGGTAGATGTGGGGATAGCGCTCACAACAACATCCTCTGAGATGTCTCCTGAGCACTAGCAAATTTGGTCTGCTCTTCTGACTGCATGCCATCTTGCCCTGTTGAGACTAAGCCCACTACACTGCTTCTGGCATATACGCAGTACAAATACAACAAATAGAAGAAGACTGCAGTATACTCATCCCAAGCACTTTTCTGGCCTTTTACTGAAGGAGCGTGCAACCAAACGTTGCTGTTGCCTGGAACTTCATAGTGTTAACATTGTTAAATAACTCTGTTCAAACATGTTTTTTAGTCTACCAGGCTTAGTTATTGGTCTCTACTTCATCACAGTACCAGCTACAACGAATAGTGATGTGTACCTCCCAAGTGTGCCCTGACTCAACCTGCCAGAGTTCTGGTCAGCTTTTCCATACAAGACACAGTTCCTGAGATTCTGCCACAGTAGCTTTAAAAAAAAAAAGTTAATTTTGGCTTGTTCTTTTCATAAAGCTGAGATGCCAATGCAAGTACTAGGGCTGCTTGGGGCTGCTGAGTCCTATTTCTGCCTCTGCCACAATTGGGAGCCCTTAGCAAAGTCATCATCCACAGGTGGATGAATTGGAAAGAGCTGGCTTCCTATCTGAGGTGTTCTAAGCTCAGTGACTATGCCCAACTGGCAAGTATTCCTGCACTTATAGCAGACTCGGTGGGTATAATGTGAAACCTCACCTCGCAAGAAGCTTGAGAAGCCAAGTACATTGTTTTGTGTAGCTAGTGCTCATGGAGACATTCAAAAGTATGAGGGAGAATAGGAACCCCAGACTTGCTAATGTTCAGTTGAATGTAGGTGATATCAAATGACCTTTGAAATCTTAATGCTTATAAGGATCATAGGATAATTTGGGTTTCCTGGGATGTCAGAAAATCTCTAGTGCAACCTTCTGCTTAAAGCAGTCAGCTATGAGATCGGACCAGGTTACCAAGGGCTTTATCAGAGACACCTGCCAGAGAAGATGGGCCCATGTTCACGCATTCAGGACCAGAAAAACATTCTAAGGTTGTGTGAGTAATCGATAGGCCTGTTTGGGGTTGTTTTTTTCCCCCACTTTGACTGCTGAATTACAAGATGATGTCTCTTCTATCTAAACTAAATTTGATTATTTTTATTTTTTCCTCAATGCAACATTTGAATTCATCATGAAGAAAAACTTTCATTTAACCCACATTAAAACATTTAGGTTACACGCAAGGAGCACAAGGGAAAGAAAAGTTTAGAGTGTCTGAAAAGTGTTAGAGGAGGAGCCAGCGGTGGGAGTGGCTCCATGATTTGAACACTCCTTGAGGGTGTAAGAGAGTAGTGCGCGATTTCCTCCTGTGGCTTTGGGAACACAATTGTGGCTCACTGGAGATCACCCCAACTGCCAAATGGAGCATCCTTCTCTGAGTATGTAAAAGTGTAATGCAAAATAAAGTAATTCTAGCACTGGTACCCTCCTACTAAACTGCCTAGTGGCCCTGTGGATCAGACACCTGTGTTAGGCATGACATCTGGCTCCCAGGCTTTGCTGAGCATTTGGGTGTTCAAGGCAAAATACTGTCAACAAGAACATTCTGTAAATTTGGGATTAGGTCATGCCTGTGGGAAGTGATGGCTTGTGCCCATTCAGGTAGGAGGAAAGAATTAAACCTTCCCAAAAACGTGTTTACTCAAATCACTGATAAAGTTACTGGTTAGAGAAGTGACTCTTCCAGCTTTTTTTTTTCAATCTAATTCTGTTTCTTCCCTACAGCTGAAATTTGGTGAATTTACAGATGTTTTTCAGCCTGTGATAGATACATATTTTTTTTTCATTCAAAGTACTTTTTGCTTAAAATACTCTTTTATCTCCAGGCAGTGAGAACAGGAGCCAAACGAACCTCCTGTGTGGGCAGAAAGAAGTTGCAGTTGCCTCAGCTGAACTGGGGGCATTGCAAGTAGAATACTGTCATGTGAATGGAGATCTTTTGTTACTAGTCTATTAATCACACATCGGTCATCTCCTCATAGCGAGTCTGCAGAGCCTGTGTATCCCTTATGTAAAAGAATGTAATAGGCAAGCAGGAAAACAAAACTGATTTTACTTGAAACGTGTAACAAGCACGTGGCTTAACATGTGTTAACATATGAACACTTAGAAATAAAGCCACTCATTTTGCCTCTTTTAAGGAAGGTTAAGTTACACCGCACTATACCTCAAAATGAGAGAATCCAGCTGCTTCAATGAAAATGCTTACACTTTGACCTCTATGCAGTTTTTGGTGAGCATCCCTTGATGTCTATTAGTGCAGACAAGTCCCAGGTGACATCCCAGTAGCAGGCTCATGAAGGATGCATCAATGCAGTTTGTTTTAGTATTTGAATTTTGTTCATATCTTCTGATGTATAACCCACCATGAATAAGACACCAGTTACACTCCTCAGTAAACAGAATGAGGGTAAATCCCATTTATTCTTTTTTCCTTGAGTTTTATATCATTGAGGCTTATATAAAACTCAGTTGGCATCTGTTTGTCTAGTCCAAAGGCAAGGGTGTGTCGTCAGTCAGAATTAAATTGCTAGCCATTTTGCATTATTATTTTGTATTAGTATCCTGTGCTGTTTGATCAAACTTTGTATCTTGTATAAAAAGCTAATGGGATGTGGCTTTTTGGCGTATTTAGAGCAACTGCTCACTAAGTCTTCAGGAAACTGTCTTGAGTTGCTGAGCCCAGGGGAAAAGGAAGGCAGATAAACCACATGCAAAGCAGATCTGGTGTTTAGTGTGCTGGGCTTACTGTATGCATTGGACCTTCTTACATCATTGAATTTGCTTCTCTAAATTAACTGTAATGTACAGTTTAACCTTAAATACTCTCCCGTCAGCACTATGTAGGGTCCCCAAAATGCTGAAGGATGCTGTGCTTCACACAGTGACTTGAGATCGTGCACCCTTCTTCCTCTCTTATCTGATGTTTTTCTACAGAGACCGGATAACCTGGAAAGTTATGGGAAAAGGAACTGCCCAAACCATTGCACAGTCTTTTTAAACTTGATCTAGAAGGGAAAGAAGGAAACAAACAACAACAACAAATTAACATAAATCAAAAAACAAACCAAAAAATCCAGGGAGTGGCTAGCCCTAAATGTATGCAATTCACGGTCAGACTCCAGCCTTACAGTAAATGCCTCCTGGATCCAGACTAGCTCAAATTCCATAACAGAGAGAAACTGGAATGAATTCAGTGAAATGTGACACAGCTAGTGTGAAACAGATCACACCAGGCACATATCCTTTAAATTCACTTAGATGGGATCATCTACGAAATGTACTTGCCTGCGTGTCTCTCATGCATCACACCTGTAAGTCTAGAATGGTGAATGCTGGCAGAAGTCAGTGACTATATTGGGACAGGAGGGGAGGGCAGGGTGTGGAGACAGGGGAAGGTGTGTAAACATTGTGGAGCTGCTCATAGGTGAAGAATACGGCACTGTAATCAAGGCTGCTGCGTATCTTAATTTAGCCCCTTTGACTATATTTCAAAACAACCTGTAGTTACTTAAGGGCACCCCATTCTTCCCAGGGCATGCTCTGCCCCCTCCCAGGAACAGGCTGCTGGGTCTATCGCCTTGGAAGTACATTATGTGTTACCTCATACATTAAACCCTGGGGCTCACAAATCATTCAAACCTAAAATCATTGGATGGAAAGTCCTCCAGATAGGAAGACTTTTGAATTTGTAGGGGTAGGAATGAAATAAAAGGATAGCGTATATACTATGAAATAGTTTGCTGCTAGCCCTTTCTCTGGGAGTAGTGTGCCAGTGCATGTGCATAATCAACTATTTGTGGAGTTGTCCAGGGCAAGACCTTTTGTCAGCACAAGGCTTGGCACAGAATGTGTAGATATCTCGAGCTCAGAAGGGCATGGCTTTCTACATTGCTGGTCAGTGGCTTTCTGTGGCTGTTGTGGAACAGAGGTTATTGAAGGGAGGAGACTCCATCTAGTCAGCTGCAGAGTTTTGTGCTCTCACTTACATTTGCTGTCATGGTTTCAGCCAAAATCACTGCAACTGGACCGACACATGTCCCTTCCCCCCTCCCCCAAACGAGAAGAGAGGAAGAGATAAGGAGAGAGAGAGCAGTTTAGAATAAACTAAACTACTTTAATGAAGAATTAATA
>JAOTQQ010000023.1:31690947-31915460 GCA_026546715.1 Gallinago undulata
TTTTGTGGTTGGACTCGATGATCTCTGAGGTCCCTTCCAACCACCACAATTCTGTGATTCTGTGATTCTGTGAGTCCTGGTGTGACTGGCTGCAGAGATTTCCAGGATGTCACCTTTTCTTCTGCCCTCTCACTCCCAGGAATGGTGGAGGTGCTGCACCAGAGCAGGAGGCCTGCAAAGTCCTTCCTGAAACCCATCAGAATGGGACCCAGTGCAGAGGGAATTGTTCCCTAATTTTTACCCCATGTGTGTTATCTGAGTGGCTTCAACCATGAGCAAAGAAACCTACTGATTCAATATAAAGGCCTTTCATCTCTCAAACTTTGGCATAGCTGAGTGTTGTAAAAGTTAATTCTTTCCCACTCAGTCTGATCCATGACTGGTGCAGGTTTGAGTCTCATTTCTAGGCAAGGCAGAACGGGAGTTGCTTTCTTACATAAATGTCTTAACACTTCAATAACATTTAAGAGATTAAGATTCCTCACCCTTCCTACTATGCATTTTTTCTCAATAATTATTGCTGGCAAATATAAAGTATTTCATGTCTGAATGTTACCATTTTTGCTGCCCCTAATTTATTGTCCAGTGTATGAGGTTACTCACTTTGCTTGCTTCAAAGCTGTGATGATTGATGACAATTTTGCTGGTAAATTGAGAGGTACGAAGACCCACACAAATCCCTTTATCTGTCCACATTGTTGCTGTTTCCTGACACCATTAAGTAATGTCAGACCTCAATAATTCAAGATACTAATCTGACCAGTGATGTGTTGTGTCCATGAAACAAACCTCTGTTATTCAACAAATGAATCACTCTTTTCAAAGTAATTTGCCCATTGGATTATAATTTAACCCATATCTGGAATGTGAACCAGGAACCTGAACGATGACCAGATAGTTAAAGAAATTAAATCTTGTTTCCTCATTCCTCCCAAGTGGTTGTGCAGAAAATTGATATTGTAGCTTTCATTCAGCTTGTGTACGTGTAAACTTCTCTCTTTTTCCTGCTCCCAACCACAGTTTGTATGGTACCACTAACACCGTTAGAAATTACACCATCCAAGAAGTACTGCTTTTACAGAAAAGGGTGGAGAGCCAAAATCCTTTACCTTGGAAGTAACAGGCTCCTGAGTAGTGTATTGGCAGAGCATGGCAAATTGCACATGGATTGGGCTGCTAAATTCTTCCAAGAAAGAAACACGTCTCTTGAACTGTCCATCAAGTGCCTTGTATTTTGTGGGTGCTTGGAATAGCTAATGGTTAAAAATAACTGGAATCACAGATTCCAGATCTGAAATCTGGAAACACAGATCATGATAGCTGTAATTCTGTTGACATCATGGGATTAAGACTGAGGTTACTATTTGTTGTCTATCTCTAGCTCACAGAGCCTTTTATGGTTGTGATAATTAAGCCTCGGATCAATACTGTGGATTGTTTTTCATCGCAATTATGCACCAAGTCTGTGACTTTTGTTAAACTAATTTTCAAGATACCCAGAATTCATTTAATTTCTTTATTGTCTCTGCTGCAAGTCCGCATTATCTACTGGGACAGTGGCTGGCTGTAAGTGAACTGAAGGCCACAAAACTGATGCTACAGGTAGGAGTAAGACTCAGAAGTCCTGTCTCTATGACAGTTCTTCCCATTTTAAAAATTGCTTGCTCAGCAATGGGTTTTTCAAACACATGTGAACCAAACTTTTTTAAAGAGCCATGTCAAGACATTTTTAAAAAATGTATTAGCCTACTCCCATTCCTTGAGAACCCTTTTCATTCTGCTTTGTAGGTCAGATAAATTCCAACACCCAAACAAGTTGACCATGGGTAAAAAATCACTTTTTAACCTCAAACTAGACCTAACTAATGAGATTTTTAATTACAAGTATGTCAATGAAATCTGAATTACAATTAGGTGATGTTACAAACACCTGGCAGAGGGAGTCACATGGGGTGATGTTTACTCAATGTAGACATTCACATCTGAATGGGGTACTAAGTTAACGTAGAGAAAAAAAGATACGGTTAGGGCATGATTCATTTAGTTCCTGAGTTGCTGGTGAAAAGACAGCAGATAGATCTTTCTATAAAAGTATCTATTTCCATTAGCTATATAGTGAGCTTAGCATGACTACCTCAGATAAAGAGTCACATCATAAGCAGCTAAAGTTGATGAGATAAGCTCCCCCAGAAGAAGAGATACCACACAAAAGGTGAGTACAAGTGTGGAGGTTACCCTGTGAAGCAAACTTTGTAGTGCCAGAGTCCACAGTCAGAAAAGAAGTTGTGTTTGCAGTGTGCTGGAGAAGTCAGAAGCTCTAGTGTCTGCAGGAAGCTTGCAATTAAAATGCCAATAACAAGATTTGCAAGAAACTTGACAGGAAAAGCAAAGTATGGCATAGGCTGAGAGGGCTCCGGTTATCCACCAAGTTGGATAATTGAACTGGAACAAAGGTCAGCAGGATAAGGGATGGCTGGTCTCCAAGCCCTGCCGCACTAGACAGAGGTCTAGGGCTGAGATCTGGCTGTTAACTGTAGTGGTTCAGTAACCTAAATAATCTTGCCCAAGTATGAGCTGGGTTCCTCTGATATTCCAGAGAAATCTAGCAGGACTTTTATATACCCACATAAGGACAAGAGTAGTTAATAGGCCAGAAAACATCTAAGCCAATTGTTCCCAAATGCCAGACTTGTGGGCTGTGCTGTGAAAGTGAGAGCAGCTACAAGGTTTGCCACGCAAGCAGAGAAGGGTCTGCTGCAGCTATTCTCCTGGAGAGAGATGGGCGCAGTGCCGAGCACACCACGCGACTTGTGAGCCAGCTGCAGACTGTGCACTGAGGTCCCAACCAGCAGGTTGGGATGCCATTTTGAGATACCAACATACATTATGCTTGCTATCCTGGAGTTCTGACCCCTCACTGATTTTAGGTCACTTCTATAAGTCATAATTAAGAAAAAAAAAAAGAAAAAAAAAAGAAAAGCAGCAGATCCAAACCTGTGCATATTCCATAAGACCCATTACTTTAGTGAGAGACTGTTAACGCTATGAGAGACTTCCTGACCGCTACAGAGATTTGTCTGTTAGCAAGAACTTTATGAAATGTTCATTATCACCACCTACCTATCAGGGGAGCTAACAATTTCGCACCCTTTTTATTCTTAGCTGCACATTATACCCTCCTAACGACATTTTAAAAATAACTGCAGGAAGAACTGAATCACACATAATTTGAACAATTAGAAGTGACAAGCTGTTTTTCTCATCTAGTAAAATATGCCCATTTGGCATACTTTGCTGTCTAGCAGAGCTCTTTTATTCACACCACTCTAGTCTCTAAGGAAGACAAGCTATTATTATTATTATTATTCCATTGAAGAAATGGACATCTGAGCTTTCAACAAGATTAATATATTGAATGCACAAGAGTTATTTTATTGACCTTGAATTTATTGTTATGAAGCAGACCCAGGAAACTGAAGACACGAGGCCAAGCCAAGTGAATCTTTGTGAAAGCCTCGCTTCTTGGTCTGCAGACTTAGCCAGACAGCCCTCCTGTGTGTAGCATCTCCTGTTTTTAAACTGAGCTTTTGAAAAACTAGCAGACTTCATGTCAGAGGCGGCATAGCCATTCTCTAGACAAAGCAGGGGCACTGAGTTGAGGATGTTATGCAGTGATCTTTATACCAGCCAGGCTTTTTTTTTTTCCATCTATGAACAGTCAAGTTCAGGTTTCTTGCTGAGCAACTGCCTTGACCTACCAGGCAAGTTGAAAGTCAGGACCCACAAAGGGTTTGCAAGGACCCAAAGACCTAAGGGCAATTAAAGTGTAACTTGTTTGATCTTTCTCCCTGGAGACCTAGCATAAGGCATAGCCTTAAGTGTCTATATCACTTAGAAATGAGTCACTTGTATCTAGTTTTTAAAAGCATATATGTGCCTAAGAAGGCAGGTGGTTAGTGAGTATTTCAGAAGTCCTTTCATATCTGACTTCTATTGGATCAAACAACTGTCGGATGACTTAATGCCGTCATAAATCCTAGAGGAAGATTTCTGTAGCTGAATACATTTACATCTTTGGCCTCTCTTACCTCGTAAGTGAAATGAAAGCTATCAGAACTGCCCATTTCCTTGGGGACAATGGTAAGATTTTACTAGGAAATAAAGAGGTCTGGAGCTGAAGCAGTGCTAAAGAATGTTAAGTAGAACTGAGGGAGGTGAGAACATTCTAGTTTCTGGTGTTGTCTCTTGCCATAAGGGAAAGAGGAGGCAGTGAGATGAAGCATTTCTTTTTACTGGACCCTTATTTCTCAGTTTTGCATACTGGTTAGCTTCTTGTCTTCACGCATCTCTGATCTGCTGTGGCCTGCTCTGCTCATCCTACCTGCCACATGCACAGTTTATCTCATCCTATCCTCTTGGATGGTAAACAGTATGACTGCTTTCTTCTATCTCTCTGGGCACTGACATGGTGCTCATAATTATCATATCTACTTCAAACAGCATGCTAGGTCTTTCAGGAGGTGAAAAATGTTGTCTATTTGCTACCAGCAAATCCCATTCTTTTCTGCTTGATCCAAATCTTCTTTTATTTCATCTATTTTCTAGAAGCAAGTCAAACATGTTTTCATTGCGCACTCTATTAGTGGAAAAGCAATGTCGAATTCTTTAAAATGTCATGTTGTTTTTCTGTCCCCTTCTGTCCCTTGAAGCTACTAAAAAATCAGTGAAAAATCTGACCCTGTTATGATGGAACTGTAAGCTCAGAAATCAGTAAGTGTCTGCTTGCTGGTGTGCCAAAGAAATCTGGATAAAGTACATCAAAAAGATAAGACTGACCTATTCCCATGGTCCCAAAGGGAGAAAGCTTAGTGCATTGCTGTGGGTCCTTGTATAAACTGTAGTGACTACAGAACAGGAGATCTGCCTGGTACCTAGAGTTTCTCTGTTCATCTTAATTCTTCACAGAGGAAATCTTTCTTTGGTAGTCCAGCAGTAATCCTGTTAGTACTTTGGTTCTGTAATGAAGTATAGCTGAACCCATGAAACACTGATGATCCTTCATTCTCAGTAGGGCAATGGGAACCGGTAGTCCTGGTTACTTTGCAGTATCAGATTGCAGAGAATATATTCCAGCAATTATAATTTGACCCCTCTGCGTCAAGTCATCTTCTTTTCTTTTTTTCTCTTTTCTTTTTTTTTTTTTTTTTATTAAACATAGAATTCTACTATTTTTAGCTATGAAAAAGTGTGTTTGAAGGCAGGTGAATTTGAAGTGACGTGTTTGATTTTGTCTGTGGTTCAGGAGAGGTGGGAAGGGGGACTGCAGACTTTGTAACCAGAAGGAGTTGGCTGCAGGAACATGGAAATGAAGGAGTTTATATTATGGAGTTATGGAATGGCAGAGATTTGTAAAATAATGTTCTGTAAAGCAGCGAGATTCTCGGTCTAGTCACTGATTGCGTGTAGGAAGCAACCTTATGCTGGGCAGCCACACTGTAACTAGATATACCTGCCTTCAGCAAGGAATATGTGTTAAGAGCACTGTTATCATCACTGTTAACAGGAATGATCATGGCAGTTTGCCTCAGGAACACCCTTTTGGACAATAGGAGCCTTCCTACCCTCTTTTCACTTGAAGCAAGTCATAATTTACATCTATACCAACAACAGTCACTGCGTTCCTCAGGCAACTGGAATGCAACTCCAGCTAATGCACACGGGATTGAGCAAAAGCTACACCCATTCTCTACCACACGTATTCTACAAATGGCTTAAACTGGTGACAAATCTTACAAATTCTCCTGTGTCATATTTCTAATCTGGGCAGCCTGCACAGGGCTGTGAAGTCAGTGTCTGTTGCTTATGTAGTAGCAAATGACTTATGATATTGTGGAATAACCTAAACAATGAAACCCATGGCACAAATTATCTCAGGCTCAGTCTCCATCAAATCCTAAGAGCTTGTGCTGGTGGAGCTTGTGCTTACCTTCTGATCCCTATGCAGCAGCACAGTCAGAGCTACATCCAGAGAGGGGCCATCTGCCCTGAGCCATTAATTTGGGTCCTGAAGAGGCAGGAGGGTGCCAAATTCACAAACCTGGAAAAGCTCACTCTACAGCTGTGTTATGAAACATCTGTGTTTTCTTTTTGTGTTGAGTTACAGTCTGGGAAATGAATTAAGACTTCTTGGGTTTGTCAGTTGTTTTCCCCATATAATGATTTTTTTTTATTAACTGAATTTTAAAAATGGGAAATATTTGCCATTATGTGAGGAATAATCTGACAAGTAACAGCCCAGCAAGAGACTGTCTGTTTAGATCCATAACTCTTTTTCTGGAAATGTTCATTTTCACAGCCTCTTCCTTTCTTTTCTCTTTTTTATTTAAATTATGCCAGAAACAGTCCTGATTTTCAGAAGTGAAAATTTATTGCAGAACCTGAACACCCAAACCTCCTATGGATAAAGTATTGCCAGCTAGGAACAATATCTAATAGGGCAGAAGACCTGGTAATAGGGGACCCAAAGAAGACTGAACATTTCATTTTCTTGTTTTTGTCAGTCTTCACTGTCAAAGTCTGCCTTCAGCCTCCCAAAGCTGTGTGTCTTGTAGCAGAGTTTGTAGGAAACAAATATTGCTAATGGTAGAGGAAGATTAAGTCAGAGACTGCATAAACAAATGCATCAGCATAAGCATGGGGACACGTACAAGTCCTTGGGATGTGGTGGCGTAGATCTGAGGGTTATGAGGGAGCTGGCTGGTGTCATTGCAAAGCCATGCTCTATCATATTTGAAAGATTATGGTAATTTCATGAGGTCCCCAATGTCAAGAAGAAAGGCAAATGTCACACCTACCTCCAAGAAAAGCAAGAAGGAAGATTTTTCTTAATAAGAAACTTGCCAGCAGGACGTTTCCCTCAATTTGGTATTCATGAGGCAGCATTTGGAGAACTGTGTGCAGTTTACATGAGATAGTCCAGCAGAGGACCACAAGGATGATTGGAGGCACATGACATGGGAGGAGACATTGAGACAACAAGGTTTGATTAGCTTTAAAAAGAGAAGGGGAAGTGGAAGACTCATTGCCATCTTCCACTACCAGAGAGGGGGCTATAGAGGAGACGGAGACTGATTCTTCTCAGAGATGCACCAGGCATCTGTACAAGGACAAGTACAGAAGTACAAGGGGCAATTGACACGTTTTTGCAGTAAGGCAAACTCTGACTGAATAAGAGGAAAGTAAGTTTCATCCTGAAAGTGATTATGCATCTGGAACCAGTGCCCAGAGAGGCCGTGGAGTCCTGGTCCTGGGAGATTTTCCAAACTCAGCTGGTCAAGACCTTGGGCGAGCTGACCTAGTTTTGAAATTAGCCCTGCTATAAGCAGGTAGTGCGGTCACATGTCCTCAGGGGTGTCTTCTAGCCTGAATTAGTCTGTGATTCTGTGACTCGTAAGTGTTGGGGCTGGAGAGGCTTTCATGGGCTCTCTTTCCTGTGTGTAACAGAGAACAGGACAGTCAGAAAAACATATGTAACGATTAAGTCACAAAATAATTCCCTTACTCCATTAGAACAAACAAGCAAAGAAAAATACATACTTAAATGGACCAGACTCTGTTCTGTTCTTAGCTTACTGTTGTTTGGAGCATTATTATTCCAAGTAAAGAACTTTGGTACTATCACTTACTATAGCAGCAGGCTAAATTTATTTGCACTGACTGGAATTTCTTCCAGTATGTCTGAGTACTTTCAAATGTAAGGAAGGCCAAAGCAATGCTGCTGATGAGGATCTCAGTGAGGAGATCATGACTTCTAGTGTGTGGAATGCAGTATCATCCGACACATCTGTGTGCTGGCCTTCTGCTGGGATCTTCTTTTCCTGCAATCCCAACATTTCATTGCATCATCAGTCAAAGCTGTTCCTTTTTAACTCTTAAATTTAACAAGTGTCTAAAACCTCCAAATCCACATAAAAGATCCTGATCTCTAAAGATACTTCTGACATCTTCTTTTGATGCTGTAGCTCATTCATCTTAAGATCTTTCCACTACGAAAGTGATAAAATCAACATGATAGACAGACAAACACTGATTAAAAACACTGTTCCTTAATGCATCATCAGTTTGGTTTGGACATTTACCAGCAAGCATAATCTTACTAATAAAGAGAGGCCAATACCAGTCTATAGCAATGACTTACGGAAAAAACATCTGGTTGCACGACATTTCTATTAACTTTCATGTAGCACACAGTAATTTCACCACTTTCAATTCCACTTTTAAAATTTCCGTTCTACAAGAATCTGTAGGAACATCTTGTATGCATTCACCACCCACACAAACACATGCATACACATGCACAGTGTGAAATAGTCCATTAATGGTTGTTATTCATATGCTGTTTGGTCTCATATTTACAGCCGCAGGTTTTCCAGCTGAGATGACCAGCCTAGTTACCATGGTGGCAGCACAAGTGTTGCCACAGGTCCCTCAGCCACATAGGCACCTGTGCTAGTGCAAGAGAGAAGTTGCCTCTCTAGAAACAGCCCAGGTTTCTGAAGGGTAAGCTAACTGTCTTTCTTCTGAATGTGAAATTGGACGGAACTCCTTCACGTGTCTCAGTGAGTTTTGCCTGTTTCGGCTCATCTTCCAGACTTGGAGGAAATGGTGAACTGGAGATGCAACAGGCGTATTGCCAAGGGGGTTGAATGCCCTGTGTCCCTCTCAGCCAGCACACCTTAGGACACTCTTTTATGACAAGGTAGATCTGTGTGATGTCCCCGGCCAGGTCTGTCTTCTGCACCTTCTGCGGAGCAGTGCCATAGACAGAGTCCTTGCAGCAGACAGCTCACCTCAGTTCCTTGGTAGTGCCTGAACACTGTCCTGCTTGCAAGGCTGGTTTTTCCCCAACTCCACGTTTCCTCCTGTTGGCAAAATGCAAATTCAGTCCTCAGCGAGCAGACTCAGCTCCCATGCCTTCCCTTGAACAAATCTGCTTTCAAAATATTGTCATTCTTTTCTGCCATGTAAAGAGCCACTCCCATGCACCCCCCTTGAGAGCCTTACACACACCCTAACTCATGCTTCGATTTATCCTGCTTAGCTAGCGTGCCTGACGATATGATGCTGTGTACTCCACCTTATATTAATACCCAGACTTTGAGTCCAGAAGAGCCCCTTTAGCAGCCTCATGGACTAGCGATGATTCATCTCTCTACTAAAAGGTTAATTCCATTTTTTTTTTTGTTCATCTTATCTCTTGGGCCAGAAACAGATTACAAAAATTTTTGCATATAAAGCTGCCAAAACCTAGACGTCTTACACAAGAGCATCTGCTTAGGACTTTGTCCTTAGCTGGCTGGCAGTGCAGTGCTAGAGCAGAGCCCAGTTCCCTCCCCTTCTGGCTGGAGCACAGCTTTGATTACACAGATCCTTGAACCTGCAAGTTCCCACATGGCAGCGAGATCTCTGCTTTGGCACCAATTGGGTCATCAAAGTTTTAGTGACATCATTGCCATGAGCCTTATCTGGGGATGCCCTGCAACCCTGAAAAGAAAGCTGTTCAAGGAGGATACTTGCATACGGGTACATCTGTCAACAGGACACAGTTTCGTCAGTTTTAGGGCAGAGGCTCCCTTCTGTAATTAACTTCATGCTACAAACAAGAGCTATCAGTTCAGTTGCAACGTCCTCAGCATTTCTGATGGTTGCCTTGCTACTACATGTTCTGTAGATTAAAAGTTCCCATTCTTTGCAAGGTTTTTTTGGTTGGCTTTTTTTTGGTCTCTGTTTTATAGAAAATATCATGTCTTACTTCTTATTCTTCCTCCTCCCCCACATACCTTTAATGCTTCACATTACTTCTTGGCATTTATCAATATCAAGCCCTCATCAGCCAGTGCATAACTTGATAACAGCTTCATTACTCACGAGTGTGAGGAGTCCATGTCCCACCCCTGTCAGTGTTCAGCCGACAGCCTGCTGTGCATTGCACATGGACAGCCTCTCCAGCCTTGCACTTCTTTCTCAACCAAACTGACTGATTCTGTCTTCTACACTACTGTACGGAGTTTAATAAAGAAAGGTAAGACATCAGCTTACATAGTTGAGGACACCGATATAGAAAGCAATATTAAAGCCAAACATTATATGTTTCAAGAAGCCGAAGCAACAATATATGCAGCAATTTCTTGTGTTCAGTGGCATTCACACTCTGGCGTTCTTTCCAGATTGAACATTTGTTATTTGATTACCGTAGGAGTTGTCTATGCAAAAATATACTGCTATTTGCTCGTTAGCGCTCTTACACAACTGCAGTAACTCTGCTGGTGTTCTGTGTGGATGTTCTTGTGCTGTAGCGAGGCCGTAAGCAAAGGGAGCTCTGCTGGACAGTCTGTGCCTGTGTTCCTTGCATAAACCTGTGAGCACTTGAGCTCACAGTGAGCTTCTGTATCTTGAAAGAAGCAAAAGCATCAGATCTTACGCATCATCCTTCTGAACTCTTCCCTGTTTTCTTTCATTATTTTGAGTCCTTGATACTGCTGTGGATACTCTTCGTAGCAGTCTCTTCTCAAGCACTGATCCTGCACCCTTAACGCTGGCAGCCAGCCCTGTGCTCAGGCAGAGTCCACGGGCTTGGATGGATGCAAACATAATAAGCAAAACTCATCCCTCAGGATTGGAGTGCTCGTAAGACATGTCTCCTTCAAGCATTTAAGAGCACAGTAAGATATATACCCTATGAGGCACAATGCTGTGGGTAGCCAGGAAACCCTTACAGTATTAAATAGGGATGAAGTGTATAGAAGTGTGCAGGGCTCAATAAAAATTTCTTTTAGAGTAAAGGAGGAAGGAAAAGAGGAAATGATAGTCATCAAGGTGTGAGAGGACAATGAACTTCAACTGTGTGGAGATATTTGTGAGAAGCTGCAAGATGCAGGCTCAACAGGCCTAAGAAAATAAACAATCTCATCGAATACAATGTCCACATTACAGCTCTATACTGGAAAATAGTACCATAAGAAATTAAGGCAAAAGATCCATTATATTAGGTAAGATTAAATAAGTTTAAAATGGCAGCTAGACATCACAAGCAGAAGTTCAAAGAGAAATCAGAAGGGATAAAATAACTTTCCCAGTCCTCTGCAATCAGGTGGTCACTTCCAGGTAGGCAACATATTCCTGCAGCAGCTCTGCACAGCAGTGTGGCAATGACTTGGGGTAAATCTGAGTGTGTTTCAGAACTAAATAAAAAGAAGTAATCAGTAGGGATTGTTTAAATGCTGGGGTGCTTCTGTGATTAGATTTGCCTTTTTTTTCCTCACTCATGCATTAAAAAAAAATACCAAACTAAACCAAAAAAAAAGCTAATCAATGCTGGGGAACAATTCTGCATTGCTGCATCAAGGATTCCTGCAAATTGTGGATGGCTTCTCAGTCTGAGCTGTTGTTCAGAGAGGAGGTGCTCTCTGCCAGTTTGTAATACCAGTGTGCTTGATGCATTTGTGCTAGCTCACCCTTCAGCCTGAGAAAATAGAAATCCAGCTGTTGGAGAAGTGGCTTGCCCTTCTTTTATGTCTACTGGTGGAGAGTTGTTCACCTGTAGCAGGGTGCAGGTGCATACTCCCTCTGTAAGCATAGTCCAGTCTTGTGTGCACGTTCCTGGTCAAGCGACACAGACCCACCTGCAGCTTGCTGACCCTTTTCCCTGCTCTGCACATGGGTTTTACCACATCTTCACAAGCTGTTATGAGGTGAGAACTGGCACCTGCTATATGCCTATTTATCCTGTTTTAACCAGCAGAGAAGGTGCACATCAGAGCATCCTTTTTGAAAACCTATTGCCAGAGTTTTCCTCCCATTGTTGTCCATAGAACTCTACATCCATATTTGCTGGCTGTTGAATTGCAGACTGCTTTGCAGGCAAGGGGTTTTGTTGTTGTTTAAAGCTTTGTCTCTGAACACTGTTTCTGCTCCTTTCCGTTGAGGGAGTTAAAAATTCTGGTGTAAGTTGGTGATTTTGTTCTAATACATTTTGGGCCTACTATCAAACTCATGCCGTCACTCCCCCTCCTTTCCTGAAAACCCCTGCAAACTTGGCTTCTGGCAGTATCTCAGAACATGACTGCATAGTTGTTTTAGTTGACTCCCACTACTTTGCTCCTTTTTCCAGCACACTGCTTGTTTGCAGTTAAGAGAGTGATTTTGATTTTCACTGCCTCATGTGTCAGTGTGCAAGTCTGAAGGGACCTTTTTATACTTGTAATAACAACTCTCAACAAAATCAATGGCACTTTCATTACTGGTACAAAGCATCCATTTTCTTTTGCCCTCAAGGAATGGATGCCTTACTGCAGAATGATGTTACAATAGAGGCCGGCAATCAGCAGTTACAGAGTAAAGCCACATCACAAGAAAGCTCTGTCATGAGGCTGCTTTTAATAGGCAGCCAGAAGAATTTGGCTCCCACTTACACTGAATTCTCTTATCAACAAATTTGGCATCAAAGGAACTACAGTCATCTAGATTTTCTGAGCTTTCCTGAACCTCACTGATCTGATGCTCTCTGTCTTCATAGCAGCTCTTGCTACAAGTTGGAAGTCGGAAAGGTGATATTGTCCCAATTTGATATGGGAAAGGAGGTTCTCAAGCAAATGCCTACCCAAAGTGAGACACCAGTGCAGGGATTGAAATTGCTCAACTTAATTTTTAGGCACATAACTTTACTCACAGTAGATATCTGAAGATTCAACAGATAGAATGAGCCAGAGAAGCCAGAGGATCTTGCTCCTGCAGCATCGGGCCGGAGCACACCCTTGCTCTGGTCTCACCTGTGCTTCTGGGTTTTTTTTTTCACGTGAACAACAGGAAGAAAAAGACAGAGAGGGCCTAGTGCATGTTCAGGCTTTACCCTGTTAAGGAACTTGGACATATCTGGGACATGTCCCAGCCCCAGGAATATGAATGTGTTTTCCAGAAGCACAGAGGGAGATCAAGGTGCTCTGGTACATTAGGACTACCCTAAGCCAGTGCTGTTGCTTCTACCCTTTTGCGGCTTTATCCTGCCCCTGACAAGGGTGTACCAGTTGTGCTGATATTGCTGCTTGTGTGGTCACTGTGTGAACCAGATTGGAAGACTCCATCCGAAAAATAATTTCCTTTTTGTTATTTTCTCACTGGAGTGGTTACGCAAGGCTGTCTACAGCACAGCCGGACAACCAAGGGATAGCGTGCCACTGCATGGGGTGTAAATGAGAGAAGGCATCTCTGGGGAGGGGTCTGTAAGGAAAGGAAGATGATTCTTCAAACCAGAATAGCTGTGAAACTGTTTGTAATGTAAAACTACAGCCGAAGCCAGTTAGCTCATCTTCTTGGGCTTTCTCTGTGGTCACTAGGGAGAGATAAGCTCTTTCAGATTGATGGAGAGCAGGAGTCCTTATCTCTCTTCATTGATTATAGAGGGACCCCAGACAGCAAAGTGTTTAATGTTACATGATACAAATACCCCCAAAGCAAGCAGTGAAGCCAAACCTCCACCATTTCAAGCATTTGTCCTCATGCTGTCTTCATATTAAGGAAATAACTTTCATTCTTGTGCCAAGAGCCTGCCAAAATAACAGAACCACGTTCTTGAATGTAAAACTATTTTGTAATTCTGATCAGCCAGCAAACTAGAATCTGAACCCTAACTAAAATTACCATCCCCAAAAGTCCTCATCTGTCTCCAGGTGTTTTTTATTTTCAGAAATTATACAATGTTTAAGATAGGGGACTATCCCCATACCTATGTACTGCAGACAATCTTTTAAAGCCTGTCTTGACTTCCTTTTTTTTTTTTTTCTTCCTCTCCATAAGCTTTTCTTAGTCTGTGGTTAGTCTGAACCACATTACTCTCTGAAGTGCTAAAAGCAACAGGTCACTTACTCGGCTGAATTGTACTGCAAAATACTCCTTCATTAACTTAAACGGAGTCTGGCCTAAAACTCTGCACTATACCATCTTCTAGCTGAGCTGGAACAAGGAGCCTGCAGTTCCCTGTCCATCAATACCAGTTTCTGTGCTCTGCGGGATCATGTGGCAGTGCACATTTGATATGGATGAGTCATGAGGTTAGGATACTATTTTGGACAGATTAATTGCAGGAGAGCAAACCTTACCTGCTGATCTATCCCTTCAAAACATTGTGAACATTTTAGAGCCAGCAAAGGGAGTAAGTGTAATCCGGAGAGCGCACCCTGAGATTGCAATGATTTTGATCCACGACTATCTACCCTGAAAGTGGAATTACCATCTCAGGGAAACCCAGCCTGAGAATTATCTGCCAGCAAAGCAAGCAATCTGTATTTTCTCTTGTGTGGATGGGATTTTTACTAACAGACACTCCGGTCCAGCCATATCAGGGTTTGCAATGTTTATTTATATAAACTGAAAAAGGACCACCCATCTACTGTGACCACATAGTTGTCAGCAGCCATCAACCAAGCAAAATGATTTTGCTTGCTAATTGACCACTGAATAGCATGCTGTGACTTTCTGTCTTGCTTTGCTTTGCCCATTCTCCCTGTGAATTACAGACCAAGAAATCCACCATACTGTAGGTTTAATTTTTGGCATTTTTTTAGCTGACAGGCATGCAATTCACTTCACACATACTGCACCAAACATGGTTATAGCACAAATCAGATTGCAGATTTATTTTAGTTAAGTTCCTGAACTTATATAGATGTAGATTATACAACGGCTGCACAAAGATACAAGTGTCTGGTTAAAATGCACTACTTAAAAGTATTTCATACAAGATCAAGCCATGTCCGAGCCATATCAAGAACTAATCGAATCCCACAAGAAGATACAGTTTCATGATATACATGAGAATTAAGGCATGTATCTTTCAAAGGGTTTGCTGTATTTAAATTGAAGTTATGGTGTTGTTATGTCTTAGATAATTCAAACCCCCAGTACTGGCACATGTAGTTTTAATTTATATCTGTCTTCTGTGGCATACATCCAGTGAAAACAAGACATAAGACAATGTCAGAATGTTCTTATGCAGAATCATACTCTTCAACTAAATCTGTGCAGCATCGTACTATTTGTTAAACTGATACACCTTCCTGTTTAAAGCTTGCTATTCCCTTCCCACTCTCACACCCAGATATGCTTAATTAATTGTTCTTGTGTTCTACTTCATCCCGTGTTTGATGAAACTGTCCACACAGCACCATGAACAAAGCCATTCCTCTCATAACAAAATGCAAGATTATTCCCAAACTGGTAATGGGAGTTTAGGCTATTTATAGTCAGTCAAAAAGAAGTAATTAACAGTACATAAGAGTTCCTTGATAAATCTTTGCCTCTCTTACAAATTTGCACATGCTGACAAGATGACAGTTAGCAATTTCCTTCCTCCTCTTACTCTCGTATTTTGGAAGAAATGGGAGCACAACAGAGGCTGTCACACAGCAGTGTAAGCACTCTGGCAGCAGCGCCAGGTGAAGGTGACCCTGTCCTGCCATGGTGTGGGGAGTGCCACCACAGCTCTGCAGGCTGATCCCTCACTCATGCTGACATGGCTATTCATGGAACCATGCCATGGGCTAGACCGCTGGATGGAGATGAGTTGCAAACAGGTGCATCCTGTGCCACCCTTCCCCCAGATAGCTATTTTTACTGAGGTTCATTTCAGTGCTGTGGTTCCCAGTATGGCCCCACAAATGGTTGTGTAGGTGCAGTGGAAGTGCTGGTATAAATGAGCAGCTGGAGACGGATGGGATGGGGGCAGGGGCTCCCCAGATGGGTTCATTGCTGAAATCCCCATATCATGGCAGTACAGCCTGGGCAGATAGTGCCAGTGAACCAACACCCGGTCCCACCTGAAGGCAAGGACTGGCAGGTCAGTGCTGAATGACTGGCTGGCCATGCTGACTCAGGAGAGATAAGGAAAAGATGTGGGCTATTCCTGTGATAGTGAGACTGTCTATCAGGCAAAGGTCCTAAGGGGAAAATATGACTTGTGTTTTAAGGGTTGTACTGTGATAGAGAGTTGATAAAGCAGCAGTAACATTAGAGTGCCATTTTGCCAAACAACTATATGCAGAGAGTAAGACAGGCCCTGTTTCAAATGCAGGCAGATGATGGAAAATATTGTATCTGCCCTTAATTCTCCCCATATGTCAGAGAGGTAAGCCATCTCCTGAAGGGTGAAATATAATAGCTCAGTTTTCCCACTTCAGAATTTTCTCCTTTTTTATAACTTGGCTGGAGGAAGTCTCTGGCACCTACTGGTGACCCCAGTTTGGTCAGATGGCCACTGGCATGCACTGTTACTTTCAGTGACACTGGCACTGGAAAATTCGTATGCCACAGTGTGTGAGTGAGGTCTAACAATTACAAAATATGGGGTCTGGAAGGAACTTTTCCTCAGTTCAACCTGCCAAGAACAGTTTTGTCTGTCTGTCTGTCCATCTATCTAATTTTGTCTTCTCCTGTAATGTAGTACCACAGTCCTAAATCTTCTGCGTGTTATCTAATATATCTTTTATAGGGCAATAATGCAGGGCGTTATTGGACCCTTGGACAACCTAATGTTTTCCTATGGTACAGTTTGTGTTGTAGCCTTCCCTACTGATTTTGGCTGTAGGGTATGGTAAAGAGGTTTGTTGTCTGTGGTACGGCATGGAGCAGATAGCGTGTGGAGTCTTTTGGAGGACAGGTGTCTCAATGAACCAAGGTCGTTAGCCACAAACCAGGCATTTTTTGCATGTTGAAGGGAACAACAGAGCCCTTCAACATTCCCGCTTGCAGCTTCTCTCTTCTAACTTTAGCCCTTCATGGCACAACAATAAGGAATATCTCAGGTTCCTGAATCTTTATTGCTGTTTTATCTTCTGGAGTGACAAAGGACCTTTCATGATTAGCAGTTTCCTGCCTACAATGATTGTTTTCTTCAGGATCTCCTTTAAATTCCATTGGCACTCACATAACTCACTATTAGACTCTCCCTTCCTCGACTTAGTCTTCTGATAGCAGTGCCCACATGAGTAGCTCATGGGTTGATCTACTGAGTGCATTACCCCACACCACCACTCTTCTATGGTCATGGTCTTCACATTGTGGTTTGGAGTAAAACACTATCTGCCCAAAACCAAAATATTTCTGTCAGTCTTCCGAGGTCTCTATGAAACTGAATCCTTTAGTATTGGTGATGAAACTGAAGCACTGTGTCCAGTGCAAACATCCACACATCTGCTATCCCCATGGTCTCTCCTGGCTGCCAGATCCAAACCAGAAACCATGCAGTCATTACTATGGTCCTGCCCCTGAGCACATAAGCCTTGCAGAGGATCTGAGCTCAGATGGAAGTGCCAGGCTAAGACCATTACTTCTGTATCAGAACTGAATTGCATCCAGCCCTGGGACTATCTGCACCCACCTGTCTAGAGACACTCTCCTCATTGCTAGCAGGCAAGGGCTAAATCTACAAAGCAGAATGCTACTTCATACTGCAGACTCTAATGTCAAGCTGTTCTGCCACTGAGAGCAACATCCAGCCCTGACTCCCCAAGTCCAGTGGAACTGGAGAATTGAGTAAATAATCTAAAAACATTACTTCTGAAAATCATGTCCTGAAGAGGAGAAAGCCAAGTTTTACATCTGATGTTGTAAAAATGAATGTAGTCTAAGCAAGGGAAGGAATACAGTCTAGCAATGGATCTTGTGGTTCTGGGACCCCTGTAGGAGCTTCATCCATTACCTGTGCAACTTGGCGGCAGAAGAGAAGCTGTTGCTGCATCAGTGGTGAAATGCTTGCTTACTTAGGTGGAAAATTATTAGCATAGTTTTCTTGTTACCTAACAGTGGTCTGAATTCCTAAAAGGGATAAAGGAAGAAGATCATTTTCATTCTTTCCAGCTGCACCAAATAAACAGCATTCCTCTTCCATGTTTGTTATTGCTTACAGAACAGGCAAAGACACCCATTTCCTTCTCGAGCTTTCATGCTTATGAAAACTTCGAAATTGTAGGGCCACACCCTGCAGCTGCCTTCAGCCAACAAAGGGTTAATTGCAATTACCCCTCCATTTGGCACTCAAGAGAAGGATGATAAAACCTTATCTACTCTGAAGACAAAAAAAACCTCATCAGAATAACAAGCAGTGCTTTAAGGAAAAAGAGGTTCAATGACCAAAGGCTTCTTAGTTCTAGAAAGTTTTGCCACTTTTATTCTATTTGTATAGTCAAAGCAAGCAACCTTTCCTCGTGCTTTATCGCAAATAGAAAGATATCGACTGAAAGTGCTGCAGTTAGTTTTAGCTTGAGAAGCAATATAGCTTGTTAGTGTCAGGCATCTTAATCTGGGGCTTCTAATGGCATAAACATTGGTCTGGCAAAAAACAAGATATTGGCCCTCTGATCAACGTATTTATAACCTATCTAGGGTAGACCAAAATTTTTGAATTTAAATGCAGAAAATCGCAAGCATGATTGACGTTGGTGTACCTCCCTCTGTACGCTTGTGCACTGCATCTGTAATTACAACGTGCAAATTACGCATTTGTGGAACAAAGCCCTTAGGAGACTCAATGCCAGAAGTGATTAAACCTCAGGCCATGTAATACAGAATGTTTAGTCTTTACCTTCTGTAAATTGCAAGTTTGTGGAAACAGCCATTGGAAACAAGCACTGAGCTGAGATGAATGAGTATGGCTACTCAGGGCTTTATGCCTTATAAATGTGAAAACCTGAAGTGAATCCGAATAACGTCTCCTTTGCTCACTCGGATGGGTGCAGATTCACCCCCACCCCCATGTCATTTCAGCTCATCCTTTCTTTGAGCTGCTGACCCCTTTGAAGTGGTAATAATTCTATGGGGCCTGTGTCTCCAGAAGCCAATGTACTATACAAACATTAATAACTTAACTCCTAACACTCGAGATAGCAAGGGAAAGATGATCAGTCTGTTTCATAGGCTTTAGCTGCATGGGACCAGCTGGGCTAAGATGGATGCTGAGCTGAAGAGAAAAGGTGAGGAGAATTCACATCTCCTCCTGAAATGTTATCTATCATAGACAGCTGTTCTCAAATTTTCCAGTGAATAGCTCACTTTTTCCTTCCTTTAGGAAGAACTGCTTTCTTCTATTTGCAGTGATATCACATTCCTATGCTGTCTTCAAGGACTAGCATAATGAAAGTATTTAATGTATTTTACCTCAGGCAAGTACTAAGGCCATTAAAAAAAATTCTATGATTTAAAGGGTGACGGAAACACTTTTCTATCACATGATGTAAATTGAACTAAGTTAGGTTACTTTGGCTGCTTATGTTCTTATAATGCAAAAGCAGACCTGGAGTAGTAGAGGCAAAATGTGCTTTGGCTTTTCATTTTAACATTTACATTGATTTTGTCCATGAATATAATAACACCAGGATAACTATACCCACAATCTTTCTGCTGGAGACATACTTGAAGGGTGTAAACTAATTAGCTGAATTAAAAAAACTAAATTACCCAAACTGCTTTTTTTTTCCTTCTGTTTTAACTGCATCTATATAAGTAGAGGTGTGATTTTATTTTTCATCCTTTTTTCTGGTGTTGCATTCCTTCTCTTTAGCTTTCCATGAAAACTATCAATGGCAAATCCAAGAAGTTTAATAGAAATAAAGTCAATTTGCAGCAAAAATGAGATAAATAAAAAATAAACATAGAACTTGAAAATGCAACTCTCAATTCCCAGAACAACTGCACACAAAGACTGAAAAGAACATATCAAATAACTGAAAGGTTTCAGTAAAACCAGTTTAGAAAGTAGTAGCCAGGTACATGTAAAACCCATTTCAGCGGGGGAATAAAATGCAATACTCATGTTGCTACATGGCTGGACACACAGCATGAGGGACTGCATTAGCATCACTTTTTCTCATCCTGGAGCACCTCCTCAGTGGCCCTGGAGGAAAAGGGGGAAATAATGAAGTGGGGTAGTGGAGATAGAAATCTTGGGTCAAACATAAGCAATGAAGTTTTCATGCTCTGATTATTTGCCTTCTTATTCTTTTCCTCCTTATTCCTCTAAATATATCACATCCTGAAGTACCTACCAGATTTCTGTGGGTTTACTTTTATCAGCTAAGGGGAGGAAAGGGGCATGGTTCCTCACCAGTATGATCTGTGCCTGAACATAGACTAGGGTTGACCCAATTATTCCCCAAATGAGGTGCTTTTGCAAGTGCAGTTAGTGAGTAGTTCACTATATCTGAATGTAGGACCATTCTACTGCTATAAATATGTCCTCACTATGAGTTAGTATGACATATGGATGTCTTAACATCTAGAATATCATAGCCCAACAGCTATTTGCCAGAATCAGGTGGAAGCTGAAGTTTGTCTAAGACCCCTCTGCTGCTGAAAGTAGAGGGCACCCCTACATCTGCTCATCCTTTGGACCACAGTGATGCTCACTAGGAGATGCTCATGTGGGAACTGGCCCTGCTCAAAATGAAATTTACCAATAAAAAGGCTCTGTTTCTTCCCAGTTGGGCCCACTGGCCCAGCTGACTGTGTGGGTACACAAGGACTAGTGGCAGCACATAGGAAGGGACAGACCTGCATGAAATGCAGCATTAAATCAAATTAAGATAATTGGGAAGTATATCTTAAGTCAATAAATAATGTTGATCGGTGAATGACTTTCTATTCATGTCAACTATCCATGCAGAAACACAAAAATGTGTCAGGTGGATGTGTTAGTTACAGCAAAGAATTAGTTCAGTTCTAGCTAAGAGGTTGCTCATGTACAGAGTAAGAGAGGAGTGATAAGACACATTAACCCTTGAATTAATGAACAGAATGTTTCAATTTTAGTTTGGTTGGAGCAGAAACAGAAACACTTAAGCTGCCTTTTTTTTTTTTTTTGAATGCAGCCCAAGATGTGGGCGGTAACAAAGCATCAAAAAGGTTGCAATTGATTTGGAGCATATGGCAAAACTCTTTGTCAAGAAAAAGGAGGGAAAAAGTTGTTTTGTTTGCTGGAAGAAAAATAAATGAGAAGACCAAAGCAATTCAATCTGCTGAGTGTGAAATGCATTAGGAGGATAGGAGTGTTGCACAGCTGAATGCTGCGCTGTCACTGCCAGACACTTCTCTGCTGGCTCCCGATCCTGGAGCGCTGAAGTCTGGCAGCTCCAGCCCTATCTCAGTCAGAGCCACAACTCTGGGCTGTGGGGATAGGAGCATATTGCTCTAGCCCAGCATAGACAGAGAGGAGCTGAGGAAGGTTTTATAGGTATTTTGAACAGAAGGAAAAAAGCTTTTTAAGTATTTTGAAACATAAATGCAGGCAATCTATACCTTATTCCGAGATGGATGGCATTCACATCTGGAAACTGCATATCTGTATTAAAAAATCCAAAGTTTCTCCTGTGTTCTCAGACTCCTGCATCGCTAACACTGCCTCTGTCACTGTGGAGTTCTTAGCAGCCCCCTTCCCCACATACCATCATCACTTCAGGTATTAAGTTAGCCTGGGTAGGAAATGAGGACCTGCTTTGTTAACTCTTTTCATCTACCAGAGCGTGCCTAGTTTAATCACAGGCTCTGTCTTGCTTCTGGTGAAAGAAGATAATTGTCCTATTTTGTCTGTTTTGGAAGAGAAGGAGGATCTGAAAGATATCTAAAAGTGAAATGTACTCCTTAAAACTTTCTAAAACTTCCACTTGCAATTTACAGTGCAGTCAGGAAACCACTGTTATTTGCGAGATAAGTTAAAATCTGTTTGCAAGTGAAGCCACAGAGATGAAGCCACTGACAGCACAACCCAAAGCAACTCTGCAAACTCTGTTTCTCTTGATGGACTGCTTTGGATTTCAACTCACTGGGAACAAATAGAGACAAAACTTACTCTATCATACAGGCTTTGTGATCTTTGATCAAACATACTAATGATGGAAAGGGCACTGAGGGTCTTTCTTGTTTAAGGTATGCCCTTTATTGAACACACAAAATATGTATAATTGATTTATATATCATTGAAGTTACATCTGGTAATCCAAATGTTCATCAAAGTGCCATGAGTGGTGGATCATAGCTTGGAAATCAGTGTATAGCCTAGAGAAGTAGCACAGGAGGAAACCTGAGGGAAGAGGGACAGATTTCAGCCACAACAAAGCGTGTGAAGGGATGCCACCATGAAATGTTAGGAAGACCACATTTCCCTTTGGACTCATTCATGAAAGTTTTGTGCTCCAGCTAATGGGTTGGAAGGTTATTTCTGTGGACATTTTGCTGCTTGAATCTCTTTTTGTACGCTTTGCTCACAAAAGGCTTTATCTTTCCTTGGATTTAAATGTTTGCTGCTGCAAAGTGTTAGACAAAGTGTTTTGAGGAATCCATGTTTATAAATGAATAGGTAATGATTGCAGAAGAGATTGTAACAGTTCTCTTAATCAACTTCTGCAAAATCCAGCTAAAATAATAGATAAAAATAATAGATCCAGATAAAATTCTTAGTGCAGCCAATTTATCTTCTGCTTTAGGCTCTGGAGCTCTTTTATGACACAAGATGCTGTCACACATCCTTCAGAAAAAAATTTAAATCTTTCCCAGGGCATATCCAACCTGGTAGTGAATAATTTCTGCAGGATGTTAGCTCTGCAACTTAACTGGAGAGCAAAGAGGAAAACAGGTATTATAATTCAAAACAGCCAAACAAATTGATTCCCCCAGCCCTTTTTTCTTTTTTTTTTTCAGTTTGACTGAACAAAAATTGGACCAGTCCAGCTTTGAAAAAAGTTTTGAATTGCTTGGCACTCAGTTACACCTGAAAATCTCAGATGTGAACTGCTGTTGACAGCAGCCAAACAGGCTCTTACTGTCATCCATTTATCAAGAAGAGAACTGGGAAAACAACTGTATTTTCTGTTCTGATACTAGCTGGAGGTTCCTAAAAATGAAGTCCATAATCAGCCTTTATGATATTAAAATGTGTTTTATATAGCTAATATGCAATTAGAACTTAATGGTTTGAAGTACTTCAGCCACTCACCAACTCTATGCAGTGCTTTAAAACGTGATTCTACTTTGAAGCATGATAAATAGGAAATAAATAGATCAGGGTTGCATCAGGTGATTTTAGTGTCTGTAGTGTTTTGTTGTGTTTGTTGCTTCTATGTTCTGTTGGAGGAGGAGTGAGGAAAGAAGTGAAGTCATGAACATACGTATACATTTATTTTCTAACACTGCATTTGTCCAGTCCTTTTCTTCAGATGATCTCAGTACTACACCAGGACTAATCTATTCCACGTCTCTGAAATGCACCCTCAGTGGCAGAAGAGAGAAGGATGTAAATTCAGGACTGTTTTCAAGAGAAAAAAAATCCCTTGGAGCTTGGCAAGGGATTTGTCCAAGGATGCTCAGCATTAGCAGCAGCTCAGAGATCAGAGCCCAGGAGGCATAGCACTTGGCCTTTTTCTCTAACTTTGAACTTGCATATTTACTAAAAAGGTATTCATGTTACCTAATTAGCAAGTTCCACATGATAATCTTAGTATCCCTCTCGCTTTTTGTCATATGCCTACAAAACCTGGAAAACAGATAACAGCACCTGAATGTTTTCTTATGTGCTGATGAAAAAAATGGATTACCAGGAGAACAGCTCAGGAGGGGTGTTGCTGTCATACAGCAGACATAGCTTGGAAAATACAACACTGGTTAATGCCCTTTAATGGTAGGTACTTCTCAATATTACCTGCATACCTGACAGACATAAATAAATACAAGCCATGTCTAAACTTAGTTGGTATCTTAATTGTTCAAGAGGCTGACACCTGTATAGTAAATAACCAATATGACCACAGGGGAAACATTGTGTCTGTTTGCTTTTATGTATTTATAGAGCACATACCTCAGTGGTATGCAAATATTTGGTTGCATCACGTTGCCTATAACTTCATTTATAACACACATTGCTCACAACACAGCTGGAGCTCCAGGAGATAATTCAGCTGAGCAAACTGTCCTGCTCACAGTGACTCATGAGAAAGAGGCCTACAGCAAGTAGACAGATGATGGAAACACAGCAGAGCAAGAGGATATTTTTATTGTTCTGAGCGGTTGGTTTCACTTATTTCCTTAGCCCACAGAATTTCCAAAGTGCTCACTGACGTACTGCAGAGGGAACCCAAACTACCATTCATACGGTTTAAGAGCAATTTCTTCTAAAGCAGGGTGCAAACTCAAATGCTGTTATAAGTAGGGGTACATTTCATCTCCTTGTATTTCATCCTCATTTAAATCATGAAACCTATCCAAAGATTCATTTTTACATGAAAACTTGTGCACACTTTTAAGAGACAAATGGTTAAACACTCCTTCACAGACAATAGTGCTGAGGAATGGTTTGCTGTAGATTTATTGAGGATTAGGTCTTTTCATTAAAAAAATCATAGCAGAAAAAAAGCTTTCTGACCTCAGACCATGCTAATTTGAATGCTCACGTACATCTAGTTCAAAGGGTACTCTGAGTTCCCTTGGTCTTCTAATCTTTGCATCACAAGGATGCAGTGTTGATTATTTGGCATCTCCCAGCTCAGCTTTCTACTTCATTTTAGTACTTCTAGAGTGGGTGACAAGATCCTTGGCAAGCTCCCACATCAGGGTGGTTCATGAATTCATTGACAGATCTTATATTCCCTGGGAGAAAGAATTATTAATGCAGAGTAAAAACTGTCCACTGGTATTTCACATCCTTCAAGCATGCTTTAGGTCTAACTCTTACACCTGAAAGAAATGTGAAATGAAAGATCAAAGGATGCATCTTTGAAACCTCGACACTTACCCTTCCCTGTCAATAGGACTGGAATTATGTGTAAATCATCCAGCTGTTTTCCTGTGTGAGGTGTGATTAGACAGAAAGATTACTCACAGCAGATCAACAGAGCTGTGATTCCTGTTAAAAGGTGATCTGGACCATTCCCATCTGTGAATGGGGGAGAAAATTCCTTGACAGGACCCTCATTTGATCAAAGGAGGGCTTCGGGTGTGTTCAAGAGCTTCTACACACCTCACTTAAGCACTGCATTGAATTGGTCCTTATTTAAGGAAGTCAACCGACAACTGTAGCCATCTGTGCATGACAAATTTAATGGCAGGTGAGTGTAGAGTTAGAATGCGTCAAGTGCATAAAGGTGAAGAGACTATAAAAAAGATGAAAAGGACTTATCAAACGTGAGAGATCTGGTGTTCTGGGGGTGAGGTGCGCCAGGAATTTGGCTGCAGGGCAAGTATAGCCACCTCCCCCCCTGCATAGTTCAAAGACACCCTCCGGTATGGGAGCTACTCCCGGAGCAGAGGCTGCACAAGCCAGGCAGGGCAAAGGTTGCCTGAACATGTACTTTAATTCTTCACTCCTAGTATTCATAATCTTGATTTTTTTCTGACTTGATACTTTCTAAAAAGACACATGACCTCATCAGATAGTCTTAGCTACGCTTCAAGAAAATTATTTGAAGCTTAATTTCCCATCCTTATTTCTTTTCTCCAAGCAGACAGAGAAATACAGTTGGGTCCTGCGGGTAGGGAGGAATAATCCCATACATCACTACAGGTTAGGGGCTGACCTGCTGGAAAGCAGTTCCGTAGAGAGAGACCTTCAAGCCCTGGTGGACAACAAGTTGACTGTGAGCCAGCAATGTGCCCTTGTAACCAAGAAGGCCAATGGTGGTGCACCTTTTGAGGTGCATTAAAAAGAGTGTGGCCAGCAGGTCAAGGGAGGTCATCCTCTCCCTCTGCCCTGGTGAGGCCACCTCTGGAGTACTGTTGTCCAGTTCTGGTCCCCCTAGTTCAAGAAGGATAGGGAACTACTGGAGAGAGTCCAGTGGAGGGCTGTGAAGATGGTCAAGGGAATGGAGCACTTGTCTTTTGAGGAAAGGCTGAGAGACCTGGATCTGTTTAGCCTGGAGAAGAGAAGACTGAGAAGGGGACCTCATCAATGCTTATAAATATCTAAAGGGCAGTTGTCAAGAGGATGAGGCCAGGCTCTTCTCAGTGGTGTCTGCTGACAGGACAAGGGGCAACAGGCACAAGCTGGAATGCAGGGAGTTCTGTCTGAACATGCAGAAAAACTTCTTTACTTTGAGGATGCCAGAGCACTGGACCAGGCTGCCCAGAGAGGCTGTGGAGTCTCCTTCTCTGGAGATATTCAAAACCCGCCTGGATGTGTTCCTGTCCAGCCTGCTGTAGGTGAACCTGCTTTGGCAGGTGGATTGGACAAAATGATCTCCAAAGGTCCCTTCCAACACCTACAGTTCTGTGATTCTGTGATTCAGACAAAGGTTAGACACCCTTTAGATAGCCATAGCTATCACAGGTTTACAGTAGAGATGCTATGGCAACTAGTTAAATATAAAACAATCTATGTGATCTGCAAGTGATTCTTCTGTTATTTATAGGAGTGGGGGCTGAAATATCTGGGGTTGCTGATATTGATTGCCTTAAAGAGACAGTGATATGCACTAGCTGGGATAACTATTGTATGACTTGAAAACTGCAACAGCCCATCAAAGTGCATCCCTAGTTCAAATAGGATGCAACCAGTGACTGTGAGCCTCCCAGATCTGCAGTGTATGTCTGTCTGGGTTACAGGGCTCCTGTCAAGGACAGGCAGAACAAATCAGGGTTTCCATCTGGGTATGTAACAAACAACCCTGGACTGTCCACCAGTTGCTCGGATGAGGAATTAAAGTCTGAACATCTTTAAAACACAATAGACCATGATATTCCCATACACCTAATCCTAGTCTTCTCAATCTTCATGCACTTCTTTTGTGCCTATGATGTTCTGGTCTTCCAATTTCTTCGTATTAATGTACTAATCACATGCTTCATCCCCTTCATTCCAGCTGTGCACTTTAAAGTGCCCTAAACCCATAGACTTTTCCCATTTGATCCTATCTCTGCTCTGGTGGAGAGTTTGACTGAACGTGAAATCGGATTGCACAGCGTAGCACACTGCTTTTGAATGTATTCCAGCCTCCACAACAGTAGGAATTTTCTCTTGGGCACCCCGCATGCGGCTGCTGCTCTACTACTACTCTGATGTCACTGTGATTTCCAATAATAACAAGAATGAGCACCTTATTCTTCTAGGACTTCAATGCTAAATGTTCCAATTTTATGGTGGCAGAAAGAGAGGATATTTTTAAGGCTTATTTGGAGGAATCAGGTATATACTGCATAGAAAATGATGCTGCAAAAGAACTTAATTGAAGCAGGGTACTAGAAACAACAGGATATAACTTACCTTATATAAGTGACCTGTAAATAGTATCTGAGGTTCTATTAAGTTCAACTTCAAAATGAGAGGCAGTGCAGGGCCTTACTAAATGAAGCAGTTAATCTTTCAGAATTGGTGACCTTTATCCAGCTGAATCTTGTAAGAGAATACTTGACTGTTCCAACTTTCATTAGAGTTGGTTAATTATCTTCTAGTACATCTGTAGTATATGATAAGCATGTGAATTTAAGACACCCCTATAAAATGGGTGACTGCTACTAAAGTTCGGTGGCTTGCTCTAAATGAGCAGCAAGGGCAGGCCGATGGTCTGCATGCTGTTAGTGAAGTCTCTGTGGTGAAAAGTCTCTGCTGATCTCACCTTTCCATTTTCTTTTCCTCCATGAAACTCTTGCCCTTCTCTCTGCTTACTGAGACTGTTGTCTCTCCTTCCAGACCTCTCCCAGAACCTTGTTTCTGTAACATTGTCTACCAAATATGAGCTTTTAAAGTGATAGAAAAGTACTTGGGTATTCACTTTCCCTAGCTGTCCAGCTGAAAAAGGTCGCCTTTGTCCTACCTTTCCCCTACCTCCGTTTACCTTGTTGCTTTCACTGGTTGTCTGACATCTAACCTTTAGGCATATACCTTCCAGCCACACAGCTGCACTTGATCTCTGCTGAGAAACATCAACACGTCTACTGAATAATGAATGTTTTTTCTAATAATGAACGAACGATGAAATTGCTCTGATGACTTGATTTCAAGAGACTTGGAAACATATGCCTGATAAGGGTGGAAAAGAAAATAAGCACTCATACAGATCCTAGTGTTCTACTGATAAATGTTTTACCATTGCCCGTTAAATGGCTATACCTGACAAAGCCTGGACCTCTCTGCTTTAGAGACACGTGACATAGAGGCAACCTGAGGGTGATGTGGGTTAGAACTGTAGTTTACATATGAAGACCTGTAGGATTACTGGATCTCAAACAGTAGCAAATGATCATCACAGTCAGAAAGGAAAGGCTTAAGCAGGCACAGCTCACAAGTGGGATTCTTATTCCCTGTAAAGCTCAGAGAATTTCCTCATGATTTTGCATCTTCAGAAGCAGAGAAACTGCTGCAATATGACAATCCTTGGATAAATTAAAAACCCTCATCCAAGGTGGGGCTTGTTCACAGCAATTTCTCCCTATGCATGTGAGTAGTTCTTGTAACTTGACTTATAGTCACTCAGGCTATCACTTCTGCCTTTGACCCTTGTTCTCATCTTGTCTTCACACTTCAGTTTATCCTCACAGCACTCATGTAGAACACACTAGCACTCTTCTTCCTTTTGCAGAAGAGAAACTGAGGCATTGAGACACCATTTGCACATAGCTTTACTGTGCAAGGAGTAATAAAAGGAATCAAGGTTTTCTAAGTCCTTCATACATTTCTTTTTGAAGTCCAGCCATTTCTTCCATAGCGAATGCCTGCTTCCTCTGATAATTAAGCATTGCAGCTTCTTGTATGTCACAGAATCACAGAATTGCAGGGGTTGGAGGGTACCTTTGGAGATCATGAAGAAAACCCCTGGTGCTGAGTGAGGTGTCCCACACAACAAGCAAGCAGGGAAGATGTTTGAAGCTGAGCTTGACAACAGGCACCCCGGTATTCAATGCACTGAGCCAGGAAGCAGGAAATGCTGTAGTCAGGGATGTTGCTGAAATTCTCTCTCTCACCACCATTTAGTAGCTTAACTCAGTCAGGGAGTTAAGTGCCTTTGTGAGGCAGAACATGGAACCAGCTCTTGAGCTTCAACATCTCAGTCATGAACTTGAACATAGGCAAACGAGATGGAAGAACAGTCCATTCCAGTGGCTTCTTGCACAGTCACTTTCTGGCCCTCCCCAGCCTCAGGGGCATTGAACCCAGGGCTCCCTTTCTTTCTACAAGACAGCCACTTACCAGGCATTGGCCATTCCTGGTGGTCACCTCCTACTCTCCTTTTGAGGATGAAGGCACAGGACTGCAAAGTTCACATGGCAAAGAGCAATGGGGTAAGAGGGACACACTGTATGCACTGGTGCATACCTGTACAGTGCCTGGGCACTCAGGAAGGAGGGGAGGACCTGCATCTCCTAGGCCATATTTGGTTAGGTATTCTGTGTTGCTGATCTCTTCTACAGATAGAAGAGTTCAAGCTATGTGTCCCTAGGCAGTTCAGATGGGATTTATTTCCCTCAAGTAGTTGGGAAATTGACTTAAATTGCTCTTTATGTGGTTAGATGCTGTTATGGATCTCACCATCAGTTGCTATAATTCAGAAACTGTAGTTTAGTGAGAGTGAGGAGATCTGCTTTCGTTTTTTGGTTTGCCACAGATTTTCAGCGTGACGTTGGAAATCAGATCAATTCAGGTCAAATAGCAGTGAACTCAATGTTTTAGGTATTGGCTATCACAAGAAATTGAATAAATCTGCACCTAATTTGTGGAGTCCAGTATTTAGCCATTTCTTATACACATCAAGCAGACAAGTTTACCCACTTTCTTACATTTTGTGAATGTGCTAACCAAACAAGGTAATTTATCCTGGAGTTAAATTCAGATTATAATATTTTATGCCATTATAGGAAACCAAATAATGTTTGCAAAGCAGCCTGGAATTCTCACATGCATCAAATTTTCTATAGAGGCACATGAATTAATGCACATACCTAAGCTAATACTTTTTAATCTCCTGAAGTTTCACAAAATACTCCAATCTGTGATATGGCTGCTACCTTAGGCAACTGAAGTTCACAGCACAGTGTCAGTCTCTCTTTCTGAATCTGTTCCAGGAAGATTTGGAGCAACCACGAGTTCAAACAAATGTTTTAATTTTGGAAATGTCTTGACTTCATCTCTGTGAGGAGCCAAAGAATCATAGACGGTACCACCACTTAAGACATAGCAATGTATCAACAATATAATTAATGATTAATGTACTATTTATATTGTGGTAATGTTCACAAACCACAGTCATACAGCAAGACCCGCTTCTGCTGTACAAACACACACAAACAGGATTTCTGCCCCAAAGAACTTCAGATCTAAATCAGGAAATAAAAACAGTTTTTAGGGCCTGGAGAAGGAAAAAATGTCAAATCAGTGACAATAAAGGATTGCACAAAGCAATTTGGGTTTCTCTGCAAGGGAAAGCTACTCTCATGTAACTTGAAGAGTTTTTAAACAACATAAAAGGTTATGTAGATACTCCTATTTCAGAATATTAGTGGCTTATTTAAGTGTAGATAGAGATTTGCCCGAGTGCTTGCCTACATGGTATATATTTTTCTCATTATTGCTATATAATTAGCTAATGAAAAGCATGGTACAGTTTCCTCCTATAGGCACCCAGAGGGAGCACACAGGTAGGCAATTATGCAATTGATGTGGGGAACTAAAATCATCACAGTCAGTTATGCTCTGAAGGCTTCCTAACACGGTGTATGTACCTAACTCTTAGGAGTTTCCTACTTCCATGTCTTCCCAGGTGCGTCCTCTCTCTCTGCCCAGAGATTGTATCCAGATGCCCAGTAGCCCAGTTACTACAGTAGTACAGCTCTGCCTGGACATTCTGACAAGAAAACACCCAGAGAAACTTCTACCAGTTTTGTGCAGATCAAATCTACGCAGTTTGTGCAGTTAGTCCTGTGAGCCTTACTGTATTGGATGTTCATACAGTTCATGGCACAAGTATATTTCTGTTATGGAACTTCCACTAAAAAACAAGAGCCCTCCCTAAACTAGCATATATACTACTCATGCACCTTATTTTATAGAAGAAAAGTGTATCTTCAGTTTAAAATGTTGAATTATTCAAAGCGCCCAAAGCTAAACTGGAGAGAAAAAAAAAATACATCAAAGTAGCTGTCAAAATGGGGATTATGTCCCCCTTCGGGGTGAGGGGGGTGTGGATAAAATAAACTCCCATCATGGTTTTCTTCCTACTGAACAAGGTGTTCGAGTGCAAAGGGAGTAGCTGGAGTAGTACTCTTGAACTGGAACAGTGAGGTTTGTTGGTGTTCATCTGTCAAAGCTGTGGTGGCAGTGTCCATACCAGGTTCCTTACACTGATATAAATCCACTTTCCAAGTTAAATTAGAATGACTTTTTCAGGCCATCCTCAGGCTGTCACATAAAAAACATTACTATTTGGTGGACAAAACTAGGAGAATCTCGTAGCGCATTGGATGCACACAGATCGTTTCAAACAAACACAAAATAACGTGGCCTCAGCTCACCCTCAAATGAATGTTGCGAATTCAGATGGATCAAGAGAATGGCAAAGCCAGAGCACTGGCAACAGTTCAGGCAGGATATCAAATCAGAGCCAAGGGGCAGCTCCAACACAGCAGTAATTGCCCTGGTGCTGGCATGCCACTAAATGCTTCGGATTCCTTGTAGGTAAACAGCATGTACCCAAGGCATACCCATCTGAGTGCAGAAGGGCTGCTGACAAATGAAGAACATGTGCTGTGATTTAAACACAAGGGATTAAATTTTGCCTCGGATATCTGTAGATAGGACCACTGTCTTCAGTGCAGTTATGCTGGCGTGGTGTCTGTGGCACAGGGCAGAGAGCTGTGAAAGGAATCAAAGCTGTTGTTGCTCCAGTCAGTCAGTGGAGGGCATTGAGCCAAGATGGGCACTTGCAGCTGCTGGAAAGTCTGGACACATGCAGACATACAGGGAATTATCCCTCCTTACGCTCCTGCTTTGCTCAGACCTTAGACTGAGTCCTCAGCTACCTCTTCCACTATGTCACTGATATGCCTATGGTTCTTCTGCTTCCACAGCCTGTCTCCAGCTCCTCCACCTTCCCACCTCCATCCCCTGGCGAGTCCCCCCCAGCCTCACAGCCCAGCTTTGCCTTGTTCCTGGGAGGAAGGCAGTGAAGCAATCCCAGGAGCAGCTGCCTCCCTGCACAGCCCTCTGAGGTGTGGGATGGCTGATTCGTGGCATCTTGCTCCATCCCTGGTCAGATTTGTATCAAAACTGATTACAGTTGTAGTTTCTAATTGCATGTTAGCAATGGCATATTACTGATCAGTACTATCTATGAAGCTTAAGTCCCTGAGAAGTCCCACAACTTTGCCTTGCAAGATAGAAACAATCTCTTTTGTTACTACCACCCTCCACTTGATTCTCATCAGCCAGGGATCTTTAGCCAGCACATTGAATTACTGCATCAGTGATCTTCCACAAAAAGAACTCAAACATCGAGCCTCAAACCCTCTGTATGAGGTAAGAATATATACCTTTGCTATATACATAACCCAGGATTATGATTAACTGTCACAGTTAACCAACAGGATGATAAATTTCTATTTGCGTCTTTGGACATTAGGAATGGTGAGGCTGAAATTGTGTTAGTTAATTATGTGCCCTTGTTGTCCAGCTGCACTGAATGTCCTGTCCTGGAGTTCATCTTCCAGAATGCACCTATATTTTTCTGAGTTTTTAAAGGCAACTGCATTTCAGACTGTTAGTACAGAAGAAAAGCTGCTGCACTGTAACAGTGTTAAAATCAGGCATATATTTTGTCTTCTTCAGCGTCCAGAAATATTTCTGTGTTATGACTATGAACCTTAAACATACTATTATGGGAGATACTTCAGAATTTAAAATCAAAAGCACCTGAACGTACTGAGTGATAAGAATGAGCCGAATACTGTATATTTAGGAAATATTTTCCTCAAAGCAAGCCAGTGAGACCTGTAAGAAAGAACAGAGACGATGAAAGATGGAAAACCAAATTCTGAACTAAAGTAGTCCATAAAGTCAAGCACCCAAAGAAAAATATGTGCTTATTTTCCCTGGTGCTTTCTTTTGCCCAGGAACTGCATTGTTAGTGTGTGTCTCTGCAAGCCAAAAAGGTAACACCTCTATCCCTGCCATAGGTTAAACAAGCTAACGTTGCCTTGCCTTCCTGACCTCACCATCCCAAAGATGGGCTGGTTTTGCTGACTTGGCTCTGCTACATACACAGGTGCTCTCTGTAGAGAGGTATTTCGGCAGCAGACGTGCCTTTCCCCGTGGCAAAGAGTAGCTGAGGAGTCCTTGTTTTAGAGAAAAGCCACTGAATTGGATTTGGGTTTAGTCCAAGTTTTGTTTCATTGTAGGCTTGCCTGAGAGTGGGTGACAGTGTGACTAGGAGGAAATCAGGGATCAGTGGCAGGTTAGGAAAATCCAAAGACTGGGAAAAACATCTCTGCTTGGAGGAAGGGCTTTGAGCCACCTGCCTAAATCCCTGTTATAGGAGAGGTTCTTCATGCAGTGTAATGTGGTAGCCAGCCATACAAAAATTGTATCGTGAATGCTGGTTATTGCCTCCCCCCAGAGAGGCGTGCTGGGAGGCTTTCACTTCTGGCTGGTCCCGGAGGGTGGTTTTGGGGCTGGTTGTTCCAAAGGTTAATTGACTGCTTTTATGAGCAAGAGGAGAGGAATGGGGAAACAAGCAGTGAGAATATCTGTGGAAAAAGACAAGTACAAACCTGAGGGTATAGGGGGATATCTGTGGCCTGACCAAAGGCTATAGCTTGAAAATCCCAGATCCTTTGTGCAGAATGAACTGAGGAGTCCAGGGTGGACTAAAACAGAAATCTGACTTGGAAACAGACTGTAAAAAAATTGAGTAACTGTGGTGTTCACTTACTATACAAATATATAAGGCAATACCATTCCTATTAATGAAAACATAAAAAACAAGTTAGGAAGAGCCAGGATCAGAGTGATTTCCAAAAAAAAAGGACAAGGAATGAGTGGGCATATACAATTTTGTGCCAAGTCAGTGCAATTAATAAACACTAGTAATGATACAAATTGAGTATTTGTGCATCACAGTCAAACATCTGACTGCAGACAGATTGCTTTCTTGGTCCTGGAAGCTCTGAATTTGTGAATTTGGTCTGGATGCCTGAACAGCTCTCAGACTGGACTGTAGGTGTTCAGCACAGTGTTCAGCACAGTGGTGCACGTGCCAACCCTAACACCTCAATCTGACAGCGAGTTGGTGTGCTTACTGACAACAATTTTTGTCAGAGATAACATCAGAAAAACTGACTCTTGGAGAGAATGGATTTTTACTAGAAATACAATGTAATTAATGTCAAAAAGCCCATTCAGACAGGAAAGTAAAGAACTGTTAATGAAAAAAAATGCTATAGATTAAGGACAAGACCTTCCAGCTAGATTGAATTGCCTTCATAGTATATTTTAATACCAGTAGGATTATTTTTTTTCTCCCTCAGATTTCAGTAAACAACCATAGCTGACGGGAATGGACTCATTCTGTACATAGTCTCTATATGGCCTGATATTATGGCAGAACAGAGCAGTCGCTATGGCAAAGATGAAGCAAACACAGTTTAAAAAAAAAAACAACAAAATGGCTAAATAGTGGCATTCAGTCTTTTTCTTTAGTGTTGTCACGGGGGAACCCATGCTGATTTCTCAAATGATGTCTACAAGAGAAAAAGAAAGATCCCTATGTTGCAAGAACATCTGTTATTCCCAGTGATCTTGTCTTCAAGCTAGAGAGTTTTAAAACCTTGTGTGTTTGGGGTTTTTTTGTTTTGGTTTGGTTTGGGTTGGGTTTGGTTTGTTTTTTTGTTTTTTGTTTTTTAACTGTAGTCAGTTGTGGCCCTGAATGAAGCCATGGGAGTTTCAAGAACTCTTCTCTGAGCAGGATTTTAGGAAACAACAGGAGCTGAAAAGCAACTTTCAGCCCCAAAATGGTTCATATTACAGGTTGGATCTGAAGGTATATCCCTTAAATCAGTGGATTCACATAGGCTATGTCTCCCTGTGTGTGAGGAGGAGCAAGAACAGGCAGATGTCAACAGAAACACCCTCAAACGTGAAAGAAGAAGTGCTCAGGACCACAGAATTGCTGCAGGGGCAGGCACGGGGATGTATTCGAGGTTATACCTGCTTTTGTTTATTTCCACTGCAATAGTGCTTTGCATGTGTTCCTTGGATGAAGGAATACACCCAAGTCACAGTAACCAACAAGGTCTTTGGTGCACATAGAATTTGAGTGTCACATGATGTCAATTCTGGGTTTATTATTTCTTCAAATATTAGTAATTTGTCTGGCTGGCATAGACGTGACATGTGAACATGGGTTGGTGTAAGTGGGAAATGAGATAGTGCCATTGTGAGGTACCTTAGAAATGTTTTCGGACAACAATTGTGTAGGGTAAAGAAAGGTGACTGCATGGTACAGGACGCCTATAAAAAAACTTGGGCTTCAAGTTCAAAACTTCATACTGTCAGGTATAGTGCATGCACATGTTTCCTGGAAACTTTGCCAAATATTTACAAATAAAATCAGCCTTGGTTATAATGACATCTCAGATAGACATATAGACACCAGTGAAGCAAAAGCAGTTTCTTCTTCTTTTCACAATATCATTTTTCTTTTCTGTGATACTTTTATATTCAGTATAGCCACTTAGAAGTGCTTACTAGAAATGGGAAAGATATATTTTTTTTAAAAGTGCATTTATACAACTAGGATTCTTAATCCTTAATTAGTCACTAAGTTCTGCTTTTTGGTGCTAGTGAAATCTCATGCCTGAAGGTGGCCTGGACATTTAGAACACTTGGTGTCTAGCTACAAGCCCATGAGTTTAGGCATCCATTTTTAAAAACAGATGAAGCTTTTCTTTTTATTTGTGTCCAGCTTGAAAGCCTGTTGCACGGACGGCACTGGCTCAGGTATCAGGAGATCTGGATTCTGTGCCTGGTTCTGCCCGGCCTTCTTTAAATGAGTTGCATCATCTTTGTGCTTCATTTTTTCCCATCTGCAGAACAAGAAAAACAAATGCCAATTTACATTGGCATTGCGAGCATTAATTCATTACTGTCTGTAAAGGAGATCATTCCTCTGATAAAAGGTGCTAGAGGAATGCAAAGTATTTCTATTATATAAATATGAAAATGGGGATGCTCTCAAGGTCTGTGTTGGCTAAATCAAAGGTTCCAATACCAACTGCAGTCCCTCTGAGAGCTGGAAACTGGCTGGTCTTTGGATACGTGGCAGGATATGTGAATTCCGATCAGGGCAGGAATAATACTTAGCACTAGTGAAAATTTTCTTTAAAGGTAAAGTTGCTGTTTCTCAGTGACACAAAGCACTTTAATGTCTAACTTGTCTTGGTCGCGTGATTTGTGCTGCAAAGGCTGTGCCTCATTTCTGCTATATATTCCCACTCGCTTCTGTCAATTGAAAGTACAAGTGGAAAGTGGAGAGTACTCAAGGGTCTGTAAGTGGTCCATCACAGTTCAATGGCCCTTTTTATTTCCAAATGTCAAGTCCCATAAAGTTCTAGTGACAGCCGTTAAGTCATCATAAAAGGAACATTTAGGAAGAAACTTACTGGAGCAAACGAGAAGATTTCTATTCAATACTGACCCCAAATGAGGGTCAACCTAGGACACGTAAGTGTGCAAGCCAAGTATAATTTATAATAAAGAGGTTGTTTTACAAAAATAAAATGTCTAACTTTTGGACTGTGGCTGGAGTCAGCTATGCCTCAGACATATTGGATTCTTGGTGTACTCCTGTTGCATATTAAACATGCCCTGTATGAAGTTTGTAAATATTAGCAAATGCTTTTATTTCCCTGTATTTGCAAGCATGAAAATTTAGAGGCAAAATTTCTCAAGTGCTCTATCCCCATGGGTAAAACCAGCTAGTAATGAAAATATGAAGAACAGTAATTCCTTATTCAGTGTAGTGCCGTTAGCAGGGTAAGCTTCTGTGTATTGTCTGTGGCTAGCCTTTTGAGTCCTACTACCGACTACCTCACCAGTTAGTCCTTCAACATCACATACCATATTTTCAGTGTGTACCTCCCTTTTGGCATCAGCAATATTTTGTAATGATTCCAGGCCTCAGGCAATGGAAGCTATTTAAGCACCACAGACAGAATTGCCTCTTGACCTGGCCACAATTTTTCCACCAAAACACATTTTCCAGAAAATAACTCTTTTTCACCGTTAACTTTTTAACTTTTTTTTTTTTTTTCCCTCCTCTGGAGACACAATGGCACTTTGAAAGCTTTTGGCAGAAGTCAGGCAAGTTGGCTGCCTCGTTAAAGGTGTGACTGCCTGATGGGCTCACAATCTGGCTAGCTTCTTAGGGAACCGGCCAACTTCCTTGGTATCCTTGTTTGTAGCTGAGCAGGTATTTTGGCTGGCCAGTGGACTGGGTTGTTCCCACCTGCTGGAAACTTGGCCACTGTTGTTTTGTCCTAAGTACAATGTTAGCAGAGTGGAATTTTACACAAAGCAGAAGCTGGTTTGGTTTGGTTTTTTCTTCCTGCCACCACTAGTCACCAGGAATATACAACAGTAAGTTGTGCCTCAGTTATAAAGCTGTTGCATCCAAGTGGAAAGGTCTTGATATCACTTTTGACCAGAGTTTGTGTTTCAACCTATGTCTAAGGCTGGTGGCAGTCGTTTCTGGTGTGGTCTAAAATATGACTTTTTTTCATTAATTGATTGATTTTTTTCAAGAGTAAAAAAGAAGATGAAAGCCACTGCATGCCCTCATTTTTCCTCTTCATCTTGTGATCTATTAACATATTTCAAAATGTCTCCTGGGTTAGATTCTTTACATTGAGAAAGTATTTGAATTTTTCCTCATTCCTGCTACATGTGAATGCATGTGATGGTCTTGTTTATTATTGTCTATGTAATGAAACATCAGTGCCCCAAAGGCACTGGTCATTCATCTACTTATGCCAGCATTCTTGACACTGTGTTGGTTTCTTCCAGAGAGTTTTTCTGTGCATCAGCAGCAACACATGAGACAGCATGCCTTCTTAGATCTTTTTCAAATGGTCCTTTAAAAGAGTTGCCTCTATTTGTCTTCTCTACATAGTTTTTTGAATTTAAGTGTAGCTAATTGACAACCATTTTGATAAGGAGTACAGAGATGTCATATTTTAGAGGCTAGGATCAATATATTCCCAATGAATGTGCATGATTTTTTTTTCAGGAGATATGACTGTCCATCTGAAATATAAAAATGTTTAATGACGGTCACTTTAATGCGAATTTTATATTCCGTTTGTCTCACCCAGGCCAGACAGGTATTTTATATTTAATTCATATAACTGTCATATATTAATGCAGACTATTATATACTGTAAACATTCAATGGAGATCAAATTAAAATTTTCTGACCATGGTCCATCTCCTTGGATCCTCTAAGCTTTCCAGTGTCAGACAATATATATCTGACATGCATTCCTTCCTCAAGAGTTTGCAAAGAAATCACTAGAACTAAACCAATTTTCAGCAAAGTGTTTGGATTCTTTGTCCCAATGTCATTTAAAAATTCAGTTTTAATTAATTAGGTACCTTTGGCTACAATGTGGTCCTCTTCTTCTTTTACCACAAAGATAAAGGAGCAGGTGACAGATACTGGATTTATCTAACAGCCTGGAAGTGTTTATCATCTGGGCTGTGAGTAATCCTGGGTTAGCACCACAACTCTGCTTTACATAAAACATTTAAATATTACAAAAGAAAGACCACAGAAAATTGTTCAGGAGTCAGCCTCCACCTGGTGTGTGATAAACTCCCTGTAAGGCTGGAGCTCCAATCTGTGCTCCTGCAAATGTTTATCCAAAGCGAAAGTGCATCAGCAGATAACTGGAGAGCAGCTCTTTAACCACATGTGGCGATTATGCCACTTTTCCAAGAGGTGAGCAATGGAGACAGAGGACAGAGTTGAATCTGGATAGCTCATGTCCTCTGCAAGTGCTACAGCCCCTGAGATACTGAATGAAGGGGCAACATTGTCCCCAGCAGCAGTTCTGAGAACTACTCCCTCTCTACATATTTATAATTCTGCTTCTGTGAAAATTCTTCAAATGAAATATTTCGTGTTAGCTAGAACATGACATGTCAAATTAAATAAATTTATAATTTTTCTTTGGCAAGAAGATTCAAATTCTGTTTGATCCCAGCTGAATTTTCCCTCAAATTTTTATTTGTCTGCCAAGCCACAGAATCAATTATTTGGACAACTATCTAGATGTGTCTGATGAAATTGCTTAGAACAGATTTTACCAAAAAAATCACACTGTAAACAGATAACCTCATTGCCAAATAAATATTTTTAACTATTTACCTACCATTTGGCTCCCACATTTCTGTAAGATTTCAAGGACAATCAAAATGTCCAAACATAGCTTGCCCTTTTCTGATGGGATTTCCATGCTCAACATGTAGTACCCCTGCAAGACCTGGAGAACAATCTGTGGATGTTTTAGAAAATGTGGGTATTTTCTCATGATGTTGCATGCATCATGGAGGAGCAAGATACGTGCTATCACTTTCCTTTCTAAATACAGCAAATGAGACACAGGTAGGGAGGTTGTTGGCTTGACTCCACCCAGGCAAAGCCTACAGAAATAATAAGTGAGTCAGTTGTTCTCTTCAGTTAATTTAAGGAGTTAGCAGCCCTCAGAGGCTAGTTTCACCTCACTTCAGCTAAGATACAGCAACGGATCACAGCCATAGTAAGTCATAGCAGTGCAAACTAAGCAGACAAGTCTAAATGTCCTCAAGAAGGGGTCTAAAGTTGTCCACACTCGGACAGTTCTGCTTTTTCAGCTGAATGGGCAGCAGCTGCTAATTGTGGGGTGGTAGTTGAAAGCTGAGCAATGAAACTATTGTCAAATGCATATACCTTAATGTTTGGCCTCAGATGTTAGACCTTACTAGCAGCATAAATTAATATGATTATGTTACCAGAAACACTGCCTGGGAACTGATGCAACAGCTCTAACAATCCAACAACTGCAAGAAAAGTGGGTAATTCAAGGCTATATTGGAATTAAGTCTTCTTCCTCAAACCTGTAGTGTTCCACCTGCATCACAAAGCTGACCATTTTTCCAATCCCTTTCTTTAAAAGACTGACCTCAGGAGTTTTTTCAGATAGTTACACAGATTAATAGAGCAGATGGTTTTAAATAAACATCCGACCAAGTGGTTAACATGTGTTAATCAATCCAGCAGAGGTAACAGTCATGTGCCTATGTCTTTTCCCATCCAGAGTGGCCAGAGGCCTGTTCCTCTGAGTGGTGCAACTTCTGCAATGCCCAAAATAGGCACCAACATAAACTCTGGTTTAGCAAGGCATTTAAACATGTGTTTGAAGATCACCACAGCAATCAGATTTGAACCTTGAATGAAGAGCCTTGTTCAATTAGAAGAACAGAGGAATTTCCAACAGAAATCAGATTGAACATCCAACTAGTCCAAGCCCACCTGAGGCCAGAGGTTAACAAAATAGGCAGAAGAAGCCTGCAACAGGCGGAAGGAAATCCATCTGCTCCGGAGTTGTGAAAGTACTGGGCTATAAGATCGAAGATACTCTCCTGTTCTTTTAGTTTATTTCCTAGTCTCCTTCTTTTTCCAGACGAATTGCCATGTTCCATACTTTTCTCATGTAGCTCCTACTTGCCTCCGATCTATGAAGATATCAGTCTTTCCAGTCTCTGTTCCTGTGAGAGGTTTTGATCATTTATCATGCTTTTCTGTTCTCCATTCTGGATTTGCAGAAGTGGCTCGCCGTGGTCCTGTGGCAGTCCCTCGGCATCCTGTTTGGTGCCTGGCACAGCAGCGTGCCTCTCTGCTTTTGATTCCCTCTGGTAAGCAGAGGGGTCAGGAAGAGGGATGGAATTTCCCAGCCCCTTTTTGTCAGTTTGTGTCATCTTATGGCTGCAAGCTTTGACCCTGAAAACCTTTTGTAGTTAGCATGTAAAGGGGTTTTGAGTAAGTGTGCATTAGAGATGGAAGTAAATCTAAGAGTGCTGGACCCTGGGAAATGAATGATGTTTGGCTTCTCTGATACAATTAATAAAATTGTAGATAGATCAGCTCAACAGACATGTACCATTTCTGTTCATTTTGCACTGGTCTCAGAGCATGTGAGACCTTGAAAGGCATATGCTGAAACTCTCACTAGGGTTCCAGGCACCTTGAGATGATTTAAGTTTGGGCAGCCTTAGTCTTAACTTCTCCTTTCTGTCCTTCCCAGCTTCATATTCCTTCCTTCTTCCTTGTACTGGATCTAATATTTGTATGTCTGAAATATGATCTGGTTTGTGAGATGTTCTGGTTTAAAGAGATGACTTTTTAATTTTTTTTTTTTTTTTTTTTCGGAAACCACCTAGGCCACTTGCAGGCCTATGGACCATTTACATTCTTTTTTTTTTTTTTTATGGTAAATGGGATGTAAAAGCTTCATAGGCTTTGAATTCACCATTCACTGAAGGACACATGCCTCCCATCTCTTCCACTCCGCTGTGGAAAGATTTAACCTTCTAAAATTCCCTTTTCTACTTGGTGGTATGTCTAACTAATTTTCTCTTAGTGTTCGGAGCTGCACTGCATACGGGAGCACTGTATCTTCAGAGCAAACTCTTAAAGTCAGAATCAGACCATACTTTTGGTGAGAGGCCACTAGAGTGAGAGAAGCAGCAAACCTATTTATAATAGGCATTTTGTCCATCAGAAGAATGTCAACAGACAAATTACTGTAACCTGCCTGAACCAGCTCAGCCCTCCTGCAAATGAAAGCCCAGATTGTATAAGGAGTGTTTGTTTTGTCATTTTTTAAATAAATGAAGAAATCAATGGTGTATTCACAGCAGCCAGTAGAGCAAGTAGTCATTTTAGATGGACAGCCCCAGAACCCTTACTGCTGGCACTAAGTGACTGCAGTTCTGGCTGGTATCAGCACTAATCCTACCTTGGTAAACACAGATTTGCCCGAGTCACAAATTTAAGCTGTATCAGCTGCCATGCTTTCATCTACTAGTTTCAGGAATGTGGTTTCTGCACTGGATCCATCTGGAAATTACCCCCCCAAGACAGATTGCTTGTCAGTATCTCCTTAGGGCTTGTCTTCAGTGTTAAGTGCTGCTTTTTCTACTCTTTTTTTTTTTTTTTTTAACCTTGGGGTAGCTGATGTACATCAACTATCCAAAGATAAAAGGAAAGGTAAAGAATACCTGCGGCCACAAGAACAGTTGCAGTGGGACAGGGGAGAGATGCTGGCTGTGGGGCAAAGCCTTATTACAGTAGGACTTTGTAACCTTTGGGACACCTGGGAGCTGTCTACTGTGTCATCTCATACATGCTAGCACATGTGCTGGGCGCATGAGACTGGGGGTAAAGGCTGTACAATGTGCATAAGAAATACATTTTTAAAAATTATTATTTTGGAGTCCTGACTTTTCCCTTTTGAACTGTAAAAAGACATCAGTTCTGTATTTTACATACTGTTTCACACACAGGGTAGTCTTTGTTTTCAACTACATTAATATCTTTCTGTACCTTCATCTTGGTCATTTTATTGTATGGTAGCCCTTCTACTGAAAGAGAAGAAGCTTGTTGCTGTTAATATTTTGAAGGCAGTGAACTGGGAGGAACATTGACTGGAACAGCATTGTCCAGCTGTTCCAGAGCCTCAGACAGAATCCCAAAATTTCACAGTGCAAATATGAAGGCCTGGTGTGGTCAGGTCACCGGGTCCATCAGCAAGCCCTGACACATTCGGCCACATTCCACTAGCAAGACACAGAAAGAGAGTACCCTATGAGTCTCTTATATAGATATTTAGATATTTTTCTGTTCAAATCATCTTTCCTCCTTGTGGAAAATACTTGCCTCTCAGAAAGCTAGGATTAATGATAAATTTTTTGTTACTCACATTACAAGGCGATGTCTTTAAGTAAGTTTAGCCAAGAATGTATGACGATGACATACCTTTGTGTCTCAAATTTTGAATTGATACCACTTTGTCCAAGGGAGGCAGAAGATGAAAGTATTAAATCTCCTTGGTTATATTAAATTAATCAAATTAAAGTATAAGGTCAGGAAGGAAAATTAAGTTCATTAAGCTGCCTTAAGCCATGCTACCATTTTGCTTTCTCAGTGTATTGACACCTCCAGAAGAGCTCCCCATTACTAATTTTTCCTGAGTCTCCATATTGTAGGATAGTTTAACAGCTGGGTTTTTAGCCTGTGTGTTTGCAGATGTCTCTGACTTCAGTTTCACTTTGCATGCCATCTTTCCCTTTTCCACACCCTGCTCTTTCCCCTCAACAAGAGATGCAAATACCAGATAACTGGGAGTTTAAGAACTTGTGATCACCACTGGCTTTCAGGGTTGGAGATTGTTATTAAATGAGACATTAGAAATCCTTAGGCCTGGAAAATGTGTAGCTATCTTGGAGTTCAGGGCTCTCCACAGATCTTATGCCTGGAGATCTGAGATTGCTTAGATGTTAAGGTTCCTGTTGCTGTTGCTTCTGACTGAAGGCGACCTCAAAGTGGTCACTGCTCCTAACCTGCAGCTGGGCAAGTTTAAACAATCCTAGTCAGAAGTGTGAGTTCTCTCTTTGATCTCCTTGAACTGTTAATTGTTTATCCTCAATTAAATATTTGCTTTGGACTTGTTTTCTAATCTAGGGGCTTTATGCTGCACAACACAGGTGCAGACTCTTGCCATTTTAAGGCCACTGATATTATTTTCAAGATAAGCTTAAGTTTTAGTGTCTTGCAAAAAGACTGAAGCTCCTAGACATGCACATAATTTCTAAAAGGAGCCTTTGTCTTCTAAATCACTGAAGTGTGTTTCAAGAGTTAACTTCTACAGAAAACAAAACAATATAATTAGACAGAATACACCCTGCTACCTAGTAAGTTAACTAGGGGCTGTAAGGTTTTAACTTAGGTCAGTAGGCAATTAAATGAAGCTAAATCAATATAGAGAATGCTATGTCTACTCAGATTACATCAGTTTAACTTCAGTTTCTACACAGATATAAGACTTAACTTGCCTAACACCTTTATAGCTGTGTGAGTGTAAGTTTACACAAGGAACTGCTCTAAGAAATGTGAACACCTCTTTCCGTGACACCAGCCCCTAGATCATCGTTGCTATAATGTCACGCTGCACCCTGAATTAAATGAGTATAACTATTTGTTATCACATACATTTAGAATGAGAATACTGATATGGCACAATATGATCACCCACCACTTCTGGGAGTCCTGAAGTTCTTCCCGGAAGAGTGACCTTATTTTATGCAGACTCCCACATTCACAGCAATGACACTCAGAGAGTCCTTGAGCAGAGCTGGCTCTCAGAGCTTACAGCGCTCGACCTGGAAGACAGAAAGCAAGAAAACTTTTAGACCACTGGTTTTCAAACAACCCATATGGCAAGGCAGGGCTGATAGCAGGGCACCTGGAAGCCTTGAAGGTTAAATCTGAACCATCAAGTCAGCACTGGGGCACTGACACAGAGCTATGGACTTTGAAGCTCAAGTTCTTGGTTACTTTCCAGCCTATTGGCTGGACTCTGAGCAAGCAGCATGTTGTCAGTGGATCCAACCTGCATGTCCTCAGAAATGCACTGAACATGCTTTCATAGAATCATAGAGTCATTAGAGTTGGAAGGGACCTTAAAGATCATCTAGTTCCAACCTCACTGCTGTGGACAGGGACACCTTCCACTAGATCAGGTTGCTCAAAGCCCCATCCAGCCTGGTCTTGAACACCTCCAGGAATGGGGCATCCACAGCTTCTCTGGGCAACCTGTTCCAGTGTCTCACCACCCTCACAGTAAAGAAGTTCTTCCTAACATCTCATCACAATCTCTCTTAGTTTAAAAACGTTACCCCTCAGTTTAAAAACATTACCCCTTATCCTATCAGTACACTCCCTAATTTATGAGTCCCTCCCCATCCTTCCTGTAGGCCCTCTTTAGGTACTGGAAAGCTGCTATAAGATGTCCCCAAAGCCTTCTCTTCTCCAGGTTGAACAACCCCAACTCTCTCAGCCTGTCTTCATTGGAGAGGTGGTCCAGCCCTCTGATCATCTTTGTGGCCCCTCTCTGGGCTCACTCCAGTGGGTCCATAAAATTATTTTGTATGTGTTACTGACACTCTTTGCTTCAGCATGACATCACCTCCTAGAGATTTTATGGTTAATCCACATATATTATTCTGCCCCCCCACCCCCAATTCTTATTGAGTCTTCTGCATGTCTTTAGACTATTGCCTTCCCTGAACAAGCATTCTGTCCATCTAGTATATAGTGGAGGATACAGTAATAATAGCATAATAGGGTCATTAATGTAATACATGTTTTAAAACAGTTACTATTTGGTAGGGTATAATTTAAAGTCTTTCCCAGTAAAGAATAAGTATGATAATCATTGGGCTGAATCATCAGTAGTTCTTGAGCTTGAGAATGTGTAATCTAAAAGGAGAACTTATAAAAGCATGTAGGTATTCATTAATTCACGGGGATCTGATTCAACAGAACTCTTAGGCACTTACCTATATTCCTGTCTAGCAAAGCACTTAATGAAGGATTAACCCAAGGTTTTAAATATATTTCTTTTCAAGAAAACACTTATGCTAAATGTGTCCTAATTGAACTGAATTACAATTCCACATTGACTAGGATAGCCAACTAACTGGGTTTAGAAAGAATCATGAAAAAGTCATTTGGGCCAAGTTTCCACCCAGAAATTGTACTGCTCCAACCGTCTTCTAAAGGGCAGATGAAGATATATTGACAGTGAAGTGTTTATATCAGAATAGTTTGCTACCATATGAATATCTGCTTTTTTCCATTGCTTTTTTCCTATAGGTTTCAGCTAGGTAGTTGTGCTGGTCAAAATATTATACTAATACAAAATAGTCCACACTAGAAATGACAGAGAAATGAATAACCTCATCTGTCAAAGACATCATGAGGTTGTGAAGATAGAGCTGGATGGAAAAATACTTGCTTTGCCTGAAAAAATGTTTATACTTCTTAGTTAACCAAAGGGTTTCTAAATGATTAAGCTTTTTTTTTGGGGGGGGTAAACACAAATTCAGTATATCCCTGTAACAAAATAAAATAAATATGAGGATAGTAAAGACTGAAGTAGGAGATCAAAACATGCAGATTTATAGCTTTATTTATGTTGTTAATGTCTTTCATGCCCTGGTATCTCTTTCCATTCACATATTGCAAGTGGCATAAAGATTAGACAGTAACTGAAGAAATTAAACTGGAGCATACCAGTAGGAAGCAACATTATAACACAGCAACCTCATATGATAAAGCTGTATTGCAGTAGCAACTGAAAACAAGGGCAGTTAGCAGCAGCCAAAACCCAGCAGAGGACAGAGAGTACCTATACCAGCACATCATCTGCAATAATCACTGGACAGGATTAATAGTCTTTTTGTGACTTTCTTTTTTTGGGTTGAAATTTTCAAATAAAGTAACATATCCTGACCCTAAAGTGATTTACAAAGGGAAAAACAATAGTTTTTCTAGTTCTCGTGAGCTTCTGGAACTGAAAGGAATTGTCAATGCTATATTTCTAAGATAATTTACCTACAGGACTCTCTAGGGATCTTGATTGTTTTATAGTGAGCTTTTTGGTTCTGCTTATTTGAAGTACTGGCATCAACCCCTGATTGAATAATATGAGAGAATAGGAATGAAGTAAAGTCTTTAGCATAGACTCTTTTGTCTCCTAACTCTTTATAGGACATTAGAATTGGAAATTTGCAAACTAGAAACTGAATTTTAAGTAGGCAGAAAATTCCCCATCACCTCAGTTAATCAGCATTCATTTTTCTAGTTGGCTAATGTCCTATACCAGCGTCTGCTCCCTGGTATAATAATTTTCTAAAGGTAATATTTTGGTTTCCCAAAATTTACTGGGAATCTCTGAGACTCAGATTTTTAAAGGTCATGTGGTATTAGAAGTTAGGTAAATACTTTCCATGTAATCCAAAACCAGATCAGTATCAGGGAGATGCCCTTGTTGAATTTGTCAAGTGGTTTGATCAATTCCTAACATCTTAAATTGTTTAATATTCTCTTATCTGACAAGGAATTTTCAGATGTACAAACCTATAAGCCTATAATATAAACCTATGAGCCTATAAGCATATAGGCAAAGCCACATTTGTGACTCCTAGTAGAAGCTCTGTGGTTCATAAGAGGAATTTCAAAAGCCTAGATGTGCCATTACTGCTACCCAAACTTTAATCTGATCAGTAAACGTGCAATGTAGGATGACTTCTCATAAGACCTTTCTTGGAGGTCTCAGCCATATAGAAACAGGAAATCATATTGTGAAACTGTTTTGTAAACAGGCAAGTGATGGGTCTTATATTTTAAAAAATTGATGACAGCCGAATTCTCCAAGGTTAGGTGAAGTATTGGTCATTGTAACCACTCAATTTTATCCTGGACCTATCATGCAAAATTACTTTCATTTTTTATCGTACTACAGAAACTGATAATATAGACAGAAGGTGGGCAGACTCAAACCTTAAGCCATTTTATTTTCCTGCTTTCCTCTGTGAAGCTCAGACCTATGTGTTTGTCTGTTCTCTAAAGGAAAAAATATTTAAAAAGATCGGTGCCAGGAGCTCAGCACTCACACAGTCCTTTGCTACCAACTTGGTGCCAATGAGTGGCTGGTGGGACTGCTGACACACTTCCTTTCTGAGCACTGACAATACAGAATTTGAATACTGCATTGCATAACCTGAAGATTTGCATTCCAAAAAATAGAGTAAGAGTGGCAATGATGAGCAAACTGAAATCCATATATCCAGAGTATTAAATCAGCTATTCTCATAGGCCACTACATTTTGAAAATATTGTCAGTCTTGCTGTCCCACTCGCATTCCCAAAACATGACAAGCAAAGACTGTCTTGAGCAGAGCTCCACCGTCCCGTTCTCAACTGGCTACGCACTGTGACAGCTCCAGAAGTAAAGTGAACACAGCCACATATGTTCTGTGCAACTTCATCCAGCTAGCTGTCTATCTATCTATAAACATACAGGGTTAAAATATAATGTGATATAATCCCTTTATGGGAAATGAATGCTATAGAACAGTTTTCAGATCCCCCTCTTAACTATCCATAATACACATATGAATCCATCTGTGAATGCAAAATTAATTTACACGTGCAAATTGCATAACTAATTGAACAGTTACCAGACTTGTGTGCTCAGGTGGGGGATTATTTTAACATCTACCTCAAATTGTGTGCATGCAGTGTAGTCATTCTGCTGAGATTATGACTAATATCCCTCGGGGAAGAGCTATGAAAAAGAGAAAATAATCTGTCAAGAAAGTACTTAACTTGATTAGTTCGAGTCTAAACATTTGAGCAGCCGTTCCAGGAACCTTCTCTAAGGCAAGGGACTCTGACTACAGGTTCAGGATTGGTGTCTCTTCCTTATTAAAGGATATATTGTACAAGTAAAAGGATATTATGCTGGATCTGGAAAATATTTTACAAGCGTGTAGTATGTGTGTGTTTAGATACTTAAATACTACATGCACTATTTTCAGACAGCGTTGTGTATTTAGGGCATGACCCTGACTCAGGAGACTGCATATAGCAGGGTTCGTTTGTTTTTCAGTTCCATTGCTTTTTATGTTTCTGCTCACCGCTGTCAATGTTTAATTGTTCCTCGCTTTGCACATCCACTGACTGCACACTTCTTCTAAGAGAGTGTAGACAGTCCACCTCTACACAAAGAAGGAAGAAATACTTTTGTTTTTCTTTTAAAAAATCATTGTTTCTCCTCATATGCTGGACCTTGAGACAGGAATGTACCTTCAGAAGTGACCAGTGCCCTTCAAATTCTTATCTAAAGGAATCCCACAGGAAACCTTGGAGCTCTTACAAAAATTTGGACTGTGTTATTTATCAGATTTACAAGGACACTAGTCTTTGGCTATCAAGCCCTCTGGGAGCCACCAACTGTTCTCTCCCTTTCTCCTTGCTTTTAACAGTAGAGGTAAGCATTGACTTAAGTGTTCTTTGTGCTATCAACCTGTAGTACAAACAGGTTAACTATAAATGCTGGTAAGATCTTAGCTCAGTATTAGCTGGAAAGCCCTGACATCAGCGCCTGATTATGTCAAGTAACAGGCTCTCTAGCAACTGACAACAAATATTAGGACCCAGCCTTTACTGGGTGGGGAAACTGTGAGAGCATCTTTCTCACAGTAACCAGTGGTCTGCTATAATTTCCCTGATTGTTAGTCAGAGTATTTAATGGTTGCACATCTCTCAACATCCCCTTAGTTACAATGTTCCCAGTATTAATTTTTCTCCTATAGGAAAAGACCCATACATTTCCTGAGGCTGGTTCTTGTGACAAGCCAGAAACTCTTTTGAGTAACAATGCAGAGGCTTATTATAACACTACCTTTTAAAGCATATTTCAATTGTGTCATTGTAATTATATGCATGTAAAGCACTGCACAGACATCCAGTGCCTGGGAAAGTTAAAAGGGGTGGCTTGACAGACACAGCGTGTTCTAATATCTAAAGAGCAACTGAGTTCAGAAACTATTCCTAAAGTATGATAATACAGTTTGGGCTTCTCTGAGGGGAGACGTTAGTGTCCCTCCCTGATACTAATTGGTAAGTATTCAAAAAGAAGGCAAATAAAAAAATTAAAAAATAACATTATGTAGAGCCATGACAATGTGTAACCTATCATGTTGGTCAGGTAAATTAGTAAGAATAATGGTGACAGAGAATATTGTCCAGCAGGAATAGGGGGCTAAACTCTTATGTTCCAGTCCTGATTGATTCCCTGGACCTGTTCTTGCAGTTCTTTTCTTGCTTCCCTTTCCTTGCCTGCTTTTGTTTTACTGTTTTTCTGTTTTGTTTTTTTTTCTTTTTTTTTTTTTGTGACCTAGGGTAATTCACACAACCATATCAGAGCTGCCTGTGAAAACACATTCCCACAACTCAAAGCTGTAGTTAGTGCTAAATAATACTTATAAACTAATTTGGGACCATTAGACAAAAGGTATAAAACCACTCTATTTCTATTATTACAATAATTCAAAGAGCTTCTAATGGTATATTTTTGGGCCAAATCCTGCTCTGATTGCAACTCAGAGCAGGGTAAAATCTTTTTCAGCCCATGATCATTTTGTACTACTTCCAACTTGCTGAAATATGCCCTGTCCACAGTTGAAGAGTTCCTGATGAATCCAGCCTGTTTTAACTTAAGAGTGCTTGAGTTTATGACGTGGTTATCTGTGCAAATGTGCAGATCTACGTCGTTAAAGTTCACTGTTTTAAACAGTATATCTTCACACATACCAGCTCCCTTAAGCATATTATTTAAAGCATTTTAAACAATGAAATTATTATGGCCACTCACGACTTGGTTTTTTACGCTTTATCTTGAGTGATATCTTGGGCACACTACTCTATAATAAACAATCCACGACAACAGAGGTTAAGTGAGGTGACAACAGAAATGAGCATGCTCCAAAACTCCAATTCTGAATGTAACTGAACTTCAGCACATCCAAATCAAAGTGCAGGGCAATGAAACTCATCCCTTTCTCAGCTCCTTCTTTTCCTCTCTTCATGGGTTCCTTTCATTTTCTGTGACACAAATTAATCCTCATCTGGGGCATTTGCATTTATTCCTCTGAAACACAAGTTTAAATTCAAGCTGGGATTGGGAGGATCGTCCTGCTAGCACAGAAAAGAGAGCTGGTGGTTCCTCTTTTTCTTGCTGGTTGAAGGGGCACTGTTCATCTCCCTGCCTCTCCTTCCTTCAGCTGGCGCCACGAGATTTCCTCTTCTCTTTCACACTTCTGCAATTGCTGACACCCTTCTGAGAGTACAGAGTCGCCATTTCTGTGCTTGAATAGAAGTGCTTTTCAGTACTTTGGCTCTGAAACACAGGAACCCAAACAACTTGTGTATTCTCTGACCTCCTTGGTATATATTTTTTTTTAATTCTTTAACGTATGCTAATCCCTTGACAATTTCAGGGTTTTTCTAGGGAAAAGGGAACAATATTTGCTTTGTGAGGAAGCTACAAGGAGCTAAGTAACCTGTACGGTAACAGATTTTCCTGAAAAGAGCCTCTCTAGCCTAGCATGAACAAACTAATCTTTCAGAAAAAAAGATACCAGACGCAGCATTTTTAGGAGATTAGAGAAGGCCTTGGGCTGATCTGGTAAAAAGAGACTGAAGGCTGACACGTTACAGTCATTTGGCAAGCCAAATAACATCCAAGAAATACATGGTTCACTGTATGAAATGTCTCCATTTTTAAAAAGAAAAGTCAATCTTGGTCATTGTTTCAGCAGTTGTGTCAGCAGTGACATGATCCACTGGCAGATGCCAAGAGGAGCCCCGCTGAGCCTGTGGCATCCGGAGATTCACTCTGCTGCCGCTCCTCCACTGCGCCCATCCCTCCCAGTAGCTCTTACCCTCCACAGCAAGAGCTGTTGGCAGCACTGGGGGCTGAGGAGAGTTGCTCTCCAGCCCAGAGCTGGAGCAGGTGGAGGAGACCCCACAGGGCTCTGCATTCAAAGCAACCTTGTCAAGCAGCACGCGTCGTGCCGGCAGCGGCATGCCCTGTGCATCTCCTCCATGCATGATCCAACGCGCCCAGCGCCAGAGCCCGTCTAGGAGCTGGGATGTGGGCATGCATTCTCAAGTGATGATTCCCTCCAACCTCCTCCCCTCTCACGTGATGCAATTACCCAGGAGCCTCGCTGTTCCAGACTTTTGACAGTTCAGAGGTCTGCAAAGGGCTGAGCCAGACTCATTTTATATTAAGGGTAAAATAAGTCTGGGAAGACGGTTATAATAAGACCTGTCTGTCTATAAGACCTGGAGGATTTTTGGACGTATGGGAGACTTGTATCCAACCCCTGCATAAACAGAATTTCTTTCAACAGATAAAACAGGTTCCTGTCTGGACCAATAGCAGAGGAAAAATCTGAAAGAATTAACAAGCTGTTTGTTTTTCAAGGAGATGCTTGTTGGTTTTTGGTTGTCCTATTCTGAGACACTATTTTTGGAGAACTATGTTTGCTTCGGCAAGTGCACTTGGGATCCTTGACCTCTGTCACCGCAACCACTGTACTCAGAGGAGCCCTTTTGCAGCAGGTTGGAAAGGCAGAGCCAGGCACCAAATATGACACAATGTTCTGTTAATTATCGCTGCATGTAGCAGACACTCAAGTGGGAGCATTTCTGAATAGAAACTGCACTGTCCAAGCAAACACGATGTATGAAGATGGACACCACTCAAACAGGACAGAGCCGTGGTGTAAAAGCTTTCCCCTGCTGCAGTAGTTGCAACCTTCTTTGGGTTCATAGTTCAGTAAGCACAAGGGCTTCGGTGCTCCTTTGCAGACTGAGAAGGAGAAAAAATAAAGATCCTGACTGCTCCCAAATAATCAAAATTCTCCCATGTGCAGAAGTGTCACACAAGAGTTATATCCCACTTACAGCCAACCTGAGGATTATGTGGAACTACCCTGGCCCTGCACACACGGAGGGCTGAAATTCACTCAGTATCGTGCTGTGCACAGACCTTCAGTGAGAAGGTCAACACAAAGAATACACTGGTATTACCATTCCTATCCTACACATGTATCTGGTTCCACTGTCTTCCCTGTTGGCCCAACAAGTGTTGATATTACAGCAGAGGCAGCTCATCCAGCTAGAAGACCAGCTGGCTGCAGGACTGGCCATAGAGAAGATACTGTGAGAAGAAGCAGAATGCGAGAAAATGTCAGAGCTCAACGGGAATGAGTTGTGTGCCTAAAACTCTCCCCAGAAGAAGAATAAATCTTTCTAGTTTGGAGGACTTTTTCTTATAGAGGACATTATAGTTCAGCTTTGTGAATGTGACTGTTTCAGCTGAGGGCTTTGCATGTCACAGGTGGCCTGTGTTGGTTTCAGTGGTTTTTCACAGGTGCCTAAAAGACAATTTTTGAGCTCTGATATATTGCCTGGAAGTGGCCTCCCATATGTGAGATAATAGTGTTACAGAAAGATAGGACTTTTTGTTCCCTGCATTCCAGTTCATGTCTAACCTCCCACTCTTCTTTTTACCTTCTTTACCAACATATCATTTGGATAGTTTAAGGAAATATAAATGTGCTGGGAGCAGGGAAAGCTCTACTGACTTTTTCCTCTACAGCTGTGTAATGTCTGCCTTTCTGTGGATCTGAGTTTAAAAGTTGGATCAGGTGTGCTGGAATCTCTTCTCCTACCCAGTCAGTTTAAAAACAGGCATAAATGGTGTAATGAGACTGACCAAAAAAGGCAAAGAACTGGATATGCAGCTTTGAAGTTAGTTCAGGAGAATATCAGAGTCATTCTTTCCATTGTTATTTGAACGCTCTCATTACTGCACGGTACGGTGTATTCTTTGGAAAAGAAGAGGAGTGCATATGGGGGAACAGATTGGACAGTGTTATAGTCTAAAGTTATTTGCTATTCACTCTGCAAGGTACAACTGAAAACATAATTCACTGCAGTGACTAACTGAAAGGTGCATATTGCTTCTGTATGCATTGGCAGACTGTCAGGCTGCTAGTGTGAGCTCTTCCTTGCCCCTGCCTCCTGGCCCTGATGTGGGGTACTCAACTACTGTGAAGAGCCTGTGTGGAACTGCAAAAGTCACACATGGAAAAGACCGAGAGGTTCTTTGATCTGTCTCCTTAGCAGTGCCAAGCTGCTCATTTCATATTATTTGGGGAATTTTTATTCTTCTTTTTTCTTTTATTCTCTCTGCCACTGTTTGAAGGCATTGAAACCCACTATCCACACAGGACCGAATTCAGGCTTTATGTCTAAACTACAATCAATGTAACAATAGCAGATTTCTGATACGGAAGACAGCTGGACTCAAAGGCATTCTCCACAAAGCAGAGACCAGAAGGAAATAAAAGGTTCAGATTTGAACAGGATCCTAAAACTTGGTGTCTGTGTTCAGAAAAAGATATGAATTTGCATCAAGATTAAATGGAGAAAAGACATTTTAGTTTAGTCACCCTGGATATGAAAGCTAAATTTTTTTCTGGAGAAAAAAAAAAAGATAGCTTTAGTATCTGTTTGTTGCATGGCCCTGTTGCCCTACGACGTGTTCAACGAAGGTCTGCAATGGCAGCCAGCCTGCACAGCCCTTCGTGGAGGCTCGAGTGACAACTTACTGCAGTAAGCCACTTTTCTTACTGCCACCTCACTGGCAGGTGCCCAACTCACTGCTGTAGCAGCCTCCCCACTGTGTCTTGCCAGTGAAGGACCACACCGGCTTTTCCTGCTCTTCTGCACTAGTGACATTAGGTATCAAAATCCCCTCTCTGCTTTACCTGTGAGCCCCAGTAATGTCCTTCCCACACTGCTCTGTTAACGGGCGCCAGATATCCATTATCATGATAATGCATATCCCAATTGTAATCTTTCCACATTGCTCTCCAAGCAGATGTAGATGCCAGCATTGCAGCATGTCCTACAAGCAGTCCAACTATAAAGAAGGGCAAAGGAATTTAATCTCTCTAGATGTCATACGAGGCATCCAAACACTCCAATAGAGAGCTGCAAAGTAGCTCACTTCCCACCGCTGAGAATAATTATTTGTTAGTTAACCTATAATTGTGCAACTAGGGCCTTTCCCGGCATTAGGAGGAAATATGAGGGGCAGGTCTTCAGCTGATACACGCAGGTTTAATGATCTTGTCCCAAGTGCTTCTAAAAGACTAGTGTTGAGACAAGCCCAGAACTAAATGAGGCCTCATTTATTAAGCAAGGCTGCTGTATTTGCACTAGACAGCACAGCAGAAGAAAGACGCTTCTGACAGTTCTTTTATTCAGCTGGCTTAGACATTGCTTATTTGTCACGTTTTAATAGCTCTGTGTCAATTACCAGTTCCTTTAGTCAAAATGAAAGTTGCATTGTCATCTGTTTAGAATAGACACACATTGAAATAACATACAACACAGTTGACATCCACTGGCAGATTCTGGCCACTTCTGTTTAGAGAAAGCAGCACAGTTTCTTCAACCCAGCTAAGGAAAATGATGTTTTCGGTACAGCAGAGGCAGCTGTTGCGTGGTCTGTTGTTCACATAGTACAGTAACTTCAGCAAAGCAATGCAAGTCTGTCCACGTGCTTGTGACACAGTGGCAGTAATGCAAGACTCTACACTCCAGACCACTTTTAGACTTACCTTGGAAGTCCGGGGGTGGAGGGATGGGGGAGTATAGTTTCTGCAGGATGCATTTCTGCACTCAAATTTGGGCTGCAGCAATCAGACCTCTCTCATGAAAATTAAGGGCTTCAGGCTTCTTGGTATATTGCCAGGGCAACCTTAACTTGGGCAAAATGTTGCTGCTTCTCCTTCCCCTGTGAAAATTTCATCACAAATGATGATGATGCAAATTTCTTTATAGGATCACAGACACACCTTTTATTAACTCTGATTGTCACTGAATTGCAAAATATCAGGGGTGAGAGTAGGGAGTGAAGCAAGGATAGAAGATGAGGCAGATCTAAGAGCCAGGCTCCCCATCCTGGGGAATCTTTATTGTTACAACTATCCCCAATCAGTGAGAGTTCTTGAGCAAAGGCTGCTGATCTGAGTGTTCGCTAATTGGTCCCATTATTTGCATACACTTCCTTCTTCCAAAGAAATCTTAAACACATGCAAGGAAAGCATTGAATTTTGTGTCCTGAATGCAGCAATGCAATCTGCAGAGTTCACCCATCTCCTTACTGACTCAATCTTTTAAAATAAATTAACAACCCTATTTAGTTTTTATTTCCTCCTCCCCCCCCCCTTTTTTTGCTTCTCTCTTTGGCAAAAGAAATAACTAATATTCAAAGGAAATGAGTTGGGAAACCTCTAACAGCCTGCTAACCATTAGTTTCTGTAACCCGTGTTGGCAATGCAATATTCACTGGGGACCTCTGGCTGGTTCAGGTGGTCCTCTTAAATGAAAGAAACAGCTAGGGATACTCCCCTCTGTTTGGATGCCCTTAGAAAGCACCACATCACTTCCTCTTGATGAGGTCTTGATGGCATTCCCTTCCCTATTGCTCTTCTCTCCCTCTCTTCACCAACTGCTCCAGAGATTTTTGCAGATATACCAGATCCACAGGGATAGTTAGGGGTTGTCTATACTTATGCTCTCTGCCTTCCCTCAACTCTGATTCCTGCCAGGCCTCTCCCACAGTTCATTGTTGGCATTGTTGTGAGTCCAACATGAGTTACCAGGACTTCTCCCTGAGCTCCCAAAGGAGAGCAGCAACAAGGGCAAATTGAATCTGCTTCCACTCACTCCCTGCTTCCTCAGTTTCCCTGGACTTCATTCCAATGCTGAGACCAACAGGCCATTAGAAAGAATAAAGAACAGAGCACTGCTGAGGTGCTACTAAATAAGAGGAAAATCTCCAGCATCTGACTTGCTTTATCACCTCAGTTGTCTTGCAATTTACTGTGATCCTCCACAAACAACCCTGAAAAGCCATTAAGAGCCAAGAGCATGATGCTCACCATGAGACCAGGACCAGTGTAAGTTATAACTTGCAGGCAGCTTTTATGCTTACAGCAGTGACAAGAGCCTAGCTGTTGACTGAAGCACTAAACCAGGTAGATTTTTTCCTGATGTTCTAACTCTGTCACTTTTGTACCAAGTTGTGTCCCTAGAGTCATATCTGCTAGTGACCTGGATTTTCTTGATACTTCTATATCAGGTTTTGGCACATGGGAGGCATCATTGGAAGGCAACCCTCCTTCCAAACCATCTTAATATCTCTCCTGGTAATGGTCAAGGAAGGTACAAACCATAAGTTAAAAGCCACAGCTTGTAAGCACTTCACTTGCAGTTCAGCTGTAGGTGTTATGGCTCAGCCTTCGCTGTCTTCTTTCCCAATACCACACATGATGGAGGAGGGACCACAAAGGGTCACGTGGCAGGCAGCGGGGCTGTGGAGGCAGACCATGCCAGGAACTCCTGTCATCTTACAAAATTCTTTTAAGAATAGAAGGAAGAGGCACATGCCTGGAGACAGTGTGGGCAATGACACTTCTTTCATTCCAGGACACTAAGCACAAAAGCAACTAGTGTCCATAGAAAAAAATTCTTAAAAATCCATAGGCCTTTTAACTGTATGTAGCCAACTCTCTCACTTGCATACTCAATCTTTTTTCCCCCCAGATAAGACCCAATCTAACCTCACAAGCTATTACTGCAGGATTTGGAACAGGAGAATAGATGAGAAGAATATGACCTTTTCCTATATTTTTGGGGTGTATAGCTGTCCTCTTTTGTTATCAACAAGACTCTATTCACCCAAGAGGGGAAAAAAAGAAAAGAAAAGCCACCAACCTTACTTCTGCTTTTCCTCTGCCAGAATCAATGCGGTGACTTTGTTTCTATAAAGGGAAGAGGGAGGTGGGAACAGCTCTTCAGGCGTGTTGACTAAGAAAACGTGAGCACTGCACGCCGGCCATGGAAGGGAGCCCGATGTGGATGTAGGAACTGCTGGGTCAGACACAAGGCCGTCCTCCATTGCACAACCTGGCACACAGACATGCAGCTGCGCAACCCAACCGAGAGACGGGGGAGGCCGACGGCTCCTTGAATTCTCCCCTGTAATCTGTCCCTCTTACATTCAGGCGGACACCATAAACCTGGAGAAGGCTTTTGCACTGCGTGACACGAAATTGTTAAAAGTTAATTTAAACTGGTTTGGGAAACAAGTCTCAGAGCAATGTGCAGGCATTCAACTACATTACTATACACAAATAGAATTTAACTCCTTCTTAATGAAACAAAAATAAGACTGACAGTGAGGTTTTACATAACAAAATAACAGATTGCTGCATTATTCACTGACTCTGTTACCATGGTGCTCAGCTAGTCTTGAGCATGTTATCTAGAATAGTAATGCGCACCAGGTATCATGATGGTACAACCAGTCCAGGACTGACATTGTCAGAGTTAGGGGTTTTGTACAGCCGTACACTGAACTGTCTAGATCATTGACATGAATGTCCATGTGAAGGACTATCGTAAGCATTTGGTACTACCTGTGGCTGTCTGCAAGACTGGGGCCATGGTGAAGCCGCAAGAGAAGGCCAGAGTCTTTCTTTGTAAAATATTTTGAAGGAAAACAGGTTTCATCATCCAGTTCTGAAGATCCAGTGGGTACTGTGGATGGCTGAGGAACAAGGCAGTCAAGGAAATACACACAGAAAAAAATGTTGAAATACCCGGACTTCCTGATGAAGACATTTCTCTAGAACACTGCAGGTATCTCTGTGAAAAACAGATGATCCAAATGCATATTTTTCCTTGAACACATTACAGCCATTCCACACAGGTATCGTACTCATCACCAGTTATTCATTAAGCAGCATGACTAACATCTGTCATGTGGTGTTTGTTCACTCATTATCTGTCCATGGGTGAAAAAGTCTCTTGCAGTGGTATGCAGGTTGTTTTGGTAAAGGTTTTTATTCTTTTTTATTGTTATTATTTAGTATGTGTTACTATACATTCAGGGCACAAAACATGCTAATGTGTGAATACTGATGCCAAGAGGTGTGAATAATCCCAAGGAGAATTTTTGAACTTTCTACAAATGTTGCATACAAAATTCTGCATCATCTGCAGACCAGCCTTACCCTTGTCAGAATAGTACAGAATAGAACTTACTTAAAACCATACATGGCTAGATGTATAACACTTGAAAGCAATGTTGGAAGTGTCCAAATTTCAATAGATAAAGAAAAGTAAGAGATGACAGGCATCATCAAGAACAGAGCATCAACCGGCCAAAAATACACTTCCAAGTGAAAAATGGCACAGGCTTGTAGAGAGCCTCATAGTTCATACTCAGTACAACGTGCAGTCTTTGCCATTACATGACAGGTTTTCTTTGCCCAAATAATAATGTCTTTTATTTGCTCCATCTAAAACATTTTCTGACATTTATTCATTTATTGCAGGCTGTTCTAGGAAACATCTGTACAGCAAATGTGTCTTAGAGATACAGCTTGGATGAAAGAGATTTCCTTTTGGATTGGACAGCCTGAAATAATGACCTATGCAAATAATACAAATGATTGATACTTGTGGTATTGCTCACCACAGTGCTATCTGCTGTTTCTCCCCTAATTTTTTTAATGAGATTTTAAAGCCTTTGAGTGTAGAACCCCAGCCTCTTCATTAACTGAGCTAGCATGAAAAGCTGGGGCCTATGTGGCAGGTGCTGTGGGTTAACAATAAGGGTACTGTTTAATCCAAGGGAAACAGAGAGTAGAAAAGAGCCATGAATAAAAGGATATGTCTTTTATGAGATCGGGAGAGGTATTTTAGATCAGGAGATGCAAAGAGAGGCCAGCTACAGAAAATATTCCTTCTTGCCACACTCACTTGGATAGCAGCATGACATTATGCCTTGTAATTTGTTCTGCAAAAGACAAAGAAATCAAAGTGAAATATATAAACAAGAACCTTGTTGATACTCAGAGAATCACCTCTACTTGTAGCAGGATCTGGCTATGGTTCCCCGGGGAATAAACTATTCTTCTAGATGGTGCACCTTACCAGGTTCATCTCTTTGAAACTTGGAGAAATACAGAGAGACAATTTAACAAGTGCAGTAACATTTCAACACAGGGAAAAATGGTATGTAATTTACAGGTTGGTTTGTTTTTTATACACTGACTGACTGACACAGTTACTGAGAGCACTAATTATACAATCAGTGATTGGGAGTTTAGAGTAGAAAGTAGAAAAGTTGAAACAAAATTGCAAACAAACTTTCTACAAAATGCCTGAAAGTGGTTTTACTCTCATCTGCACTTTATAATTGCAGTAGGTTCAGGGTCACTTGTGTCATTCCTTGTGCCTTTAAGATAGTGTTTCAGTGGTATAAATGGGCCTTTAGAGACTTAGAGACAGATGGAGAAGAGTAGTTTCAAAATTTAATCAAATACCTTCTAGTTACGAAGCACAGATGTTCAGGGTCAGGAACACACAAGTGTAATATTGCTATAACATGTCAGGCTACTGACGCTGCTGTTGGAATAACCTAACCATTTGCAGGTGACTCAGAAGGTACAAGGGCACCAAAAGGAAAATTGTATCATAGTTTGCCCATGGGAAGAGTTCTTCCTCAATACTTACCATCTCTTGCCACAATTATTTACATACCTTAAAGTTTTTAACTTTAATTTTAAATCAGTGAGGCAATGATGGATGCTCATGTTATTCATTTATGTGGCCAATGGCTTTTCAAGTTTTGCAAAGGTCTTGGGCCAAGTGATAACACCTGGGAACAATTTTCATGTGGTGATTATGCATCATGAAATTCTTTTCTTTTTAATTCAAAGTTCTGCCTTACAACTTCATAAAAGATTCCCCTTTTTTGCCTTAATAAAAAAAAAGTTACTGTAGTTTCTCTGACACTCATTATTTTTAAAATGTTTATTATGATGCCTTCTACTTGATCTATCCTGTAACACATATATAAATGCTTCTCTCTTGCTATTTTTTTCTTTTTTTGTTTACTACTACAGTTTGGCAACCCTTTTCTCTTCTTAATGTTTCCTTTACATAACTGGGGAATCCCATGCAAAGACAGTGATGCTGATCACATAACATGCTTGTGGATTTTGTGGTTTCTCTAGTCCTGCTTTTAGGCTGCCAGGAACCTCTTGCAGATGTATTTTCACTGAGCACTATACACGTTAGTAGAAAGGACTGCTTGAGGATGCATGTAGATTTCTGAGAGCAGTCTCACAAGACCATCCATTGGACATGATTCAAAGTTTTACAAATAGGTGTCTGGATAACTCCTAACCAAGGCAGTTCCTTTGCCTTCCACATGCTCTCTGTTTTGCTTTCTCCTACTCGCACATATTCTAGTTGTTTCCTTCCTCTTTCCCATTCTCCCTCCTCTTGTTTCAACTATGTCAACATAAGAAATTTCAGCTGGTTCATCTCAGCCCTTTGATACGTGGACTCCAGCTGACACACATACCTCCCAAAATCCGTAGTGTTCATACAGTTGATATGGACAACTCTGTATTTTTGAGTGTTTTATTCCTAGGGGGGGAGGTTGTGAGAGAAGGCAGAAAATAATTTATCCCCCCTGCAAGTGTTTCTAAGATCAATCACATCCACATCGTGAGCCCTTTGCCATTGTGCGCAACACATCGCCCTAACCTGTCGCTGACCTGCTCTTTTCCTGACCCATTTAACCCATTTCCAGCCTTGTTCATTCAAAACAGTTGGGCTGCTGCCTTCCGCATTGAAGTGTGAACGTGGAGGAGCGTGAACTTGTGTGCAGCTATAACCTGCTCCTGGGAAGGGCTTCATGAACACGGTGAGCTTCAAGAGAGCTACAGCCCAGATGAGGTTTTGAGCATCTTGTGGAAAAATCGCTAGCTAGGGTCTCTCCCTTGCTCCCAACCTCCAGGCACGCGTGTGGGTGCGTGGAGGGACACTTATGTATGAAACGTACAAAATGCACGAAGGAAGGGGGAGGCAGTTCCTGCTGTGGAGGATCTGTACCGCACACTGGTGGACAACGCCTCGGGGAAGGGGGTGAAACCGGCCGGCAGCCCCCCTTCTTCTCAGAGCTCCTGCTCGCCTTCTCCCCGCACTTCGCTGGAGCCGGGGAGGGCAGCTCTCGCCTTCCCGCCTGGCAGCCAGCGAACGGGGACGTGACCCCTTCTTCCCTCGACTCCAGGAAAAACATGGAGGGGAAAACACGGCTCCGGGCGCAGGGGGAGAAGGCGCCCGGGGGCCGGGCTCACCTCAGCGGCCCCCGCAGCCGCTCCCGACGGCGGGGCGGGAAGCGGGGAGGTGGCGGCTCCGCTCCCCATTCCCCCGGGCGGCTCCTGACGGGCGGGCGACGGCCACCGCCGGACCCAGCCGCCGCTCTCCCACCCCGCCGGGGACCCGCCGCCCCTCAGCAGGACCGACAGCACCCCGGGTCACCCCGCCAGCCTTTCCCCCGGCAGCGGCCCCGCATGCGCGGGCGGGCGGGCGGTAGTGGCGGGGGGGGAGGAAGCGGGAGGGCACCAAATTCAAATCGCTGCGAAGGAGGGAGGGGAGAAAACCGGGGGAAGGAGGCAGCTGCGGGGAGCGGAGCGGAGGAGGGAGCAAAGGAGGGAGGAGGAGAAGAAGGGAGTGGGAGGAGAGTGTGGAAGACTAAGGGAAGGCAGCAGGGGCCGGGAGAGGAGTCACGGCGGACGGTGAGGAAAGCAGAGGTGTCAGGGGAAGGACAAGGGCGGCTTCGGGCACCCACGGCCGTCGCGCAGGGCAGCTGCCCCGGCCCGCCCGCGGCGCTCCGCCCTCCCTCCCTCCGGCACCATGGTGGACAGGGGCCCCTTGCTGACCTCGGCCATCATCTTCTACCTGTCCATCGGGGCGGCGATCTTCGAGGTGCTGGAGGAGCCGCACTGGCGCTCGGCTACCGACGACTACAAGCGGCAGAAGACGGAGCTGCTCAAGCAGTTCCCTTGCCTGGGCCAAGAGGGGCTGGACAAGATCCTACAGGTACGGTGGTGGCTGCGGCGGGGCTGGGGCTGGAACTGGGACCGGGAGCGGGGGTGGGGGGGGGTGCCGGGCGGTGGCGGCGGCAGGTGCTGCTGGGCGCCCCGGAGCGGAAAATCCCGCGCCTGCGGGCGGGAGGAGCGCTGCCGGGCCGGAGGGGCACCCGGCTCCCCGGGAAAACCCGACCGGAGCCGCGTCCTCACAAAGCCCTGTCCCTCCAGCGGGAGCGCAGGGAAAGCTCTTAATCATTCCCAACTACTTAATGATAGAGTGATTAAATGAGTCCGCGTCTCCTTCCTCCCCTTCCCCTTCGCCCCCCCACCCCGCAAGCGGTAAAGGAGCTGGGGGTTGATTTGGACTTTAGCTGGCTGGTCCCGGGGGCCGGAGGAGCTTCGGCGCGGAGTGCGCTCCCGCAAGCCCGGCCGTCGCTGGACCAAGCAGCCCTGAATGCGGCTCTTGTTTTAGCAACCCAGGGTGGTTTCTTCTGCCTCAATGGGTGTTGTGTGACGAGGCAGGGAAGGCGAAGCCAAGCGTCTTGATCCTTCTCTGTTTGGTCTTTGGTCTGATTTCTTTCCCCTCCTTTTTTTTTTTAATTTTATTTTCGTCCTGGATATCCTCCTTGTGAGGAAAACGTGTCTGGGGGTCCGAGTGCGGGTCCTGGAGGTAAGTCGGGGTAACTGAGGGAAAAGCTGAATGCCTCCCACGGAGGGATGCTTGCAACTCTTGTCCTGTTACTCTTGCTTCAGGAGAATGACTCCTTTCCAAGCCATAAGGAGTTGATAATCGTCCTGTCTCGCTTATCTGGCAGAATGCCTCTTCAAAACTGATTATTAATCAATAACATGTATTAAATCATGGAGCAGTATCAACTTGGTTAGTGCCTTTTTATGGGTGTAGTATGCATTAAAACGTGGTGGCAAGCAAGAGTGAGCCATGAAAAGTGTGCTGCCCAGGTACATAGGGCTTCCGCGATGCAAATAAGTCATTTGGGACTTTATTTCAGAAATGTTTATATTGACTTGATCTTCTGACCACGGTTGTGTTTTGTTGGCTTTTTTTTAAATTCACTAAAAGTCTACTAAGATGCTAAAATACGGAAGAGTGAGAAAATGACTCATTAGTTCTGTTGGTGTAATCGATACTGTGCAAGGTTACAAGAGGATATGGTTCTTGGTGCTAAAGGTTTGTGGCTTAAATTCTCTTTCTTCTGTTGGTGACTGTTTTCTGTCTGCTTCAGATAGCAGAGCTTTCTGGTGGTAGTGTCCTTAGTACCCTAATAAATGTGTTTTTGTGGTATATGGTGAAAGGGGTGGATGGAGGCTTGAAACTATAAAGGGATGTTGGAAAGTGAAAGATATGCTATGTTTTTTGAGTATGCTTTTGCTGTTCAGGAATCTTACTGAAATTTTACTCTAGGTTATATCCCAAACCTGCTGTAACATCCTCAAGAGAAAACCCTTACCTGGATTGGGATGTGCATTAAGCCTGATGTGCTTAACTTGCTGCAGCCATAATGCAGAATCTAGATTGTAGCTCAGTTTAGGATGAAATTCATGTTGGTATGAGGGAATTATTAGGGTTTGTTTGTATTTGGTTTTGTGTTTTTTTTCCCCATGATCCTTATCACAATTAATCCTGAAGTGGCAGAAAGATTGTTCTTAAACTAAAAAATTGCAACATAAAAGTTATTTGGGCAGTTCATTAGAATAGACTGTATGATAGACAGATTACACTGTAGAATGGGGATGGGTACAGAAGCAATGAGGAGAAAAAAAGTAATATAAGTATCTCTCCACAGCACAATATGGAGGGCCTTCCCTCTTCAGTGCATGTTAGCTCCTGGTGATATTCTCATATTCATGTGATTTGAGTTTTGCCTCTGTACTACTTCCAATCATACCTTACCTTCCATGTCCAGTCTTGCTGGTCTAATGATCCCTCATAGATATTTCGTTGTCTTCTTAAGCTCAGGTTAGTTAAAATTGAAGTCTTACCTTGCTCTTACTTCACTCTTACTGGTAACGGGAAACTTTGCTGCCTGCTTTCTTCCAGACTTGCAGTTTTGTTCCTGTTTTTATTCAAATTCTGTGTGAGTAGTGATGGGAAGGAGAGGAGTGGCATTTCCCACAGAGGAGCATGGCAGGGTGAAGTCTAGCCTAGCTGAAGTCAACTGAGGTGGGGGGGGATCATGAAAGGACATCAGGGTTTCATCCTGAGTAAGCTGTAAAGTATTTCTGATAAATAGTCTTTGTAATTGTCCTTTCTCAACCACTATCTATGCTGGGTTCTACTGAATCTTTAAAACATTACTAACGTGTTCTCTTTTGGTAAATTTTGATCACCCTGATTTCATATTAAACTTCCACATTTATTCTCTTATAATACATCCAGAATGTTGTTGATTTGAAAAAGCATGTTTTCCCATCTCTGTTTTGTTCCTCTGAGCCTCCTCCACGAACTCCTTAAACTTCTTGTGATTTTGCATTATTTCATTATTTAATTCATTTCTCTGTTGTCTCTTTTTTGAAATGGCCTTCAGTCTTCATCTTAGAGCCTCTTCTCTCACTCTGCTTGTGGTCCTCTCTGACACCCATGTGTCTCTACAGCGCCACATTGAGCTTTGCTCTAACTTCACTGATGTTATTTTTAAATATCCCCATTTAAAACACACTGGATAAAGTTCTTCAACAAATATCACCAATGTAGGATTTTAAATGGTTAGTAAAATGTAAGGATGCTAAGACATGTTCAAGCTGAACTAACAATACCAACTTTGTTTCCAGAAGCAATCTGAAAGGTGACAAGGACTAACTTACGCAGACTAACAACGCAGAGACCGGTTTCTCTGTTGCCCTTGTTCCCCGTCCAGGTTAGCTTTAAGTGCAATGGAAACTCTGTGTAGAATGGCTACATCGTTAGATCTGTAGATCTTAACCTACTTGTCTTTTTAAGTGGTTATCAGCACCGATTCTCAATTTGCATACAGCCTGGTATCTCTGTACCAACAGTTTAAGTGATTATAAAGTGGGCTGTATTAGACCAAATACTGTCTAAAATTTGTGTTATGAAACCTTTATTACAGAATATTACAGTAGAAACAAACTGCAATAAATGTTCATTGAAACATCTTTAACATGCTTTCAGAAAACTCACAAGCTGAGTATTGTAAGATATGCTAAAAGGAAATCCTTTTCCCCCAATCCTAACTGTAAAATGCCTAAAAATAAACTTGTTTAAAAACAGCTTTTAGAAGTCTCTTATGAGAAGAATCCTTTTGCTTTTGATTATTTTAGAGTACCATATTACTCATTATAACTATAAAGTGTAAAGAAACTACTTAAACTCTTCTTGGAGTAATGCTACTTAGACCCTGATGTTAAAGGTGACTCACTCTGGCCAATGTATAGGCTGGTTGCTGCCTGCCTGTGCTCTTCTGGGTAAAGCTGATTGCTCAAATGAAAATGCCTGAGAAGCTTCACATGACAATTCATGTAGGCCTCTGAAAATGCTCAGCCACCACCATGTATTGACACAAGGAACTGTGTCAACTGTATCCCAAAGTGCAGTTTACCTTGGAATAGAAATTTCTCATAATACTATGGAATAGCTGCAAAAATAAACATTTTTAATAGTGATATAACTGTGCCATATTTATGACAACTGTAGAATCTTAAAAGTAGTGTAACACCTCTGTCTGTTGATAAACGTCTATGGCTTGTCCTTGCCACTTGCTGCTGTGGCCTGAAATCCTGGGACCTTTTAGGAAGAGGGGGAAGTTTGAGATCCACAGTGACGACACCTTTGCCTGCCCTGTAGTAGGAATGAATTTTGGAGACAGAAGCAGATGTAAGCAATCCAGTCCTTTCCCTCTTCTCCAGTTCCTTACTTTTACTCTTTATTGCTCCATCCTGATTGTGAAACATCAGCTTAATGATAAAGGAGCTATTCATGCAAGGACGGGCCCTCTTGACCATCATGTCACTACTCACATGAGCAAAACTTGGCAAAACGGGGCCACATCTTGTTTACTAGGATATCTCTTTTTATTGGGCCACCACAGTCATCAAAAAATTAAGTACTTCCCATTGATAAACATCAAGACTAGTGAAAAGAAAGGGGAGAATTTGAAAATGAGTGAAAATGGCTACTTTCAAAAGAGCAATAAAACTGAGAAATTGCTGGCTTCATTTAGGAGAAGCAGACATACATACTGAGTATGGGAACAAATAATTGGGGTCTTTATTTGAAAAGCATACAAGGCTCTAAAACAGGCTGGAGAGATAGCTTTGGAAACCTGAATGTTTAGACTTAAAGTCCAGTGCCATGAACAAACATTTAGAAGACTTTTAAGGTGAGCTTCTGCTAGCATATATGTGGTACAGAGCAGGATTCTGCTAAATGAAGTAACAGCCAAGTGGCTTAAGCCAGGATGTTTTTTCCACTCAAAAACACTGACAGGTGCACTTGCAGGATTTTGTTTTGTGTTTGACGATGCTGAAGTTTGCTTCTAGTTTTGCTTATTCTTGGAGTTTGTCAGTCTTGTTATGAAACTTTAAAAATATTTGCTGATTCCGAGTGCTGTTTCCCACAATGCTGGTACCTCATCCAAACTGGTACCTCAAGGTTTAAATCTGTGTGCAATACTACCAAAGAAGTTTGCAAACTATTGCTTTCTTAAAAACTTGAGCTAAGTTTTAAATGCTTTTCATTAGTTCAAGAAAGATTATGGCTTTTGCTTATGCTTTGTGGAGTGATAATCTTTTTTTAGTTAAAGTTAACGGGGCCATATTTTTCATAATCTTCAAATGTATATCTTTAGTTCTGCCCCCTCTAAGTTCAGCAGGGATGAACTGAGATGCTGAGATGAAAATACAGGACCACTGTCCACAGTGCTCTGTCATAGCTCAGACTATGTGTTACGGATATTGCCACTGCAGCATTAGGAGAGGAAAACTGAGCATGGACAGTACTATGTTACCCCACAGCTTTTCTCTGTTTCTACATGCAAAATCGTATCTGAGCAGGCATGCTTTTATGTTGTGGTTTGGGTTTTTTTTGGTTTTTGTTTGTTTGTTTGTTTTTTATTTTTGTAACCTGTTTAACCATTACATTGTTTAAACTTTCTTGGAACATAGTTAAACAAATCTGGTAGTGTATACACTGCAACTATGTGCTGATGGAGCAACAGCAGTTGATCAGAAGTTAGAATTTTCCTGCTACAGGCTTTTCCTTTTTCCTGCTATGGATTTAATCCTTGAGTGCTTGTAGTATGTTGTCCTGTTACTTTAGGACAGAATGTTTGTATTACCTGACATCTTACCTTCTGCTACTAGCTGTGTTTTCTGGCAAGCTCTGCTCTAGAAACCACGTCACACAAGATTTGTGGCTTATCAAAAGCTCATTGTCCTACAAGACCCAGGAATCCCCAGTTTGATTCATACTTATTGCAAGATACCTTCTGTAGCCAGTGCAGGTACTGTGTAATGATGACTTAGTACAGATTTCCTTAAATTGAATTGTTGTTTTTGCTGTAAATATTAATTAAAAAAAAAGTATTGTTTCGCTTTTCTCTGAATGCTGTTGACCTTCAGAGCAGTCGCATTTCGTGCTGGTGCTGCAAGTAGATGTCAACATAGTAGCACACAATCAGAAACAAGCTGGATTGCAATCGGCGGTCAATAGTCTTACTAGCAGGGAAGCAAATGAGAATGGTTTTGTGCTTTGGTGCTACAGACCTGCTGGTCACAGTGCCTGTAGCTGCAATGATTTTTATTTTGTACTGACTCTTGTATGATCCTATGAATTGAACGTGTATAAGCCAGTAGCTAAATTTCTTCATGGAGTATGTCTTTAGGTTTTGTTTAGCCAAAATGAATTTGGCTCATAAGCTCTGAATCTGCTCTGTAGTATGACAAAAAGTAAAACCCAACCGAAAAAACTCCTGGTAACAGGACACAACTGGAAGAGTTGCACTTAAAACACCACTGTGGTCACACCTGAAGCTCTTCGTGGTGCTACAGGCATCCTCACGAGACCCAAGCTTAGAGGCAGATGGAACCCTAAAATATGGCATGCAATACCTTGCATTTTTACTAGCTCTGTCTTGTTGAAGACATAAATTCATCTTATTTCCTCTCTTTGTTCTGATTCGGGTTCTTCAGCAGCACTGCAGGTTCTAGTGTTACTAGATATTTTCTTTAAAACACCAAATTCTTTAGTTGGGAACCTGAGGCTAGCGTTTTTTCCTGGGTCCACCCATCTTATTTTATCATGTTTTTATATCCAAGGTCTTAGATATTACTGTGTTAATTACATACTTAACAATATTTTAATTGTAGGCAGAAGACATCCCTTTCCTTGCCACAGCACAATAGTTGTCTGGACTCTAGTAGAACAAAGGCAGTGCTAGGTGCAAAGTAGCTTCTGAAATATTTTAAGCTTAAACCTTGTACCCTGTTTTCTTAAGGGAAAGAAACATGAGCAATGAAAAGGGAGGAGGAAACTAATAAGAGGTTGTATATCATAGCCTCTGTTGAACCTGAAATCAAGTTCCTTTTCTAATAATAGGTGGATCTTTAGTGTTTCTTGTGATGGACCTGTTTTTTAACCCCTGTTGTGGGATCAATTACTATGGATCAGCCCATTTGTAGGACTATATTTCTGCCTTAATGAAAAGGTAGATGTGGATCGTGATTGAGCAAGCTAGCAAATACTGATTGATTTTATTCTGTGCCAGCATCTTGCATATATTGTGTAAGCAGGTTCCAACTGCTGAGAAACAAAACCCTGTGTGTCTCTTTGAGGTTGCAACAGGTGCCAAAAAGTCTCAGTTGGACCTATCACAGGTTTCTGGACTCTGATCCTTCTTAACAGCAAGGATTATCAGTTACTTAACATTAATTTGGACTCCAGAGTAAGTCATTAGCTTGCCATTATCTGACAATCTTATGAGTGATAGTTAATAGAACTTGAAAATAATTCTGCAAAGGTGTTCGAAGGTCCTGAGGTGGAAAGCATAATCAGATATGATACAGTATTTTTGGTGGCTTAGCTAAAATATCAAATTAATCAGTCATGATTTCTATCTGTGACCTTTGAGTGCTCATATTGCTTCTCCTCTTTTCTACTTCAAACCCACTCCAGTGGAATAAAAAAGCTTTGGAGGAAAGTTGCTCAAGAATCAGGTGTGGTCCCTTGCTAGAGAAACAGCAACTATAAGTACGTTTGTTCTGGCCTATAAAGGAAGTGATGATGAGTCTGATGTGCTGATGAGTTGCTTCCAGGCCCCAAAGGAACAAGGGAGGAGTTTGGACCCATGCAGCTGTATAAAGAGGTCTGTCTAATCAAACTCACTGGTGGTATCAACTTCTCCTACAGCTTCTCTTGCAGCAGTCTAGCTGGAACCCACAGCCTACTACATGCACAGCGGTTACAATTGCTGCAAACCAGCTTCATAGACTGCAAATATGTTAAAATCAGGTTAAATAGTTGAACTACGATAACTTGCCAGTTAAGTTAGAATTTCAACCTTCAGGCCTCTGTAACTGGTGTGTACGTGACTGCAGAATGACAGAGGGCAGTTCTGTAGTCAACGCTTACCTTGTTGGCTCAAGGGGTTTTGAAGGGCACTGGAGTTTATGCTTAGAAAATCACTCTTTATTACTGGTATGAGTGCACTCTGAAAGCTTTTCACCTGTGTCAATTTGCCCCTTTAAAATAATACTTGCATGTTTCCACCTTAATTTTTTTAATGGCTTTTGAAGTGGAAGACGAGAGAAAGGAGAGAAAGGAAAAATTTGAAGTTGGTTCTGTTGTAGCAGCAAAATTAGTAGCCAACTTTATTGTGTCTCTGTGATTTGTTACAGTAATACTACATTTTCAAGGTAGTATATTAGCTGGATTGTGATTGTAGGATAACTGTGTTTTCATGAAGCTGCTGTGTAGTCTCTGCAAGGTTCTAAAGCTGTCAACTTGATTGATGAAATGAGCATAGATGTCTTTATCTTACATTTAAGAGAAGTAAAGTACAGTTTGCACTCTGCCTTGGCTTTATGTATTAAGAATGCTTGCTCACCTCTGCTACAATTAGTTGGTTATTTGGACAGATGTCCCCAGAGTTGGCCGCAGCTTGTCGTTTCCTAGCAGAGAAACACTGCAATAGTTTCACACTACGCATTGACTAGGTGCTTTCAGCTGAATTCTGTGCATCAGAAAAACAGTCTCACTTACTTGAGAACTGCAAGTTTCTGTGGTTTTGATGACTTCTGAGCATCTTGTGTGCCAAGCAGCATTTAAGCTTGAGGGTTCTCTACTTAGCAATGTACAAGTGCTTCCGCTGTCTCAGCTTCTAAGAAGGTAGTAGATGTCTGCTGAATGGTTAGAGATGTCAGTTGCAGGAAATCCAGGCTAGGAAGGAAGAGTGAAACAAAGACAACAGCCACTATAGTGCTTCTGCCAGCTCATCCCTCTTCCCTTTAGTACAGTAGCAAGAAGAAAGTAGACTGGTTTGGCTTTTATACACCCCCAGGGATGGGACAGTTGAGAAGTGACAGGGCACAGAGTCTGTGAATTACCTGCCACATGTCAAGCTGTACTTTACTCTTTGCCTTCAGCTTGTCTCTTGTTAGATATTTAGGAATTACCTGCAAATCTGGAGGTTTGCACAGTTTTGTAGTCTTAAGGTTAGAAGATTTTTCACTTGACTAAACTTGCTTTTTCACTTATTCAAAACACTTTCTGTAGGATATATACAATGACTTTGTTTCCATTGGTTTTTGCCTGGGAACTGATTGTTTTATGGGATTGAGAACATCATTGAAGAATTATTGAAGCAGTATCTGCTCTGCTATTTGTTAAAGTTACTGACTGGAAGATCTCATGGGAATGAAGCCCCTTCTGTGTACTTAGTAATATAGTGTTGAACATAATAGCAGAAGATTGTGTTCCAGGGCACATGTGGGAGTGGTGTTATGGTTTTCAATGTCATACAATTCCTACAAAAATAGGGTTTCTATATATGCTGACTGAATTGTATTTAAGAAATACTTAACGCATAGGCCGCTCTTACTAGCAGACTGATGCTATTACCAGTGATTCAGTCGCCCAGCAGAAGACACAAGATAGACAAGGCAAGATATGCCATTGCAGGTCTGAGAGTGTCTAGATCAGACTGTTTCCTCAGCACATTTATCCTGGTTACTGATCGCACTTCTTCACATCGTGCAATAACTGTGCTGGCAGATCTCTATCTATGTTTGAAAATATTTGTCCAGAGCAGCTTCCTCTCCCTCCCCAATCCTCTTCAAAGATCAGTCTTGAGCTAATCTAGTGTTGAAGGGATTTGTAGTAAGTACTCTAACGAAATTTGTCTTAGCTTAAGCCCTGGGTAAAGCTAAATACATAGTAACAGAAATCTCAAAGCAAATAGTGTTTCTGTGGCAGGCATTCCCCCCTTTCTTACTCCTCTTAACATAAACCCATCACCTTGCTATTCATACAAAGCATCCTGTCCATGTTGATGTTGGAAGGTTGCCTTGTCACCGCCTCCTGCTGCCTGATGGACAGATACAGGGAGAGAGAGGAGCACGGTTGAGGTTATGTGAAGTTTTTGGATGGCCCTGGAAACTTTGTTGTTTGCTTGCCCTAACAAGGTGAGTTAGTAAAAGTTCTGCCCCAAAGAGTTAATAGCCAACTGTGTGACTCTTGCTCTCGTTCTGCAGTTCAAAAGTCTACTTGATTAAAAATGTTGTTACACTTAGTACTCTGCTCCACCCAAGCCTGTTCACTTTTAGTTTTGTTTCCTTGTTTTGATGCTGTTGGGAAAAACAAGTTTTTTATTCTAGTATGTGTAAGCTCACTGAACTGTCAGACAAGTAACAGTTGTTTTACCAGGACTTACCTTGTTTGTTTTTTAAACTTGTTTCTCCATAAGATAGGCTGTTGAAGATGTGTGATGTTACTAATGCGCTCGGGCAGCAGCTTCTATCTAGTTTGCCTTCAGAGAAGGAAGACCTTTAATGTACTGAAATTTGGGGATGAAATACAAAAATGCTTGTATTTGTGAAACAAAAAGCCTATGATGTTTCAGTCCCAATTACTAAGAAATAAACTCCAAACAATTTTCAGGGTGTTCTAACAAAGTGACTTTCTGTAATTTTCCTAATCTGAAGCGTGTTTTTATGCATGGCTATAAATGGAAGAGAGCATAATATGCTTCTTAATACAATGTTACTTTATGCTGCTGTTCATTAACTGATTTGAAAAGCTTATTTAGCCCTCTGCAAGCAAAGTTGTCAAGCTTGGATCACCTGTGGTTTGACTTGTCCTAACGAACTATTCTTATATGATGAGGCATGGGGGGGACAAGGGGAAAGCTTCATTTTTAAACTCTGCTTCCCCTTTTACTTCTCCTGTGTAGTATCAAGGCTTTTCTATCCAAATATTCCAATTTATACCATTTTATGGGCAGGTGAAAATTTGCACAGATTGACTAGGTTGCTGCTCCAGGTTTTGAGGCCTTGTTTGAATAAGAGGAAAAAAAAAAATAAATTGCAACACTTCAAAGATATAGTCCAGCCCCTCCCCGTAGAGTAAATTAATCTTGGTAAACTGTTTTTATTGATACTAGGATTGTTTTGGTTTAATTTAGATCTACTTAGGTCAATTGCAGCTAAACTGAAATAATTATTTTGGAAACAGACTGCTGCATGGGTTAGCATCTGCTTATGCAATAGGTACCAACTCTGTTGCAATAGTCTCATGAAAACACGGTCTGGTTCTAACCCTGCCTAACGTAAGTCACAAACTGGTGTGCAGGTTTGATTAAATTCTTGACTCTTCTGCTTCCACTTTCTTATCTCTAAAATGGGGACTACAGCATCTTCCAAAGCCGTTTTAAAGAGGAGTTGGCTACACTAGTCACCATGCATGTATTCAGATAGGAAGGAAGCCTAATCTGCTACTATAGATTATTCCGGTTTCTTAATTTCAGCTGATGCAGCATAAAAGTTGTTGAAATACTTTTTTGGTTTTGTTTGTTTCCAACCAAGGGAAAGTGTGTTATAAGCATATTGGCACAGAAGCCCTCAAAATTAAGCTGTATTAATGAAAGCTATGAAATCGTCTGATAGGTTTTATTTCTGAATGAGAGTAATTTGAGGCCATAGAAAAGTTCGGGCACTGAGCATCTGCAGAACAGCTGCAGTTCTCATGCAGCAGTAACCTTTAGTTAATTTGTCTTCAAAACATGTCTATGTGGAACTTGGGAAAGTGAAAAGGAAACGGTTCTATAATTACATTCATCACAAGAGCAAGGGAATGCTGGTAAAGCACTGAATATGCTTTTCATCAAAATACTTTATTAACTAGTTCATTAAACTGGAACCTAGTCTTGAAATTAATAGGGGGGAAAGTCCATATCAACTGTTAAATTCTGTAGTCATGATCTGTCAAAGAAGCCAGATGTCTTCTCAGAACTGTTAGTGTTTGCATCCATTGCACATAAGTGGAAAGGAGAAATAGTTAAGCAGCATTAGTTCATTCAAGCATAGGATCTGCAAGTATCACAAATAGGTAAACTTCAGTGTTCAATTCTGCAATGACAAAATAGTTCCAGTTAACTAATTTGCTGATTTGTGAGTTTCACTTATTATTTAACTCTGCAGAAAGCCACAAAAAGGAAATAACCTTCTGGATCTCTTTCCATTAATATCCCTCACATTGTTTGTCCTGTGAATTATGGCTTATAGGAAAATTAACTGTCCATGCTATACATCATATGCACTGTTTAAGACTTGCTTGTATGCTGTAAAAATATTGACATGCTTCCAAGAGGTTAATATCCCTACAAATAAGAACTTTTTTTCCAGAGGAAACAGGAACACCTATCTGTACTGCAGAATGGAAGTAGAGCTCCATTTGTTCAAATCTATATTTTTATGGGCTCTTACCGCCCAAGTATCAATTATGATTTTGCGTTTCATCCTATTCCAATTTCTAATATTCCAAAACTTCAGGGTTTAATGCAGAATTAATTCATTCTCTCATTACAATAGTTTACCCTTTGTTGTCTTTTTCACACATTTGGGCTGAGAGGTCATTACTGAAGTATGTTGTTAGCTAGTTGTTACTGCAAAGAGAATGATAGCAGCAGGAGAGCAAGGGTTGGTAGAGAGGGGAAGCTTAATCATTCTGGTTCCATTTGACAAAGCCCCTTAAAGTTCACCCTGTAGCAGCTTACAACTGCTTGCTTTCTGATAAAACAGTGTCTTTAAGTTCTTCTGTGCTTAGGGGCTTGATTTAATTTCTAAGAATGGAAAAAAAAACTGCCAATACAGCCACGAGAGAGTTCATTATTACACATTTAAGGTACAGAAACACCAACTGATATTTCCAAAGAGTTGACTACTTGCAGTTTTTCTGTCAAGTCAACGTGAGCAATGTTGGCTTGGCCTTAACTTGCCTTGGTAAGGAAGAAGGGGTATGTGCTTAGATCCAACCTTGTTTGGGCTGAATATCCTTTTGTGGCCTTATTGTTGAATTTACTGCATGAAAACTGCAGCCTCAGACTTGAAAGTCCTTTCAGTAGAGGTAGTTTGGGAAAGCAAGGGGTAGTTTCCATGAGGATGGAGGAAAAAGGCAAAACACAGAACTTGTTGCAGATGGTGAAATCGATAAACATTATCCAAAGCCCAGCTGGGCAGAGTACAACAGGTTTCCACAAACACATATGTACACAGTGTGAGGATTTTTAGAAAATGTTTGTGTGTCTTTTGACTGAAAAGTTCTCCAATGGCTTATTTTTAAAATACTGTTTTGTAAAGCAGAGGTTTATGACAGAAAGCTGCAAGGATAACTGTAACTCTTGCTTTGCTTCTTGCAAAACAAAAGAACAAAGACCTGCCCTTCTGCACTCCCTCTGCCTATACCCCCAGTTGTGTGGTGTTTTTGCAGCAATCCTTGATTACTCTTCTGTTACCATTATCAGCTGGAATATTTTAATGCAAAACTTGCTTAATCTGAACAAGATAACTTTTGTGTTATGTCTGTAGCTGTAGACCTAATAGCTATCTGTAACCAAACCTGCAGTAGGACAGCACTTTGTACAATTAACAAGTGCAAATTATCACTACAAAATCATTAGTCTTGTACTTCTCTTAAATATGGCCCTAAGATAAGGCTTCACAAAATCAGTAGGGCAAGGTCTGCTTCATAGAACCACTAGTCTACTCAGTGAAGGAAATGACTTTTTTTTTTTATGATGCTCAAGCCTTATTGAGAGACCTTCTTAAACTCTTGTTAGAAGTCTGCCAGGAAAAAATATAAATCAAGCTGGTGCTGCAAAAGTTCTGTTATTCTACTTATCAGAACAGTTGTTTCTTTCCAAGTAACTTTTTTTACTCTATAGCATTTCTCTCCCCTACTCTGCATTGTATCAATCCTTGAGGAAGAAATCCTGCATGCCTTTGGTGCCACAAAAAATGGTGAAATTGTTTTCCCTTTCTCACAATTTCTGTCTGAAGAACTCCTCCTCTCTTACTACAAAGATTTTACTGTAGGACAATAATATGCTCCCCAAAGCATTAGAATTGTAGTAAAGATTTCAGATCCAAAATCTTATCTGTAACACCACAGTGTAGAAATAGTTACATGAAACTAAACCACTGTGAAGCTGGATTTGGTTTAGACAGCAGGGTTCATCTACACCACCATGCTGAATGCTTTGATTAAAAACTATTGTGCAGGTTGAGAACGCACTTAATTTACAGCTTAATTTCATTCACTTTTTTTTTTTAGTTTTGTTCTTATACCAACATTGGGTTTGGTTTAAATGGCTTTTGTTTATGGTCTTACATTATAGTTTCTGATGTAGTACAAAAGAATCAATGCTATCCACTCTCAGCCTTCATTTTTGCAGTACAATTTGATTTGGCTGACTCATGATAGTTTCCTCATGCTTCTAGCCCTTGTCTGCTTCTTCCCATTTCATGACAGCAGATGACCAGAATTGTAGAAATCTTGCCAGTGCTTTGCAGAATGACAGCAAGACATCAGGAAGGGGATTTCAAGCATCTGACTGTTCCTTGAAGTTCTTCCCCTTTTGTTTTTATTGATGTGCTTCTGTTGTTGAGATGTCTAAACTGTATGACTGGACTAATGAGATATAATGAAAAAATACATTCCACTTGTACTTACTCCTGTAAATTGCAGTAGCACTTTGATGGCAGAGAATGGGAAAGGAGAGGCAGAATAAAATGCAGTGGGTGACTAGGACATCTTAAAGCTGTTTTTCAAAATACCCAATTTTTGAAACGTGGTTCTTCATTAAGATATGTTATTATTGAAAGTAAAGCAGTAAGGATTTAGTGTACAATTGGTTGGGACTGTTTGTAGGCACCTCAAATCCGCTGAGCAATAAATGTTTAAAAAAAAGTGCTTATATGTTGAAGACATGTTAAAGTCTATAATGTCACCAGTACCAAGTACGTTACCTAAGTACATGGGTAATATCAATAAAAGGTCTGGTGCCATCCTTACTAACGACTGAAATGATGCCAGTAAAGGACTCAAAGACACAGCTAGTGTGCCAGCTCATTGCTCTGTCATTACTTTTTTTTTTTTTTTAAGCTTACAGCACTGCTGGGTCTTACTGAAACTCATGTGCTACCTGTATAAAACCTTATCTTCTCTAAATAAAATTGATGACAAAACCTATATTGCTTTCAAAGGCAATAAGGTCCAATTTCAAGATACAGACATTCTGGAACTCCCTCTTACTTCAGGCTAGTTGAGGGAGAGATTCAGTTCATAGCATAGACTGAAGGAGGAAATTACAGAAACTAGGTATTTTTTATGCTGTATTTTGCTAGTCTGCTCTCTCTTGGGGAAGATACAGTTCAAGGAAGTCAGATGTTTTTCCAGTGGTTCTCTTCTACAGGCAGGCATTTTCTGTTTTTTAAATCAACGCCCTTTACTGGAACTACTGTATTTCAGTTAATTTTCAGAAACTGCAGAAGCTAGGAATCTAGGAGGGTTAAATAGTACACTTGTTCCACGCCCACTTGTTTGTCCCCAGAGATAATTCTCTTGTCGTGTCAATGGTGATTATTTCCCAGGATATTTTCCATTAAGTTTAAAACTCTCAGCCCTTGTTCTCCATGCCAAGGAACAAAAGAAAACCCCAAACCCTAACAAACCATAACAAGCAGAAAAAAGAGTGCATTTGCATCTTGGGAAGCATTATGTCCTTAGGCAAGCTCTCTCAATTACATTTATTACTCAGCTGTAACTTTCCTTTGAGTGAAACTCAAAATATCAATATGTTTTGCAAAGCTTGTGTGCATCCTGGTGGGAATGAAAAGATGATGGTGCTAATTGCTGGTGCTGATTGAGTGGGTGATCCTACAGTACATTCAGCAATACCGACTCTTTTCTCCAAGTAGAGGCAACTTTAAGGACTTATTGTAGCTAGAGTAGAATTCATTGCAGTGATCAGCATTTACATCTATATGAACTACTAAATGGTCAGCACATGTACATCTGGTTTTAATTGGGCGGTTGGGCCAAGGTGAGGAAGGAGACTAGAATATTCAATATATCTAATGCTGGCACTACAGAAGTGCCCAAGATATTTATCCTCTTTTCTTCTCCTATCCTGTTCATGCTTTGTGCAATTTTGGTCATCTTTCCAAGCAGGGAATAGCATGCACAACTATTTACCTTCCCTATTCCCAAGCAATAACATGGAATTATTTGACAGTAGACTCACAAATTGTTTCCACTGGACTGTGTCCTGAGGCCTCCAGACTCATAAATATTGGCCACAAGCTAAAATCAGGGCAGAGTATGTGTCTTTGAATTTTTGCATGTAAAAAACTTTACCACCCTTCTTGTCTCCAACTGATTAGATCTATTTCTGGTTAATAAATTGAGATTGGGTTTGAAGAGCATGATTTCTTCTGCCCAATATAGGTTAATAAATAGTTTGCCTTTCTGAAAGATCACTAAATCTGGTTAAATTGTAATTGAAAAACAGGAACACAAATGAGCACTTAAAGAAATAACAAGTTTGATCTGTGACAAATGTGCCTTCTCTACTCTGGTTCTTTTAGCCAACTAGGAAGCATATAGAGTAAGAGAACACAGTGGCAAAAAGAGATGCTTGTGCCTGTTGTACTGTCTTTATCGAGAATACCCTTCACAAGTTAAAAGTAGTTTTTTCTCTTCACTGGGTTGTGTCAGCAGTTATGGTTTAAGAAAGCTGGATGCTTAGTCCCTGTTACAAATTTATCTTTTTAATATTGTTCCCACACAAACATTGCACTTGAAAAAACGTAAAACAAAACCCAGGATGGGGAAAAAAAAGCCTAGACTTATTTAAGTCTCCACTCTCTTCTTTAGACACTCAGTCCACTGAAGAACTTCCTGGTTGTTTAACATGCATAATTGGTGGTAAGGTAAAATAATGATGCCAGAGGGTGAGAAAAAGTGCTGTCATCAGTGCCTGGGAGAAAGTGGTGGGAAAACTCCTTTCCACTTTGCGGAATAGTTAGAAAGAAAGCCTCTTTTGTAAGGTCAGGATGGATTTTTAGGCCACTAGCCTAAAAAGAGGTAGGGACCTGGGACACTGTCTCTTCAGTTTTATTTATGATGGCATTGCATCCAAATGCAAATGCTTTTGAAAAAACTTTGCTCACAATGTTTTTTGAGAGTTCTGGAGTCTGTATGTGGTAGTATATTAACTCATAGCAAGGATGCTCTTGTTTAAATCCTCTCTGTACATACAGGATATTCTGGGATCAGGTAGTTTGAATTTTAAAAAGAATAGCTAATGTGATATAACTTCAGGTGCAAATAAGAGTTCATTGGCTTATCCAACAAACTGTCTCTTTTGCACAGATATACTAGAGCTCACTGCTGAGCAGTTCCAGTTTCCTTTGGGCTATTTGCCAAATATCCCAAATAAGCAAATGTTCTTGCTCAGTTCTGAGCACCTAAATAAATTTCAGGTGAATTTGTCTCAGAACTAAATAGCAAATATTTTCCAGTGTAAAAAAATATGTGTGTAGGGTTGAGATGTGAATGCCTTGTACTCCTTCCTCAAGCTCAGTCATGTTCTTCAAAGGACATACACAGACTTAGGTTTTCTTTACAGCAGAGTGATGCAGTTAGATAGTCAGGCGTCTTTTCCCTCTTGAAGACCACTTCTGTGTTTCTCTGTGTTCTGTGGTATCTTGTACGCCTACCTGTCTTAAATGCTGTGATCTTCAGGTGCTCTTACTTGACAGCCTATTTTGCTTTTCTGGCTAATCAGTAAAACTACGGGAATCTGCAGCTTTAATCTATGGCTTTCTTTAAAGCACCTACTTTATTACTTTAATTGAAAACTTGTTTCAAAGTCCAGTACAGGGCAATGTTATCCCACTGTGCGCTTTCTCCATCTAATAAAACTAGCAAAGCTGCTTTAAAAAAAAAAAAGTGCTAGACATATTGAAGTGTAGGAACAAGAGCTTTCCCAATACTTAAAAAAAAAAAGTCAAAATAAAATCAATAAAGAATTGTGACAACATGGCCTAATTAAGAAATCAAGACCAAGACGCATATAAAAAGCCATCTGGGTGTGCTGTATTCTAAATTAAGACACAAATGATGTCTGGTTTACTGTCCTGTTATGTAACAAAACTATGCAAAGTAAAAACCAGGCATGTATTTACGTGCATTCTTTAAATATCAAGCTTAGATATAGGGACAGCTCTGTATGAAGTGGCATGTGCTGGAGGCTCTATTAGGTAAGAAAAGGTATGCTTAGATGGAAGTCCAAGTTGCTGAGAGACCAAAGTGTAATGAAGGGAAATCAATAGAGTGTCTTGGTTCTGTAATTCATTTCTGCATTGAGAAGCACTGTTGCATGAACAGAAACACTCAGAAGTTGCCTGGGTGAATGAAGCATCAACAAAGTAGGTAAACTTTCTCTGCAGAGCGAGTTCAGTCTTGTTTTATAATCTTTTGGATAGCACGTGGTATCTGCAGTACATTTGATCTACATATGTACCTTTCTATTTCGTACACTAAGATATTAGTGGATCATTTAAATAACTTATAATTGCCTTCTTAAAAAGAAACACTGATATATTGAGGCAGTTAAAAAGAAGTGTTGAGGATTACTTAAAGCTCTCTTTGCTCTGAAGACTGGAGAACTGACAAGATAACGTTCTATCTGCTGTATTGGTAGGAGTGTGAAAATGCCATTTCATTCTGGATTAAATGTTGCAATTGCTGGAAAGAACCATCCCCTGAAGTATGTAAACCCATATTTTTCCAGGGTTCTCATGTTTTGTTTATTTTTCCCCCAAGTGGGAATTTTCAAAAGTTTGCACTTTGATAGGACCTGTATTTTAAGACTAAACTGTTGATTGAAAAATGCAAAATATGTTTTAACTTGCAATAACACTTAATCAACCATTTTATAAATGCAGTGTATGACAGCAAGGGGAAAAATTGTCCCCTGTAATTTGTAGTTCATCTATGTAGGAATGTAAACACTGGGACTCACACTTACACTTACTTTCCAGGGTTCTATTTTATTTTTGTTCTAGTTCAATTTGTAGATAAGGGGGTAGGAATCCTGTATGCCCATATAGATCTCTCTAGCTTTTTGGGTATTATTCATGTATGCCTTTGGTTAGGTAACAAACCTACATCTGTCAGCACAAAGCATGAGCTTGCAAGGTTTTTATTCTTTTAGAAGTAAAAGTTAACATTATTCCTTCAATGACTACTTCCCTTTTTTTGCCACAATTCCAACTTTGGCCTCGTGGTAGGTGGCTACTGGCCGTAACACTATCATGCTATTAGAAGTAAGCCGTTTCTGCCTCAGATTTTACATCTGTTAAAATAGATTGTACAAGTTCCAGGATTAGCGAGAGCCCTGGGGTACCTAGCAGCTCTTAATATAGGCCAGCTGGGAAGAAATGCTGTGCACAGAGACTGAATTAACTGTGGAGTCACTCCTATATGCTCAGTTGATCCGGAGTTGGACTTGTGTAGTCAACTGATGTCCCCTCTAATAAATGTGGAATTTATTAAATCCCACCATCCTTGTCTAATGCAGGTGCTGCTGACTCATATCCTGCACCTCTTGCCCCAACCACGTTCCAGCTCCACTCTCTGCATAGGTCAGTAAAGGCCAGTAAAACGTTCACAGGTTAGCAAGACACGAGGGTGTTGCCTGTTAGACCGAGACAATGTGGTTCACTTGTCTTATTTTTCTTCCTACAGAAAAGGTCGCAAACCATTCCCCACAGAAGTGAAGTAGGAAATCCAGGACTCAGCTAAAAGACTTCTTTTTACATCTGGCAGGGTTCTTGTCCTGACAAACATGGAATTCATATTGTGAGCACAGATAATGCAGAGGGGGAAATGAAAGGTCAGGTCTCCGAAGTCCTGCTGGTTAGCATAGTCCTGCAGAGACTGTCAAGTGGCTAAGGCAGCCCCAAAGGCTTGTTCTCTTGGCCCTGTGTGCTGGCCCTGGTCGTATGCCAACGTTTTTCAGTCAGCTGGGAACTCGGAGCCCAAGGGAGCGATCAGGATAAGCCTGTCATTATCTAGAGATGGGGATGAAAAAAAAAAGGATGGCAGGAACTACAAGTGTATGCTTTTCTGGTGACTTTTGGCTGCTCTGGAGGGGTGGATAGTGACTACCATCTTCCCCTGAGCACTCTGCTTTGAGTGGATTACATATTAAATGTGCCAGGTGCCAAGTGGCTGGCAGAAATATGTGTGTCCAGATAGGGTGCTGCTGTTTTGTATTCTAGGCTCTGTTTTTTTGGTAGTCTGATCCTCAAAGGATTTTTTTTTTTCTCTCCAAGAAGCAATGAGCTTTGATTTCTCTGTGCACAAACACATGTATATTCATCCCTCCTGAAGATGATATTGGAGTAGCTACTCTTTCTGCTGCCTTGATGAAATCATTTACCCTTATGTGTACTCTCTCATCTTTCTTCAGCTCTGTCACGTTGTGTCTCTGGCTACCAAAATCAGCATTGTGGCATAGCAAGATTTACTTACTGCAGACGTTTTTGGAAGTGAAGGCTGGGAAGAGAGGTGAAATGTTTTAGTCTCAAGAATATATAGGTTAATATGACGGATTTGGAGAGCTCAAATAGAAAATCTTAATAAATCATTACATGTGTATACCTCATATCTGGTACGAAAAGTAATTGGAGGAAAAAAGTTTCTTACTCATTGGTAAAATCATTAGTTGCATAGTTGGCTTCTCTTTCCCATTCCTTACCCAAACCCCAAGTTGCCAAGATAATGTAGAGAGGAAAATATTTTCTTTGATGGGCATTATCCTCCATTCAGTCAGGACACATTGAGGAGGACAGAGGGAATGCAGCTGGCTTTAAATATCTTTCTTTTTTCTTCCCTTTTCCCTTTCTTCAACTACTATACCTGAAAACAATAGATTATGGGATTTATTATTATATTAACTATATATTCCTTGCTTAATAACTAGATAGTACATCAGCTATGACAGCTAATTTTGTCTATCAGCCAGGATTAATATATTCCTAATTTGATTGTGAATCTACTATTTTTGATCTAGTTATAAAGTACTTACAAATTCATACTGTGCCTGTGAAATAGCTTCTGCTGCTTTTAATAGGCAAGCAGATGCCGAAGTGCAATGTGCCAACAGGGCAGGAAATTTCTGGCTATGGCCACTGCGTTGCCTGTGTGCATGGTGAGTCTGAGGAAGCTCTTCTGTCAGTCTAGCTGTGATCACCCACAGATTTGTTTCCTTCAAAAGGGATAGTGACTAGGAGGGTTTCTTTTTTTATTTACATTTAGTCCTGATACACATATACAGTATTATCTACATCAGCAGAGCTTTATAATGTATATCTGACCTGGTAGTCTTTAACATGTGACTCAATTTGTTATTATTGGAAAGATAAACATTAACAATTAAATATGTTTTGATTGTGTTTAAAAATCTCATTACTATAAACAGCTGACTGCTGCTGGAGCCAGAAATCCCAGATAACTGCAAAAACCATGGGGGTCAAGCAGAAGGGTGTGCAATTTGCATGGCATTTTTATGCCAATATATATTATTTTTAAAGTAACTTAAAGCCTTTTCTTGATTTATTTTTTTTTTTTTTTTTTAAAACCCATGAAAAATGTTCATTCAGCTTCTTATACCACTTCAACTATTTGCTTAGCTCTGCTGCTGCTGAATTTGGTTAAAATTAAAATCTTATTAAAAATGAACAACAGTATAGAGTTTCACCAAATATTATAAATTTAAACCTTATTACCCTGGACAATTTTATTGTGATTGGCCAAATTGTCAGTATTGTATGTACCTGTGATTAGATAACTACTGCACAGTTTCCCAGTTTCTTCAAATTGTATAAAAGATTTGAATGTCACTGTGAAAAGATATTGATGGTGAAGCTTTTTTCCTTGTAGGAAAGTCTCTAAAGTACTTGGTAGATTTGTAATTCTTAGTGCTTTTCTATGCATTAAATCTTCACATCTTCTATAAAAGGACTTCTGAAAGAAGCAAAATGGATGAATCAGTTATTGCTTTAAGGTCTCTGTTTTTGGATGCAGCAGCCAGATGTGAATTGTCCTTTATGTACATGTAATACCCTTGAGAAATAGAAAGAAAGCCACTGGTTCTGATTTCAAGCTTAATAGTTCAATCACGTCTCCTTTCTTATGGAGAAACACTTAGCAAAAGAGAATTGTTCATGCTACTGGGGGAAGCTTAGAACTACTATTAGACTTGTATTTCAGGACTCCAGGGAATACTTTAAATAACATGAGAGGCTTCAGCCTCTTCAAAAGAGATGTGGCAATGAGCAATATCTGGCTGTTGTATATAATAGGGTGCCTATGGGGCAGGATCTTTCGCTTTAGTTTATATAGCTAGTTTGTCTTGTGTTTTTAGTGTAGTCTATCTGGCCATAAGTACCCCAGAAGTCCTTTTTCTTTCCTATTCCTCATTGTTAGGAGACCCAACTAATCCTTGTTAAAGTGACTAGTATTTCATGCCAAATATGAAATTATTCCTCCTTGATATGCAAACCCTGTATCCCAGCTTTTGTGCAGTCCTTAACTTTTAGAATAAAATCACTAACTGCTGAGTGTGGATCCAATCCATGCACCAGGACATGCTGGGGGGCACCCAGCTGGAAAGCAGCTTTGCAGAAAAGGACTTGGTGTCCTGGTGGACATCAAGTTGACTGTAAGCCAACAATGTACCCTTGCAGCAAAGGTGGCTAAAAGTCCCTTGAACTGCATAAGGCAAAGCATTGCCACCAGGTTGGCAGAGGTGATGCTTCTCTGCTACTCTGTACTGGTGAGACCATACTTGGAGTACTGTGTCCAGTTCTGGGCTCCCTGATAAGAGTGATGTGAAACATGTTGGAGACCATCCAGCAGAATCACTGATGATCAAGGGACTGCAGGGCGTTCCCATGAGGAAATCTGAGAGAGCTGGGACTGTCCAGCCTGAAGAAGAAAAGGTTCAGGAGATCTCATCAAAGTATATAGATACCTGAAGGGAGGGTGTAAAAGAATATTTTCATCTTTCCTAGAAGAGCACTTGTTCATGCTTACAGAAGTGATAGTTTTGTCCCACTTTTCCTTCTTCTGAAGGCCAAGAAGCCAAAGTAAAATGGCATATTCCACATACTTAGCTAACCTTGACAAGCCAGTAGAAAAAAAAATAACACAACAATTTGAACAAATGCATTGGTATGTAGTTTGGAAAAACCTTGTGGCTGTTCTGGGCTTGCCCTAGTAAAAAATTGAAAAGTAGGATAAATAGAAGTAGGAATATATCCATAATATCTATGTGGGTCAAGGCTTCTCCTCACTATTTTTCAAATTTTTTTTGAGAACTTTTCAGCCCTACTGTTACTTATGTAGGAGGGATGCAAATGGAATGTGCCCAAAGCATCTGAGAGAAACTCCTTGTCTTTGCCCAAAATAGAGATTTAACAACTACTTCTTGTGATATCTGGTAAATCTTGAGTGAACCTGGTCATCAGAAGGTTAATAAAAATGTCACCAAGACCAGGAAATGGGGGTATTAACAGTGCTGGGGTCTGGCTGTGGGGAAGTACCTGCAGATGGAGCAAATTGTCTGCTTATGTTCAAATGGCATCCCGGTTTCTCCTTGTGTTAATGTTATAAGAAGATGCATTAGTTTTTTGTGCGTCTTAAATCTCCCTCTGCAAGTCTGTTTACTTTCAGCAATAGCTCCTGCGGCTCTAGATCTTCTTTTCCTTTTTCCTCTGCCAAAGAGCAGAAGTGGAATGGTGGGGAGTGAGGGAGAAGAGGGCCTTTGATTCCTGTGAGGCCAAAGTCGTTTGACTGAAAATAAAGTCCTGTCTTTATCAGTACAAAATGTCATGAGGTGGCGTTTAAGGTGATGTGTAAATTCCGAGTTAGTTAAGTATTTTCAGCTTTTGAATTTGTGCATAATTGGAAAGGTATTTTTCTAAATGACATCTTTCAATATACTAAGAACACTTATACCTTCTACCTTCTTCTGTCTCTCACTCCTTGCCCACTATTTTCCCATCCAAAGTCTTTTTAAAGCATATTTTCTGTAGTTTAAGAAGTACAGCTTGGGCAACCTGGGGCATTCTGCTGTCCTAGCATATGAAAATAAAGGAACAGAACCAAGCAAAAAACCACATTATCTGCTGTTAAGTGTTATAGTGTCCACTCGCATTGTTTGTTAAAGCCAAAATATATAATTATTTCAGTATGGGCGAAAGTTATGCTGTTTGGAGAGCAGTTAAGTGTTTCTTGCTGCACCAAAGCTATCTAAGTGTGTTTTGTCACCATCTCTGTTCCTGCAGCTGGGCTGCATATAGTGCATTCAGGCTTACTGCGGGCGTAAAGTAACTTAAAAGAGTAGACTGTAGATGGTAGATAACTGTGCTAATAGCAGATAACTGTGTGCAAATAGGGACAGGCAGCTTTGGCTGGAGACTATCTGTAATTCTCTGTATAAAGTGTTTGTATAACTCGGAGAGCTGTCCATCTCTTCCCCAAAATGTTAACTGCCTGGGTGGGAAGGGTGGCTGTGTGCTCCTCAGCCCAGCAGCTTCTTCCCCTTGGATCTGGGCCCCCTTCACACCTCCAAAGATCAAACGCTGGCAGATATTAACGTAACTGTGCATACTTGAAAATTGAGCTCATTAGCTCAGCCTGAAGGTGGAGTAATGCAATGAGATAATGGCCCAGTGACAATGGAAACGGATACTTCAGTGCATCTCTTAAGAGATCAGTTTCTCTGTGAAGAAATAGCAATAAAAAAAAAATATCCAAGTGTACTTCCAGCAGGGAAAATGACTGGAGAACTGGTGTTTGATATAACATTTAGTGCAGTGTTGCTGGGTAATGGAAGAAATAAATGCGACTTTTTCAGGGATAAATAGCAGATTGTATCTATCAGGTACTTTGGATGTCCTTTTGAGACTTCAGGAAGTTCATCTGCAGACCACAGCAGAAATTAAATTACTTTGATTGGTCTCTATTCAGATGAACTCTTGTCATTCTTTGTAGCTCAATTTTTTTTTTTTTTTTGAGAAGGGGGGGCGTTGTGTGTTTACTTGCCTGCTCTCAACCTGCCTGTTTTAGGTCTACTTCTCATTTCAATGTTACTTTCTTATGATAAATACTGCCATGGTGAGAACTCCCTCTATCCTTTTCTATCCAGAGCCTATAGGCTATGGAAAGACACTGCATGCAGTTTTGTACCCACACTGAGTTTACCAGGAGAAAAGTCTAGTTCGGTACCTTCATTGACTTTCAATCCTTCTCCTTTTATCTTCTCTAATAGCTTGTGTGTTGAAAGTGCATTTTTAATTAAATTGTTTGCATCTTGTATATGCACAATACATTCACTTTGAGGGCATTTTTATTACAGTAGGAGGGTGGTGATATGTAATAAGTCTGAAGAATAATTAAAACCTGTGTTAACTTGTGTATGTTTTCAGTAGCAATTGAGTTTTGTGTTGAGTCTTTGCTGGGTCCAAGATCAGATCTTAATCAAGTAGGAAGGAAAAAAGGGGTGACAAGGAAAGGAAGAGTTAATTGTAGTAGCTCTATAAGTGCTTACCAGTTTAAGATAAACCTCACCTGTTTATTAAATAAATGTTTGTTGAGAAAAAAGTATATTGTCTCCAGTTTTTGGTATTTGGCTCAAGATAGTTTTTTGGGGTTTTTTTCTTCAACACTTATTGAGGGACAAACACAGAAACTGGGTTAATGATATGAATCAACTTTTGTAGATACTTTCACCTCTTCTGTATAGGGATGTAGCCTCAAGAGTTTTGTTCAGACAACCTTGGTTTACATTGAAGGGAAAAAGCAGAGTAACCTGAGAAGGCTTTAACTGAAGCCTGATGTGACCGTGCGAAGATTTAAATTATTAGGGATTTCCAATAGAGAATATGATAAATTTTTTTTCTGTTTTACTTTGAGGAGATAGAAATACATGTCAGAGTTGGCAAGACGCATTACTTTGATCTGAAATTTTGACTTTCTGCACTAATAGTCATAAGGCTTATTTATCAATGCATTTCCTACAGCCTAGTTTTGGAAAGGCAAGAGAGGCTGGGTCTTCCAAGTCCCTTTCTGCAAAAAGCAAAGATGGTTAATAATTGCTAAGCATCTGAGTACCTGACTTGCTGAACATGTAGAAATGCCAGTAACTGCACTTAGCTTCCCTAAGCCATTGTATGTTTTGCATTCATCATGGCATGCTAAATTCAGAGGGGATAAGAAAGGGGTAATTCAAGGACAATGATTCAAGTCCTGTTGCATGGAATACTTTGGAAAAGTGCTAATTTGTCTGTCCTTGCTGGAAAGTACAGTTTTATGTTGGCTTGTAGAGGGTTTGACATTGCCAGGGACAGCAGGTGAATTAAAGTTAATTTCACTAGCTTTGCCAAGGATTCTATGACACCCTACTCATACCCAAGTCAAGCTGAGGCACGTAACAGCGTTTTGAAATGGATGATAGTTCTGAAGATGATGTCCCTAATACTAAACCAAACTCAGAAACTGCACTGGAGGTTAAATGCTAGCTCAGTCTGGAGGAGTGTGTTTGGTCTCTGGAAGAGATCCACGTGGGTTAAACTTTTACTTGATTTAACAGTTTATCTAATTATCACCCACCCCCCTAGATGTCAGAGCACCTGCACTGCCTTTTCTTCGGTGAATCAAGTTTTTACTATTTCATAAAATCGTTAGCAAATATACTAAGGTAGCCTTTAGGAAAAAAAAAAAAAAAAACAACAGCAACTTGGAGTGATTATTTTGAAAATATGAACAAAGGGGGAAAACCTGAGAGGGACAGACACATCTCTTTTTCAGGCTTCATTGAAGAATTACTAGAAACTCTTTTCTTACAGGTTGTGTCAAATGCTGCTGGACAGGGCGTTGCCATCACTGGGAACAATACTTTCAACAACTGGAATTGGCCTAATGCTGTGATCTTTGCTGCTACTGTGATCACTACAATCGGTAAGTACTTATTACATCAACTTTCATAACCGTAGCTTTCTGTATGCTCTAGTGTGTTTGTACTCTCCAATTTACGTGTCAAGCTAAGCCACCAAATGAAGGTCCCCATGGCTGGAACTGCCTAGAGTATGTGTTCACCTGCAAGTTTAGAGAGGGGGGGAAAAAACATTTTTTTTGCCACTGTCTCCATGGGTACACAGAGGAGAAATGTGTGCCTTTCCAATAGGTAACAGATTAAAGGTGCTGCTGGGGATGACTGGTGTCATTAATTCATGTGCTTATATTTCCAAATCATAAAATCCCAAAACAAAAGCATTACGAAGCATTCTACTAAAGTAATACTTAAATCATGTGCCTATGAGGTTTTTGTATAGCTGTCCTGTTACTCATGTGCATCCTCTTAAGCTAATTAATTATCAGTGTTCTTGGCTCCCAGAACAATCTATTTTTTTATCTTACTCTTAAAGAAGGCAAAGTAGAACAAGAGTTGTCTTCTAAATCTCGTTACTGATTTGTGCTTGGAAAACCCTCTGCATTGAAACACTTTCTCCTCCTTTGATAAATAGATTTCCAGAGCTCAACATCATTTGCCTTCTGCTTTTATGAAAAGATCTTTTCTATTTGGTATTGCTACACATACAATGCAAAAAACAAACCAGGAATGCAAAATAACCAGAGAAGGTCTCAGGTATACAGAAATGGAAGTCTTATTGTTAAACCATATGCAGTACTGTGACTTTCTTGGTTTTTTGAAACTCAAAATACTACTCCAGCTTCAGGATTAATTTTTAACTTTTATTCTACAAAATTGATTCAATGAAGTTTTTAATAGTGTTGCTTAAGATTGGGGAATCATTTAAAATAAAGCTCATTTCAAAACTTCTAATATTTATCTCATCAAGAAAAAGATGCACAAAATCTAGGAAACACTTAAAATGCCATAATACTCTAAATTTGCATTAATACAATACACGTTTACTAGAGTAGAATTGGAAGGCACCTAGATTCATAAGATCAAGCAGCTGGAGTAGACTGAAGCTCTTATAGATGGTGAACTAAGTAGCACCTGATACAGCAGAAGCCCACGCATTGTTGTTTTGTGCATAGGTAGAATTGCCTTGAATTCTCTGCAACAAGAACAGACCATGCACATACTTATCTCTTTCAGGTTACGGAAATGTTTCTCCAAAGACACCCTCTGGGCGTCTCTTCTGCATATTTTATGGACTCTTTGGAGTTCCTCTCTGTTTGACATGGATCAGTGCTCTGGGGAAGTTCTTTGGAGGACGTGCCAAGAGGCTGGGCCAGTTTCTGACAAAAAGAGGAGTAAGCCTGGTAAGGCTCTTGCTTGTTTACCCTTGTACTGTGTACTTTTGATTCATTACTTAAACTTCATAACTTACCTCCTAATCTTGGTAGTAAATAAACACTTCACAAATACACATTTTCCCAAAGGCGTTGCATAGAAACAACTGAAAGGGGGATTGGGTCTGATATGTGAGTTCTGCAAGTTTTAGCAAAATGAGATCTTGTAGAAACCTCTGAATCTAAATATATAGATCTTACAGCTTCTATGGAGACATGGAGCTTCTTATATTAGAAACCTGTAGGACAAATGTAGGTGAGGCTCCATTTCACAGACATCCTGTGCAAGCTACTCTGTCACGGAAATAAGATGTCCTGCTTTTTTCTCACCTGCTTCTATGCTACCATGAGTACTTCCTGCTGTGCAGTGAACCGACTGGAAAATAATGGTTTTGGTTGTGGCTTTTTGTTGGGTTTTTTTGGTGGTGGCTTGGTATGGGGTTTATTTTGGTAGGTTTTGGTTTGGTTTGTTTCTCCTTTTGTACCCCCCACCCCCGAGTAAGTTCTGTCTCAGTTCTAAAGAGATGGGAGGCCATGCAGGGCCATAGTGCCTGAAGGACAGTGGGACTGGTTTAGGTCCTGTTTTTTCAGAAACATAGCAAGAACTTTCTTGGTTCAACACCTGAGAAGAAAGTACAGAAAATGATGGTGAAATGCATGTGTGTAGCTTTGTGCAGAGGTTGCGTGAGCGGCAAAGGGTAGGAGGCATAGATAGAGAAGCATCTGAAAAATCTCTCATCCTCTACTCAAATGAATAAAAGGAAAATCAGAGGTGTTGCTTTTTAAAGTGCTATGCTTGTATCCCATGCCTATTTATAAAATACCAGGAACTCCTTAATCTTTTCAAAAGTGTGAAAGTGAACTATGAGGAAATACTCCTGTTTGAGCAAGTAGTTGTAAGAATAGTAAGTTCTGCATAAAGGGGAAAATAAAATAGTTGTGTGCTTACTTCAGTCAGAGACTCTTAGTAATGGCTGATAAACTGTTAGCACAAAACTCTGAAATGTCTGACACTGTAAAATGATGCTTGCTGCTATGGATGGGAAAAGAAAATTTGGAGATCTTTCCCTGACTCTTTTCTTCTTTCTTTACAGAGGAAAGCACAAATTACATGCACAGCTATTTTCATTGTTTGGGGTGTCTTGGTTCACCTGGTTATTCCTCCCTTTGTCTTTATGGTGACTGAAGGATGGGATTACATTGAAGGCCTCTATTTCTCATTCATCACTATCACCACCATAGGATTTGGAGATTTTGTTGCTGGTCAGTAACTGCATTTTATATATTATTTTACTACATGCATAGTATAGCAATTCTATTTTCTAAACCTAATTTGAAAAGGTGCTTTTAAAGCTTTTTCCAAAACATCTTGCTGAATAGAATATTCAAAGTTAAAGCTGGGTACTGATCCAATGGGCTAAGTCTAGAGCCTGAAGCTTGAAACTCTTTCGGGTGCCCCAGGTCCCTGTTTCAGGCACAGGGCTATCCTACCCACCGTGATAGTTAAACACACCTTTGGACGGGATCCGGTACACTAAGCAGGGCACGTAAGTGCTGCACACTGCTCTCTGTGCAGCTGTCTAGAACTAGTCAACAGGAAATGCTGAGCATGCTGGTGTCACCCTCCAAAGTCTTGTCTTTCTCTAAAATCCGCTGCCTTGTTTAGGGCTTTGGAGGTGGTCCTTGTAAGTGGAATTCTGAAGCCTTTTCTCAATATATCCATACCTCAATTGCAGGGAGAAGGCTTAGAAATTTTCAAACAGGGAAAAAGTTCACTTTTGTAGCTTATGTGAGAGGATAAATATGCTGCTGTTTTATGTTGTAGTCCAGTGATCAGAATACATGTGGCCAAGAAGCGGAAACCTAGGATCAACTTTTTCTTTCATAAGCGTTTCAAATTCCCACTTACCACCTCTCAGACCAAGCTCTGTTAGTGTGGAAGGGTGTAGGTCTTAACTTTATCAACTGTGAGTCCTCTTTCAGTAATGTTCTTGGTTTCAATTCTTTGTAGGTGTAAATCCAGATGCAAACTATCATGCCCTTTACAGATATTTCGTGGAGTTATGGATCTATCTGGGACTAGCTTGGCTCTCACTCTTTGTTAACTGGAAGGTCAGTATGTTTGTTGAAGTCCACAAAGCAATCAAGAAACGGAGGAAAAAAAGAAAAGAGTCATTTGACAACCATCCTCGGTCTAAAAAACCGCTTCAAATGGGTACCTCAAAGGATGTCAACATTTTCAGCTTCCTTTCAAAGAAGGAAGAGACCTACAATGACCTTATTAAGCAAATTGGGAAGAAGGCCCTGAAGACAAACAACGATAAAATGATTAAAGTAGAAAATACCAAACAAAATATGCAGAATGCCAGTATAGATGCCCAGGTGACTTACACAAAGACAGAGGCATTTGAATATGAGGAGGCGGACATTCAGAATGGTCATGTACTGAGACCCCTGCATGATAAACATATTGGAGACAGCACTCTAGAAGGAACCATGTTTGTAAACCAGCTAGACAGGATTAGTGAAGAAGAAGGCGAAGTGTGGGATTCCAGAGACTATCGACCCTTAATATTTGAGAATGCCAATATAACATTTGTAAATGAAGATGATGATGAAGAAGAAGATATCTCAGATGATGAGGAAACGTCAAAATCCTCCATGGATGATAATCTTGCAGAAGAATCTGAAACTGCAAAAAAACTGGTAAAATTTCCATCCTCTGATGAATCTACCTTTACCAATAACGAGCTAGAACTTTCTGTGCCTTATGAACAACTGATGAATGAATATAATACAGTAACAAATGTGAAAGCTGCAACGTGAAGAATGTTTGACAATGGTTTTCTGAAAGTGGTCAGTGCAAATTGAACAAATTAACAGAGCAAGGAGAAAAGCATGTTTTTGCAGCTTTGAAAACAAGCAAGTCCCAAATTAATAAACTCCAGTGTCTTTCCCATCCTAAGTTGGTTTCTGAGCCTATCAGCTTTGCTTATCAGAAAAACTTCTGAAATAACAGTTGAATTTGGAGCCCTGCTCCTCCTTGGGACTTCATGGTTCTTGAACAAAGTAGAAAAGACTAGTTAATACACTGGACCTGCTCTGCATTTATGCATTTCATTGAGGAATTTGTTTGGGAGTGTAATTATACTGTTGCAAAGAGACTGTTTTGGGCATCAAATGTGTTCGGTTACTCCATTAACCTTTCACCTCCGAAAAGCTGAATTTGAATCCTGCTTTGATCACAAATGAGAGCAAGGGGTTTGCTTTTTTTTTTTTGTTCTTGTTGCCCATTGTTAAGTTGTTACCATAAAAAATGGTGCAACCAGGAGTTGTACTTAATGAGAAACTTTAGATGGAATACCAGGATGCACAGATCTGAGCTGAGGTGTGCTGACAGACTAAGGAGGAAGCTTCTGAAATATCTGTCTAGAATATGTCAGTGCTTGTCAAATTATAGTGAACTGTAATTTCATAAATAAAATACTAAAATTAAAAATTCCGAAGGAATGGATTGAGAAGGAGCCCTCTAACAAGAAAGAATCATCTGGGATGAAGCTCACCAATTGGGCTGCTAAATGGCACATAAGCCCCAGAACTGTTAAAAGAGTTAAGTGACTGGAAGACCTGTTGATCAAAGCATGTATGAGCACAAGCAGGATGCAATGAACTTTTTTAATGTTGAAAGTGTCCTTCCACTGTCCATTTCCAGAGGAAATACTTGAATGAACCTTATACAGTATATGTACAGTTGATGCTTTATTGACACTCTTCTTCTGACAAAAAAAAAAACCACCACACCTTGGAAGGGACAGATCTTCTCCAAATGCCCTAATGCCTGTCAGAAGGGACCTGTAGCACTGCTGCTCATCTGTGCAGTGTGTTAGTCAATATTGTCTGATGTTCCTCCCTGCCTTGGTACTTCAGACTAGACTTGAATGAGAGTGATTTTTTTTTTTTTAAAACAGTTGATTACACTTTGCTTATTTGTTTTGTTTTAAAGTTTGACCTATGTACATACACAATGGTTATTCTATCCCACTTTCAAGAAGGCGGGGCTGGGCAATGTCAAATCTTGGGCAAACTGAGATGAGATCAAGCGATTTAAGGCCATGAGGCACTTTTAAAAAGGAACTTTAAGCTCCTGAAAGTATTAACTTTTGGCTTGGAGATGGGCTTCTCATTGAGAAGGAAGTATGTTTCTTCATAACATTATGCCCAAATTGTTTTGGCTACAAAGAAAATTATACCATGGTTTATTTTTATTTCTTTTTCGATATCTATGTGTTAACCCTGACAACTCTTTCAAATGAGGCTCTTGATTACATATTGGCAAATGGTACTGACTTCAGTTGTATCCAACATACTTGGAACAGAAAATAGCCAAGACCTTTCAACCTTAACATGTCAACTTCTGTTGTTCTGGTTAGTTTTATAGCATTTAAGTCATTCCAGTATGTCTGAAAGTTCCCAAAGTTCAATGAACAGTTAAAAGTTGTCTCATTCTTGGTTTTTGGTGTAATGCTGGCAGGCTCACTAGCTCCGTAAGAAGAACTTATGGAATTTTGTATTGCTAATCTTGAATTACTAGCGATTTCTAATAACTGCAAATATTGGCCTCAGTTGCTGGCCTCTTCCACAGAAGGAGGAGGACGTATGGTAAACTGGCACTCTTGTTGGATAGCCTGTTGATGGAAAGTTTTGAAGTCACCTACTGTGAAACAAGGGACTGTCTGTACTAATCTTTTTTTTCAGAATTTTCCTCATATTGATATTTTTTTAAATAGAAAGTGAACACAAAGCTAGGGTCAACTCTGTTATACTGGCAAAAATGTGGAATCAACATAATTGGATTTGGTAGTTAATCTGTGTATTATGGTAATAGTGCTGAAGAGAGATTCAGATTTGAAATAATTTTATTCTATTACTGCTGTTTGGAGCAGGGGTGGCTGGACGAGTTTGGCGCATATCTGACAGGAAAAAAAGGGAGAGGTCCTATCGAAGATTCTGATTTACTTCTAGCAGACACCTCCACTTCCATCATTTTAAATGACTCCAAGCCCTTCAAGTGTGAAGGGTTGTGGTTGACAGCTTACCTTGTAACTGTAAAAAATGGTAGATAAGGCTACATGTGTGATACACAGGATGTTTGTGTAGCAAGTCTAGCCTCTTTTTTAAAAAAAAAGTACACATTAACCTAAAAAAATGAGGAAGGCACTCCATATAGCTTTTGTTGTCCTCCAATTTGTCTTCCGTTATTGATACAAAGATCAAAGTTTTAGTGACAGTTAGAAAGCTACAGGACAGTGAGGAGAGAAATGGCTTGCTAAAAGTGCATGAAATGGAAAAACATAGTCCAATCTTCATTTAAAAAAAAACCCATGACACTATCTCTTTAATACAGAAATAATACAACCCAGATACTTGGCTGGGCTACTTTGATTGCGAGAGGATGTTGCACACTGGAACCCAGACTCTGTTTTCTGTAGTGAAGTGCACTTGTACGCCAGAGCTGAGAATGGATGGAATCTGTTTCATATTATCAAGTTAGATGTGGCTCCCTGGCCTTTCCCACTGTAGTCAGCATAGACTATAAGTCTGCCTAACAAGTATCGTGGGATTTCAAGTAATAGTTTAAATTTATTAAAACAAAGTACAGTATTCCCGCTTTTTGGGAAAACATGATCACACCTCACAAAACTGTTCTCAAGACATCCCACTATGTGCCTTAATGTAATCCTAACACTGGGAAAAAATTCCTTTTTACACAGGGGCTGACATAATAGGTCTCTAAGCCCTACTTGTTTTCAGTGTTTGGAGGGGTTTAGTTGGTGCGTGGCTTTCATACTGTGTCTCTCCAAAAAGTTGAACCATTTCCCAGGGTTTTTAAAATTATGGTGCCATCTCAGAACTGCCAAAGTGCTAAGCAAGACAGCTTTTTGCCCGCCTGTCTTCCATATCTTGAGTAAAGCAGTTGCCTGGGGGATCTACATTAATGTATTTCTGCCTTCAAATTTACATGTAACGAATTAGAGGGGTGTCCAGGCTGGATTTTGAGCTATTCAACCCCCAAAGTGCCTCTGAGTGAATTCCCCAGTGCTATTTGGTTAGGTCTTATTTCAATTTTGTGGTCAATCTGGAAACATTTTCTTTAAAGGCCACGTAAGATTTAGTTTGGCTAATTAATAATGTTAACAGCTCTCTTAATGCAATGGAATCGCTTTGCAGGTAAGACAGATCTCTTCCTGGAAAGAGAGGAAAGGGGACTTTTAAAGAAGGCGGCAAGGTGGGGGGAAGCTTAAAAGCATATATAAGGAAGGGATAGAATAGAAGTGGAAAGTCTGTTGCCTACAAGTAGATTGTATTTCCAGTCACATCATGCAACGTGTGGCTCTACTTTCACAATATAAATTTACTCATTTTGCCAAGATGAGCCAGTATTTTAAAAAAATCCTGAAATGTGACAACGAAATTCTGTTCCTATAAAAGCCCTTTTAAGTGCTGTAGACTGTGTGACCCCATCCTTCACGGCATCATTGTGACACTGCTTGTTTGTCTTATGCTATTGAAGCCTATTTTTACTAGAAGGGCATAATTTTCAGATATGTATTTCATAGCAGGCAGTCTAACACATCTGATACACTGGTACGAAATCACTGAGGAAATACAAAAAGTGGTGTGTTAAATTTTTCTGAACCAATGATTTGTGAATCCGTTGCTGGCAATGGATGTCACAAAACATGCAGGCTGGTAACAGATCCATGGTAACACAGTTATATATGTTGAGATTTTTTTTCCTCCAGTTGATCTGAGAGAGTATGTGTAGAGACAGACAAGCATCACTGAGGAGAGCAAAAAGCAATATACGAGTCTGTTGACCTAAACAAAAAAAAAAAAAAAAAAAAAAAAAAAAACAAGAACTCTGTTGTAGACTTGTAATTTTTGTGCCTCATGGGATTCATTCCATTTGTGATGGATTTACCTTTTTAAAAAATTATCTTGTCTTTTGTATGGCTTTTGAAGTTTGTACAGTTCTGACTCTTATCACTCCGTTCTATGCCTGTCTGTCTGTTCTTTGTTGCTGATTGTCACTGGAATCACACTGTATGTAAATATTTACTAAGTCTTTGTAAAATGTAATTTATTTTAATATTTTGCAATAAAAATTTTACAATTTATCCTCTCTGTCACGAGGAGAATGGAAATCAAGAAATGACATTTCTTTTTACAACTCCCTATACTTGTAAAGCACCACGCAGATGTGACTGGTCCTGGTCAAAGAGCTCAAAGGTAAGGAGCCAATAAATCCTGTTGTTTTATGCAAGCAAATGCCGGTATTTGTATTGGGATATCGATGGCTTCAGTCTTCAATTAGATACAGCATAGGAAAGTATTATTCGATGAGAAATTTAGACAGCTGTTGCAAGATAAACAAAAGTTTATTCTAAGGGCTGTGTTTTTTTTCAGGGGGGCTGTTTTTGAAGAAGATGCACTGGGGCAGGAATCATTAGAATTGAGCTGTACTCTACAGTAAAATAAAATGTGTGTTTGACTGCTATTTGAATCTTATGCCAGAGCTATTAATATATCTGAGTAGCTGTTTATGAATTTTCACAAGATTTCTAGCATCAGTGTTCACCTTTTTACAGGCTAGAAGTATTTGCAGTCCTTCAACTCCAGCAGTTTCCTTAAAACACCTTGAAAAATAGGTAACTACCTACCCTAACGGGTAGTAAAATGTGACTTTGTGATACTTGTGACATAGATGGAGCCATCTGCAGAAATGGGGACAACCTCAGCCCAAGGGTAGAGAATGAAGTTGCTGAGGTGTGAGCTAGGAAAGTGGGGAGATGTATAAACACAGAAGGGAAGGGTGGATGCTATCATAATTTGAGTAAGGGTAGCTAGACTTGACATTTTCCTCCAGCCCCACAACAGTGCAGTATTGGAGGAGGAGGTGACAGATGCCTAAAACCGGCAAAAAGGGAGGTGGTGTCCCCACATGGAGCTAAGGGCAGGACATAATGTCAAGTCTGGTGAGCACCTGATAACGCTTCTATCACTCCCAGCAGGTTGGAGCCCACAGACCATTGTTCACCTTCTGCCATTGGTATTTTAGTAGAATGTTAGTAATTTATAGGGGGTAGGGTAGCAAGAAGTAGGAAAACAGGATAAACCTGTATCTGTTAAGTGCTTGTTCTTATGGCCCATGCCTGGCTTTGTGTTCCTCTGAACACAATAGCGTAACAGGTAAAAATCGCAGACCAGCTGACACTTAGAAAATCTGGAATCTTTTCACTGAACACTTATCGTGGTCTCTACAATGTATGGTGCAACACAATATCAGCAACCTGCAGTTCATGGAAATGAACTCAAACCTTAAATTCTGGGAGACGAAGACCGCGACAGAGCAGGTAGAGAGTTTCTGTTCAGGGTTGTTTTAAGCAGGAAAATGCTACTTCACTCCCTTCAGAGCAATTTCCTGTAGCTGGACTTTACTTTTCAACTCTTATGCAAGGACCTGTGGTGAGGTGGGGGAGATCTGTTGCCCTATAGTTTGACAAGGAAGAGTTTTCTTTTTAAATTCATGACTTGTACCTTGTGCCTTCCAGCAAGGATTGGGTGGGATTTGTTGGTTTGGTTTTTTAACCTGTTTTTAGCCTCAACCTCCCTGTGGTAAGATAACACACTGTTAGATTTTGGCTGCTTTTTGTTCCAGAAAGCCCTTGGAGAACTCCCCTGACCTGCATGGAGACTGGACTTCCTTCCTGTGTGTCCTGCCTGGCTTCACGGCATGATAGGGGGCTGTGGCTTTATTTTGACACCATGCCCAGGGAGGAAGGTGGAGTGATAGGTGGGTTGGAGCAAACCTAGCCCTGACAGGGGCCACGCAGCTCGCTGAGAGTGATCCCATGATGTTATCATTCCCTGGCACACCCTTTGCTCTCCACTCAAATGTGTTCATCATCTATAGGTCTTGCACAGCCTGGCATACTTGAAGGGTTTGCTAAAGGATTGCTTTTCACTTTCATATTGGCAGATACATTCTTCTGCGATGCAGCTAATGCAACTCCCTCTGACCCAGGGCATGTGGGCAGATTTCAGGGAAAAGGGGTGCACTACTCACCTTTACTGTCTTGATTTCCATCTCTGCTCTCAAGAAAACTAGACTTGTAAAGGGTGGGGGTTTCTTGGGGGTGATGTTTTGTGGAAAGAGATGGGCATCCAAGCAGGAGTGTTGTGTCTTGGGACAAAACCAAATTCAAGCAGTGGTTGCCGTGGACAACACAGCCACCTTAGTAGAGGGAGTGGTACCACAGCTGATAGGAGCACAGCAGTCCAAAATTTTTCCGCTTTACTTCACTTTTTACTTCACATCAGAAGGGCTTATCAGGAAACGAAAAGTTGGGGTGGACGGGTGTGCCAGAGGCATTGTCCAGCACAGAGGCTCCCTGAAAGCCAGGTAACACAAGTTACCTCTGATGGTCAAGTTTCCAAGTATAGCCTGTAGCCAGAACTCCTTCTAGCTCAAAAAAAAATGAGAAATATTCTGATGGAAATATTTTCATAATCACTTTGGATTTTACAAGTTGAGCTGAAACAACTGTGAACAAAAGATTTTTAGTTTTATATTTGTAGTATATTTTTTATAGGATGCCATAGTTGCTTCCCTATTGTTGCTCATTGCTGCTCATAGGAAAAAGTAGAAGAAAGATGGTGACAACTCTCTCTTCATATGTTGATGATTATGTTGTTTTCCACAAGGAGGAAGTTGTGAGAAATACACTCTGCCCCCTTTTCTCCTTACTAGGGGAGGGCTGTGAGTAACAGAGAAATCACAGCAAAATATCTGAAAATATGAAGTCTGAAATTGGGGTGAGGGGGTGAAAACACAAAATACCCAAAGTAAAAGTTAACATTTCCCTCCAAGACACTTGGAAATTTCCTTTACTAACCATTAATAGAGTTCCTTTGCATACTTTCCTAAATATGCCAAAGAAAAGTAATTGTGTTTTCAGATCAGGTCTATGCATTCTTTATTTAGGAAAAAAACAAGTACTTTGACACACTTTTGAGCTTATTTGAATATAAAAGTAGCATGTGGCACCATGATACACCTTTTTAATTATAAGACAAGATAATATTCAGTATAAATACGCTTAGTCCCCCCTCAAGACCAAAAATCCTGTTCAAGGCTTGTCAACAGCTTTGCACTGTTTTCTGGACTTACGGCTTTGAGCACTTGATCACATTTTTGTTTATCTAGTTAGGTTTCTGGGTGTATAAGGAAGTATCGTGATTCCTAATGCTGGTGAGATCAGAGACAAAAATCCGCTTGTCTGCTTATTTGTGGGTTGGGCCCTACCCGTGCTGATCAAAATAAACTGAGTGCAGAGGAGCACTCGTTCCTACATACTCCTGGTTGCTGGGTAGAACTGCCAAATATGTGCATGTGAATGTGAAATAAATCCATGTTCATGTTGAAATAGAAGTCGCAAGCTTCTGAAGGTAGAGGATACGTGTTTATTCATAAGACTCTGATGTCCTTCTCTGGCAACCTTCATATTTGCTGCTTATTGGTTGTACGTTGGCAGTTAGCAAAAAGTAAAGGAACAAATCAAGACTTGAGAAAAAGACAACCTCTTTTGATGTTTTCTATTCCTCTCAGCCTGGGACTTTTGCCAACTCCATCTCTGGCACAGCTGGAAAGGAAGGAAAAATAGTAAGCTAATTGGTCTGCTTTTTAATTGCTGATTAGAATGGGAAATGAATACAAGAGCATCAATAAGCAATATGCCTTGGACATCTGAGGGGGACACTGTCCTCTTTGGCTCGTTTTGTGGCTGTTGGTTTTTAGTAAACAATAGAAAATTGGTGGCTTAACTCAAAGTGAGTTTCTTGCATGGGAGGCTTTCTTTCATATAAGAAAGAAAGCCCAGGTTTTAAGATTTTCTTCTGTGCTGCCTTTCTTCAGAAAGTGAAGCTCTTTAATCTAAAATATCAGACTAGACTCAGATGTACAACTGGGATCAGGTGAAGGCAAGAACGTCAAGCAAATGCCGATTTTTTTATTTTTATTTTTATTTTTTTTTTAAACTTGAACCACTAAGTTCTCTGTAGTTCTTTGGTGCAAGTTTTCTATCTTTTACAGCTGCTTAAATTGAGGAGAAAGCTTGATACTGAATCTGTGATTTAGCCCCCACTCTGATAACCCCAGCAAGTCACTCATACGGAGTTGAAGAGATGTGGTGTTGAACTGAGATAATTTCTTTAGGGCAAGAGACACAATTTGTATCAAGTAGAGAAGAAATCTGAGACACAAAGGAGCTGAGGAATCTGTTATTTGTGGGGAGAGTTGCTCCAAAACACTAGAAAATAAGTTTTCTGGCAAATAATTTCAAGCAGTTTTCTGAAGATGGTGTCTGACCAAGTGATGTTGACTTCTCCGAGGGAGTTTAATACTATGATGTCTTTCAGTAGCTGAAAAGTATAATCTTATGAGGGCATAATAGGTGAAAGCTGCAAAATCTGCAGGAAAGAACTGGCAGCCTGTTAAACTGTGTAGGCTTGAAATATTGCATTTTCTGAAAGAAAAAGTCTAAAAATAAAAAAGGTGGAAATGAATTGAAGCTCTAACTGGCTTTTATTTGAAAGTTTCTGGCCCCATATATTACCGTCTACAAATGCTATGTGTTTTTGGAAATGCTTGGGATAAACTTAGCTTCCTCTGGCACAGAGAGGGAGGAAAAGGCTTTGAGGTTATCACAGTTTGTTTACTGCAAAATGACCATTCTAGAAAACAAAAACAACAAGATTCAGGATGGGGAGAGCAGCGACTTGTTTCAAACACTGTTCTAGTCAGACCTACGCAGTAATGACCCAACTCATTTTTCACAGAAGAATACCACCCCTTTTTTCTGTCTCTACTGGCTCCCACTGCTTTTCTCCTTGCTTATATGTCTTAATTTTCCCTTTCCTCTGCTGTGTTGAATCTGTTCTGTTACGATTCCTGTGGCTCCCTGGGAACGTCACGGCTGCCTGCAGGCAGGACACAGTGGCTGCTTGGCATTTCAGGCTGACAGCCAGAAGATAGATTTGGCTTCTCCTGGTCAAAGAGTGCCAGCCTGAAACACTTCAACTAAAGGAGACAGAAGTTGAACAACCAAGGTACCCAGCTGAGTGGTCATGACTTCCTTCAGTGAAAAAGGTTAAACTTTTGCACTTTTTCAGCCATGCTCTTAATGTCTCCTGTAGATTTAGATTTGCAGAGATGTAGTTTGAAAAGGGCAAGGATAGAGCTTCAAAGCAAGGCCGTGAAGTGGACTAGCCAAGCCTATCTCAATATTTGCAGAGACTTGTTAGTGAGGTTGTGGTCCTAAATATTTTTGAATGAGGCTGTGCCTAGTGTGAGTTGCAGGTGCATCTTTTCCAGCTCCATATTCCTCCTCCCCTTCTTCCTACTCCAGTTCCCATTTACCACTACTCTTCTGCTCACCAATCCCACTTTATGACCAGATTTGTCCCTACTGCTCCAGCCCCTGAACTGGGAGGATAAAGCTTAGCGCTTTTTTTTTTTTTTTTTTTTTTTGTATGGAACTCTCCAGAAGGCTTCCAAAGCCTTAGAAACACTTTAGCTTGTTGCTGTGTGTTCAGATTGCTTGACATGACTACATTTGTCATGTAGATGTGACCTAAAACTATGTTCCAGTTGTACCAGGTTAGCAGCAAAGTTATCACCTGTTTAAATAAACCTTTGGCTCCTAACCAGCAATTCAACAGAAGAAAAGAAATTGAATAGAACAAAATATGTTTGATTATTTACTAAAGACATAATGGCCTGGAGACTGAAAACAAAGAGTTGGACTGAGAGCCAGATGGCAGCCAATATAAGCTAGACAGCCTATGTGTTGAGTCTTTAAGGTACAGAAAACTCCGACAGTGGAATTTTAAGCACTAGAGAAACCCATATGTGCTAGTTTTCTGGTTACAGTTATTCCCAATAAATGCCAAAAGTGTGACTTCAGAAATACCGTACATCTATGTCAGGAGCCATTTGGATATTTCATAATGCTTGAGTGTAATTGGCCCCAGAACATCAATGGGAGGGCAGGAGTGGGAATGGGCTCTCACACCATATCCGTGCAGAAGCCCCCAGTGAGAGATTTGTCATCTGTGTTAACAAGAAGCCTATAAAAAACTAGTAGTGTATACGAAAGCACAAGCTCATAGCATGGATATATCTGGTTCCACGTGCCATAGTTGAATTCTAGTCTATTATGATAGCAGGGAGCTTAAGGGGAACATTTTAGACAGGGACAATCAGCTGAACACAGACACAAAAAAGCCGACCATGAATAGCAGGTGCTGCTGGCCCCAGGCAGAGTTTCAGTGGCACTCACATAGTTTGTCACACATCTCTTAGCTGCTTAGTCAGGAACTGAGGTAGAGGAGTCTTCTTCAAGTACCAGGGATAGCTAGCACCATTAAAGTAATTGTATTTGTACACCAAAATGTAACCCTGGGAATGAGAAACAGTGCTACATGAGGACACTAATTGTCTAGAGTTTTGGAAAAGAGGAGGACCATGGAGTTACCCTCACTCCAGAGTATCTGCACTCCGTAGGTACTTTACACAAGGTGGAATAAGAAGCACTGTTAACTACTGATGAAGAAGATTTTTCTGCATAGCAATGTCCTGCTAAACAGAGGTTTGTTTTGGCTTATGTTTAGGCCTGGCTGATGCTTGAACTGAGAAGAGTAAGAACATGAGTTTGGGTGAATGCAACAGCTTTACTACACTCTCCTTTCTTGGAGCTGAAGGCCCTCTCTTCAAGTATTCCTGTGCACTAAGACTCTGGGATGTGGCATGTTCCTTTAACAAGAGTCCATAAGAGAAGAGGGCAGATCATATGCTGCCATACATGTCACCTGCTGAGAAAGGAGTTTGGGGAAGGAAAAATTAGCATCTGCTCATAAATAGTAAACAGTAGGAGAGGTTTTCCCTCTCTTCCCACTGAATCAGCAAAGTTAAGGGTTAAAAGCAGCTAAGCCTACATCTTCATACTGACAGTCTCTATTATGAGAATTTAAATAAAAACTGATGTGCATATGCTTCATGGGAAATGTACAATCTTCTGTTGTGGAGAAGACTCTTCAGGAGGGCACTTGACAATTAGTGAGGAGATAACCTTGTTCCCTGTTTCTCCAAAATATAAGGTTTCTCATGTCTTATTGCTGTTTCTTCATACACCCATCTCCCCTGCGAGAAGATAGTGTGGTACCATTTCCCTCAGAATCAGAGCACAACCTAGGTAAGTCTCCTTCACGGGATCCCTAACGCAAGCTTAGTTTTCCCTTAGCTGTTCAATGCTATTTATAGCCTGGGAAAGTCATAAAGTGTGAGCAGACCTCTTTCTTCTCTAACTTACAACTCTTGGCAATAAGCAAACCTGTACAACTGTGCACTAGCAACGAGTAGCCAGCTAGTCATAGCTTTGGTGAGAACTACTGGTGGTGTTTCCACCTCTTCTCTTAGCAGTCCTCTTCTTTCAGGTACCCTAATTTTTCTTATGTGTAATCTGCAGCTTTAAACTCTCAAGTTTAATTTCATGATCATTTTCTGTTCTTATTAGCAAGTAGAAATAATTAGTTCCTGTTTTCACCTAAATTTTAATTTTTGGCTGCCCTCAGTGCAGAGGCCTCTGGGCAGCAAAATAGGAAGAAACTAAAAACAGAATTCATGAGGAAAAAAAAAATTACAGCATGCGTCAGTACAGAGCCCTCATCAGGAAGTTCTTAAAATCTCATCCTTCCACCTCAAGAAAGTAATCCCAAATGGTTGAAAGATAATTAAAATCAAATTAAATGCCCAGAATAGTGTCAGAATTACTAATGCATAAAAGGATCTGGGAAGTATAAAAGTTTCCCCACCAAACAGGACCAATGGCTCCCAAGGATGTATAAGCAAAAGTAGCATGTGTGAGAGATGAGAGGTATTATTCCACTGTCTAGGACAGTGAAGCTAGTATGGGTTCAGGTCATTGGATTTTAAGGAAGCTGTAGATAAACTGAGAGTTTATCACAGCAACAAGAAAATGTTTTAAGAAAGCAAGACATTTGAGAAAACCATTAGAAAGGCTGAAAAAATGGGTTTATTCAGAACATAAAAGAAAACAAACCAGCTAGCATGCATAAGTTTTCTGATGGATAAAAGACTGCTGAAGAGTGCTAAGTGGGGGCTAAGCTCTTTCTTGTCGATAATGGAGAAATAAAAAAGATCTGTCCACATTGCAATAAAAAAGACAGAGCCTTATGATACAAATTGCTTTCCAACTGTAAGAGCAATAAACTCTTGTAGATGGACATAGACTTTAAACTGTTGGAGGATTTGAGAACAATTTAAGCAAACAGCTGTCAGGGGTGATCTTGCTACTTCTACTGGCTTCCAGTATAGAAGAGCAAATTCAGTAATCTCTTGAGGTCCTTTTCAGCTTTGCATTTCTGTGGTTTGTGTCCATTTCTAAGAGGTCTGATATATTTCTATTGCTCCCTAACATTATTCCTGTATTGTATAATTAGGGTATTCCTATATGGCATAATCAGCATACTGAGTGTCTGCTAGAAATCAGATGTGACATTTCATGCACATTTTAGAAATAAAATATTCTCTTCCACTTACTGAGATTAATTGGCTGCCCTAACATGGCTCAGATGTGCGAACATAAAAAGTAATGAAACTGTAAATAATAAAAAGACAAGGAGGAGGCTTCATATAATTTCTATTTCCTGAGCTTCCTGAGTTGTTGAGGCCATTGGAAAATGAAGTTTTATGGGATCTTCCAGTTCATTGTCTGGGTCCCCTTTCCAATGCTGAGTGTTTGGATACAAGTTTGCTATGCCTAAGTCAGTGTATTCCATCTGGTTTTCTTCTGGAAGAGAAGCCAGGATTTCTTGCTTTTCCAACAGCCTTTCCTTGATTAGTGTTTCCTCCTTGTCTAGCTTTTCCTCCCACTCCTTGTTCAACTTCCACTGCTTTTCAACCACACATACAGATTTTTGTGACTTGGATGAAGCGGTTGTACTGTACATCAGCTGTCACACATGGAAAGTTACAAATGTCACCTCTTGATCACAGTTCTCTCGATTCTGAATTTGGTGGTCTTCCACTGCTGTGTTGCAGGTCCCTGCTTATTTACCCCACCATTTAATAGAAGGGATGGAAAAGAGAGGTACGAAATTCTGTGATAGGCTTTACCTTCCAGAGTAGCACAGGTGTTTTGCACAGCCACAGCTAAAAACCAGCTACTGGTATCTCAGAGGAATGTCATTCTTTTCATGGGTGAGAGAACTGGCAAAACCTCTGATTGTTGGGAAGTTTTATAAAAACAGCTGTCCCAAGAAAAAGAACAAGAAGCTTATTTACAATTCACTTCCATTTTTATCCCTGATTATTTTTTGTGTGTGTGTCATTGTGAAAGATTTTACACCAGCTTCTGAGAGATTCCTACAATTTTACAAAATGATAAACTATTTTTCTGGAGCAGAGGAATAAACAGTCCTCTCAGACACCTAGGATTTGCTTGCATAGAAGAGAAGCATATTATAATGAACTGGTAAATCAGCTGGACATATGATTCAAAATTGCAATGAAAAGAGAAAAAAAAAAATCACTTTATTAAAGTATGTTGGAGACCATCTGAAATACTTCCTGATATAAATCATGGTTTATTCAGCTCAGGGAAAGGATCTAAATATGATCTACATTTCTGAGTCTTAATTTCTTGGGTTATTTAGATTAGAAAACCTTTAAAGATCGTTTCTATTACAGCTAATTGCATTTCCCCAGACCAGAGCCAAAACAATTTATTTACTCTTGTATTTAAGCTTTCCTGGCAAATATATGGGAAATACTCAGCTGCCGTGAGGTCCGACATGATACTAATGGAATACGTTTCCTTGCAGCCTTTTTTAAGCAGACCGTTCAAGAAAGACAGAGGGAAACGTGAATGAAAGATGAAGAAGGGAGGGTTGGCCCGGCATAACAGAGTGGTCTCTGTTCACAACAGATGTAGTAGCCAGGCCTGTCCCTTTCCTAGGCATGGCGGGGACCAACAGCACCTCAGCCAGACAGGGACGTGTCTGTCCTGCTGAGGACAGATGGGCTGCTCTGGGTCTGAGGCCAGCAGCCCCCTGGGTCCTGCAATGCTCTCATGGCATAGTGGGGTTCACCACCATGATTCATGGCGCTTTGGTGTGTTGCATAGAAACTTGTGCTCACAATACAGGAGAAAGAGCTAAGAAAGAAGCCCCAGAATACCTCTTTTCCCCAAACTCCCATTCATTTTTGCGTTTTCCCTTAATTCATGCAATTTTTCTGGTCTGCAGGGCAACCTGTGTGACTTCTCGCAGCAAGCCTAAAGTCATCTTTGCCCTCTACTGGCATCCTGTAGAAATACAGAAGCACATCAAGCAGTAGTTCCATCACCTCAGCTAATCAAAATCACCAGACAGGAGGAGAGGGTACACAGAGATTACATACAGTCTGTGGTGGGACCGTGTTCTTGGGGTGGGGAGCAAACCTACATGAAAGTTCAGTGAGCAGCTTCCTCCAGATCTTCTAGCAGTAACATCCTGGTGAGATGGGGTATGGAACCCCTTCCTCTCACTCTGCCCAGACGTTTGCAAGAGAAAAATCTGTAACTTTTTTAATTGGTGTCTGATTTCAGATTGTTTATGAACAAGCCAGTCTAGGAAATGGTAAGTGGATTTGCCAATTGCATTCATAATGTTTCTTCCCGTCATTTCTAGGTATAATGCACTCTGGCTCAGGGAATAGGAGCAAGTATGGTCAAAAAAATATTACTTAATGGCTACTATGGATATAATCTTAGATGGCACTTTTAATCCTGGAGGATCAAACAGTGTTTGAACATAGTATAGGCTTGAAGCATACTGGTCTTCGGAACATGTTTTGGCAGAGCTAGCATGTTTTACTTTGCATTCCAGACTTCATTCCCATGTGGCTTTGCCCTTGGATGATCTAATGCTCTGGTGGCTCACAGGAAGACCATATACCTCAAAAAGCTTTTGAGATGTTGGCATAAGCTTCAAAAGCTGCTTCTTTTCTGTCATTGGTTTTCCATCATCTCCAGATCGTAAGGGATCTGTGGAACTGCTGTACTACGAAAATCAAACCATTACAGCTCTTGTGCCCCATAGAAGTGATTGCTCCTCTGAACTAAAAAGCCAAGTATCTGAGATACTCCATCCAGTTACCCTAAAGGGCACATCTTCTCTCCATTATGCAGACCTTCAGAAATGTCCCATACTACCAGTAGTTAATGGATGTAGACAATATTTACGTCACCTTGATCCTTATCTCTAGCTTCTGGTTTCCCCCCAGCTTTTAAAGCTAGAGATCTTTCTCTCAAGATCCTGCTGCAATGAGATAATTCTTTCCTATTGTCTTCTCTGCGGCGTTGAAGAAGCAGTGGAGAAGCTCTGTTTTGGCATGTGGATGTTAACATTAGCATCAAACCTCACTACAGAAAAGATCTAAGGCTTTGGTGAGCTTGCATTAATTACCAGAGCTTTCATGGGAGAGGCAGCCTACTGGCCAACAAATTACATAGCAAGGTAGACCAATAGGCATATAAAAAAGTGTCACAACATCATCTTATTTTGTCAAAGACACATCTCCTGAAGAGTTTGTTTGCTTGTCTGTAATAAACTCCAAATGTACCCTGCTTTCATAGGATCTAAAAAATGACATCTTAGGTAATTTAATTATATTTTAATAACAGTTTCTCCCCCACCCCCTGTTCTTGTATAGGGTAACAGTCTCTTTCAAATTGACCCTTCGGTCACCAATTTCTCCAATTGCAATGGAAGAGAACTATTTTTCCTCTGTAATTCACAAACAAGGCTTTCATTCTCCAGTAGCAAGAGTTCCTGAGATGAAAGCAAAAGAAGCATCTGGTCTATTGAAGTCACTAGCAGAACTCCCACTGCCTGCAGCATTGTCAGAATTTCACACTAAGGATTAGGCATATCCTAATCTGTCCTGATCTTTTGCGCACAAGACTGGTAAAACAGCATTTAGAGTTTTATCAGATTAGACACACACACTTAACAAATCTAAGGCCTTTTAAAGATAAATCTTACGCCTCTAAGAGGCCTAAGTCATGACGTCTGAATGTTTGGAGACTGTGACTTAATTCTGCTGAGAGGGTAGCCTTGTTCAAGCTAATGATCTCACCAGAGCTGATGCCTGAGGAATCATGTTGGCAGCAGAAAAACACAAGAGGCAGTTTACCTCAATAGTCTCATGTAGGAAAGATTTGTCAGTCCTGATTCCCCATTGGCTTTTCTGCCTTTCAGATTCACCAACTTCCATTATATTAGGTATTTTGTTTCTTCTTTCTTGTTGCTGCCTAGGCATACTAGGGAAGATTGCATATGCTTCTATAAACATGTATTAATAACTTAATCTTTGCAACTGATAGGTGTAAAACAACACTGTCTTGGAGGAAACTCAGCAAGGTCATTTCCAAAGCGTTAAAGATTCTCCCTTTTATCCTTCTGACCAGTGGAGTACACTCCTGACTTCTTTCCTTTGAGGACAAAATACAGCGTGGGGAGACACAAGTAACTTATTCCACTTGTTGAAGACTTGTATTTGCTTAGTTTGACTGATAACAACTCTGAGCTTGAGTAAGGCCATGTTTCAGCTCCTACTGACAGATGTGCAAGAGGTGCATGCGTACTGCCCTGTAATTGTATGGCAAAAACATCCCAAGGTGTATATTTTCTGAGATTTTTTTTTTCATGCTGCATCCAAAAGGAAGAGCTTAGAATAATAATGCCAGAGCAGAGTATCTCCTGTGCAATCAGGCATAATCCATGGATATCACAGGTATCATTTTCACAAATACATCCAGCTTCCTTTTAAAACTAGTGAGGGATTTTGGCCCTCAAGGGCGGCTGTTCCAGATTCTCATTCCTCTCAATCCTCTGATTTCCGGCACAGATTTATTCTTGACCAGTTCTTCCCTATTTTTAGTAAGCTAACATTGTCCTTTAGTTTAAGTATTCTCTTCCTTTCCTAGTGTTGTGTCCTGGTGTATTTACTTACAGTAATTGTATCCCCACTCCACTAGTTTGTCCTTATTTTTGCTAGACTAAACAAGCTGAACTCCTTTATCTTCTCCTTAATATTTGCCTTTCTGTGTTCAACTCCAGTGTGCACTGTATTCAAGTGTTTTTACAGATTAAAGTTCATAAAATAAAGATTCTTTTTTCACTCCAAGAAATTCAACAAGGGAAACTATATAGCAATAGACTCTTAGTATTATTGCAGTTTTATCAATAGCAGTAAGCTGTACTGAATCTCTTGTTCATACTATAATCAACCGATAGATTCAGTTTTTTCTTCTTTCCTTTCAAGGTACCCTGAAAGTGCATCAAGGCTGAAGTGCCATCAGTGGCCAGACACTCTGTTGGGGTGTGCTGCTCTGGTGACCTGTTTCTCCTCCTAGACACTGAGCTCACCTTTCCTAAGAGGTAAGGCTGTAATCCTCAAAAAGCCTGGAGAGAAATCATCCAGGGCCTCTCATGTCAGAACTGTGCATGCTGCATGGCTTCTGTGACCCTGAAATATGGCATTCACCCTTGGTGTAAAGGCTGCTCAGACATTAGCCTTCATTTATTAAAAAGCTAGTTTCCAGCCACTGTGATTGCAAGGATATTCAAGCACATTGGTGCATCGGTATTTACTACCTTAAAAAAATTTCACTCTAAGCTAGTCTGCTTATCTTAGCAGGATATGAGTGTTAGCACCTTGTGAGGAAGATGAAATATTGGTGGGATTTTGGGAGAACCAACTAACTTGCTTATCATCCTCATCCCACATTGCCTCTCGTTCCTTCACAGCTGCTTAAGTAAACAGCTGTCCTCATTCCAGCTCTATATCCTTTTGATAATTCTGCAATGTTCTCACATGTTTTCAACCCAGTTTTGCAGCACACTTTCAAAAAAGTGTTAAGAATGTATAAACCAAATTGCATTTATTCATAGAAATATTTTTTTACCAGCTTTCTCCAATATATGATTAGTTCAGTAAATGAATACACATGTATTCACCAGAAGCTACATTTTACCTTTCAATTTGATATACCCCCAAATTTAAACACCATGCTGTCAAAAGCGGGTCTAATTTGCTAAAGAATAGTTGATCTAAATAAGTTTCCAGTGTGATTGTGCTGGCAGGATCTTTGTGATGAAGGCATTTGGCTATGAAACATAATTTTCCTGTTATAAAAAGCTGCATATGACAAGAACTACAACTCTCTGAGGCCTCAGTGTGAGAAACAAAGATTGAATTTTACTGGAAAATAGGTGAAACCTACTGGTTTGGGGTTTTTTTTTGTACCTCACCCAGTGCATGTACTGTAAGGAAACCTGTAGGTCTCCACAGTGGAAAAAAAATAAAACACCAGAAACTTCTTTTCCGCACCAAAATGTTCACTCTGTAAACCTTTGCAAACACACAAAAAAAAATATTTAAGGATACGTTTTGCCATGCTATTATTCAACAGTTTCTTTGCCCCTAAAACACAAAACAAATGAAAATACTTGGAAGTGCTCTCAGGAGAAGGGAACATCAGCATCATGGAATGAGACGCTTCCTGCTGTTCTTCTAGCACCTCCCGATACATTCCAGTGACACCTAGAGGCTTTCTCTGCTTCTGAAAGAGCAGATTCATAGAAATACCTAGCACAAAGGTAATCTAAATGTTAATGTTGACCCACACCGGATCAGTATCAGTCTGTCATATCTTCTCTCCTGGGGATAGATGTCTTTGATTGTGACAGGCCTTTATTCCTCCATAGAATTTCAGGTCTGAAACAGACTTTCAGAAGCAAAGATTTGGCTTTGAGTCTTGTTAAAGAATTGCTGAGCATCCCTCATGAAGATATTCATCAGGCATTTTTGAATACATGTTTCAAAACATCTACAGGAAGAGAATACAACAGGCAGAAATATTGGAAGTGACTCTACCAGAGCTTGAAAGGAGATGTCAACTTGTACAGAGTTCTTCCTACTGCATGTAACACTTGCAAAGAGTACTTTTGCTTCCCTGAATGTCTCTGGGCCTGAGTTACCCACCCTATGTTATTTTAATTAATATAAACACCAAGTGCTCTTTGGAACGTTAGGTGCACTGAGTTCTGGATCAGAAATCCTACATGTCTCACTGGGTAACTTAGAACATGTTCTGGAACATCTCTGTGCCTCGATAGTTCCTGCTGAAAAAGGAATAGAGCACTCCAATTTCACCCTGGTGTGAAATGCTTTTTAATCTGCAAGATCAAAAGAGCTTCAAAGCAAAGAGCAATATTATCACTCTGCTTTGTAAGCAAACTCCTTGTATGTATTGCTGATTTCTGTTTGCTTCTTCTTGTCCCTGTCCCCCTAAAGTGGCAGCTACAGAAAAAGCAAGGCAGGTACCACATTTCTTTTATTTAGCAGTTTCACATGAAGACAGAAGGAAATGGAAGGGGGAGAGCCAGGGACAAAGCGGACAAAACCACCCATCAGTTTGCATTCCCATTTCGGATGACATTAGTGGCTCCTGGTGTACATCTAATCTGGACATTACCTGGAGGTTAATTTTACACTGATGAGAGCGCTGCAGCCCGTTGTACCACAGCTTAGGCTCCTACCTAATTGTCAGTGTAACTTGACAGAGAGAGTAAATTATGACTCCTCGATTTAGCCTGAACTTGCTGGTTCTTGCCATCTGCAAGAACACATCCTGAGCGCTAAGTGATTTAGAACAATGCTCTGAAGAATCAAAGGAATAGTGTGTGCACCCAGTGTTATATTATGCTGATGAGTATGATAAATGAATTGACCTGTATTTTCCCGCAGCATTAGCTAGAGCAAGTATTTCCTTTTGCAGATTGTATTTATGGAAATCTAACTGTAGCAGGTCAGAGTGACTTGATACACAGCTGAGGCAAGCAAAGATCTTTTTAAAGTCAGACAGGCTGGAAGAAGCTTTCCTCCCATCAGGCTCAAACATGGTTCTGTCACTTGTCTCCTGCAACTATTAGAAACTCAGGTACGTGGTTGCTGCAATCACACCGTGATCATGCAAGGATTGGCGTGGTTGGACTATTTGCAGCGCTCAAAGAGCATCTATTCAGAAAGGCCTTTGAGAGGATCACTCCAGGTTGGTGATGGTAAAGCAGTACCCAGTTTCATTTTAGTATGGGCAGAAATTTGGATCAGCCATAAAATAAGTTGGGTTTTTTTAAAGAAGTTTGATACCAAACATCAGAATAATTCACTAACATTGATCTAAGTAATGATTATTTTGTCGTAGAATGTATAGAAGTGTGGCTGTGTATAAGGAGATTCATTTCCTTATACATTTGGGAAATAAGACCAAAAATTCACGTAAGAAAAATAATATGCTAAAGGCAACAATTGCTGGTGTCTCTACAAGCAGCTAAAATAAATTAATAATGTTTCTGATTGCAGACAGTCTTTTAAAAGGCACTTGGTATCACTTTTCCTGATTCATGAGAAAGCCTACTTAAAATTCCTGAAGCTCTTCCCGAGCCCAGGCTCAGGCTGCCGGGTGCCCTCCTTTCCCGCTCTGTGCCCCACTAGGACCCAGCTGTACTGTCGGGTACCTGCCCGGGACAGTCTCTAGGAAGCAGGCAGCAAGAATAAGAGTTACCTGAGCAAACTTTCTTGCAATTATCTTTAGTTAAACATATACTGGCAGTAATTTCCCCCCATCCCCGGCCCCCTTTTCCTATTTGTCTCGCAAGCAGGGGCTGCGGAAAACATTCCCCACCCTCAGACACAAGCCATTTTTTGAGCGTGAGTTGTACGTATTTCGAAACTTTGTATTATGAGTAACTCTCCAGAGCCCTGTCATGTTCCAGCCCAACTGACCAATTCCAGCAAATTTCTAATGTGCCACCCTCTATCCCTTGCACTTCCCTTTTGTTGCTCTTCTCCTCCCTTCTCTCCCTGAGCAGACCGCTGGGAGGGCTACAGCAGCTACCGGGAGAGAAATGGGAAGCTCCCCAGAGGCAGGTTTTGCCACAACCCCGTCTCTGAACTCTGTCCTTCCTCCCCTTCCTTCCTCCCTCCTGCTTCTCATCTTGAGGCATAAGGAAGTGGCATCTGGCTGAAAGGTCTTCTGCTTGACCTTCTCTAAGGCAGGATAAACCAGTCCTCCTCGCACTCGAATCCTGCCCCCTAGCACACGACAGGCAGCTTCGCCACCCTCCGCCTCCCACCGTTTCCCCCTGCCACAACGCGCTGCCGCCCGCAGCAGGGGAACGGCCGCTGGCGGGGGGACCCCGTCTGTACCCTGGAGCTGCTGGGTCTCCCAAACCGTGAAGAAGTCAGACCCAGTGGTTCCGCAGAAGAGCGCCCCCCTTGGAAAGGGAGGCAGCGCACAGGCGGCGTGTCTGGAAAAGAGGGAGAGATGTTTCTACTCCTTTGCTACGGCTAGAATCTGCCAGATGTTTTTGCAAAGTCCACAGCACCACCTACGCTGACGCCCCTTCCCTCTCCCTCTGCACCTCTGCATTAGGAAGATAAAAGACGCTAAACGCACAATGACAAAAGCTTACCGGCATGTATGCAAGAAACCTCTTTTTCTCTGTCTCCTCAATATAAAATAAATCTAAAATTTTTAGCTTACTAAATGTAATAAAGAAATTCTGGGCTGAGATCACCACTCCCTTAGTAAGAAATATACTATCTCCACCCAAATGGAAAAAAAGGAAGATTGTTCCTTGGGGAGGGTGACTCAGGGGTTGGTGGCAATACAATGTGCCTTTTGATCAGTACGTTAAACAAACAAAGTCTACAATGGAGAAGGCCAATAGCTCTTACTGTATGAGAGGACGGTTAACACAGCATTGCCAAACGCTTGCACAACATTTTCGACTGACAGATGCCCAAATGCTGTGTAAGAACAAGGGTAAAAAAATGCTCAAATTCATTAGCTAATCTTTGCAACATGCCTGTGTTATTAATCCCATTTTACTGCATGTTAGATAGAGGTATGCAAAATCAAGGAATTGCTTCTTCTGTGGACGGCAATTCAATAACACAACCACAAATAAACATCACGCTTGCTGATGTGCAACTTGGACACCTTAAATGATGGAAACTTTAATCTGTGATATATCTCCATTGACTTTTGTTGTGTTGAGGAAATCAAATTGAAGGGAAGCTCAATGAATTAACATCTTGCTGGATAGAAATATTATATGAGCCTATCAGCACAAATAGCTATCTAATCTACCCTGTTATGAAGAAAAGTAAATTAAACTCGAAGTAATCCAAGTAACTATAAAGAAACTCAAATCTGCAGTTAGAGGGGAAAAAGTTTTCCTGGTCTATAAACAGGGCCTCTCAAAATGTCATAGTCTCAAATTTATAGAAAAAGAAGGCAACATAAAGGTACACTCCTGATGGCATAAGCCTTCAAAAATCTTTTGACAAAGGCACCACACTTCATGACAGATATCACAAATTGCAATGATCAAGAAAGATAATAAGAGCTATGTGGAATGTGAAAGAAGTTTGAAGGAATTTGTGTAGTTTGGGTGAAAGAAATCAAGTTGCCTGATAACAGGTTTCAAACATATGAAAAAGCTGTTGCAAAGGTGATAACAATCAATTGCTCTTCATGTTCTATACAGGCAGAACATAAAAATGAAGAGGTCACCACTTATCTGCAGAAACGGAAGGAACTTTCTAAGCTCAGGAATAAGATACATAACACATTTTGGAGACACTGACATCTAATTTTTTTTAAAACAGATAAGATATATACCAGTCATGCTTATCTGGATCAAACAAGCTATAAGCTGTAGGTGACATCTTGAGGTCCTTATAGATTTTAACTTTTGTGATTCCAAGATACTCTCCTGACGTTTCAGGTTTGAACATTCGGCATTTTATGACTTCTTTTCTTTTCAAAAAAACCCACCCAATCTAAATAATTAATTAAGGCTATTTAAAATGTTCTCTTGGCATGAGAGAAGCACAGACAAATATTGCTGTGAGGTTTGTCCATAATCAGGAAGTTGGTTAGGGTGGCTCGTACTTGCTGCCCCCAAGCTGATGGCTACAGAGGCCTCCAACAAGTGCAGCTGGATGCCTGCTCAACACCAGCAGCTGCCACCCCTGCTTTTTCCTGGACACCACTTGTAGCTCCTCTTAGTTAGTATACAACTAATATTTAGTCTAGTAATCGCAGTCAGACTTGGAATTGGAAATATGCTCCAAGTAAATCACCAAAACCAAGTAGAGTTTAAAACCCACAAAGAACGTTGTTGCAAGAAATTCTTCCTCAGTCCCCCAAACTGAGGCAGAAGCTCTAAGTGACTTTAAAACCTGAAGGATTGGGGTTGTGTGTGATAAGAGTGTTAAATTTACTGAGGTACCCATTTAACACTGTGAAAAGACTGAAGAAATCTGACAGAAGGGAGTTGTGGCCATTCTGTCTTTAATAGCTTTGCTTGCTAAATTAGTTAAAATCACACCAAAAAGAACAGCCAGCAGCTCTTCTCAGCACATCTGGGAAGCTGAGGTCTGTTTCCCCTGGTCAGCAGTGACTCCCAGGACTGTAAAGCTTCGTAGTCATCTCACACACACATCTTCCTGTGGTGTGTGTATCAGCTTCAGTGATCCAGCTGATAGGTCCGAAGACATGGGATTGTAGGGTGTAATGACCTGATTCAGGCAGCTCACTGCTGGGGGAATCTTGTAATAGAAACTGTCAAATGGTACGGTTGAATCTTTAAATAAAAATTAGAGGTCCAGGATTAATTTACATCTGTTATTCTCAACTTCTGGGACATCCAAGCAATGGTCTTCTATAGATAGTAAAGCCTGTGTCCATGCCAAGCTGCGTCCACGCTGCCCCTCATCCTCCCCATCCAGCCATGTGAACGCTCTCCATAAAGCTGGTGGGAACAGAGGGAGGAGCAACACTAGGTGATGAGCATCATCGTCGAGAAAGCGGGCTAAATTTTAGGGTCTTGACTCAGGATAAGTAACACTTGCTCAGGAGATTGGTTGGGTTAAGGGAGTCTGAGTCTGAGTCAAATCCTGTGCGAGGAAGGGTGCATCATATCCTGTTCTTACTTTTGGAAACACTACTGCCAGCATCTGTAAAAAGGCTGGGAGAGAAAAATTTAGATTGCCTCAGTCCTGATAGTTCCCAGAGCTGGTAGCACAGCTTCAGTGAATGAGACCAGGGTAAAACAGTCATCGCAACAGTTCCCATCAGTGAGTGATGGTGGATGCAAAAATGACTGAAGATTTGGCTTTCAGGTCCACGTACAGTGGCAGGGATTGAGCTGTTTGGCTGCTGTCTTTTCCCTGTCTTGCACTACATGCATCAATGAAAGAGACCACAGAGAAGTTGGAAAACAAGCTAAAAATTATTCTTTGCTTAGTCACGGTATTGAAACAAGAAGGACGTAAGTGAAAACCCAAGCATGCAATAAAGTGGTTATATAATATGTTCATGAGGAATGCAGCAGTTAAATAACATTCATTAATTGCATTTATATTAGCCACCATAATGCAGTAGTCTTTAAGCTGTTTTGCTTCAGGTTCAGGGAGCTTTGTGTTCCACAAAAGGTGCATCCCAAGGAAAGAGCAAGAAAATTTTGTGCTACCTGTACCCTTGACTTCCTGTGGGCCCACTCGCCCACTCATCCTTGTGTAAATTATGGGAACTCTGAGTGGGTTGTTTTAATTTCCATATGGCTTGTCAGCATTAAAAGTTGGTAACCCAAATGCTGCACGTGCTCTGGTCTTGCCTTCTTACCTGGGGTCAGAGAGCAAGTGCTGAGGGGGGTGGGCGGCAGCAGCTCTGGTCCTGGGCTGAGCAAGTTCTCCATGTTCATTGCAGCCTTCGCAGTGAATATTACTGGTGCTGATTTGAATGGAGAGAAAAGGGCCCTGCGTCGGTGCCTTGAATGACCACTCAAACAATTCAAAGTCAGGTAATATAAAAAAAGAGGCCATATCAATTATGCACTTTCGTGCTTGGCAAGCACTGCAATGGATAAACTCCCCAAAGGAGATGTCCTTACTGCAGTCTGGAAATGGTAAATGTAGTAGTGTAGCATGAATGTTTCTCATTGTTTCAAATGCCTCCTTCTGACTTTCAGTAAAGGTTTTAAGTGTATTAATTTTTCTTTCCCAAGGAGGTTTAGATGAGATCCATCTCCTTTCTATGAAGCCTTCATTGTTTTCAACATACAGTGAGCACAGTCTGCAACCATTTTTTCCCCACAGAGACTTTAATGCTCTTGGTCCAGGTATTGTGTTTTCTTTTTCATTCATTTTGTCCATTAGATTATATTTTAGCATATCACATTACCATAATTTTCTGATTTTCTTCTTAATAGGAGTATAAAGCAATTCTTCCTAACAACCAAGTAGTTGTGGTTTTCTGCATACTACTGAGAAGGGGTAACCATGATGTCCATTCAGTAGAGGGGATACGTGTCATTGATTGGCATATTGAATAGTAGAATATTTATGTGAAGTCTGTGGTTAGTGTTTTCTTCCCAAATGTTAAGTAGTTAATATTTAAGCAAACTGCATGAAATCTTTCTTTGTTGCACATAATAATGAAAGTACTAAGGAAGGAGGGAAAAAAATCAAGCCATTGAGAGAGACTGAGGGGTTTTATGACTAAACTTAGCTCCTTGTGTTGACTTTGGCCTCAGATCTTGACTGGACCAGGCACAAAGAACATTTATTCCTTTTGGTGTTTACCTTCCTTTCTTATGTGTGTTTCAGCACAATTTACAGGGATTGAAAAAGAGCATGTAAAGCCCCCAGTCCAGTGAGTTTTCTTTTCTTCTCATCATAGACAGCATTTGCAGGTGTTCTCATTTTCAGAGAATTTTATCTGATTTCATTACCTCCTAGAACAAGTTCTCTTACAGTGATGCAAGTTACTTCTTCATGTACAAGCTTTTGGTAAGAGCAGTGTCCCTCAGGATGAGATGGCTTAGCATCTAGCAGCAGGTCCACCCCTGAGAATTCAATTGACTGAATATTTTTTCCTGGTATTGTGTATGTCCCCTCATTTCACCGTGAGGGGGGTGGAGAGGGCAGGTTCTCTGTTGAAATACTGACAACTTCATTTCAGAAAAAAAAAAAAAAAAACAAACAACACAAATACCCAAACATGTTCAGCTTTGCTTTGCAGAAGAACAATGTGTGAAATACAGCACATTTTGGAAACTGGACACTAAAGCTTCAAGTCCCGCATACAGAAAGCTTGAAATGGCTGGTGTGTTCAGTCTTTTTTAGTCATTTGAGCCTTTAATGAGGCTCAAGTTAGAACTTTTATTGTAAAGACTTTGAAGAGAGGAAGTTAGCATTAGTTTATATTTCTTATGTAGGCTGATGCTATAAACCGCTCAACATTAGCTCCTCTGTCATCCAAGTAAATGGATCTGAGCTTCATAGGGAAGAAGAGGAATAAGAAAGCTTCATGTTTTTCAAGGCTGACTCTTAAGTGAGTCACAGGGTGACAAGAAATGACCTTTGGTGGCAGTCTTGCAGTTGGGACACTGTGTGTCTCAGGTTGCTCAAATAGTTTTAATCCACTACTGATTAATTTATTATGAACTTGCTTATTCCTTTGGAAGTTGCTTTTTGGGTCATTTATCAGTGCTGAGCCAAGTAGTGGCATAATCTCTAAAGCAATGACAGCATCAGTGAGCCACTGTACGGTAAAAAAGTTGTGTCACTTTTAGACCACAAAGCCTCGAATGATTTTGCTGAGCAACGATGTGCTATGGATTTTGTCTTTGTCCTTTCCTAACTCGGTGCTTTGCCTTTTCTCGAAAGGGAGTTTTTGTGCATGTAAGTGGTTTATGGGGAATCTTTTTTCCAAATGCAGCAGCAGTATTAGGAATGTTGGTAATATGCCAGGTCAGCTTACAGCTTTAGAAATGGCACCATCCAACCAGAGGACAGTAAACAATAATTAAAAATGTCAAAACTATTCTTTTGGTAAATGTGTGGGTATGGTGGAAGTAAGAGAGAGAAGCAGGGAGAAAGCCTCTTCTTCAGATCCCATGGGCCATTTTTTTTGTATGCTGGGACACAGGTAATTGTTACCAAATGATTTTTGATGATTGGACTAGAAAAAGAACCTAGCTGAATTTTCAAAACAAAACCAGACAAAAAAAATATTACCAATATTTAAATGGCATTTAACACGCGATAGGAAACAGTCCATTTTTACAAAACCTTAAAGACATGGTGGTAAGGTGGGAAAAGGTTTGTGCGTTCCTTTCTGTACGATAAGCCTACAAAACTTCCAGTAACGTTTCAGTGCTCCATACTTTTACCTTTTACCTCTGAGGATACTCCACAATAGCAGATAACCCTGTGGTGCCTTTAATTCTGCAGAAGCCTTCTGTGTCCGAGGTATATCAATCTGGCATCTCTGATAAATACTACATTATCTTAAAAGTTGTTGTGAAGAGGATTAATGAATAAATTTATACTCAAATACAGGTTGAATCATAAGTTCCACCTTCATGGAGTGGACAGAGGAGGAGCACTAATTTAAAAACCTGTGGGTGTCAGTTTTTTCCTGGATGAGTGGGTGTGGGATTTGGGGGAAGGTTTTAGGGTAAGTAGCAATCTGTTTTGTAAATTGTGTGGGCTGGTTAGAGGAAGTGGCTAGTCTGAGAGCTGTAAGCATCACTCATGGAGTGAGTTTAAACACCCCTACCAGACACAGGTTTAGTATTAGAGGGAAAGGACTGGAGGTGTTGTCAGAAGCAAAGCTAATGAGAAGAATAATGGACCCAAAAAAGTGTATCAGTAGGTATTCCAGAATCCTAAATATTTTTGGTGGGTATGTATTCCTTTATATGAATTTGGAGCATCACCTTCTAGCCCACACTTTTCTGGTAGCTCCAGGAATTGTAAGTCTTCTTATTGTAAGTTTCACCAAATCCATGCTCAGCTACCCATGTGTCTCCTTCAACAGGAGGCCCTTCCCAGTAGCTTAACACCTCCCTGTCTCCAAATGTGGGGCAGGTGAGAGCTTTCTACATAACCTAAGGATTAGCTATTTGGAAAGGGATGGGACCTAAAGGTGAGACAGTGAGGGCATTACCAAGAGCTGCGCTGCCGTGAGTTTGCCCTTTTTGAAGGGAACCTGAATGCACAAAGAAACCTGCAATAAAAGGCTGTGAGGAGCTTTTCCTCCTTGGGTTTTCTTTTCACCTGGTGAACAGGTGAAATAGGTCTCAAGTGGCACATGGTTTATCAAATCTCTGCCACAGCTAACACACAGGAGAGAAGACTGCTAGCTGAAAGTCACCTTTATTTAAGGAATTGATAGAGACATCTGAATTATTTTCAATACATGCTTCAATCATTTATGTGTCAAGTTGTGGCAGAGGCAGAGAAGCCCTCCAGTTTTTGTTTGGGTTGGTTTTGTGGTTTTTTTTTTTGATTGCATGATGCAGAACATAAAAGGAGCCAAAGATGAAAACATGAATGGAAAATCACTTTGCCTGTGTACAGGTGAGCTGCATTTGTTTTTTAATGTTTACTGATAAATCCAAAGAAATACATGGTACATTTCTCTAGAGTTGCTGAAAATATCTAGTGTTATTAGGCATTGACTCTAATTAGTGTAAAAGAAAGGTGCGTGCTGCTTTGTTTTCTGCCAGAAATGGATAATATAAGTAAGATTTTCTTTTACTTCATTATGTACTTTATTTATGCTGTTACACTCTGGAACTGCGTGCAAGGCTCTCAAGTTTGAGCAGACAAGGAGGCTGGAAAGAAAAGCATGCAAATAGACTGGAGGGAACAAATAAAAACAATCTCAGAGATATTGCTGGCAATAGTTCATTAAGACAATACAAACATAGGAAAGACCTCAGGTCATAGGAGCAGACACTTCTTAAGATAAGACGTGGGTTAGCTCACATGCACCCTGTGACTTTGCCAGAGCTAGAACAGGATAAGCCATGCATACAGGCAGGTGAGAGAGGATGGGAATAGTACAACCTGTACAATAGTCTTACTATATTCTGACAGAATCTGACTTTGGAGAAAAAAACGGGCAAATAGGTTTATAAGTAGATGAGTATGGAAACTGGTGAATGGGAAGGAAAATTTGGGGGATTAAGGTTCTTTTGTGGTGCTGGGACACTCACAAACAAGATTGCCTGGATGCATTGCAAAATCAGACCTTCCTGTCCTTTTATCCAGCCACCCAGAACAAACATGGAAGAAAAAGTATTTTCCCAGCCTTAAAGTAGCTCAAGCTTCAGCTGGTTAAAATGCTTCTCCCAACTTCAGATCATCTATAAAATTTTGTGGTTTAAATAAACAAGTTCTTCCTTGTCTGCTGCTCATATGGGAGATAAAGACCCCTTGGCTGCTTGTTTAAAAATGTTAATAGAGTTGCAAATGTGCCTTTCCTCTGACATAGACAAAAACATTATTTTATATTAGTTTGTGGCCCAGATTCATTCACTTGTGTCGTTCGCAGTAATATTCACCCTGAGAATAACATAGAAATACTTTTCATTGTGAAGTGCTCCTAAGGAGGACAACTTTATTTTTCCCTGGGTGTTCCACAATGTCAGTGTCAACAGAAATAGCCTGAATAGCTGCTGTTTCCAGCAGATATAATTACTGCTATTCTCCTCTATTGAGCAAAACTCCTAGGTTCCCCCTTATAGATATGCTGTCATTGCTGGGTTGTTCATTTCCAGGAGGGACTGAACACGAGATGCCACAGCTCACAGGGTCTCTTCCCCTTTCAGAAAAGCTGGATGTAAGAGTCTCTGCAAACATGTCAGGAACTTCTACTGCCCTTTGTCATCAGAATCCCTCTTTCCTTGTCCAGACCTTGAGGAATGAAAAATATCAGTATTTCTTTGGATGTACCAGTTGTATCTGTCACCCATGCTTTCCTGCAGATGTTGTGCAGGCCTGATAGAATTCATCCTAGTTGAGTCTGTTTTGCAAAACTAGCTTTTCTCTTGTATAAAAGCTGAGCAGAGGAACAAGCTCTTCAGGACTTGTTTGTCTGGGCAGGTTGGAACAGGAGGAGTTGCACAAAGGCAGCTTCAGCCCAAGCTGGTCTCAATTTGGAGCTGTACTGCTACGACGGGGGACTCTGACTGTGTAGGAGTACTTGTACCACAGATACTTCTGGGGGATACCCTGGTGAAGATTAGGGAGCAATAGAGTTGCTCCATTTGAGGGCTCCATTTGAGAGGAGGTAGCCCTTGCCACGAGCCCTCTAGCTTTAGGAGTGTCTGGCAAAAATGCACCAGGGCTGAGAACTAAGCACAGAGGCTTGTTCCGTTTTGTTGTTTTGTTTTGTTTTGTTTAGCTTTGCTTCATTTTGTTGCAGATTATAGAATTGGTCATTGAGTTCATTTACTCCTGCTTTCAGACCCAGGGTTTTGCAACCCAAAAGTCTGTGGGAGTCTGCACAGGAGAAGCTGTGCTGCAGCAGCGCGAGGTGAGGGAGACTTAAATGAGAATAGCAGATCGGTGCCAGGGTTGATCCTTATATGGCTACTAAATGTCTGTAGTGTGTTTCTTGGTCTATGGTTTACGGTAAGAAGCTTCAGGTGCTTTGTTCTTGCACTACTGTACATCAAATGCTATTGCTGAGGTTGCACTGCGCTGTGCCGAGTCTGGGCCAAAAGGAGGTCATTCAAATGCTGAGGCGTTTGATTAGCCAGCCCTCATGCGCTCTGCAAAACTGCTGACAGAAATCCCTGCCTTGTCAGGGACGGACAAAGGTGGCAAAAGTTAACGGGGAAGCCTCGTCCTGCCACTGGCTGCACATCCCCTCGCCCCTATGGGGCTCTGCCATCCCCCCGTAGCCAGTGGGAGCAAACAGGGCAGGGTGCTCGCAGGATGTGGTCCCCAGGAGAGATTAAACTTAACCAAGGACAGACCGCTTTTTATATCAGGCCCTGTTTTGTTTTTTGTTTCTTTGGCTAACGTCTAACAGGAGCGAGTGCTTCTGTTTGCCAGGAGGAAACTTGTTCTATGCCTGGACTTCGGTCTAACGCCGGCTGCCAGCCTGCGAATGGTACTTGTGCACAACTTGCTTTAAACAGCACCTATTTTTGCTTTCAGGGCTTGCTTTCAACCTTTCTAGAATCCGCTACTACTGGCGATCATCCACTAGCTCTGCTTCTTCAGGGGCTTAGCTACAGTGAATCATGCTCAGAGAATGGGCCATGTTCTTGATTGCTGAAACATTGCTTTTCTGCAACATGGGATTTTTAAAGTGCAAATATTTGCAGCTTTCCCAAACCCACAAAAATACTGTTTATCAGTGTCCTAGAGATCAATGTTTAAACTAAAAAAATTTAGTGCAATCAAGAGGGTGTTTTGACTTACAAGAAATATATTTTACGGGCAAAAAAAAAAATTGCTTTATGGATGCATGTATTCCTACAAACACGTACACACATATACAAGAGACAGAGATGTAGATAGTTCAGGTAACTCTGATACTCTGAAGTCATGTCTTAACATATCCATTTTACAGCTGTGATAGTATAAGGTTTTCATGGAAGATTACTATGAGTTGATATTTTTATAAATAATGTTTGAGGCCCCAAATAAAACTTATTTGCTTCCTGTCTCAAGTGTCTGCCAAATACTTCTGATTCTTGGAAGACTGAAAAAGTGATAGGTTTCCTCTAGCCTTTTGGTAATTCTGCTACCAGACTGTACAGTTGGATTCATTGGTGTTTTTTTGTTTGTTTGTTTGTTTTTTGTTTCTCACTCTTATCTGAAACACTGGATTCTCTTTCTCCTCTGTTCTTGAGATTTGCCTATGCAGGGAATTCTTACATCCTCATTACCAATCTAAGTTTTGCTATAAATCATCCCTGGAAAATATCAAAGCTGTCTCAGCATTGGTTTTGAAACAATTGGCTTTTATTTCATGGTACAGCTGTAGTTGCCTTTGTTTTACTCGGACTTCACAGGATCTTATGATGAGGCTAGTGGAGTCTCTGGTCTTTCCATGCCTGTTAAATTTTAAGTATCTATATGTTATGCAACTATCTTAAGGAAGAAAAAGAGGCTGCTGCATGGCACATCCAGAAATGAACCCACCAAGGGATATGTACAGAGCACCCAGGCTCCTCTATAACTGACCAGTGCCTTTGAAGTTGTAATAAAGTACTGAAAGCATATTCATATTACTTCTTAAATTGTTAAACTAAGAGGAAATTAATTAAAAGATCATAAACCATGACTCTTGAAAAGGAAATGGGGAAGGCAAAGACTTCTTGTTTTTACAGAAAATGTACTACAATGAGTTTGTGATGAAGACTTCTGACCACAGTAAATTCCCAGAGGGAAGAGTCTTTAAACATAAGAACAACAAAATGACAGAAAGAAGGGGTTTTCTAGTCTGCATTTTAAAGAAGTCTTCAGAAGTTAATGGTCACATTTAAATCAGATGTTAGTGAAAACAACTAAAGATGCATGAGCTTGGATGAATGTATAGACTTGTTTGGAAAATGATCAAGAAAAATATTTCAATGTTGGTTTGGTTTTTTTTTTCACTTTACTGGAATTTGATAATACTCTGGTGAGGGGTGCATCGAGTCCATCAAGCTCTTCTAAAAAGCAGTGATGTTTGCTAGCAGGAGGTGGGCTGGGCTCCTGTGAGAAGTAGGCAACCCCTGCAATTTAGTTGTGACCTAAAATCTATCTCTTATATTTGTATTGTTGCTTTCTCCCATTATGGAGAATGAAAGCAATTTTATGTAATTCCCCATTTTATGGAGGACTTGGATTCAGGGAAGTCACAGTGTAGGGCTTGTATTTCATTACCGGTAATTTTAAAAGTACTTTGCCCAGTGTGATAAATTACGCATCTCTCCAGAGTCACAGAGCCACAGGAGCGTACAGTAGAAATATCTGTATAAAGTAATTCAACAATCCTGACTTTCTTCTCTGTGTTGAAACTATTATGTAATATAATACTTGTGATAATGAAATGCAGGTTGAGCATAAAATATGCTATAAAAGGATAATTGAAATCTGCATCTATCATAAAACTAAGGACAGTTTAAACCAACCTCTAATTCCCACAGGCTGCAGGTGCAAAACAGATTTTTTATTTTTATTTTTCTGCTCTCGTGGGGTTTTTCTTCTTTTGGTAGAGGTTTTGGGGGTACTTGAGTTGGGTTTTGTTGTTGTTTTGGTTTGGGGTTCTCCTCCATGACAGCTCTTGTTATTGTTTTAAACCACTTGGCACATTCTCAAACTATGTAAGACAAAATATAAATAAATGTAATATAATTATCAGACTTTCACTTTTCCCAAGGAGGAGAACTAGATAGAACTGAAGTGTTTTGCATGCATGATAAATAAGGTGAATATATATGTCTACTGCATCCCAGCAAGGGTGCAAAGGAGCTGCTTCAGATGGTTTTTGGTGCTTTTTAAAAAGATATGAATTGGACTTCTGTTCTGCCAGAAAAATCAGCTGCTGGAACTATTTTAATCTTGTGCTGAGTATTTCATCTGTATTTTGAGTCTTTCCACTGTTACCTCCTTGAACGTGGCATATATTTTACATTTGGGTTTGATTGCTTTCTACGCAAGTCCAATCAGCTTGTACCTCAGCCCACATGTCTAATAGCAACTTTCAAAAGGTACGGTGAGAAATGACCTGAACAGGGCGGACATGGTAAAAACATTTTATTTCACTGATTATTATATAGAATTCTGGTAGCTCTGGATAATGGATTATATGGAAACAACTAGTATTTGTTGACTACTATTCTTAGCTGATTTTTGGAATATGAGTACGCTTTTTGAAATAAACTTTCAGCTAAGCACATGTGCCCATTACAACAGGACGGAGCAAGATAACCTTGCACAGATTCTCTATGTCACCCTGCTCTGCTCCTAAACTGCAAATTCTTTTGTTATGATCAGTTACTTCTCATAGTTATCATGAGGATTAATTTATTAGTGACATTCTCTAATAAGCATTATTTATATGTGATACCACAGACTGAGAATAAGTAATCTCATCCTTTCCAAATTTCTCAATTTGCTTCTGGTGTGACATTAACAATTTCAAAGGACTTTCAAAGGTTATAGAACAGTTCTTGGCTTTACAGGAACAAAATGTCATGGAAATGCCACCTCTCAGCTCCCTCCCCAGCAGCAATAGTAAATATTTAATCAGCGCGTACTTTCCATTCAGCTCAGCATCCTCAGGCTGGTTTGGCACATCTGTTCTTTTGGAGAACTCTTACATTTGTGATAACAGATCACAGATTGTGATCACAGAACAGTCAAGCGGACCTTCCCTAAGTACTTCAGTGAGATTGGTGTAGAAAAAAAACAACAAGGGGAAGATATGGAAAGACTTTAAGGAAATGCATGAAAACATAAGGCCAGCGGTTCTCTTCACTCTACATGTTAAGGTGCATAGGAAACTGAGGCAAGTTATCATTGCTTTCTCTGATTTCCCCTAGACTGTATAAAAATCAGAGAAATCCCATGTCCTGATACTCACAGTTCTTCGTGCTTTAAAATCATTATGTCTTGGGAATGACAACATTGCTTAAGACCTATGGCTTGGCTGCTCCCAAGTTGGTGCTGTGACATTTTACCATCAAATGTTGTTACCAGCAGGCAGTTGTGAGCTTTTTAGGTCCTCAGCTGTGAGATACCACATCACCAAGCTGTGAGCTTGAATTTTCTCATTTGCTCTTGGACACAGCTGCCTGCCAGTCCCACCAAACAACGTCTCTGAACCACAAGAAGCCCCATCACATTCTGCCTGTGAACTACACTGAGCTCCCCTCTGCCAGCTCCTGAAGATACAGGGTGTACATCTACTGGCTTCCCACTAAAATCTTCACTCAGGAGAACAGGAAAGGGAAAAAAACACAGTAGAGCCTCAATACCAATTCAGTGCTATTGAGGATGTTGAGGAAGGCCTTCTGTAGGTATTCTGTGGGCTCTTCTTGCCAGAAAGCCAAAGGAAACCAAAGCATAAGTGAAAATCAAGCCAGTTGCTGTTCACCCCAAATATGGGCAAAAAACATACAGAGCAGCTACATAACACTCTCTTGCCTTGAAGAAATAGAAAAAGACTTATTCTTTTAAACCTGTGCAGAGAAACTAAATTCCAGGGAAAAAGCACTGTTAGCAATCCACTATAAATCCAAGATTAGAGTCCAGACAAAGTAGACTTATTCTTGTTCTCTAAACAAGAAATTTATTAGCCCACACAATGCATTCAAAAGAGCCTTTGACCAGGTAATTAGGGTCCGAAATTCTGCTTCCAAGATTTTGTCATATATTACTCCCTGGATTTTGGTTTTTTTTTTTTATCATGCAAGCTCAGACACTCCAGTGATAAACTGTTTGCTCTGTGGCCTTGCTGTGGTACATGGAAAACTTTCCATGACTGTATTGCTGTGGAACAGAAATAGCTAGGCATGTCCCAAGCAGCTTTTGAAACCCAGTTTGGATCCTGATGAAAAGAAGGATTGTTCAGAGTATCATGACTGTCCTATACAACTTGTTCGTTTCTCTTGACGTGTTATATGAAGAAGTGTGAAACGCTGGGATGAGATTTTATTTTGTATTCTGTCAATAGTTTTTAGAGGGGCAGAAAGCTGTACAATTCTTGAAGAAATTTTTTCCTTCAGAATTATGCAGGGGAGGATTTGTCTTCTTTTACTTCCTCCTCCTCTCCCTCCCCCCACCCTCTCCTCAATGCTGTACTATATTGAAGGATAGAGAGATCTTTCCTGTTTCTCATTAAGTATTTTTGTATTAATTTTACCCTGTTGTATTGAGAAATGGAGTGTGCGCAGTTAACATCCACGTCATACATCTGCTCCCTCACCAAGCCTGTGCTTATCTGTCATCAAACTTGAACTGTTTACCTGTATTTCATACACTTTTGAAGCTTGTAAAGACCCTGTGGTGTGGCAACATGGCAATGGAACCTTGCCTTTGGGCCTGGTCAGGACTGTACCATAGTTTCTGACACTGCACATTTCCCATACACAGTGCTCTCACAGCTAGGATTTCCAGAAGATATGCTAGCAATAGCTTAGTACCAAATCCTATTCACAGTGAACCATGGAAAGCAGAATCCTGAGCTAAATACCCTTAGGAGGAAAAATACTTCAGCACTCCAGAGCTTTTGAATTGGAAACTTGGAGATCTTGCTATGATGGATTCAAGGTTTCCAGCTGTGACACTGTGACCCGCTGTTTCATTTCAGTGATGTCACTTCATAGGATATAAGCAACTTTAAAAGTTTCCCAGGACATCATAATGCTGTTTAATAAACAAATAAACTATGTCTTAAGATTGTGGCTCTGAACTCAGAACAGTTAAAATGTTTTTGACTGTGTACATCTTCTGATAAACTCAGATTCTGTGAGCCCCTCAGTCAAATCTGGAAACACGTGAGGATGCTGGTCAGGTATCTTCCTCATTAACTCCTGGGGGCCTTACTAGAGGGTTTGAGAAGCCACATCTGGTTGTTCAAACACACTACTGAAGTTAAAGGCAGATTTGGGGATGTTAGGGATAAAAAAAGGTTGGAGGATACAAGACCAGTGCAAGAAAAAATTTTACCACGCTGATTCCAACAGGACTTCTGGGTTCTGCTTTTGACAAACACTTTCCTTGCACGGGAGCTGCAGCAAGAAGTCTCTGAACCTGATTGTGCCTGATGAAGACAAATAAAGTAAAGCAGGAACTTTCATTGATTTGAGATTGTAAATAAGCTTTATGTACAGCTCATGCCCTTGTCCGGAGGAGATGCCGCATGTTGATTTTTGGAGGGTGAATGGATTCCTAAGAAATCCAAGCTGGTGTTTCTCTGAACAATGTTCAGTCGGTGGCATTAAAGGCAGGGCACAGCCAGCCTCCCCCAGGAACTGCTGGCAGCTTTTTTGCAGCCACTTGGTATTAATGTAAACAGTACAGGTAGAAGGCAATGATAACCAAGGTCATCTGTGTACCTGAAAGTCACGCTGTTAGGACACATTTAGGCTGATATTTGGTCTGAGTAATTTCTTCCACCTTTACCTATCATCAGAAAGAAGGCAAGAAAGGGTGCAGCTGGTTTTAACATTTCATGGTCAAGCAGAGAAGCTGTGCTGGATGAGAGAGGGGCTGGAAAGAGACAGTGCTGTCAGGATAGGACAGGAAAACGAAGAGCTGAAATGGAGTGATTTTGGTTTGTTTACTTAAGAGCAGATTGCATTTCTGGAGGCTGCTAAAGGCTGGTGGAGGAAAAGAAAGACAAGCGCAGGGAGGCTGTATGGTGAGGGCCTCTGCTTAATGACATTTCCCCCTGCCAACAGAGGACGGTCTCAAATTTCTTATGCAGTATTTAACCTTGCCTTTCTCACAGCACTGTAAAACTGAGACACCTCCACAGCCCTCACTTGTTTAAGTATGTCCTATCAAATATTTTCCCTTTGCCCCCTACACGTAGCCAAGAGCAAAGACTAGTGATTTTTGAGAAGACTTCATGTAAGTATGGAAGAATGTCTACAGAAAGAAATACTAGTGAGGAAAGGGGAGCTATTTTAATAACTTATTAATAAATTATTTTACTGCAACAAATTGAAGAAACAGGTAGGACTTGATTTCAGAGGCGAGAACCTGCAACGTTTTCTGAAGAGGGCAGTTTTAAGCATGGTGCATCACAAAGTAGTGGATTATTTGGTTAGAAAATCCTGAACCGGGCAGCCAAGACCCCTGAGAAACACCAGAGACTGTGTGTTGTGCAGATAGTGGAAAATCACCAGCATGTTCCAGAGCAACGCTGAAGCTCCAGAGGTTTTAGGCGGGGGGGTTGCGGGATGTTGGTTAACCTTGGGTGAAATTATAACTGAATGTGCTGGACATTTTCTGCAACAGAAACTGATTGTATCTTGTGTATAGATAAAAGTGGATGGTCAGAAACGTTTCTCTTCTGGTGAAGTTTTTGCCTGGAGCTGTAATTTACTGCAAATCAGGGGAGTAACTTTTTTTCCACTAAAGATTACAGTGTAAGAAGAAATATAGAGACGCTTTTATGTGTAGGATAAATTTTCAGGGCTGTAACCATGGAGTCACGATTAACCTCTTCACTGCTGTTAGAAAGGACGTGTACTCCAGCACCGTATTTCTCCTGATAATTTCCCCACTTTCAGGGATTATTGCTTTGGTCCTCTGTCGCGTTCATTTGATGAAAACCAGCTAGATCATCCTTCAAGGAAATGCTCTGTATAAGAGGCTTTTTAAGGTCTGCTGTGGCCATGGGAATATTTGCATATTTCACTTCCTTACAGCCTGCCATGGAAAGGAAAAGGGATACTAGAGGAGGCATAATAAATAATACTAGCTAAAATTTGGAGAGGGTGGTATACTTCATACTCCAGGATTTATCCCAATCTCTAGTAGCTAGAGATTGGATCAAAACTTACAAGTATGTGAGGTAGGGAGGGTGATGTTCTCCCACACTTGCGTACTGGCAGTTTCATTAGATTTTTGTTATTTGTTAATCCATATGATGAAATGCTAAAGTAGGAGGATTTTTCTTGTCAAATGCTTTTAAATGCCTTTTGATTCTCTCTGCTGAATTCTGAGACCCATTCGGTGCTTTTGTTGATCCAGCCTAAAGTTTAGTTGTGTTTTTAAATTCAGTGAAATTGTAGATGTGACCTGGATACAGGCCTGTCTAAATGTGAACAAAAATTGGCCTGCAGACTGCAAAATCTGCTGCACTTATTTTCAGCTGACTGTATCCTGAGGTACCATGTATACACAGCTGCATATGTGCCAGCAAGCAAATGTGCCCTTTTCCGACTGTCCCTCAGTGAATAACTTTGTGTTCTTGCTCACCAAGCTCCCTTGCTGCAGCCGCTGTGAAAGGGTCACTGAGCTGAAAAAAACAGAATTACCCAGACTTTTATTTACTGATTGTCAGTTGATACAATAGAGTTCATTCAATCCCAGGCTAGTCAAGTCCTGAAGAAACATTGCTATGAACAAGTTCTGACCTAAGTGTTTTCTCATTTCGTTTAAGCTTTTCTAAAATCCTGTTTCAAAGGACATTCTAATGGAAATAAAGCATTAAGACTTAATCCCTAGTGGAAGTTGCCCAAACAAAACATTTAGTAGAAGCAGACATTTCAAACTGCTTTCACTGGTGGGCCAAGATCAGAGGAACTCTTCAGAATTTCAATTTTCACCTCACCCCTGGTATGACATTTTCTGAAATTTAAAACAAACTGCACTGTAATATAAAGACAAAAACTAGAAACACTCTGAAAAGAGGAGGAAATGCTTTTTCCTCCCTAATGCTATTTCAGGGCAAATTCACTTGTGCTTTCCTCCCTTTCTTTCATGTGGAATGAGAGGACTTCTTCCCATCATCCTATTTTGCAGTACCTAATGAGGCAGCAATTGCTGTTACACTGGCAAAGCCACAAATGGTGGAGGACAGCCCTTCCTGGTCCTCCATCCCCGTTTGGTAAAACACAGTAAGTAAATGCAATTAAATGTGGCCCTAGAATTCAGAAGCATCCAGTTACTGAAATGATTATAACATCTCTTGTATGACTAAAGATCAAGTTTTCTGCTTATAAGCACATTTTACTGTGGTGATATGTTTCAGGAGAACATCTGAGTCTATATTTCCATGTAACATTTCTGCATTTGTAAAAGGTTATGGGGCTTCTTTTGGTATTTGTGGGCTTTGAAGAGCGTGGCTTCTTCTCCTGGGCACTGGCAGTATTGCCAACACACATATTTAATCTCATTACTTATACTTCACTTCAGGTGAAGAAGGGTTACAGCTGAAGTTAATTTGAAAGTTTATACTTGAGTGACATGATGTGCTTGTAATTTCAGAAAATACCACTTTGCCCTGGCAAAATTGCATTTTACATTTAGGTTTGCACTATATTGGCCCTTTGCTATACCTTTCTGATCTAACTGCAGATTGTAAAAAGCTTTCAGCTGGAGTAACTTTGGCTTAAAAGCAGAAGATCTGGGAGTCTGCAGCTGATGCATATGACTTGGTCTGGAAAGGTTCTAAAAAATATGCATGGCTTTTTTCCTTTTTTCCTGCCTGGTGTTTAGTAGTAATGAAGGGAAGAAAACAAGATACTGAGATAGACTAGAGTTCTATCTGCATATCTTTAGGGTCTCTTGAATAGACTTTTTTTTAATGCTGCTCTAAAAAAACTGGTTTTGTTGGTTCAGGAACCCACAGAACAGTCTGAAGACTGTTTTTATTTAAACTTGTACATAGAATTAGCTTATATGTAAAAATAAGTCTTTTTATATTGCCAGAGCACAATCCTAATGCTATGTGCCCACCAGTCATTCCATTCTAAAAACTAACCCTACTTTTCCTTTGAACTCAAGTTCTGGGTGTCTGTTTTTTCCTGGCCCTTGAAGCTGACCCTTGGAGTACAGTGTATTTGCAATGCTGCAGAAAGCTTGGGATGAAGCTAAATGTTATATTGGTCAGTGAATAAACCAAGCTTTTCCCAACAATTTTTTTTTTCCTCTGGTAATCGCTAGTGACTTTAAAAAAACAAACTGTATTTAGATTAAAAAGACTAGCTCTCAGAGGAGTTAATGTAATGAACATGTTGCAGAAGGCCAAGTGTTCTTTCCTAGTTTAGTCCTTGCTTAACTGCTTTCTTCAAAGCCGAGTACGCTTGGATGTATTCTTTGGTATTTGAATGTTAGGAAATGAAAAATTAAAAATAATAATGGAGGAAATTCCTATCTGGGAAATCTGTTGTGTATTCAAAGCACCTTTAGTTGCAAGCTTGCACTTTGTGGCCTTGACGCATATTGTACCTAGAGATCAAGCTTGGATTTGAGCTTTCCCAAGGTTTTTAGTGAGGGGGTGGGAGGCCTGGAAGGGGGTTAATTCAACTCTGCCCGACTCCATCACTCTCAGTAGTTCCGGTGCCTGGTCTGTGTCCAGATGTTCCCTTTTCAAAGGAAAGGGAATGAGGAGCTTGTCTTGACCCTAGATTCAAGCCCAACACCAGGATTGTCCTTTTGACTCCTGTGCAGAAAATAACCATAGCAGTGAGCAAAAGTGAAAAAGGGACAGTCCTCTCCCTTGTCTTTTATCCAATCATCAGAAATGGTCTGTGACTCAAGGGAGGGAATGAACAGAGACTGGAAAAGTCAGTGGTAGGAGAGTCAGGTGAAACTTTCATGGTAATCTAAGTTATTTGTCTCTCCTCTGGCACAGATGTAATAACAAGCATCACTGTCTAAAGTACAGGCCTCATAGAAAGTTCAATGACATTGAGAGCTGTGTAGACAGAGTTTATGAGCAGTCAAATTAAAAACAAAGCTGATGCTGATCTTCCTATGAAAGCGTGGGTCTGGGAGAGCAGCAGCCAAGGAAAGTCTACAGAAACATCACGCAGACTTATTTGAAGCATGAAGCTGAGAGAAGGAGCTCTTAGGATTCAGCTACTAGCTGGAAGGAGGCTTGGCATCATGAGCAAAGAAAGTTCTTCCTCCAGTGCTCAGTAGTGCTTTGCTTATGTATTTTGTAAATAAATGCAAGTGTCAGAAAGAGGGGAAATTAGTAGCAGTATAAAGTTTGTGTAGGGGTAGGGTAGCATAAAAGCCTTCTTTCTGGCTAATTAACAGGACAGGTAGTAGGGCACATTTGTAGTATGCTCCTCTCATGAGCCAGGTGTCAAAGGAGACATTCTGCTTTCCTAACTTCCTAGATGGCTAGTCTGTGCCATAGCCAAACTTTCCTGTGGCAAAAGTTACAGCAGATCACTTCTCATAGTCTCTTGTCTGGAGGTCACAGAGAGCTGGGTGTCTGAGTTCACTTGAAAGCAATCCTTTTAGGTAATATTTTACTTTCCCCTGTAATGCCATGCAATAGAGGAGGAAGCCATAATTCAAATTAAAAAGAATCTGAAATCTTAGCTCTGGATCTTCTCAACTTTCAGTTCATTTTCTTTAATAATTCTTTGATATGTTCTGGACCGGCCAAGAACGTATACTTCCCTGAGACAATTATGTGCATGTGCATGTATTTGGAGCTAATTAAACTGTTTTACAGACAACATGTCACTTCAATCTTATCTGTTTGTATCCTTAAATTAAAACAAACAAACAAACAAATCGCGCAATTAATCTTGTTCGTACTTCTGTACCGTTAGTCATGGCTGTGAGCTTTCTGATGGTATTTGGCAGCCGTGAAAGGGCAGTGCAGCTGGCAGGCCAATTTTCAATAAAGTGAGTGCTTTACTGTTTCTTGGTCATTTGTTTGTGCTTTGTCATTCACTTGTGTTGTATGTGGGGGTTTTAAACTTCTTTTCCAAATAAATCACTACAGTTTTGCCTTCACGTTTCTGTAAATTCCTACGACCTTTGGTTTTTCTGTTTCTCCTGCTCTTCAGGTCTTCCCAGTTATCAGGCACTGGTTTGATATGTGCCTCCCCATCCCTGTGCGTCTCATTTAAGTTAGTAAGAGCTCTGAGATTGGACACTTTGTCTTTCACCTCTCTCACAACTGTTGAAAATGGACTTGTGCTTTCTCCTTGAGCCCCTCAAGTCATGAACCGTATCCTCCCTTTGAACAAACTGATAAAGCTTCATCAAAAGAAATGCTTCATCTGAGGTAAAGTGGTGCCAATCTAACCCAAAATGATCTTGCAGAACTTTCTCTCGGGGTTCTTGGGCTTTTGGGAGGGGGTTGCTGCTGCTGTTTTCCAGTTGCATGGTGCCAGTGATGCTGTTCCCTCCATCGACCCAGGACAGCACAGCCCTGCTTCCCGCCTGCCAAACCTCAGGCGGAGGCATCAGTGTCAGCCCAGAGGCAGAAAGCTGGCAGGTTTGTTGTTCGCTTTGGGGTTTTGTTTCAGTATGGGGCTTTTTGGAGCTGGAGTAAATGCGTTCCCTTCACAGCAATAACAACATACCCTTCTTTCCTGGGGCTTGTCACCTTTTAAACACGTTGTGCTAAACCTAATGAGCTCTTCTGGGGCTGACCCAGAAAACACGTGGATCTATTTCTCTGACTTATGAAATTCCTACCTCTGCTACCTGATTTAGAGCTTTGGGTGTGCTTTCTACCAGTATCAAGCTGTTGTGTCTGCTGACTATCAAAGCATTTACCAATATCCAGATTAGCATGGTTTGGGTTTTTTTAATTATTATTTTTAAACTTGAGGCAAGTGTACATTTCCTTCTTCTGTAGTTGAATACATTACTTATCTGTATGCAAAAGTTATTCCCTGTTAGTTGTTTTGCATGCAAAATTATGAGAATTTTTCACTCTCTATTTACATTTAACCACAAGTATCTGTTGATGTAGGAATATTGAGAAAGTTAATTCCTTATTGCAGAGGGGTATTGTACTTCGGCAATACCTAAATCTTGCAAAATAATCCATTCACCTAGTGTGCTAATTCCACCACTTGGTTTAAGAAAGTGGCACAGAATACAGCATGTATCTCACAAGCCCTGTGGCGGGGCAGGAGCAGCACAACAGCCATCCTCTTCAGCAAACTGCCTTGCTTGTACTTGCTGCTGCATCTTTGAAAGGAATAAGAATGTAGGAGAAAAAAAAAAGAGAAGAATGTGATGGTTAATCAAATCTTTGGACATCTGTGAGCAACCAGTGTGAAACAGCAGTGAAAATCCTAGTGTGCTTTTAGGGCATGCTAAGCAAGATGATTCTGGTAGAGAAATCCAAGCCATTTAATGTGACGGTGATAAAGTTTCATGTACAGCTGAGAACACCTAGCTTTAACAAAGCTTAATGTGAATTCAAACAGGTGCTGATGAGGATTAGTAGGTTGGTTAGAAGAATGGGGTGGATTAAATATTTCTCTGGTTTATCTTGCAAAGAGATGCCTTGGTTTGTTTAGCTGGTGGGCAATGGGGGATCTCCAAGGGGATGGGACAACTATTTGTAGATGGATTGGAGGGTTACGTGTCAAGGAGGGAAAAAATCCTCTATAAGAGGGCAATATTAGCTCCAGATCAAGTGTTTATTATCCAGTTAATTTAAGCTGGAAACTGGAAGGTTCCTGGACATTCACAGAGTGAAGCTCCAAACAGAACTGTACGGAGTGAGTTTAGGTTGTTGGGAGATTGAGCACAATAATCCCAATGGAAGGGATTGTGTAACTAATTTGGAGAATTCCTGAAGATAAGAATCCATGTGTATCTGTGAGGTTCAAAAGGAAAACAGATCACTGCTTGCACTGTATTTATTTTTTGGTAATCCTGTGCTAAGACTTCTACCCCTTTCTTGTAGAGATCAGCAGAGATTTGTCCCCCTGAACTATTTAACAAACTTTGTTTAACAGTTTTTTTGCTTATTGCAGGGTTTTAGCACATGAATGGAGCTCTCTCTTTTGCTGTCTGCTGTCTCCAGTTGTTTTGTCTGAGCTTTTACTTGGGTCCTTGTTTGGTTATGAATATTGCGCAGGTATTGTGTGGAAGTTGGTACCTGGACATCTGTCGTGTACTTTCCCAGGACTGCAGGAAGCCTCACTACAGGACCTGCATCCCAGTTCTCTGCTCCTGGTAAAGGGAGAGCTGCTGATTTCTTTTTCCCTCAAAAGGTGCCAGTAATCCAGTAGTGTTAACCCACCCTATGTTTATACAGACAGTTTGTGTCTTTAAAGGCTATTTATTTTTTTGTTTTGAACATTTCATGAGACACATTGCTGTTTACTCAAGCAAAGGCCTGGAGTACAACTGAGTGCTTGTCTGTACAGATTGAATCCAAATTTGTTTTGCCTCCGTTATTCCTCCTTTCCGGTGCATAAAATATATACATATATATATATCATGGGAGAGAAGCACTCTGGATTCTTTAAATATTCCTTGTGACCCAGTGCTATGGCAGAGCTCTGTATGAAACAGTAACAACAGCAGGAGTGATCCTCTTCCGTAGGATTTACAGGCAAGGAGCAGAGTTATTTACTTTTCTCTCTGATCGGCTTCTGTGCAGGTAAAATAGCTATGAAATTTCAGAGAGTATTGGTCATACCTTTATCTACCAGTTTACTTTTCTCAATGGTGCGTAGTTAATTCTTTTTTTTCTCTAGAGATTGCTCTTTAAAAGCACTTGCCGTGTAGCCAGCTACTGCATATGCTTGAAGCTGAGGAACAAAAACACACTGCCAGCCTCAAGGTCTCACTGCTGTACTTTTCCTTGCAGCCTTTAGCAAATTCAAACCATTGTTGTTGTGCATAGAATCCAGCAAGGTTATAATCACCATTAAAGAGGGCAGTTGGTTTATGTTTAGTTTGGGTTTCACTATTTTAGGGCAGACAGGAAAAATATTTATGTCATTTTTTTAGGACAGAAATAATCTTTTCAGTTTACGTACGATGAGTGAGTGCAGCCAGGTCCATGCAGTGACTGGGACTCCTGTACCACAAGTATTTGTGTTCTAACTGTTCTCATCCCCCATCACACCAACCAGTGGATAGCAGGTTTCATCTGATTGAGTGAGATGTCTAAATAGTTAGGAAACATTGCAGTAGAAAGAAACTATTTTTCTTCTGAGCAGCAGAAATCTAGTTCCCTCAAGTCTTGCATACTACATCCCAACTTTCTGCCAGTAAAAATCAATAAATGAGAGAAATTTTAAAAACCCTCCAGATTTAGCAGTTGCACCTCTTCTGAGACCACCACCAACATGTTTCTCCCCATTTCAACATTCCCTGGCTTTCTGCTCTCTGCATACATACTCCCATCTTCCTCCAAACTATCGGATGGGCAAAAGGCAGTGTCTGTGATGCCTTGTTTGAGCTGTACAAGTCCTCCCTGACCCAACTCAGTAGTGAGGTGCCGATTCCGCTTTCCCTCAACAGCAGCATTTGTTCATACCTTCTATCCTTGTGCAGATCTCCTACAGCACTGTAGGAATTTAGGACCCCCTCTATCCGTCCATCAAATGTGGCTAAAACTGCCTGTCACGTTCAGAAGCCATTAGGAAATGCAAAGCTGGACAGATACACAGCACTATTGTATAAAACCATTTCACCAGCAAAGCACCCTAAGAAGATCAGATTTTGAACGATAATGTATACAGACAGTTATGTATTCCTACCCAGATACATAACATTAGGTCTGAAGATGTGCTGTTACATGCATTGTGCAAAACAGATAATTGGAGGAGAAGAGGGAGGAAGGAGAAGGATGTTTGTATCATCTCATGGCAGGTAACAATGTAATAGCACACCTGGGTGCTGCTGAGCTTGTTTCTCATGCAAGTGTTAATGAAATATTTTGTGGTTAAAAAAAAAAGAAAAAAAAAAAAAGACTTTGGAAAGCCAGTATCCAAAGGGCTTCAAAACTTTATTGTATGTGCCAAATATTTCCAGCTGTTATTGCCTTCCACTTATTTCCCACAGCATCTTGGCCTGGGTCTGCTAGTGATCTTTCTTCGTTGATGGCATGAGATGTTAGCTGAGCCAATGTTTATGCTGCTCAGAAGGATATTCCTCAAGCCTTACTTCATTAATGATTTTAAAGCTTGTTAACCTGTTTATCTTCAAAGGATGGGAGCTTTTAATGCTAAAGGACTTGGACAGCGTTTATATAGATTTTGATAATGAGTACAATTGGATATCAGACTCCAGTCTGTGTAATAAACTAGGAGCCGTTAAGCATTCTTCAGTTCCTTCTCACTGAGGAGTGAGATTAGACTGCATACACGGGTGTCTTCAGCAGCATTACATCTGCTAACTCCAACCCATTGAGTGTTTCTAATGTACAGCTTCTTCAAAAGAAAACAATTGCTAAGAGATTTGATAGTGGCAAATTTCTGGATGGTTTACTATAGCTTCTGTGATCATCCATGGATGCCTTGTGGCATAGCATAATCTTGTGGGTGGTTTAATTTAATTAAATCTAGAGCAATAGGGGATATCTTGGATATTGTGGGATCAGCTGTTTCCTATCATGAGACTTTATAAAGTTGTATATGCAAGGCAGTTGCAAAATCTGTTTAAATTTTCCTATAGATCCAGCCTACAGTGTTTTCTTAAAGAGGCGATGTGAAGCTATTCAAGTTACTCAAAACCACAGTCTGACTGCTTTTTGTTGTTGTTTTGGCCTCCAAGCATTCATTAGAATAGAAGTTTTTGCTTTAATTTTATTCTCCACCATTCATATTGGTGCTGTTTGCATTTCACATGTATTTTTGTTTTGGTGATGAAAACATCCTGCTTGGTTGTTAATTGTTGTAAACATTTACTTAGCACCTCGCTAATGAATTAATCCCTCTAATGCTGGTAAGTGTTACGTGTATTTTAGAGCTCAGCAGTGCCGATGAGACATACCTAAGGCCATAAAGTGTGTCAGTAGTGTAGATGAGGATTTAATTTGAGAACCTTTCTGTGACTCACTGTAGTTAATGTGCTAGTGGTGTCAGTCTGTGGGTTTTGTGCATGAGCCAGGATTTGCAGTATTATAGAGATTACATCTTTCTTATTGTTCTAAGGCAGCTCTTCCAGGTTGCATTCATTTCCTTTGAGAAGTGGTTATTTTTGAAAGCTTGCTTCTACATAATTGAAATGTTAACTTTACGTGAAAGAGAGCCTGTTTTACAGCTAAAGCAAAATATTACCTGTTTCAATATTGGCCCTAGAAGTTAGACTCCAAAAGGTGAAAATCCCCTCTCCTTCTCCCACTGGCTGGGCATAGAGAAACAACCTCTTCTCTTTTCCGCTTGCCTGTCTGCAGGGACCCAACTCGTGTTGCTGAACCCCAGAGATGTTCCCCAGCCTTGCATGGCAGAGCCACGGGTAGCACAGCCAGGAGGAATCCCACATCCATCCCACCCTGCATGTGATAACGCAACCCCAGACCGATCGGGCTCGGGGCTGAGCAGTCTCTTGGTGCCAGCACAGGCAGACTCTTTGCCCAAAAGGCCTCTTTGCACTCCAGTTCACAAACGTAACACCCTGCTTTTTCTGGGAAGATGAGGGGAAAAAAACCCCTTCCTTCTATTCTAAAAATGACAAAAACTGTCACTTGCTTTGTTGCCAGCAGCTCAGAGCTGGTAGAACAGAGCATAAGGCTCCATTGTAGCATTAGGTTATTAGAGTTGCAGCAGCGCACTGGATATAAGGTGTTTTTATTGCATGTTTGCATTCACCAGTTGTGTTTCTGTTATTTAAGCTTCCTGATCTGAGAATACTTCTCGGTCTATATTGACAGCCTGGAATTCACCACTTAAGTACCTGTGACTATGGCTTGTTTTTCAGTTTTTTTTTAACGAATGCACTTGAGATTGCTTTAGTCTCTCCTTCAGAATTCTAGGAAGAACTAAAAATTTGCTGAAAGAAATATAAGGGGTGGGGAGAGGAAAAGAATTTTCCAATCATATATTACTTTTTCCTCCATTTTTCTCTCACCACCTTTCCCAGATGTTGCTAAAGGAAATTTAGAGCTCAAAAATCTAGAGCCAGGGGTTTGTAGGTGAACGTATTGTTTAAGGCTACTTATTTGAGTGAAGTAACAATGCCAACTAGTGGTAAGATCCTTCATAGGAAAAAGACCTGGTATTCCGGCAAAAAAAACAACCCTCATTTGAATAACTATATATGTAAATCATAACATTTTTTATTACAATCTCACTAGCCAGCTTTCTGACAGGGAAAAATTTGTATTTATTGATTTTGTTTAATAAGGCATTACACTTAGTAATATAACAAGTATATAATTAGATTAATGACATGCTGTCCTTTGACCATGCGTTAATACACTATTAGGTTTTTCATTTTTTTCAAAATTAATTAATCCCACTAATAATCTGATCACATGTGCTAATGGTTCCAGAACCAAAGAAAGGAGTATATATTATCTCCATTATCCTTCACAATAGTATCTGGGTTCTCCTTTCCTAAACTATAGATGTACAGTGAAGCTTGAATAACACACTCTGACTCCTGTTTGAAAGTGCCTGGTTATTCTAACAACAAGGGATATTATTCCAACGTCACTGAAATATTTTTTTCTTTCCCTTCCCTCAGTCTTAGTTTTAAATGTGTATCACCATATCAGAGTTCATGAGGTGCTATGCCACAAGTTGCCTTTTTTTTTTCCCCTGTGTTGCTTAAGAACTCTTCTTGTATTAAGATATGTAGGTTTTGGGATGCATATGTAAATATTATTGTCTATAATCTGGATATCAGTATCTAAATATAAATATCGTATTTATGTATTAAAGAGGTAATACAATAAAGTGGCTATTTGGGGCTGAATTTTAGGTTTTGGGGTGGCTTTGCGATCAAAACTGTATCCTCCCTATAGCGTTCATCTAGCACCCAGTTGCTTCAGAAAACTCATGTGCTGATTAACGAGGCAATTTCACTAGACAATGTAGGGAAAGACACAGACCAAGAACCCAGCTCTCCTAGTTCTGCAAACTGGCTAAAATTAGGGTATCTGTTTACTCTGTGTCAGCTAGATGTTTTCAGAGTCTGCAGTCTGTAGGTGCTGTGTCTTCAGTATCTACAGTTCTCTTGATGCACAGGATTTCTAGTGGCAGTCTGATGTTGGGGTACTCGATTCTTTTAGTGTTAAACTATGGAAGATATTCCCTGGATTTTCTCCTAGAAATTGGCCTGACTACCTATCTGCCTGATTTTTGAAAAGCAAGTTTTCCACGTGTTATCATGTCCTTATAATTATTAATTTTGCATTCCTAACGATTTTGAGCATTATCCATGCTCTTCATCATGTTTTATGGCTTCTGCAAGTAACAGTGACCTTTTACGTTCTGCAAAGCCAGCTAGTTTGTGTGTGTGTCTAATTCCTTATACATGCAACAGTTACCTGTATTTTATTGTATCCAAAGGCTAGCCCAATTCACTTCTCTGATGTTTAGGGAACTTTGGATCAACTCCTTGATCTCATGTGTTCAGCTGTGATGCTGAGATTAGGAGCTCTAATTCACTTTGGGCCACAGGAAAATGTGGCCCAGACTTAAAGGAAATATTTTGGGGGCTAGTTTTGATTTGTACTAGAGCTCCAAATCCTTCTTCCCCTTTTGGCAGGCTTTGGTAAATGCTGTCTTCTTCCACCACTCAGACAGAAACCCTCCCTCTCCTTCCTGCAGCATCAGGAAATGGACCCTGCTCTCTGTGGCTATGAAGTTGAACAGTTACTGCTTATGGCACTGCTGAGTGTTGGCATTGCATGAGCATCCTTACCCAAGGCGGTCTTGCAGCTCTGCTTTCACCTCCCTGACAGAGTGTATCAGACGCCATATACTCCAAGGCAAACCTGAAGTTTCCCATGTGTTTTGGAGGAATGTGGGGATACACCACATTCTCCAGCTCTTGTGTACCTCTACGGGGTTTCTGGGTTTCTCTGTCATTCTTTGGACTCCAGACTCCAGGGTCTTTATTTTTCTCCTCCTACCTTGCTTGTTCAGTGCTGGCAAACGCAGAGGCCACACTTATAACAGACACAGTTCATTCATTTATTTTTTAATCTGTCACTACTTTGAAGATCATTTACTAATAACCTTCACAGAAACAGCTTTCTAGCATTACTACTGGATTTGGAAGTTCTCTGTGTTTCTATCTTTAGACCTGTTTTTTTTTTTTCCCTTTTTCTCCCCTTGACACCAAGCTCCATGGTTTGTATATTGCTTTTATTCTCCATTTTTTTTTCTTTAATTTTTAATTTTAGCTCAGAGACAACAAACACTGACTGCATTTCTGGATATATGTATTCCTTGCTTTCTTACCCTTTGTAGCCTGAAGGCGGCCTAAATTCATTATTAAACTATGGGCAAGATGGGAAAAGAGAACTGTTTGCTCCATGAACTCAGCAACATTAACCATTAACTATGCCTCTGTTTATTTATTTTTAAAGAGGGAAGAAGGGGGAAAATTAATAACATCTGTCTCTCACCTGTATTGATATATGGGTTTTATGGAGATGGGAAGCTAGAAAAACGAGAAAGAAAGATGCAGCCATTGCTTTGTGTGATCTTCACCACCTCTAGTCCTGGAGAGAGGATTCCAGAATTTATTTTCTGCAACCCCGTTTTTTCCTCTCCTATCCCCTGACCTTGCATTATCAGAAGTTTAAAGAGAAGCAGGAAGATGTAGAAATATGAAGCAGTTCTCAATCCACCATCTTCCTCCCCATTGCAGCCTTTCCTCTTTCCTTCCTGGCAGAAGAATGTTGCATTCTTGCTTTCGGGGTTTCTCAGTTGCTAGGAATTCAAAACATTTGTGGCTTTTTAAAAAATAATTTTGGAAATTGCGTCAGTGCTGAGGCCCTGGAGCTGGAAATGCCAAGTGTTACCAAAGTGGAATGCTTGGCAGCCCAGCATGGCACTGTGTGATGGGAGATCAACCTGGGGCAAGAGGAACCAAGTGTCAAGGGTAGAAGGGCCCCCAGCCACTTCTGAGTCAGAGTCAGGCAGAGGAGCAGTGCTCTGATTGCAGAGGGTCTGTTGGCTACTGCTGGAACTAAAATTTGTCCTTGAAAAGCAGCCCACACACAGATCTCAGTGGCAGAGGGAAACCAGAGGCTACATGGAGAGGTGAACAGATAAGGAGCAGAAACGTTTGCCTGGTAGGAAGAAAAGGATTCTTGAAGAAAGACCAAAGTGAGGGAGGTCCAACTAGCCTTATAGCTAGCCAACTAGCCAACATGCTTCTTTCTTTCAAGTCCACTGTTTGCCACAGGAATTGGGGTGAATGCAACAACTTCCCCCGCCCTCCCTGTACGAAACTGTCCTACCTAGCAGATTCAGAAATTAATGGTGAGCACAGCCAGGAAACAAGGAGGCTTGTCATACGAGTCTGTGGACAAAGAGCTCCTCACTGGTAAGTGGAAAAAAACAGAGTTGTCGTCTCTTCCTCACATGGGCATAACCGGCAACTCTGTGGAGTAACAGCCAAACCAAGGGAATCCTGCCATCTCTAGGGAAGGTTTAAGATGTTAAAATTCCTGCTTTCTTTGGCATGTGAAGGAAATATTGTTTGTTGTTTAAAAACTGATATTTCAGTAATGCCAGCAGAAGAATTTAGAAATCACATCTACAATAATGGGAAGGGTAGTGAAATCTGTGGAAGAATATAAAGTGTTTGAATATGTCCTACCCATCTGCTGTAAATACCTAAGTTTGCTAAAGTAGTGCTTTTTACAATATATTGAAGGGAGACTGTGTTTTTTTCCTCTCCCCACTCCTTCCTCGCCATGTCAGCTACCTTTGCTAACAGCTACACTGTAGTTCGTGCAATGGTCCGACTGCTTTGCTCCTCAGCGTTGCCTGGTGTTCTGAGAAAGTTTGGCTCAACCTGCACAGGATTAGTCACTTTCAGTGGTGGAAAAATGTTCAAGGATATACTCACAGATATTACTTAGTACCATTTTGCAACAATATACATGAAGGAATTCTCCTGTTGCCATCATAATGTCCTACAACTAACACTAGGCTGCTGGAGTGCGGTTGTTCATACATAGCTCTGGGGAAATTTTTATGGCCTGTGTTGCAAGCTTCTCAAAATCCAAACCAGGAATTTCCCCTGTTGATTCAGTTCAGCCCCTGATGGCTTGCTTTATTCTGTTCCCAAGGACTTGGGGATCCAGGGCCCTACTTCCCTCTGTCCAGAGATGGAGCTCATATGTGATACATGTAGGACACCTTGGGCCGTGCTTCTACAGATGCCTTGAAGAAAACAAGTGTAACACAGTCTTGAGGGAGATGGAACGTACCCTGTTCTGACCCCTTCTATCTTTGCAGGGATTTGCTTAGGGGAATGCTGACCTGGCCAAAGTTTTCTGCCCTACTTCTTCCTCTAGGCAAATTCCCTTCTCCACTCTTCACTCCTATCATGAATTAGAGCTAGATATCTGGGCTGCAGAAACTTTTTTGATAAATATGACTACCCTACAGCCTCTTCCTCACCTCACTATTTTCTTTCAAAAGATATTTTCTTCTTGTCAACATCTGGTAAGTGCAAGTAGAGCTTTTGAAATCCTGGATAAAGGATGAGCTCTGTTTCCTTCCTTTTATCCTGCAAGGACAGTCAAGAAAGGGGGAGTATTTACCTGACCGCCAGCTACAGGGAAAAAGCATGGCATCTGGGCATATCAATAAAGATGAGCAGGAAGAACTAAAAAGCTGCAGCAGATTTGATGATCTGAGGCAGGAACATAAGTGGGAAAGGAGTTGCAGATAAGGAGGAGTGTGTGTATGGGATGGGCATGAGCTGGAAGAGAATTTGGGGGGCAGGATAGAGGATTGGGGGTGAGGGAAGGAGTGAGAAGAGGGTGGTAAGAGGCTCCAGGGTGGGTTGAAGGGTCAGGACTAAGAATTTGAAACAGGAGAGGGTTTAATGAGGAGATGCTCTTGAATGGGAGAGGCTGAGGGCACTGTGGTTAACTTGTGGGACCATTTGAGAAAAGGGGAAGTGGAATATTTGAAAGAGGAATAGTGAGAACAGTTTGGGGTTGGAGGAAAGTTGGAATGAAAGGAGGTGAGTTCTAGAGTGAATGCAGTTAGGTCATTTGGGCTCTTAGTGGGACACTGCAGTGCAGGGAGGTGAGGGATATGATGTCTGGGTCAGAAGAGCGAAAATACTGGGAACTTGGAGTCTGGGTCAGAGGCAGGATAGGTCAAAAGGATGCTCCAGTCTGCAGGAACCTCTGGATTAGGAGGAACTGGATTTTGATTTGATCCATCCTTCTCACTCGGTCACCTCGAAGCAAGGCTCAGGAAGAAAGGACACACAGACCCACTTCCTTGCCTCTCCACTCTGCCCCTGCCACTTGCTCAGTCCAGCAGGAGCCACCTGCGAAACCCTTTTCACCACCCTCACCTTCTCTCCTACTCCCATGTCATAGAGGTAGCACATCAAACAATATAGTGGGAACTCAGATTCATAGAGTCCAAACTTCTTGGTGCTTCCCATTCCCTGCAAGGGGTGTTTGATCTTGGGGTCACTGCTTCTTTTAGGTAAGCTTGGGCTTTGAACACGTTCAAACATGCAGAGCACAGCTCAGAATTATAACAGTTACAATAGCCTCAGTCATGATTTCTTGTTTCTAAATATAAATAAGAGCAACTTCATCCACGTTTCTGTATATCCCCATATTGTTTGTCATTACTGCAGTGCAACACTACATCAAAAACAGCTACACTTTTATTTTCAGATTAACTGGTTTTTATTAACAAAGTCTGAGTGTGTTTTAATGAGTCTTTAAAATGAATTCTACAGAAATTATTAAACACCATATGAAATCCAACAATGCAAACATGGCCTATTATTTGCTATCAGGTAATGTGAGAGAATATCATCATGGCCTGGAGAAACCTATTAATATACAATGATTCTTTTAAATTACTATATGCATCTTACAACCAGAAGCAAGCACTGTGCATTGTTTGAAATGAATCTGTATTTTTCTTTAGTGGGGTGATCAGTTATAAATATCTATTAAAAATTGGACAGGAAAAAAAGTCAATGTGTATGCATGCCCCAGCAAGTATTAACTTTTCTTGAAAAACATTTCTGCTTGTTTCATTTATGTTTCATGCTTCAATACTGGCAATTTTAAAGAGGTAATTTGTAAAAGTAGAGCAAGAAAGTGAGAAAAACTTGAAATATTTTATTCGAGAAGCTTAGCCTGTGAATGTGGCCTGTAAGCAAGAAGCTATGGAGGTGTTGATGTCCTATAAAGAGGAATGCAAACTCTTGGGCAGAATGTTGATGAAAAATTGCAGAGGTGTGTTCACGAGACCCCAGTGAAATACATCTGCAGATAAAGTAATATAGAAAACATTGCAAGGGCTCAGGGCACAAGAATAAATGTTTGCCTTCAGGTGGTATGTGATTACCAGATACGGAGTTAAGAAACTCTCTGATGAGGCTCAATGAATACAGCAGCCTGAGGTCCATCTTGTTGATCTCACAACATTTTTTTAACAAACTGTTAAGGTTCATGTATCCGCTTGGCTTTGATTACTTGCCCTAACTGGTGCTCTCTTAAATTAAATAGCATCCGGGACTGAAAAAAATTGAAGGTGGTATTATACTCGTACCTATGACATACAACTTGACCTCCTAAACAACTCAGGCAAGCAATCTACTTTTTTGTTTGTTTTAAAGAGCAAAACTATGGATGGAGTTTATCTAACCAATGCAGTGGTAAATAAAAATAAGGAAAATCAATTTCACCTGCAGATGAATTTCAAGACTTATTTGTCACTTTTTAATGAATATCCTCTTGTCTACTGAGGATGTTCAGGCTTATGCTTTGTACTAATCCATTCCCTGCATTAAGCCCAGTATCACAGAGGATAACAATGGATAACTAATTAATCTTCTGTTGCCTTTTTATAGAATCTTCCAATGTAAGATCTTTGTGTCAGTGTAGCAATCTTTTGTGTTTCCAGTGTTCCACAGTAGGCTGTTGCTAGAATCCAGAACAAGGGACTGAAGCTCTTGATCCAACCCCGTTATACAGCAAAATTGCTGAATATTCATATGCATGTATCTAACCAAATGCATATTGTTCCATTACTTTCCAAATGTTTGAAATGTAACCAAACTCAGCTTTGTAGGTAGGTGAATGCTCAAAGTCGGGGCCCTGAGAGTCCTCAGAAAACACTCATTGACTTCACGTGTCCTACTCCCCTGAGAAACACCTATCTGGAGCTTTTGGGATAGCAGATACAAGTGAAAAAAAAATCAAGGTGATAAGCATCTCTGCTCTAGTGAGAAATATGGATTGGGAAAATTCTTCACTTCTTTTTATATTACCATTTTTAAGTTTGGGCAAAGTTTCTGCAAAGTAAAACATGAAGAAAAAAAAAAAAAACTTTTCTTGCCAAATTCTGTCCTGATATACACAAACCTGACTTTCATTGACCTTTTGAGGAAGGGCTATGGACTTCACCGAGCACAGCACAAAGCAGCATAGGCTTATTAAGTAACTAACAGGAAAGTTAAGTAACTAATGGGGACTTCAAGATATTTATTACCTAGTCAGAATTACTTGATGAGTGAAAAATGGCCAGTTATCTCAACGTTGGAGTGTGGAATAGATAAAGGCACAGTAAAAAATATAAATCAGCAGGATCAACCCAACAACACAAAGCCAAAGAAATAGTACAGTGATGGAAAAAGGTCAACAAAACCAGAAGTGCCAGGAAGGCAACAAAAGATGTGACAAAGAAGGGTTGAATGCTGTCTGTGAAGACAAAGTGTGACTTTTATAATGACGTCAGGTACAAAAGGTCTGTGAGAGACTGCTTAAGCCAAGGGAAGCTGTTCATGGATGTACTAGATAGTGCTGGGAACCAGAGCAGTTTCTTCACCTCAGCATTCATCAGGAAGAAAAGGGAGAAACCTGCCAGAACCAAAAAGACATTTTATAGAGCAGGAAATGGAAAATGATTGAAAACTAAGTCTGCCCACTGCAGTTGACAGAACAATATAATGTCTCAGCAGAGTGGTCACACAGCAGCTGGCATCCTCACTTACTCCTCCAAAAAGATAAAGATGGCAAGTGTTGACAGGAGGACTGGCAAGAGCCGACTGCAATATCTGTATTGGCCCAGCACAGTCTGGGTCATACTCAAAGAGTAGCTCTTTCTTCCCTGTCTCCATGGACGGTGTGCATAGGGTTTTGGTGAATTTTTTTTTTTTTTTGTTTGGGGCATTTTTTGTGTGTTGTGTGTGTGCAAAGCCTATGTATTTAACTTTAACTGAAGTCCTCCATTTGCCTGCTTTCCTTATGGTCTCCCCTTTGTTTAGGATGTTTGCTTGCTCTTACTTAGGCAGTACAGTGTGCTCAGAAAATGTTGGATTTCACATTCATCCCCATTTGTCTAGACTCTGTGCTTACCCAAGAGCTCTGGGACTCAGATAAACAAGGTTATGTTACATTTATAAATAAAGCTGTGCATGACTAACTTGTGTATCTCATGAGAGAAAATGAGGTGACACTTGAGGTTGCAAAACTCATAGTCACAAATCGAACAAGGTTAATGAAATTGCACAGGGCAAGAGAGTTCATTACTTCTGCTGCTCCTGGACCATCATCCGTGAAGAACATGATAAGAGAATACTCTCTTTAACCAGGGTTAAAGATATGGGTCAGGCATGCTAAAAGGGTACATTTTCTTCTGCCTGTATGCTAAGCCTGATTTAAAGAAAGCACTGCTAGGCATTAGCACAGAGGCAAACAATTATTAAGTGAGAAGATGCTCCAGTCACTAGCCCTGTCTTGCTAGTAGGATGTAAAGGAAAGGTATAAAAGCTTCCATTAGCATGAACCATGCAGTATGTGCTTCTGGTCACTACGTACCCTCTTCCTGACCAAATTTAAAGTCTGCTAAATCTGTAAGCTACTTCATTGTGTGACTTGCCAGAAATTTCCACTTTATTTCATAACTGAGTTGGTCTAACTTTAGTTCCTGATTATTAACACTTTGGTTAGCAAGGCCAGTCTCAAAAGAAAGGGGCCAAATGAACAACTCCTATGCTTTGTGAACATCTTTTCCCTGGAAATTAGATCAAGATCTTTTCACTGTTGCAATCCAAATTGCTGCTCTTTGACACTTGTTTGGCAACTGAGAAGGGCAGGATTCAAAACAGCATCATAAAGGTGAAAGGCTACATATCCTGTTAGTGGGAAAACTTTCATCTACAAATGCAATGGTATTTGTCAGGAGACTAGAGAAGATCTGACATCTCAAAAAGCCTTTGTGAAGTCCACCACAGTAACAGAAATGTATTCACCTTGATTTAAAGCATTCTTTTTACAGTGAAATCTAAAAATGGAGTGAGACTTGGTTATAACTTAATTGCAGGAACTGTGAAAATAGCAATTTACATGAGGAAATGGACATGCCACAGGAATTGGGTTCCGAGGCAAACTTGTCTTGTGAAAAGGATATGAAGTTAAGTAATGGTCAAATACGCTGGGGATTTTTTTTGGTGTTTTTAATATTGCCTTTTAAATAATTACATAAACAAACAAATAAATAAATAGCATGAGTACAGGACTGCCTGACATTCAAGAAAGGCTTGAATTGTGATTAATAGGCTTGTGATTAATATACCGAAGAAACTGCTAAACAGTTTGTCCCTGTGAAAGTGCTACCTCTAGGATGTTGCTAAGATGAGGAAAAATGTGGATGATTGATTACCTTGCCTGTGAATCAAAGCTGCAGGAATGAATATCTAATATAATTTGATCCTGTTTGACTTGGGACATTTTCTGAATTTTTGCTCTTGAAACACTTCACTTTTAACATACTGACTTTGTTCTGGGCTTTTTTTTTTCCTTTGCTCTGTTTTTCTCTTCTAGAACAGTAAGAATACAATTAAACTGCAGTCTGGTTAGGACTTCTCTCAAGAAGGCTGAGCTGCTGCAGTTTAAATGCTGCGGAGCTGGAGAAGATAAACAACTTGCATCCTTCCCAGTGCTACTTGATTGATACCAAACAACTGCACAATCATTCTGCCACCTTTTCTACTAGGCTCCCGCAGTAGCTGGGATGTTGTACGTGCACAGGAGGAGGTCAGGCAATTTGCTGAACTTTGCTTTTTTACCCTGAAATCATGGCCCTCCTGCTTTATTGAACAGAGATGGTCAGGAGTTCCTGGAGCGATTTTCCAAATAAAAGATGCTTTTTTTGTAATCCAAATATATTGCAAGAATGTTTCAGCAAAACAATTTTCCTGTAGTGGGGTAATTCAGATTAACATGCTGAGAGAGACCTACAAATAAGCAGAGGCTGGGTAGAGAGAGACTGAGTTGACCCAGTACCACGGATGTAGATGTCACAGTCTCTGGTAAAGCTGCCCATTCAAATAAAGTGCTTCCCTGAATCAAGCAGGTTGGAATTTGAATGAGAAATCTTTCTTCATTTGTTTTCTTTCTTTGCCCATGTAAATGCCCCAATTATTTTGAGGTAATTCTTTTGCTCTTTTTTCACCAAAAATTATCATATCTTCCATTTAAAAAATACTGAGATTTTCCCCGTATGGAAAAGAAAAACTTCTAGGAAATCAGAAGTTTCATAATTTTTACTAAGCTCTAGCAGGTAGAGCTTACTTCTTTTTTACTTACTTTTTTACTTACTGCTTTTTTACTAAACTTGCTAGCAGTCTTACAGATGTGGAACAGATGGAGATCAATATTGGGGTCATTAAGCTTGTGCCTAAATCTTCATCCCAACAAACAGTTCAGTTAACTTATTAATTGTACATATTTTTAAATGAAGTAATAATGCCATCAGAACACCATGAGCTACTTTTACCTTGCTCCCCTCTTTGGCCTCTAGCTCTTTCCCTAGGGATGGTCTTACCATATGTAGCATGCCCTGAATAAATGAGCTAAACAGGGAAATCTCCATGCATTTGACAACCTCTGTGCAGAACAGCATTGCTGGAGGAACATCACACCAAAGCATCCTTCTGCAGGTTTGGGGGATGCTTTCAATAAGAAAATCCCCAAGCATTCCCTTCTCATTGTTTTCTAGTTCTGAAAAGCAAAGCATTTGCTGCAACTTGCCTTCCTCGTATCTTCCTGAAGTTTGAGAAGCATTTTCTCTTTAGCAAGTTCCTTCTCCGGGATCTATAAAATTTAAACCCCTCAGGCTTCCCACCACCAACAGCAGCTTGATTCCATGTCTGCCCTGCAGGTACCCGGGTGCCCTCTGGAGAAGGGTGCATTCACCTCGCTGGAGAGGAGCCCTGGAAACCCTTCTTCTCCCAGTAACGCCTTTTTGCTACCACCTAGTGGACACAAACAGGTGTGATAAAGCAGGCTTTTGTAGAGAGATGGATGTCCGTGTCAAGGAAAGAATGTGGAGAACAGTGTACAGAAAATTCCCCTGATTTTGCTTTGCTGTTTCTGGGCCCTGGCCCTGCTGCTTTTACTACTGGTCCGTGGTGCAGTGCAGTCATGCCAAGGCAGAGCTGTGGCATGCCTTCATCTGAGGTCTGCCTGCCGTGATGCTACAGCTCCTTCACCTGCTGCTCCTGGGTGCCCGGTAGCTTGCTTGTACTGGGCAGCTTTAGGGTGATGCATGCTGTAAAACTAACTGAGATCTCAGAACGTTCCCAACGCTGTTCATATTGAAGGAAAGACCACAGCCGTTTTCTGACCCTGAACTGTGTTTCATCAAGAGATCAGAGGAACATTTGCTGAATGTCCTGGACCATGATATGAGTGCTACATCACAGAAAATCAATCAGCAACAGCAGAACACCATAGCAACTTGTACGAAGGCCACAGAAGCATGTGGCAAGTCAAGAGCCTTGATTTATATCCTGTGAAAGGTGGCCTTCGCCTAAAGAGATAACCACCTATCAACTGGAGGGAATATTTTTGTCTTAGACTGGATGCATACACCAAAACTGTAAGTATAATAAAGTATTGAACAGAAACAGTTATAATGAAGCACCTAAGCATTGTTTGATGGAAGTGGCCTTGGAAGCCTTATGGCCCTGCTAAGTGTTTAGGAGGGGATGGGAGGACCAAGGCTGTGACCTGCAAACATGGATTTAATTTTTCTGCAGTTAGCCAAGATTGGAGAACACACACCCAAAAAAAGGAACAAGAGGAGAGGGAATCAACTCACTTGTGAAGTGAGACTGGAGTGGTAATATGGCAACTAAAGACAGACCCAAATTGTGATAGGTCTGGAGATATGGCACAAGTTCTTTTGGCTATACAGCCTGCAGGTAATGATGCATAGTAAATATAACTATAGAGAAGATGCCATTTGGTTGAATCTCCTAGGATTTTTTCCAGAAATAAACATAGACACTAAATTGAGCCAAGCATAGGAGTCTTAGCATTAGGCCTGTTCCATGAGGGTATCTTGGGCTAGATACTTGCTAATATACATGTATATTATTTTTATTTTTTTCTAGTGATTTTTATTCATTTATTTGGATATAGCTGAGGCCTGCTGAGAACCTAGTCAGCTCTGTCTTGTTGATTCCCCATTGTTTTTGTTGTTTTAATGTTTGTTTGCAAATCTGGGCAATGATATGAAGCAGTGCTGGAGTAATTACGTGTTTGTTCTCTCTTAGTAAAAAGTCTATTATTTCATGTATATGATCAGTATTTATGCTGCAGTTCTCTACTTAAAAACACTTTTATTCAAGAATGTGAATGAGTACTAATACCTAATGTTTTAAAGCCATTGGCAGCAGAACAGCTTCTTTTAATGAATACAGGAAAAATCTTTCCTAGTACTTCAATTTTAAAATGTTGACACTGAACATAAAAAAAAAAAAAAAAAGAAAAAAAAATAATAGAATGCCAAATTTGCTCTGGAAAGACAAAGCAATAGTTGGAAAAGCTGAAATTGAGCTCTGAAATCCATTTAATGAAACAGACACTACGTATACAGGAAGACTTGATCCATTTTTGACTCAATACACCACAAAAAGTATTGTTCCAGAGCTCCCTTTTCAGTATTCCACAGTCTGGAGGCATAGATGCTTTTATGTAGATCACAATTATATAAATCAAAAACATTTCATTCTGTTTGTATATGTAAGTGAATTAATACCAACTTGAGATCTATCAGATCAGTTCTACAGCAAATAGGTCCAACTCCATAAATACATAATGAAAGAGTCTCTGTACATGCGATTTTACTTTTATTTTATAACTTATTTACCCTAGAACCACAAACATATGTCATCACAGAAGGGAAACAAGAATTAGAGAGAGATGGAGTGTATATTCATCTAATGTAATGTAAATTGTACTTCAGTCCCTAAATGTGGAATTAAATTCCTTCAGGCCTCTGTAGTCAATCCACAAATGTGTCTTTGGGAGACCAGTGTCAGAACTGACAGTGTCTGCAGCAGGGAAAAGGACGATGTATTCTCAACTCGTATTGTGCAGCTTTCCAGTGTTAGCTGTATGAATTACAGAACTGAAGATTAAAGCTGTCTAGCTCAGGCTCATCAGACAGAGAGCAGGTTTCAGAAACCATATGTTGAAATTCAGTGTGCATGTGATAAAAAACACACTTACTGAAAGAGAAGGTAGATTTTGAAAGTTCTCGCTTATCTCACGTAAGCAGATAGCATAGACTTAAAACTGCAATTCTGTTTAGATCCCAGCAGATAAACTAATCTGAATTGTGGAATATTACAGTAATTTACAAAACAATAAAATAGAAATAAATCACAATGCACTCACAATCTTTCTAACATGAACAAAAAATTATGGACCAAATATTCTGGTGGCTTTTTTCCAGGCAAGATAAAGCTACTGAGATTAATACAGAAATCTTTAAGGTAATCATTGAAAATGACAGCAGAGGGTGCTATCATTTCTCCTTCGGTTCATGGTGTCATGACTGAATCACCTGCTCTTTTACCCACTATGTTGTTACTCTCAAGAATCTAGAAAAAAAGAATAAATAAAAAACCCTGAAATTCAGTGGAAGTTATCCAGAAAGGAGTTAGAGACCATGAATGGAGGAAGAAAATATACACTAGTATGTATGTAAGGCAAGAACTCAACTTCTAAATGTGAAGGCTCTGCAACAAGCACTATGATTTTACAAAACTAAAATGTTGAGATTTTTGCTGATGACTGTTTTCCTTTTCTCTAGAAACATAAATGTCACAGCTTTAAATCTGTAAATATTTTTCCCTTATGAATTTATAATTTATCTGCTACAGATTGTTGTCCTTACTGAACTGCTCAATCAGAAATGGTGGGATAATATTGCTAAATGTTCACAAAGTCCTGCCTATGAAGGCCATTTTGTCATCCTTTGGAAAACCTGACAAAAGAACGTATTGCACCCTTTGCTGCCCTCTGAGATAAACAAATGACCTAGAATCAGTCCTCAGTCTTTTCTACCATCTGAAATCTCTACTTAAACAGTACATATGAAACATGTTTTCCTTGGTTTTGGGCTTTTCCCCCTCTCCTTTTGAAGCCTGATTGCTCAAAGAATGGACTGTGAGGCCCCAGTCAAGTGATGTACTTAAACTCTAGTCAAGATTGACTGAAGACATAATCCTAGGCATGAGGTTACATGCTGAGTTTAGAATCATCTAGGTTGGAAGGGACCTTTAAGATCATCAAGTCCAACCATCAATCTAACACTGCCAAAACCACCACTAAACCATGTCCCTCAGCACCACGTCTACCTGTCTTTAAAAAAAACAACTCTAGAGAAGGCGATTCTACCACTTCCCTGGGAAGTGTTCAACTGTTCAACTATTAGATAATCCTTTCGATGAAGAAATTTTTCCTAATATCCAGTCTAAACCTCCCCTGGCACAACTTGAGGCCATTTCCTCCAATCACCTGTTACTTGGGAGAAGAGACTGACCCCCACCCCACCCTTTCTATGACCTCCTTTCAGGTAGTTGCTCCAATGCTGAGTGTCCTTCAGGATCAGGCCAAAAATCCCAAAACACAGCCCATGGATTCTAAACTCACCAGAGGCAGTTTTATTTTACTGCACTAGAACCAGCCAGACCCAGTTTTGAACTTTACTTCTCCCAAATTTAGAGACTCAGCTCCATTCCAGGTTGTCTTTACAATGCATATGTAAGAAATCAACCTTGTTAGGGTCTTAATTGTCCTCTGTGTGTAATTTATCTTGCTTTTAAACCCTGTATGCATAAGGTACAAGATTTGCGGGAAATACTTACAGTATGATAAATAGAATAAATTGGCTGGATTTGTCACAGTAAAAAAAAAAAAACCTTACAAAATTTTTGTTTTGTTGGTTATAACATGAAGCAATTTTGTGTGGGGCCACAGATCTCATCAAGCAGATATCAAGGTATGAGCTCAGTTCAGTCCGTCAGGAGATGTAATCCCCACCCTAGTGGAGCCCTGGCAAAGTTCCCACTGATTTCAGTGTGGACAGGATTTCATATCACAGTCTCCTCAGTTCAGGAAAGCTGAGGGTCTGGTTTGATGTCTCCACTTCTCTCAGACCCAAAGGAGTGTCTCCGTCCTCACCGATGCTGTTCTTACATGAATTGCCTTGTCTTCTCTCCTACCTGTGTATTTATCTAGTCTCACCTTACTGGCTTTACACCTGAGATATTGTGTCTTGATCACTAGTCAGAGGAGACCGCTGCTGAGCCTATGCCTGATGTGCTGCTTGCTGTCGTTCTGCAAAGGACTGCATTTTTTTTGGCTCACCGTCAGCCCCAATCCATGGAGATATAATTTCAAGAGAAAGTGATAACTGGTTGCAGACTGTGGATTTTCCACTTTTGAGGTTGTCGGAGGTAGGCTTCTGCATTATGTATTGGATTTTGCAGTACTGAATAGATTTCTTTGCAAGTCAGGGTTGGCATTGTGTTTAATTCAAAGAGATATTAATCTGTTTCAGTAAGCAAAATTGCCTTTTACTAGCTTTCAGCAGTTAGTAAAGGCTGTCTTTCTGTGAGTCTTTTGTGGATTTAAGAGTTTCTTTTGTTTTAATTCTCTTTTCCCGTTTTGCCGCATATAAGCTTTCCTTCCAGATCTTTATTCCATTTATTAGAACACATAGTGGCATAAAAAAATGTCTAGATTATAATACCATGTCTGTATTATAATACCCTGTTATTATACCCTATTATTATACCCTATTAAATTTAGCCTACAAAGCAAGGAACTCGGATTCCTAAGAGCTCTGGTGGTATACATTTGAGTTCCTGTGTTTTCTTTACAATCATGAAGATAAACTTAACTGGTATATTCTTAATGAATTAAAAGTCAACATTTGGGGATTAAGATCCAAATTAGCATGTAATTACCAAGCACGGCGCTAAAACTTCAATTAAACCCTTACACACAGACCAAATGCACTCTGGCCTCTGACTCGATCCCAAATACCAGTTATGAGATGCTAAATGAATAGAGCAGGTGCAGTCACCTAACCATGGGTAAGGAACTTGCACAGAATTTAGATTTCATGGCTGCAATTCAAGACAGCCATGTACAAACTCTTTGACCTGATGATTATCCAGGCCTTGTCCAGAAATCTTTGCTCCCGTGTTTACAGAAGAGCTGTCATCTTAATTGAGCAGAGCATCCTCGTGTCCTATTTTCTATAAAATTAATTTGGAATTCTCAATCTACTCATCCCTAGGGGTGGTATGTTGCTCTGGTATATGGCTGAGATATCTGATGGCTCTGGATTCAGCACAGAGCATTATAATCACCACTTCCATTAGAAAATGAATGAGTACTTGGGGAACTTTGTACTGATGGTGACGTCCACATTTTGTACAACAGCTGGAGTATTTTCCCACTGAACACTAGATTTTTCCACAGCTGATTCTGATGATGTCCCAGCCTTCACTCAGTGCATTGGTGGGATATGAAGCTTTCTGTTCCTGCCTTCCTCCCAGGGTTCACAAACCCATAGAAATTCCTTCCTTAAGTGGCAGATGAATTTAAGGATTAAGTTCATTATTGGTGTACCATACTGATGTACATTTTTCATTTGTGTGCACCATCCACTAACTTTCACTGGTGGACCCCAACACAACCTTTGTGCATTACTGAGGGCAGCTTAGAGCTCAAAGCTTCTGTTGCAATGAAAATCAGTTATTTGTATGACTCTGTAGCAGTTTGGAAAGTAGTTGGTATATCATGTGTTTAAATAGCAATTTGGAAAAGTGTTTTCCTAGGTCATGCTGAATGGCTAAAGTTCTCTTGCTGGATTGGCTCATTTATCCCTGTCTGAAAAGACTGGGGAAGGTCCTACCCCCAGCCTTTGTCATCTGTCAGCTGTGATCTGACTGAGCAGTTTCATTTCCAGTGGCAATCATCCTAAATATTCAAAAATCTAGTGTAATTGCTGGGGCTAGGAGATGATGATGATGATGATGATGATGATGATGATGATGATGATGATGATGATCACTTGGTAAAAAGAGCAAACTGGTAATATTTCCATACAATCGGACAATTTTTCAGAAGAAAGAGTTTAGACTTTTGTCCTGTGGATTTCGTTGACATATACATATGCAACTATTTTATTTTAGGTAAGCTCATTTCTTTCATGTAGAGCCAAGGAAGAATAGGGCTGCCATGGTGTCTCCCTCCTTCATATTGTGCTCTGCTGAATAATTTGTGGGAATTAAGAAGTAGCACTAAGCCCTAACACCTGGTATACCTATCTCAGGGGTGCAGGTGCTCTTTCACTCCCATTTGGATTGTTTATAAGCAAATTATATTTATCAACAAGAGCCTAAGGCTCCACCAGCTGGCTGGAATGCACATTGCCAACTGTGATGACAGGTCAGTTCTTCTGGATAATGATTTGCTTTATCATATAGGACAGAGATGTGAAGGTGTGAGAAAAGGCTATTTCTGCTCCTCTAAAAATGAAATCAGTCAGGGCTCTTCTGCCCTTTACATTTTTATGTAAGTGGCCATATAAAAATGGCAATCAATGTGAACATTAAAGTTTATGGTGTACTCTTAATGATAGGTTTCTGAAGACTGAGTGCGTATAAGGGGGTAATGTATTACACCTTTGTCTTTCTCACTCTGTACTCACCTTCTAGCATATAGTGTTTTCTGTATTTTAAGCTCCAATGGATTTGAAGGAAATAGATGTGGAACTAGAACTCAGATCTAGAAATGGTTTTAAATTTTTTCTGACATTCTCTTTACTCCATTTCCCCTGTCTATAACATGGGCAAAATGCTGTTACAGCGTCTAGTTATGGACTATTGTGATTAGGTGCCAAGCAAACCTAGAATACAAAAAATATTCACTCCAAGCCCAAAGAGCCTTATATATTTCCAACCTCACAAAAGTGCTTTGATAGATAATGTTTAAAGTATTTATTTTAAAAAAAGTTTTGAGAAGATTAGACTGGTTAAACCCAACATAACAATGTTGACAGATAGGAGAGACAAATCAGGCTTACTTTTCCTTAAATTATAGGGTATTTCACATGGCAGCTGAATTTTTTCCCACCCTATCTATATGATAAAAACCAAAAGGCAGTATCTTTTGAAGTTTTAGAATAGTTTTCAAAACTTTGACTTTTGAATCAGATCAAAGTTATGAATATGGCAAAACAATTTCAGCTAGAATGCTTGTAAATGTCATAAAACAGCTTCTCTCCCTTTTCTGTTACAATCATTTCACTAAACATCTGACATTTTGAGCTGACATTGTACTACTGAGGGATATTTACAGTGTTCTTTTCCTGAAACGGACGTTTCCCATGAAATGATAAGGAATGTTTCAAAGTTGTGACAGAAATATTAATAATTCTGCTTTGCCCATGTTTTAATGTGTTTAAATACAAAGCATTTCAGCGTATAAAGCAATAGCATAAGTGCTGGTGTCTCAGCACCTTTTAGCATGCACTGCTGAATATAAAAACGTACACATTTTGAAACCAAACAGATGTGAAAATTTGCAATTCATAACCTGAACTAGTTCAATAAAAAGACAGATAAAAAGATTTCCTTCATGTCTAAAAGCAAAGTACCCTAATGCTATTTTTAGGATGGAAAATTAATGACCATTTTTTACAAAGGAAGCAGCTCTTCTCTGCAGTTCAGAACTGATTAGTAAAATGATATGCAGAAAGCTCTGTGTGGAATTAGACAAGTATGAGTCTGTGCACTTCAATCTATTTTATACATGTTCTCCAAGACCTCAACAACTAAAGCTAATGTTCCCTCAGCTCCATTGAGCTAATTAAGCTAGGTCATTATATTAATAATGGGTTGCCCTTCTGTCTGCATTTATGGCACTTAGCAAGTCAGTGTGCATGTGGATGCTTATCTCACAAAGGAGAAAGCTCCTGTCAATGAATTAGGTTAATCCATCAAGAGAATTAATGTGACTTGGTTACTGTTGATATCTGAAAAAGCTGTCACGCACCATCAGATACCTGCAGCTGTAGGGAGTGAGTGACAACGCTCCAAAGCACTGAGCAAGGCTGTGGGCCTGTACCATGGGATAAAGAGGCTGCTGACACCAAGATGTGGTGCTGAGGTGCTGATGTGATAAATGCAAAGGGTCCCACAGGACCTGAATGTTGCTATCAAGGCTTAGCTTAACTCAGGTGGGTTGGTATTTTGCCATAAATAGTCCTAATGTCTTCCGTCATGTAAAAATACTTCCCCAAGTTAGTTTACAGTTCTCTTGCTTCCTTAATGAGCATGAAAGAGCAGAAACACTTGAAAATTCATTAAGAAAAACTCTGCAGTCACCCCCTAAAAATAAAAAGCCAACTGCACTTTGGACATGGCTTTCATAGTTTTCTTGTTCTATCAATTCTTTCAGCAGCCACTTCACCTCCTTCAGTTCTCTTGCTGACAGAGTGCCATATCCAAGATTGCTAATGGTTTGGAAGTTCCTGAGCACTGAAAAAGTACTCCCTTAAGCTGGTGATAACTGGCTGAGAGAAAAATGCAAATATTCTTCTGTATCGTAAATATTAAAATATAATGAAAAGTTGATAGCTGGCATAATGGAAAAGTTTTCAAAATTGCTGAAGTGGAAATATACAAAGAACAAGAGATTTTCCTCTTTGTAGAGAGAAACATGCATGAGGGTTTCTTTGTATTATAGACATGACAATTACAATTTAGCATGAAACCAAGTTAAAAAAATCACAAGTTTTGAAAGTGATCTTAATGCTGCCTCCTAAAAGTTAGTGGGCAGTTCCAGAATTTCAGTTTTTTAAGAATTAAGTATTAGAGATCTATCAATAGCACCCAACATTTTTGATTAATAGTTTACTTAGCTGCAGCAAAGAGGAGAATGACTTGGCTCATAGTCTCATACCAACAAAAAGCCTCTATTCCATTTGTTTGTCTTGTACATAGTGAGAAAGTCATGAAGCGACTGAAGAGTCCCAGAGAAGTGTTCTTCAACCCCTTCCATGCCCTTCCAACCACTGGCTTAGGATCCAAAGACTGGGCTTGGTGAACTACCCAGGACCTTTGTAAGCACTGAATTAAGGAACAAATTGTCCAGATGGTTTGTTAAACAAACAAAACTAAGTGTCTGTTCAGTGGAACTGTTTGTTTAAAAACAGGATATATTGAAGTCATTTAAGACCTTAGGGATACAAATTTGTTTAGGTATTTGTCTGCAGTGCAACACTCATTTACAGATGAGGTTACAGTAGGGCACTTAGGCTTCAAAGGCATGGTTCATGGCACTTTTTTATGTGTTTCCTAACAATCTATGGCAATACAGGTAGCCCAGTACAGCCATAAAATAGCTACTTGGACACACAATGGCAAATACATACTAAACCCAGTAAATTTTGAATAAAATCTGATAGCGTGTGAATGACGGTGCAGCTTGCAAAGGTGGTATTAAGCTCAGATACAACCATTAGTTTGACTGATGATGCACACAGAGCATATCATGTGGAATCAGCTAGCACTTCTTGGAGGAACTGTTTTCATGAACAGTAGTCCAAGAGGAAGAAAAAAAAAAGAATCAAAATAAAATAATGTCCTGGGCAGGCTATCTTAAAACACTTTGGACTGCTATTTCAAAATCAAATTTCCACAAATAAAGAGAAAAATGTCATTCACTGTGGCACTTTTTGCAAAGTCGGAAGGGTAAAAGAAAGTTATTTTGTAACTGAGCATAAAATAGGCATTTGAGAAATGATTTAGTTGGAAAAAACACAATTTTTTCCACATTAAGATAACTTAAGAACACCCAAATTGATTTTTATTAGACTTCTCATATTCATTCTGAGCTGACACATGCATGAGATATTCAGCCCTAAAGGTCACTTCTGAAAAAGCTATAAGTAACTGGAAACAGCACTGCAGGATGAAATCATGCCTCATTGCTAACTATTACTGCTGGAGAGTGATAAATATTTTACTCCTGAGGCTAAGAGCCGGCTCCTGTAAATAAATTTTTATTTCTCGGCTGTGCCAATTGCTGAAAGATGATGTGACAGAGTTGGTTTTCCCGATTTTAATTTTTTGTTTAAAGGGAGGGTGGGAGGCCTGTGGGCCTGCATTGGAGGGAGCCCACCACAGTCTTCTGCATGGCCAGGAGCAGATGGTGCAGTGAGAGCCCTGGCCTCTCTCGCCCCACCGAGAGCAGGTCCACTGGCCATGCCCAGCATGGGTGTCCTCCTCCTCCATGCCATCCCTGCCCAGGCCACTCAGCACTTCTCGAAAACATTACAGTGTTGGTGGCTAAGGGAAGAGCAACTGACATTATCTACCCGAACTTCTGCAAAGCATTTCACACTGTCCCACACTACATCCTTGTCTCTAAATCAGAGTGACATGGATTTGGATGGGCCACGCAGTGGATAAGGAATTGGCTGCATGGCCACACTCAAAGAGTTGCTGTCAACAGCTCAGTGTACAAGCGGTGGTGAGCTGCGTTGCTCAGATGCTGGTACTGCGACCAGTACTCTTTGATGTCTTTGTCAGAGACATGGACAGCGGGATTGAGTGTGCCCTCAGCAAGTTTCCCAACCACACCAAGCTGTGCGGGACGGTGGACATGCTGGAGGGAAGGGACGCCATGGATACCTGGACAGGCTAGAGAGAGGTGGGCCCGTGCAAACCTCACCAAGTTCAACAAGGCCATGTGCAAGGTCTTGCACCAGCGTCAGGGTAATCCCAGGCACAAATGCCGGGTGGGTGGAGAACGGATGGGTGATTTACAGCTCTTCTCCAGAGCGAAGCGGCCGGCACCGCCACCGGTTCGGCGGAGGGAAGGCAGAGCCCAGCAGGTTGCCCGTGGCTCCCTACGGGGTGACCCAAGCCTCTAGGAGCCTCGCCCGCTCAGGTTGAGGCGGCTCGCCAGCCCCACCGCTCCGCTAGCCACCTCACACCCACCGCGGCCGGCCCGCAGGGCGGCGCGTGCTGCCGGGCACCGACTGTCCCGGCCCCGGCCCCGCCCTCAGAGGCGCGGCCCCCGCCCCGCTCCCCGTGCGCAGGCGCGGAGGCGGCCATGTCGGCCGCCGTAGAGAGGCGCCTGGCGGATTTCCGCGCCGCCCGTGGCAGCCCCGCCGTCCCGCCACGCTCCGCCGAGCCGCCGGGAAAGGCCGCGGCTCCTCAGGCCACCGAGGGACGGCAGGCCGCGGGCCCAGGCGGCCGCGCTGAGGTGAGCGCCTAGGTGGGGAGGCGGGTCGGGGGCGGGGTGGGGCGTGTGGCGGCCGGTCCGTGCGTTGAACGCCACGTCTCGCTGCTGCCTCCACAGGCCCGTCCCGGCGGAGCGCCGGCGGCTCCGGCTCCGGTGTGGGCGCGCCCGCTCCTGCTGAAGGTGCTGCTGTGGGCGGTGCTGCTGGCCCTGTTCGCGGAGCTGGAGCTGGGGCTGCCCTACTTCGTCCTCTCCCTGCTCTACTGGATGTACGCGGGGACCCGCGGCCCCGCCGAGAGGCGGCGGGGCGAGCTCAGCGCCTACTCCGTCTTCAACCCCGGCTGCGCCGCCATAGCCGGGACGCTGACGGCCGAGCAGCTGGAGCGGGAGCTGTATTACCGGCCCGCCGCAGGGAGGTAGCGACCGGCCCGGCGACCGCCTCCGCACCACGGACCTGAGGAAGGGCTGGGGGAGGAGGAGGAAACGGGGGTTATTTCTATGCAAAACGCCATTCCCGCCTTACTCCGGGCCCGGTTTCCACGGGCGCCGCCCGATCCTGATTAAAGCCGTAGCAAGGCGAGCGCTGTGGTCTCGGTCACCTTTCCTGGGGGGCTGGGCCGGGCAGCGAGCCCAGCGGCAGGTTGGAGCAGCAGGGAGAGGCGCACGGCCTTTCCACAGCGGCAGCTGTCAGCTGGTGAGTTGCCGCTGCTGCTGCTGGCCTTTCCCACGGGCAAGAGGAAGGCCGGGGCTTGAGGAGACGTTTTTCTTCCCAGCACTGGCCGGGCGCCTCTTCCCGAAGAAAAGACATGGAGCACTCGCTGTCGGTATACCTGAAATGGGCTGGCTGCTGCTCTTTGGATTCATGTGTTTCTTCTAACACAGACAGCCGATTTTGATGCCCGTTTCCTGTTCACTTCACATTACAGCTTTCATAGTTTGCAGTGTAAGCAAAAAAGATTTGTTATTATTCCTGGCAGGTAATACACATTTTGCTTTAACCATCATTTTGAAAAAAATTAGGTGAGTGTGCAGCAGACATGGAAATACAAGAGGTCTTCAGGCTGAAGAGGATTTGCCCTGTCACTGGGCTTAGTCCTTTTAACACAGCACAGCTGATGAGGCATCTTGCCATCATTCCACGGACTGTCAGGTGTTCTTCTTGTACGATCCACTGGTATTTTTAATCTAGAGATCATTGCATTAAAGCAAATAATTAATACTAAATCATAGTGAAGAACAGCTGGCTGTTGGTCGACTGTCGGCTGAACATGAGCCAGCAGTGTGCCCAGGTGGCCAAAAAGGCCAACAGCATCCTGGCCTGTATCAGTGTGGAACAGCCTGGAACAGTGTGGTGAGTAGGACCCGAGAGGTGATCGTAGCCCCGTACTCAGCATTGGTGAGACCGCACCTCAAGTACTTTGTCCAGTTTTGGGCCCCCCTTCCACAAGAAAGATGTTGAGGTGCTGGAGCAGGTCCAGAGAAGGGCAAGAAGGCTGGTGAGGGGTCTGGAGCACAAGCTCTATGAGGAGAGGCTGAGGGAGCTGGGGTTGTTCAGTCTGGGGAAGAGGAGACTGAGGGGAGACCTCATCACTCTCTACAACTACCTGAAAGGTCTCTTCTCCCAGGTCACAGGAGACAGGACAAGGGGCAATGGCTTCAAGTTGCACCAGGGGAGGTTCAGGTTAGATATTAGGAAATATTTCTTTACTGAAAGGGTTGTCAGGCATTGAAATGGGCTGCCCAGGGAGGTGGTTGAGGCACCATCCCTGGAGGTATTCAAGAGGTGAGTTGACATGGTGCTCGGGGATATGGATTAGTAGTGGATTGGTGGTGTTTTGCGTGTGGTGTGGGGTTTTCTTTTGTTCATTTGTGGTGGGTTTTTTTGTTTGTTTGGTTGGTTGGTTGGTTTGGTTTGGTTTTGTGGTTTTTTGCTTTGTTTTTTTGTCGTGCTGTGGGGTTTTCTTTTGTTTTGGTTTGGTTTCTTTTTGTTGTTGTTGTTTTTTTCATTGGTTGGACTAGATGATCTTAAAAGGTCCCTTCCAACCTAGGTGATTCTGTGATTCTTTGGCTGGGGAAACGAAGTGGCCTTTATTGAATTTAATTGGACTGGAAAGAGGATAGTAGATTAAAACACAAATAATATGTTTAAAACTACTAGGCATCTCTCAGTAGTTCTCCACAGCTCTTTCTTGCCTTCTAGTACTGGTCTCCTATAAATTCCACATGCCAAGTACAGAATTGTTGGATTTGCGTATATTCCACCATCCTCTGGGAAAAAAACATGAGAGTTCTCACTGTTGTTACAGCTTCCTTCTGACTCATTTATACAAAGACCATGATGCATTTTGGTTTTGCTTAACATAGACTCTGCAGGTTCAAAGGCCTTTTTGTAGTATATTTGCATAGAGTTGCAAATAAAAAAGCTATGTTTCTTTGGGAGAACCATGAACTGTGAGTCCTTCCATTCTTACAAAGTGTTCGATTTACAGAGTAAGAAATAGTCAGGTAATATTTAAAATAAAATACACCAGTAAGTAACAGAACTTTGTGAGTGGAAACTTTATTCACAAGGATAAAAATAAACATAACTACGGGAAGTTGATAATCTGACATCTTGTACGGTTAGACTCTGTGGGTGTTCTTTAAAACAAGGAAATACATGCAAATAAATATTAAATATAAGGTAACATCCATGAAATTATAAAACTTTATAGCAGCAATGCTGGAAATGAAGTTTTCATTTGTTACATTATGTCCAGGTGAATTTACAGACTCTTCTATTTAATGCTTCATGAAACAATTTATGACAATAAGTGAACATGAAGCTAAAAGGCACAAGAAATAAAAAATCACACAGTTTGTCTGTTCCAGTGCTTTGTGTTGCTTTGCTTATTTCATGCTACTCAAATAAATGTACGTTATAAATTCAACAAAGGCTTGTAAAAGGCTTTACTGAAGTAGATAAAGTATGATGGAGAAACTGGTGTTTAGGCCTTGCTGAAAGTATTTCTCAAAATATACAATTACTGTTACTCTGCTTTGGAGGCAATTACTTTCACTGAACTGTTCCCTCAGTACTTAAGAGGGGATTTACAAAGGTTCGAAGGAGCAAGAGCAAAAATTAATAAATTCCACCACAACTCTCTGCTTGGCTAAGATTTCACTTTGTCATCTTATTTTTCTCTTGGATTCTAGCAAGGCAGAAGTTACAAAGGTAAGTTTGACATCTCGTGCTGAAACTATTCTCGTGGGCCCAAAGCCCTCAGTTCTTAAGTGACTAGAAGGCGCAAAAAGAGCTTAGTAACTCAAAAGCATATCATGCTCTTGCAAGAATCTTGTGACAGCAACTAAATACAGGTTTATTACTACATGTGTAAATACTTTTCCTATGTCTGTCCTCTTTCATTTGTTACTTATACTTTTTCCAGTATAACAATGAGTTAAAACAGCTCCATAACTTCCTATTGTCATAGCAAAACTATCATCTTGCTAACACTGCACAAGCAGCGGAATTTTTTTTTTCCAGGTTTGCTCACAACTAAGCAGGGCCCTGGAAAACTAGCACCCACTCTTGAATATTCACAAGTGCAATTATTCCCTCCAATGTGTATTATCATACAGCTGTAAATTTCATCTGTCCTTATGCTGCCTGTTCACTTACCAGTGACTAACTTTATCAGTCTTTTCCTATTCAAAGCACTTAAGGGTAGATGTTGAATAGAAACATCAAGCATACTCTCTACGTACAGGAAGTTAATTAATTAAGGTGTGGGACAGCTGTTAACATACGCACATAGTAGTTGGGTATTGTATTAATGGTCACACAACATAGAAGCTAGTTGTTAAATTTACAGAAGAACCTGAGGTGCTTCATTCCAAGGTCAGCTCTGCAACCAATGTTAGGAAGGGGTGGCCTAGAAGTGGCCTGTGTAGAAGGCAGCATGCTAAACGTATGTAAGCCAGCCTCAGAACTGTGGTGGATTTCTGCAAGCATGTCTGACTCCCCGCCGTCCCCCACCACCACCCCAAGCTCAATTAAAAGCATTACAGCAGAAGGTAAGCCATCCTCTCTAATTCAATTCTCACCTGATGATTGTGAAACTAATCCACCCTGTTGGCAATTTGGATTCTAATACAATGATTAAATAATGCCATGCAAAGCAACCTAGCTTCAGGCAGGAAAGATGCCGAATTTCATCCCAGAACATCCAGCCTGCTTTTTTGACAATGGGGGGCCTGAATGCAAATTTAAAGAGAAACTTGAAATAGGTTTTGGTTTGTCTTCTTTTTTTTTCCTCTCTGCTGAGTAGTCTTAACTGCTATGCCATGGAAGTTACTACAAGGTAGCTATGGACAGGGATATTCTCAGAGCTAGTCTTTGGTACCTTGCCTTTTTGTTCTAAAGGGCGGAGAATAACAGCTAGGTAAAGCTATGTAAAGCTTGTTATTAAGGGATGCAATGGACCACGTCCTGCTTTTAAAGGTACCTTTTTTCTTCCCCAGCAACAAGTCAGGGAGGCTAATAGATAATTACAGAGAAAAAGTACGTTGAGTTTGGGACAGTGTTTTGGGGGAGTGTAGGGGGGTTTTTTGAATCCCACTGAGGGCGGGCAGGCTGTGGAGAACAAGGAGAAAGAGAAGGAGGAGGAGGAGGGGGGGAAAGGTGGGGCAGCCCATCCCGAGGGGAGCTGTCCGCCGTGCTGAACCCGCAGCCTGCTGGAAAGGCGCCGTCCCGCCCCGCTGAGGGCAGCAGCTTGCGGGCACCTCTTGTCTGGAGAAAACTCACAAGGCTGGAGGAGAAATAAAGGCAAGCTCACGCTGCGAACTACCAAATCTTCTCCAGATAGGTGAAGGCTGGTAAGACCAGCTGTGGCCAACAAGCTGACTTCTGTGTGTTTGCACCCACAAGAAGCAGAGTATAGCTCAGGAAGAAAAGTGTCCTCTTGAAGCGCAAGCCATCATCCTGTCCCTGTTAACACCTGTGTGCCAGAGGCAGAGTAACACGTAAAAACAGAAGGGCTGTGCAATCACAGGGTATTTCCATCTATGTCAATAGAGATAACACGCACCTGATAATAGCAGAAGAGGCCCCTACCAGATGTTGGGTTTGATTTTGTGTTTTTTTTCAAGTGAAGCTTAAAAACAGCATTCAGAAATGCATGCCACACTACCTGCTGTATTGATAGACTTTCAGGATGCTGTTCTTCACCTGCCCCGAAAACAGGTAAGCACAGTTTCAACTTTAGCTCTCAAAAACTCTTACTGCAAAACTAATTCTTCCCTAAAACACAAGTTGTGTCTCAATAAGTTCTTTATTTCTAAAACTGGTGATAGCACCTTACCCTATCCCCATAAAATTCTAAATGTATTTTTTGGCAATAATCATATTCTGTATCCTTGTAATTTAATCAGTTGATCACTCAGCTCGCCCACTCAACAGTAATAAGCCATTGACCCTGTGGTTTCAGACTGGATCAATGCTATGCTTAAGTTTTGGACACCTGGAGGCCTTGTGTGCAAATGGGAAGTAACTCTTTTAACTTACTTTAGACATGATAAATTTTTCCTCTGGTGTGTTGATTACATTAGCAGATCCCTTTCCCTAGAAACCTTTGTCCAACAGCCTGCAGGCAATGAGCAGCATATGCTTAAGTTTCTTGCTGGAGATGGCATACTTAAGCCACTTGCTTGGGTATTTAAGGGTTTTCAGGTATATTATGCAGTTCATTGTTCTCAGTCTGATTCACCTGCAGAAACCTTAGCTGAATGTGGCCTGACAAGTGGCAGCATAGACACTACTGCCTACTGTGCCTCCACTACTGATGCTGTTGGCTGGACACTTCAGAGGTTTCATACTGCTGTCTCTCTGGACATACAAATGTTCCAATCTCCAGCGCTCCCAGCTTTTCCGAAACTCCATCTGTACCTAGCAGAAGCAAAGAAGGAAACAAAAGTAGTGAGTGTAGAACTAATCAGATTTTTAAATGACTCCACTAGAAAAGAGCAAGGAAAAATAAAGATACCAAACTACCGAGAAAAGCTGGCAATGCTTTAAACCTGCAATATTATTGCTTCAAATTATCCAATTATCTCATTAGTCCATTGTAGGATATTCTGTGTTTAAAATAATGATAGCATTCACTTGCAGAAATAAAACTCTTCTATGCACCAGGAAATCTTATCTTCATTATTTTATTCTAAATTGTATTCAGCTGCAATACTGAATGTACTCTATGCCCTACCAGTACTAACAATTAAGTTGATTTTGCTTATCAGCTATGAAATGACTGAAAATACTGTCTTCCTGCTCAATACTGTCACCACAGGTATTCTTAAGGTTCCATTTTAACTTCTGGTTTGATTTAAACAGCATTCTGTCTTGGATTATTTTTATTCTTTGAATATTTACATTTTTTTATTCCATTAAAAAATGAAGATTTATTCAGAATTGAAAAACCAACAATTAAGCACATTGAAGACTGTACTTTCCCCTCTCTTTTTAAATAATGATTACAATATCTTGTTCCAGATAACTTTTTTTAAAGTTACAAAATATAGTCCTCCAGTTGCATGTTCTGGGTTGAAGTCTGTAACCTTTGTACTCATTTGAAAGTTTATCCAGGGTCTTGTAATTGCTGCACAATCAAGAACAGAATTTAGATCTTCCTGTTCGACTGGCAAAGTTCTTACCGCTTCACTGAAGTAAGAACTTCCATTAGCTTTTAACACATAAGGCAGAGGACATAAAATTGAACCTTTTTTACTCTATTTAGAAAAAGGCAGGAGGGCAAGTACATTAATACATTCATTATGATCTGTACTTCAGACTGAAAATAAGTTCACTATAGGTGTGTCACTCAAGTGAGCCTTCTCTGGAGTCTCTTTTTGTTTCCATTTAGGATCTGGTACTGACCACTAAGAAGCTAAATAGGTTGATGGCAGTTCCAGCGCAGGCCCGTCATCATACCCACGCTGCTGAAACCTTCATATGCTGCAGGAGACTTCCTAAGGAACCAGCTACTGTACGTCTGTCTTATTTACTTGTTCATTGTGAAATAGTGAATCTGGGAGGCAGCCCTATAAAAGCCTTACATAACCATTTGTCTTCCCTGGGTGGTTACCTCTACCAGTGCTTGTCAGCTCTGGGCTACTCGTGCTGAATACTGTCCTGGTGGGAGCCAGCTGCATCTCTGCATTTGTGACAATGGAATTTGTTCCTCCAGTATCACAACCAAATGGGACAGAGGAAAAGACAGAAGCTTGTATTTTACAGTGATAACTGTGGGTTGTTGTGCCTAATGCTGCACAAAGACACCAGAAAAAGACAGTGTGTCTGGAATGGCTTGGCATAGAAGAATGAGGGAGAACAGCCTGATAAAGACAGAAACGGAAACTAAGAAATGCAAGGACCATACTGTCTGCAGAAGAATTGATCGTATTATCACCACCAGTATTTGGTACCTTTTGTGGGCATGGAAGACAGCTAGTTTAATAGGCAGCACTGGGAAAAAGCAGTTTTAGACATTTAGAGGCAGATCTTGAAAGAAAGCATGAACATACTTAATGACAAAATAAGTCAATGAGCAGTAGAAATGGGTATTGTAGAATCAGTTAAAGGGAGGAAATGAGTCTTCAGTCTGGCAGGACATGACAGGCTGTATCCTACAGCTATGATACAAATAGCCTGCAAGATTGAGATGAAGTGAATGGGCAGACCTGAACAAAAGACTATTAGAGATGATGTCTTAGGAATGGATCTGAATCACAGAATATTATTTTTGTCTCCAGAGGTTAGGAAAATGGTAAAGAGCAGCTCTGCTGTCCATGTTGACTTGAGTTTTTGCCCAGATATTCAGTGACGAGTGACGTTCCTCAGGGATCAGTACTAGGACTGGTGCTGTTTAACATCGTTGTAGGATACATGGACAGTGGGATTGAGTGCCCAGTCAGCAGGTTTGCTGACAACACCAAGCTGTGTGGTGCAGTTGACACACTGGAGGGAAGGGATGCCTTCCACCTTAAAAGACTCTGTCTTGACTCCAGGACTTCTGATTTTTTTTAATGACTGCCCAATCTTCCTTTTTTTCAAGGAAGGAGGCAACAAGGAAAAGCAAGGCTAGAAAGAATGCAACCTGAATCAGCTTACACTAATTCTGGTGGAAGGCAGCATCATTTCTGGTTGCAATTTTTCTTATAGAAAGTACCACTAACTGCAGAAAGCCTGATCATACCAAGCCCAGCTTATTTTTCAGAGAACATTGGTGGTAACAGGCAATCTGATGAGACCCTGCCATTTGCTTCTGAGCAATATCAGAGGAAATCCAGAGTCCTTCGGGTGAAATGTGACTAAATATGAACATATTTTAGTGTTCTTCTGTAAGTAGATACTACAAAAGGATATTAATATCACTTGTAGCTTCATTTCTACTTTTGATCTGGCACCAGGACTTGGGAAAAACTTTTCATGCTGTATGGTTAAGGAAAAAGAAAAGGAGTCAGTGAGTGTCTCAGACAAAAATAAAAATATAGACCATATAGCAAACAGGCACATATAGTCTGTCAGAAGAAAAACAGTTTGAAAAAGAAGAACTTTACATACCATTTAGGAAAGAAACAGAAAAGACTTGACCTAATCAAACTCTTTACATGGATTTATTTTATGGATGCTGATGACGGCTTGACAAAATCCTCCCTTCTTTTAACAAGATTTGGAAGGAACAAGCAAAATAATTCATCCTATATTGTCTGTTGGCTTTCTGTGAAGCTGAGCACATTGTGGTTAAATTTGAGGAATTACATTAAAAAAGCAAGAGAACTATAGCTACAAGAGATTTGGAGAACCCCTTAGAAGGAGGCTACTTCACAGTAAGTTTCCTCAAATGAAAACAACCTACTATTTTCAGGGTATTAATAAGGTTTGGGCTACAATGTAACTTTGCCCCTGTATTACATGGAGGAAATTAATGGGTATTACTCATGAGAGGCCTGGCTGCAGCTGCACAGGGGATGTGTGAACAAAGGCCAAAGTGAATCAGAAGAACTATATGATGCACCAGCAGACAGTGCTGCATTTCAGACCTGTAAAGCTGTACAAGGGATTTGAAACAAATATTCTCCTAAGCGAAGCCTGCTGCTACCCACCTCTGACTTTCGTAAGCAGTACAATTAACGCATTCACTGAAACAAAATCTTACCCACAAGCTACAAAAATGAACAGTCTCCTGCAGGGCTTAATTCAGGATGCCTGCTGCTTTTCTGTTGACTCCAGCATGGCCATAATGACACAAGTAGAACATTTTTCCATTGATTCCAATTCCTTGATGAGGCCTGTCTCTCCACAGGTGATCTTGAATTACTATGTCATGATTTAGCATGAGTGTAAAACACATTGATGTGCATGAAGCTTAATAATGTGATGCCAAATTAGTTTGCTTTCCTTGCAAACATGTTTGCTGAATGAATGAATAATAACAATCACTTAGAAAGTAACAAGAGATTCCTGCAATACAGAAACAGAACAATACTCTTTCCCCCAACAGGGCTGGGATTTAGCAGAAGCCATGGAAGATGCTATTTGCAGTCAGTTAACTGACTCTCAACACTCTAGCTACGTTTCTTCTGAGCCTGTGGAAGACTTCATCACTCCATGAAGTTCAGTTTGAATGAGAGCTCAATGATGCCTTCAAGTAGCTGGACCACAGGAAAACCAAACTATATGGGCAGTAGCCAAGAGGACTCCCCAACCTCACCAGCCAGCTGAGCTGAGTTCTCATAATAAAACAGGCTGTACCCCAACAGTCAGCAAAAGAAGCAAATAAGAAGCACTATAAGACAGATTAAGAAGAGCAGCTATAATTCTTAATAAAAGAAAAGCTCCAGCACTGCAAACTATACAATTGAGAGCAAGACAACTTGCAAGATTTCACATCTACAAGTAGTGGCCCTAAATTATACTGCCTGAATTCCTTCCAAGAACATTTGTCTGAGGAGTTATACTGTGTAGCTGTACAGAGGAGGGTCTGTAAAAAAGAAAAATAAAAGCCCTGAACAAGGACAATTTATCAGTTCAAGACTGTTTTCAATTTCCTTTTCCTACCGTGGATGTTGATAAGGCAAATTGGAACACTAGGGTCTTTCTTACCTCGTTATTGATGAAACAGTAGAGAATTGCAACCATCAGCCCCTGAAATCAACAAAAAGCAGAAGAGCAGTGAGCGGAGCAGAGCAATTCCCCTGCTTTGCCAAACAAATTTGCAAAGGGCTAGCAGCTCCACCCTGGCATGGTCCCACGGTGAGAGAAAACCAAGATGGAGGCAACCTGTTGTCCCCAACAGCTCTAATGGCAGAGGAGAAGTTTGACTAAACTATGTCTCAAAGCACACGATCTTAGGGAAAAGGAATTACTGGGGTTTTTTCAACCTGTTATTTTCTAAAGATTTCTTTCCCCTTACCTGATTTCTTGTTATAAACACTTTGTAAGCGAACAATTCACAGTGATTGTAAATAGAGCTCCTCGATAAATAGAGAATGTGTGGTTGAGCAGGGAAACTAGAAGAAGAATAATTCCCTTAGACAAGGAGACTCTTCTGAAATGGCCTTACCTAAGGCAACAGCTAAATAAAAATCACAGTAAACCTGCATCCTTCCCCACGTGCAGTTACAGCTCTAGACAGCTACTTCTCAGAGCACAGATTCTCCAAGGAATATCAAAAATACTAGAGAAAGCACAAAATTTGCTTTAAGCAATGTCATTATGCAATTACAGGAAATCACAGGCAATTTCATTATTGCCTTGAGGTGTCCCATAGGAAGTATATATTAATACATGGATAGGAATACCAGATAACTGTGGTAAATTTAAGGTATTGAAAATAAGAGTACATGACACTACCATCTAAGATGGCTTTTAAAAATTATTCCTCATACTCTCCCTTCCACTCACATAATCCTGTAATATCCAGTGCTAAATTGAGAAATATAAAGAACAGGGAAAGTGCAATGAAAGAGAGAGAAAGCAGGTCCCCAAACAGCAGTTAAAAAATATCTTTTCCACATGGGCACAATGTGAGTGCTACCTGAAAAGAAGCAAAGGAGAGTTCAGTAAAAAGCTTCACAAAGCGCAGCATCCCTCTGGCATGTTCATCAGTAATAAAGGCAAAGATGACCTCATGGGTCCCCAGCAGTGGGATCAGAGTCAACGTAGATTTGGCCAGCCTAAGATCACAAAGAAAGAAAAAAAAACATCAGTGCTACTGAGTAGATCATTGTTGATCCCAGTGGTCACTGGGAGTTGCTATTTCTGCATTCTGCTTCTGACACGCTGCCATCTTTGGTAAGTCACTCCACCACTTTATGTCACGGGGTCCTCTTCCAGAGGCTTCAGAAGAAAAAAAATAATCCTTAAATGACATTAGTAGGTTTCAATACATTTTAACTGTCCCTGCCTACCCGCTGCAGACCACCTCCTGCTTTGACCAAAGCTCTGTATTCAGCTGCTGGCTGCATTTCACCTGGAAAATCTTCCAAACTCAGGCCCAGGTCATGTGCTTTCTTAACCTGAGATGTCTTCTTGTGTATCCTTTTCCCAATCTGTAAGTGGGAAAGATGAACAAAACCTACCTTGCTGGTGGTCTGAAAAAAAAAACATCTGTCAATGAACTGGAATCATTTAAAAATATCTTGTCAGAGGGAGGAGTACTTGCTATTCCTTTCCACATCTATGCTGTATTAAATCTTCAAAACATTGTAACTAACCGTAACTGCAGAACACTTTGTAAAAGCAGTTAAACTGTCTTAAAGTGAGTGATGACTCCAGGATTTAAACAGCAAGTTCAAAGACTTGTTCAAACAGCTAGCAAAGGAAAAAGACAAACCAACCTGAAATAAAACATTTTTCTCCAGTGAGAGAGCAATGCTCAGGGATACAACCACAGGAAAATGTTCACAAGAATGGTCCTTACCTCTCTTTTGATAGACATACACGCTGGTCACCCAACAGGATAATGAAAGATGCCTGAGTCTCACCTGGGAGTTTACAGGGCTATCATGGGCCACAGAACCTATCAAACATCTCACAACAACCTGTCTTGAGACAATTCAGTAGATACAAAAATCACTCAACTAGCAGGGCTGTCAGTATTTAGAAGATCTTGTGTGCTCTAGGGCTGCTGGTTGCTATTCTGAATCATGTAATCATTTAGGTTGGAAGGTACCTCTGGAAGTCTCTGGTCCAACTCCAGTTCACAGCAGGTTACTCAGGGCTGTGTCCAGCCAAGTTTTGAATACCTCCAAGGTTCTCCACAGCCCTCTAGGCCTCTCTTCCAGTGTCAAACCATTCTCACTGTGATTTTTTTTTTCACCTCTGACACGCAATTGGAATTTCTCTTGCCTTTCATTGTGCATCTCAGAAAAGAATCCAGCTCCATCTTCTGTATAACCACCATTAGGTAGCTGAAGACTGCAATTGGATACTTGCTTAGTCTTCTGTTCTCCAGACTGAATGAACCCAGTTCAGCACCTCCTTCTATGTCACCTGGCCCAGGCCCTGAACTAGCTTGGTGCAAAACTGATGCAAGTCCTGTGGGGTTGGAGGGGGAGGACACAATTTCTGCCTTGTACTGGGGAGCTTCAACCTGGACACCAGAAGCAGTGTCACAAGTGCTGAAAGGAGGGGATCAGTCATTTCCCTTGACCTTCCTGGCTAGGCTTTTGGTAGTGCAGCCCAGTATGCAGTCAGCCTGCACTGTCACAAGGGCATACTGCTGAATCGTGTTCAACCTGTTCTCCTGCAGCATCTCTGTGTCTTCTGTAAAGTTGCTTTATACCCAGCCAGTGCCCATCTTGTACTGCTGCATGGAGTTACTACATACAAAGTGCAAGGCTCCTCATCGACTAGCCTGCCACCGTCCTTGGTAGGACAAGGACCAAGGGATGGTGAATCAAAGAAACTATTGAAATTAAAAAGTTAACACAGACAGGCAAGCAGAAATGCAGAAGTCTGGTGGACCCAGGCAGATTGCTGCATTGGTGGGTAGGGGGCTTGTTTAAACGAGCAGCTTACCAGCTAGTCTTGTGATGGAGGCTCTACTCCACCACCACTTGCCTGAGACAGGGGTAGAATCACAGAATCACAGAATGATATGGGGTTGGAAGGGGCCTCTGGAGATCATTTAGTCCAATGCCCCTGCCAAAGCAGGTCCACCTACAGCAGGTTGCACAGGAACACGTCCAGGTGGGTTTTGAATGTCTCCAGAGATGGAGACTCCACCACCTCTCCGGGCAGCCTATTTCAGTGTTCTGCTACCCTCAAAGTAAAGAAGTTCCTCCTAATAGTTAGATCGAACTTCTTATGTTCTAGTTTGTGCCCATTACCTCTTGTCCTATCACTGGGGACCACTAAAAAAAGACTGGCCCCATTCTCTTGACACCCAACCTTTAAGCATTTATAGGCTTTGATCAGATCTCCCCTCAGTCTTCTCCAGACTAAAAAGACCCAAGTCCCTCAGCCTTTCCTCATAAGAGAGATGTTCCAGGCCCCTAATCATCTTTGTAGCCCTCTGTTGTACCCTCTCCAGCAATACAGCAAACCTCTAGGTTATTTAATGAATACTAATTGTTCTAGATGGGATATTTGGAGAGCTCTGCATTAAACAGGAAGCCATGCAAAATCCTATTAAAAGGCTTCCTGGGTAATTAAGACATCCCTAAAGAAAATCCTTTCCCTGAGCAAGGGGAGAAATCTCTTCCCCCAGCCCTTCCACAAAGCAGAGGGATTTGCTGCCATCAGTATGTGAGTTCTCTTTTCATCAACTGAATGGGGAACAGGAGAGAGGTAGAAGACAGACTAGTTTGAGGGCAAAACAACTTTTCTTCTTTCTATACACAAACGTATCTAAACTAGTCACTTTCTAGGATATCTAGACCAGTTCTTGTTTAAAAGACCCGAAGTCTTTTCCAGTGTTTCCGAGCAGAAAAAAAAAAAAAAAAAAAAAAAAAAAAAAAGAAGGAAAGAAATTCTGATTCAGGAATCTCTGGCTATTGTCAGAGCCACACCAATGAACTGTATTCTTCTGGGTAAAAGACTTCCCCAAAGCTTCTGGCTATAACCACCAGTCTCCAGAAGAACGACCTAGACTACAGTCTTTCTCAATGAAGAAGGCTCTCTTGCTAGGTAAATCCTTTCCTGACAAAGCCTTTCTGTTTATACAGCAGATTCTTGAACATTAAGAAATGAATGAATGTACACGTCTGAGAAATGGCTCAGCTGCATCAAACCTTCCTGCTGTTTGCAGAAATCATGAGGGCAAGGCTTTCTCCCTTGATGGGGTAAATTTACAGTCAGATTTTTAAATGGCTTCAAGCTATCAAAGCTGGAAAATACCCCCTTTTCCAACCCAGCAAATAAAGGTCACATATATTCAAAATGACAGTAGCATTTTGACAAAAAGCAAAGCCTACACTTCACTAAAAGAAGTCATTTTCTGTGCTATGAGCTCTAAACAGAAATTAGGATTTCAAAAATTTCTCATGAGGTAAAGAAAGCAGGTAACATACAAGGCAACTCCATGCTCTGATGAGAATACACCAAAATACATGCTGTGTCTAGCTTAGAAAGCTGCAGCAGTGAAATACTCAACTTCAAACTTGCTAAGTCAACTATCAGGACCAGTCTGTCTATCACAGCACGTAGGCTCCCCACTGCTTAGTTCACCCTATTGCTAACTTTTTATTTCTACATTATTTTTCAGTCTGCAGTACAGAAATATTCTCCAAGATGAAGAAATGAAAGATGTGACCATGAATCTTAGCAAGGTGATTAAATAACAGGAATAATACACACACAGACAGGGTGAAGCCTGCAAAATAAAAATTGAACACTTATGTGATACATCTGACGTCTCTCTTGAAACATCATATCCATTCAAGATTAAAAGTTTGTCCCAGTAACAACCGGGAAGAAGAACAAGGAGCAATATTCAAAATGACCCACACCTTGATCCTCATTGAAGTTAGTGTTTATTTCTAACATTCATGTTTTTTTCAAATTAGGTGAAGCACGTGCTTATGCTGCAAGTATTTAAAAAACGCCTGCTTAATTAATATTCATCCAGTATTATGGAAGACTGTAAAGAGATGAACTCAGAAAAAAAACCTTCTGTTTATCTATAACCCAGGTATAACACCTGCCCTGGCTTCACCAGGAAGCTTCTCTGAGGAACGATTGTCCAAGCAGTCATACCAATGTGTGACACCACACCTGTGCACTACCCCAGGCCCGTGATCTTTAACCACCTTTGGCAATCCACTCCTTTTCATGTACATCCTTGTCTACTTCAGTTTTGAGAGGCACAGAAAGTGTCAGACCACTAAATGACATACCTGCATTTTATGTCAGTTTTGCACATCAAATTAGCCTGTAGCTTGGAGATGATGATGCATATAACTCTGATAAAGATCAGGAAATTTACCTGGAAAAATGAAAGATGGATTTATGTCATCACCAAGAAACACAGGTGCATAAGGGTTCACAAAATTTAGTTTGTGCATGTAGGTCCCTCTCATCCTGCTATTCTGCAGCTGCATAATTCACCACGGAATTCAAATCCTTGCTAAAGAATTGTGCTCTAAATACACCCTCTGTGAATGCACAAGTAATTTCTGCAAATGCAGGCAGTTCATTAAACAAAGTATGGGAACTTTCCTGTATCTCTGAGGAATGAGACACAGTAAAGGTGTGGGCTGTCCCATTTGCCTTGACTTGGAGGTCTAAGACTGTCACCCCAACGTGGCTGCAGAACACTGCGTTTCTCCACAATGCCACACAGTTTGCTGCTCTCCTGTAGCCCAGTACCTGGAATATTATCTTCTGCCTCCCTGTACTACCTGTCACAGCTCTCCCCGCACCGGGGAGTTAACAGGATTGCTGCGGCATGCTGTGTTGTTCCATCATCTGCCACTGCAACAGCACGCGCCCAAATTAAACAAAACGCTAGTCAGGAATTCCAGTGACAGAAAGCAAATTGGTTTCATAAAATCATATTTCTGAATGAAAATGTCAATACCCTCAAAGGTCATTAGCCTTTGGACATACACAACAGACTTGTGCACTTTTGCTCACTGTACTAGATCATGTCCTGTTCTCATGGAAATCTGCCAGCTTGCTGCACGCGCCCCATACTCACCCCAATGGCGATGAGAATGGGCAATCTGATGATCAGCCAGTAATTCATGTTATAGTTTCTGGTCCAGCATCTAGGCAGATGGTAAAAAGAGGGAGACAAGAGGAAAAAGTTTCAGTACATCACTAGAATCTCCCACTTTTCATTCTGTCACAGCAGTGCAGATGGAAAACAGCATTGAAGACTAGATACCAGGAAAGCACATCATGCTGACATGGAAACAGATGCAGTTGCTTCTTAGAAACGCTGAATGCTTTGTATTATTGCGGCTATCATAATTCACCTTAATACTACTCGACTGCCTTTCTTGCCCACTAATGGCTAGCTCTCCTCCACAATTTGCTATGAATTATTATCATTTAATTGTGAAGATTTACTCCATTAAAACCAAGGTCAAATTTGTCATGTGGCTGAAAGGAGAAGGGCGGAAGCTGAGTCAGACCTTTCCTGCATGGTTTCTACCTTCCTCTTTTTGCATTATTTTTTATTACTCTTCAGTCTCCAATATCATGTCATCTCATTATTTAATTGTTTGTCAGTTCCTTATCCCATTACCTACCATCACTTTTCTCGTATCAGTATTTATACCTGTCACCTATTTTATTTGTCCTTATTTTCAAAAAGGACCTTCTAATTTCAACCAGGAGAAAGCAATTAAGGCAGAAAACTCCAGTTCCTTCAGTGTATACAGATAGGTTTCGGGCCCAAAGGGAGCTTTAAAAGTGATAAACAAGTAAAATCAAAGACAGGAGCAATGGTTCCCAACTTTTGATGGCAAGCTGAGCCCTCTGCCAAGTAAATAACACGCCACAGGCAATATAATACTTCATTCTCCACATAATTCTCACCTTAGCTTTATAAATTCCTATGTCCGTGAACAATATTTGAGAAGAATCACAAGAAAAGTGATGCCTGAAAGCCACAGTTTGGGACCACTGGTTTGAAGTGAAGTTTACACTGTGAGGTTTGTACGTTTAGTTCTTTTGGTCTCACCCTGGCCACAGCCAGCCACCCCTGACTGTATGATGGGCCATGTGTGTGCACAACGGTCCAGGCATTGGGGCAGTGTTCACATGCCACTCCACTTGTTGCTGCAGCAACAGCGTTTTTAATATTTCTATGAAATTACTTTGTCAGTCTCCTGCCATATTGCTCAGCATTACTCAAAAGCAAGAGTCATCAGGAAAGCCAGAAAGTTTCTGAGCTACACAGACTGTGAAACATAAACTACGAAAGAGCACTACAGAAAACCCAGGTTCCTTTACAAAACAAGTTTCTCTTCATCTCCACATCTCATCTGCCAAAACATACATATGCTCAGTTTTCCTTAAGGTTTCTTAACAGCCCTATGAAATTTCAGCTTGGGTGATGTTGGTGGGGAGTAAGCCCTCCCCAACCTTGTAATGTGACAGTCAGCTTGAGAGAAACTAGCAAACCATGCAGCACGTGGTAGGCATCCACACTACACATCCACGGGCGCTCACATACGAGAGAGGAAAGTGAAGCAGCTTGGCTGTGGCAATTCCATATTCCCTTGCAGGTACTGCAAGCCCAAGAAGGGCTCAGGATTTCATTTTTCCTCTCAGTTTCAGTGTAATATGCATATAACAAGCATATTATTGCAACCAGCAGCTCCACAACTTATGATTCAATTGCATTTTAGATATTGGAGAAAAAAGCTGTACATATAGCGTGCAGTCAGCAGACCTGAGCTGGAATCTGAGTAACAGAAGAACTTAATTGGTACGTGTGACAGGAAGCCTTTAAAATTAATTTTATTTGAAGCTCTCAAGACTGGTGGGATGATAGTTGGAAGTGGAGTTCTAATTTTCTGACTAGCTGCAGTGGAAGCAGAGGCAATTTTAAAAGTTCCTGATACTGACAGAGGCTGAGAAATAATTCTTTACTTCAAGTCTGCTACATTTCTGTATGTGTTCATTTGCTTCCTGTGGCACAGAACAGTTTTAGCTACTTTTAAATTTATACAAATATGTGCAATAAAACTGCCATTACAGCCCAATTACACTGTCTCAATTATTAAAATATCCAGAAAATAAAATTGATAGATCTGCATGATTTCCCGTCAATTTCTGCTTTCTGGGACTGCCACACAGATAAATTCAGCAACTTCTATTGTGTTTGGGATCTAGCCCTGCAGCTTTTGCCAAGCATCACTCAGAAGATGCTTGGCAACTCCTAGCCTCAGAGCTGTGAATGGAGAATTGGTCCAGTGAAGCAAATGCTACTGGGAAATTTCTGCCTTTTCTTACCAATCTGGTATTCTTTTTCAAAAACACTGAATTTTTATCTTGAAGAGGTACAGCCGAATGGCTCAATTTTTTCAAGACCGTAGGCTGGCTGTCTTGCTCCCATAATTAATTGTAGATAGAAACAAACGTGTATAAGCATCAGCTCTTTAAGCACAGACTAATGACTAAGAAATACAGCTTGCCTTTAATTGTATTTGCAACGTAGACAGAGTCTTTTTCAATAGGTCACTTTTTAAAACAGCATCTGCTTTCTAAAGGAGCTTACACTCGCACGTGTAAGGAAAGGAGGAGCCAGTCTGCAATTAAGTCTTGCAGGCTTCGGTCCTTCATTCAAATGGCTTTGTTCACAGGACTGCCTCAGATTCTCAGCCATGACCACATTTACTTCCAGTTATTCCTCATAGCCAGGGAAGCAGTTAAGTCACAAATGAAATTTACAGCTTGCTGCACGTCCCTGGTGACAGTGCTACGGCAAACAGCGTGAAAGATCTCCCTGCTTGCTCCAGCAAATGCCCGCCCAAGGCACAGAAATCTTGCCTTTCAGAGAAGCTGCTGCACGTGATTATTTATTGCTGTATTTTACAAATATTTATACAAGATCTAGAAAATTCAATAAGGTGCAAAATTGCCCCTTTTAAGGTCTGCTGAAGGCAGTGAGTGACAGTTTTCCTTAATAGAAAACATAAATCAGCTCTGAGCACTGCATAATGTAGAAGGCTCAGCACGAACACTTTGAATACATTTTCTACATCAGTAGGAAGATATGCCCATGAAACGGCGCCTGTTCAGAGGCCGCATGTTCTCTACACCTATTCTGATAATTTCAATAAAACTTGCAATACATCACTACGGTCACAGTCTTGCTACAGAATATTATAAAGTCAATCTTGAAAAGGAAAGTCAGAAAATCCTAACATTGCTTAAGCCAGAAAAGGCAGCTTTGACCAAAATGGTTCAGTACTTCAGTACTATGAATGAAACTGGGGAAAAAAAAAAAAAAAAAAGAAAAGCTAGGTCTTAATACTAATGAACACCAGAAAAAAATAAAAAAGTCTGGAGGTGGCTCTGACTGCATTGAATTTTCACATTGCAGCATCTCTCCAGCAAGCATTGGGTTGAGGGTTTGGGGGGAGGGGTAAGCAAAAAAAAAGGACCCTCTACAAAAGTGCTGGAAATTAAGTAAGAGGAAGACCCAATAAAGAGTATGTTTAGAATAAAAAGGAAATAGCATAAAGTTGTGAATGTTATCACAAAGAAAGCTACCCAAATATTTCCAGGCAGTCACTGTCCCTGAGAAGCCACTTTCCTCACTTTTGTTTTTTAAAAAAATATTTGGTATATAAAGCACATGCAAATTTTCAGAACAGCCGCTATGGTAAAAGCAGACAAAAAGTATTTTGTGCTTTGCAGCAGTTTTATGCGTGGCATAGCTGACTCCAGCAAGACTAACGTAAGCAGACAGAGAATGCGCCTTTATTTTAAGAAGATCTAAATAATGGGAGCTTACACAAGAGTAGGCAATCACATCTCTGCTGTTAGGCATAAGCTAACTGCTGCAAATCGCAGGCAGAATTCTGTGGGAGGTTTTTGCCTGCCTCTGAAGCATAACTGAAAAGGCTACTGCCAAAGGCACAGTGTCGGGAGCGGTCTTGGTTGGGCATGATGACTTCTACTGTTAATACACTAACTACAGAAAAACAAAACATACCTTTCCTTGACCTGCAAAAGGATAGATTCATTCAGACATGCAGAAAATTCTGATCAGAACGAAACACATGCTCCTTTCTGAAATGTTATGCAAGACCTTCAGACAAAACAGAAGCAATTATGTGAGGTTTCAGCACATTGCCAAAGCAAACCACATTGAACAGAAAGCAAACAATGACCTGCCCGTGCACACAGACAGCACAAATGAGATAGCTAGAAAAACCAGAACTAAACCAACCCCTCATCTTCATAAAGGTACTTGACAGTTCCCCAGAGGATAACAAACAGCATTGGCACACCTGGGAAGAGAGGAAACAAGGTTGACACTGACATTAAGAGACAGGGAAAGCAGAGAGAAGGACTAAACCCACCCTCTCCCCCCCCCTCCTCAGCCCCTCCCCGCCCCCCCTCCCCCCAATGATGAGTTAACATAATTAACTGGTGGCAGGGTTGCAGCTCCTACCGAGTGCAGATGGCTGTCAGTGGTGGGAGGTGGAATCTAACCTGCAGGTAACTAATACACATAACTCATTTTGCCTGGGCCCCTGCCTAGCTCCTAACAGGCATGTAAAACAAACAACGGACCATCACCCCCATACTCTGCATATACCAGCTTTTCTGTAAAAAGTTTCACAGAGGGGCCAAGAGAACAAAACCCTCTGGAACCTCTACTTGCCTCTATATTCACACTAGAGAGGAGCACAGTGTGCTCTGACCCGAATCTTTGCATCTGCATTTCTGCCTGTGGGTCAGCTACCCTGCATTCAGGCAGCCCCAAGCTCGGGCTGTCTTCTGGCTCCAGGGCTGGAGCACACTCAGCCTCAGGTAGCCCCGATGGCAAAGGGGACTGTGGGCACACAACACGCCCCAAGTGTGCTCAGGCCTCCCCCACAGAGAAGTTCCCAGTTTGGGCTGTGGTGTTGGCATGGACTTGAGTGGCTGCAGCAAAGACATCAGATGCATCTGGTCTTGAGAAGAGGCTTGGTCCTACCGTTACCTGCCAGTGCATGTGCTACAGTTGGTCAGTTTATCTGAGATGTAAAGGGGAGAGAGAAAAGCTAAATAAGCTGGCAGTCATTACTTGCTCTACAATGCCAAAGGCTCTCAAGCTAATTTATTTCATTTATGAAATGCCTAGGACTTAAAAAAGAATTTTTAAGTGCATCTACCAACCAATACTCAGTATAAGGAATGCCAAAAAAGTCCACAAGGAAGGAAAGCAGGTTGAGACTCAATGAGCAGGATGAGGAATTTCTGCCTAAGGATGGATCAAGATGGTCTAATCCTCTATGTACCTCCTTAGACTGTGTCAGATGCTGTATGTACATTGTATAGGAAGGGAAACATTTAATGTGCTTTGTTACTGCATTCTTAAGAACCAATAGAGTAAGGGACCATAAGAACATCAGCGCACAGCAGGGAGCACTGCATAGAGGAAATAAATACACAGCTCCTGACAGCAGAAGCCACAGGGAAATCAATGATCTCTTGCAGTCTGAAAATCTACAAGCAGTATCAGTAGTGGGTATTATCAATAAAAGCCTTCTCTCTTGTTGTACTATATTCTTTCTCTACTATCAGAACAACTGAATACTACAGACACAAAAGACCAACTATTCTCCTTAATTGGTTAAAAAAAAAGAGAGAATAAAAAGCAGCACCAGCAAGAAAAAAATACCAATTAGAATAAGAGCCAAGATAATGTATTGAGTAGATTATTGGGGCAAGCAGTTGAACATGTTCCATGGATGTACCTGATACTGAGAATACACAATATTTTGGGAGAACTCTGTGCTGCTTTGATAGTGGCATAAGAGATTAAGAACATGGTCATTGCAAATCACTTCCAAACACAAATGAGCTTTTGATTCACAGAAACTAATTATAGTTTGAATTATTCCTTTCTTGACTTTGCCAAGAATTAAGACATCTTAATATGAAACTTACAGGATAAGACACGAACACTGGAAACACAAAGGCTGCACGTCAGTGGAGGTTACTGATAAATCAAGAGATAAAAATAATGATTTGTGGATATCTCCATCTCCTGGATACATCAGAAATCTCTCCATATTTAATTGCATTACTTGACATTTGAATTGAGAATCTGTTATGACTATTATATTTCAAAAGAGCCTAGATAAGGAGAGGCTGGTATTATTGAACTGCATCAGCATCCTGCAATGCAAATATTATACAAATTAATAGGCAGCATGTACGAGGTGACTTGTCCTGCATCCTCTGCCCGTTCTGACTTGCGATGCGGGCCTCTGGTGCCTCTGGTGTTGCAACACCATCAGCCACATTATTTTCCATGCTAGCAATGCACGTTTTAATCTGAGACAAGACTTAACAGTGCAATACATACATGTAAGTTTTGAACATTAATGCAAATTCTATATAAATACCATCTGACAACTACCAAATTCACAAAGTCTTGTCCTAAGAAATGGGTGGCTCTGAAAACTGTTGGGAACATGCGCTCAGCAGATGGGAATGCATCTAGTTTTCCAAAGCCCTAGTCAAGATCTAAAGAGGAGACCGTCCCAAGAACATTCATTAATCCACCTCAAGTCTGTAGAAGTCATTCACAGCAGCAAAAGAGCAAGTCTGCAATATCTCTACAATAACTGTAGTTTGCAAGGATCACTGAGGCTCTCTATAGATTAATTTACAACCTTGATACCTAATTAACCTGCATGAACTGGCACAAATGCAAATATTCTGGTTACTTCACTCAGTCAAGAGAAATTTGGCTGGCTTAAGCAGGCAGTGGAAGCAAACTGTATACAGCTCTTTAAATAAACTCTTCAGATGACTATAATTCATTAACTGAATAAGCGTTGTATTCCAGTCCTGGACTCCCAACACGCAGGTCTTCTGGTGCATTTGAGTTTCAGTCATAGACCTCTTTCTCTTGCTGCTGCTATTCAAAGAATATCAGATAGCTGAAAAAAAAAAATGCACCCATTTATAGGATGCATTTATTTTAGCCTTATTTACTAAAATTTACTAAAATAAAAAAATAAGGCTCTTTCTGATTTTGCTTTTTGTCATACAGAAAGCTCCAAGATTGATCTTTCCCCAGATTAACTGACCACTGAAAAGTCTCTGAATTCTGGAAATGGTAACATCTACATTTGTCTGTACTGCATCATTGATGAAGATGCCAGAAACTGCAAAAACCTACTCATAATAGCACCTGCCATGTTAATTCTTACAGGCTGATAAGTGACCAAAAACATCTTTGAATGCTGTATGGTGACTGAAATATGTCAAGTGTGCTAGGAAATAAGCATGCCAACAGCTCAGCTAAAAAAGTCCAACTTCAAAAAACAGGGGACAGGCTGCAATGATAATATATATTATGGATTATGAGAGAGCAATGGAACTGCCAAATCAACATCTTAATACCCCACTGCATAAATAAGCAGCACAATCTACTTATTTTCACTGTAGCTTACATACTGTACACTTGGCCAGGTGTCTTCATAGTAAAAAAAAAGTTGGAAAACCAGACATTATCCAGAATGATAATAGGATGGGGTAGGTAAGAGAAGAAACCTGTGAGAAATTCTACATAGGAACCACCACTTGGTTGACATTTTCGCAATGCTCCACTGTCCCTGGTGAGCAGAGAGGAGAGCAATTCGTGTTGCTGCTAATGGAATCTGCCATGTCCTGGTAACAGCACGTAGAAATCGGTCTCTCCATTTAATGGGTCTGGGATATTTTTGGATAGACCAGAAAAGTTTAGGATTGCTCTTGAGTCCACTAAGCAGCAGTTACCCCGAAAGGTGTCACCAGGTGGTGCTGTTCCATACTGCCATTCCTTCCTTCCTTCCTTCCCTTCCCTCAGTGTTCAAGCAGTTTTCATTGTTGCAGACACATGGTATTTCTAGCTTTGTATTGTACGTAAGAAAAACTTCAGGGGAGAAAGATGTATGATGAGCAAGAAAGGCTCCCCTCATCCTCACCTGCTGATTAGAGGTTCTTCCTGTAGTGAATTGGCTTCTGTAGGAGCAGAGCACTGCCATTATTTAAGACCCTTAAATAAGGACATATTTTGAATACAGGATTTTAGGACTGATAAGTTTGTGCATAAGTTCCTATTTCAGATGTAACCTGACATCACTGATTTCCATGTGGTGAGAAGTTCAGCCTCCAAGATAATCGGGCACACAAACCAGAAGGACTTTACTGCTGTCAGAAGAACTCTGATCCACCCCTTTCAGAAGCCAGCCAGGACGGCCTGACTTGATTGACTGCTTAAAGAATGAATGCACAAAGTGCATGAGGAGGAACTGAAAGAAGTGGTAAATAAATATAACTAGAGGTAGAAAGAGTAAGAGCACCGAAGATGTGAGAAGAAAAGATGAAATGTTTTTCTTTCTAAAAAAGAAAAAGCACAAAAGAGGTGAATCCAGAAGACAAAGAGTGAAGAGAATTAAGGGAGACTCCTGGCAGATATGTTTCCTACCAGGAATCAGTCTGGACACAAGAACAATTTTCACATCCTTGTCTGAAATTTTTATTTGAAAAGAGTCAAGAAATGGCTAGTGCAATGAATGCATCTCCTGTTGCTACAGAATTCATACTGAGCTTCAGAAGGAAAGTTTCTTACTGACTGTGTTCCGGTCAGATCTTCCTGGCGCTCAGGATGGAGACTGACACTCTAGCTAGGCTTCCAGCCTTTAATAGCTTCATTCCCTCAAAGTATTCTTCCTTAGAGCAAGTTTGGATTGCCAAGGGCTGGAAGCAGGGGAATTACTCATTTTTTTATGGCAGTTTCCCTGCTGCAAGTGCAGCTAGGTGTAAAATTGCCATAGAAGCTCAGAGAATGCTTAGCTTTTTATTAACATTTTCTTCTTAGCCTTTAGTGCTGAAAATTGTCTCCTCCCGTCGCTCTTCCCACCTGGATGTTGTACACAGACACTGTGGGATGTTGCTATTATTTCCCCATTCCTCCTTCCTTCCCCCTTCTGAATGCAAACAGGTCCTTCTTCCACCAAAAGCTGCTAAAAGATGCATACAGCAGCGTTACAATATAAACCGCTCCTCTCTGGAGACTGCTTTGTACAGCGCTGACACGGCTGCCTGAAGTCCATGTCGAGCTCAGCAACTGTTCTCGGGCTCAGGCACGAGGAACAGCCAGTTGGTGTACCAACACCAGCAAGAGATTTTTTTTTTCTTCTTTTTTTTCTTCTTTTTTTCTTTTTTAATTCCTGCAAGTGATAATGATTATCTGCATGAACATGCTGTTTAGTTGCTGTTGTGCTGACCTCCAGGCTGAAGGGAACAGCTCATCTACCTGCTCTGCCATTAGCCTGTTAGGAATTTTGTTTGTTGACGCTGTTTGTGTTTCAGCCCTTTTTTTTCTTTCTTTTCCCATCAGCTTTGCAAATGGCATAAACCATTGTTTTTGCAGTAAGATATTTGAACTCAGGGTTGACACAAATGTATGAAAGCCTGCTTTCACATAGAAAAAGGAAACATAAGCAAGGCATTTTCCACATTAAATGAAATAGGAAAAATTTAACACTGCCATCTCAAAGCCCATCGTGGCATGAAATCTTGGCAAGGGAGTGGCTATTACAGGAATAAGGTTACCTTACAAGTAATCAGGAAGGTTTATAGAATCCTATCAATATACATGATGTCGATATAAATGACTCCCAGTTTGTAAAACTACATTAGTTTCCTGAGGTCTATCAAGATTTTATAACTTTTCTAGCTTTTGCAAAGTACAATAACACGAGATAAACAGACTTTTCTTGTTATAAAACACTTTAACAGCAAAGAATAATTGCTCATTTGAACTGATACTAAATGGAGTATGTCTTGTAACATTAAGAATTGACCTGAAATTATGATACAGCAAAAATATATTTGAGAAATATTTATTATTTTTTCTTTATACTCCTCACTGCAAACTGCTCTTAGGAAGACACAGACTAAGTATGGTTTCTTTTACATGTTTCCATTTGAAAAGCAGGTTTACCCTTTCCACGTTTTGAATTGAGATTAATTTATCATGTTAGACATAAATGTGAGAAGTACCTTTTTTTTTTTTATTTACACAATTACATGGCCTTTTTCCCATTATAACAGAATATAGCACTATTCAATATAGTGGTTCAAAACCTTGGACAGAAATAGGTATTGGGACATTTCTACCTATTTGAAAGATGGCCCCCACATTACAGCTTTGCTTGGGATTACCTGAAGAATAAATTTGCTCTAGTTTCTTGTTTGTTCTGAGACCTGTTATTCCTCAAAAGAAGAACAGGGCAAACATCATGACTGAGAGTATATGCAACACTCAGGTGGACAAAAGTCTTGAGAAGAATACACGGTTTTATGTACATTTGAGAGAAGCTCAACTGCAAACTTATGTGATCACATGGGGGACTGCAGAAGCTATTCAGACGGCAAAAGCAATAACCATGTGGTCTGTAAGTGATCACAAAGTTCAGTTATAATTAGAAGCAATAACAACATGAAAGGGCTAACACCCACTAAGTTTGTGAACAAGTGCATCTACAAAATTTTAAAACATACATATTCACCAATTGTTCAGTAATGAACAAGTTAAAAAAATTATCCTGTAAGTGGAAAAGTCATTAACAAAGGGACAAGATATCAAATTAGCTCTGACAATCAAATAAATATGTATTTTTTGATCCAGCTGTATTTTTATAGTTGATAAACTGTTTCAAAGAGTGGGACTTTCTCAGCTCAAACAAGAACCTACTGTCTCTCTGAAGCCTCAGGATTATGCTGAGGCTGTCGTGCTGGGACCTGAGCAATCAAAAAATGGAATCACCAGCGAAGAAGCAAGAGTGGAAGGAAAATCTTCATCTCTTTCCACTTTCTAGAGATAAAATGGTTATCTGGAATAACTAATCTGGGAGCACTGAAATAGCAGATGTTTCTGCATTTGAAGATGGAGAATCATTGGCAAGGTTTGCACATGCAGCCACGGCTGGAATAGCAAAAAACTGTACAGATAAGGACTGAATGGCACAGGCCTCAGAGCTCTTCTCAGAAGCTCAGATGAAACCCATGTATCCAGTGCGAAGTTCTGGCACTGCCACTCTTTTTTCAAATTTATCCAGAAATTCAATATACAGTAGCAAAACTGACATTTAAAAAAAAAAAAACACAACAAACCAAACAAAAACCAACCAACCAACAAGCAACTTCTGTCTCTGCTTTATGCTTTTGCAACAGAAAAACTGTAACCAGAAGTGATTCAGATCAAAACCATTTCTTATAAAACAACACAATATACTCAGATTTGGCTAGACAGAATTTTCCTCTAATTTCTTCTCCATTTCTTCTCATGACCTCAGTCAGTGATTCAGGATAGTTCCCCCATCCTTTTTTTTTTTTTTTTGGTTTGTTTTTAAATTGAGGTTATGGCTGTTTATAAAATACGATTAAAACGCACATAGTTCAAATGTTATACAAGATTCTGTTGTTTTTGCTGCATGTCGTACATATAAAACAACAACGGAAGATACAGAACTTTTGAACTAAAACTCTTCAGGAGGAAAGTGCTATTACTTGCATTTATTTATTCCCATCAATATGCTGGAAAGCCTTTGCTCCTCATACATCCACTGTTCACTAGAATTGGGTAATTCACAGTAAGCCATTTATATGCATTTCACCAGTAAACCGATTTGCTAGAATATTCACAGTCGGCAAATCCATAGAGAAGGACAGTCAAAGCAATTTACACGTTCAAACTAGTATCTGTGAAAGCACTTGCAGTATTTACTGGGATTTACTTTCAGCTTTCCAAAAGTCGCCTGATTTCCACCAAAAGGGGAGGGGGGAGAAGAGGAAGGGAAAGAATGCAATAAAAGCACACAAAAGATAGTTCCAAAAAAAGGATTAATCCTGAACAGCAATATATTTTCAGGCTAAATGGACAGTGAAAGAATCAAAGTTTTAGCATTTCTACAGAAGGTGCCTCTGGCTCAACCAACTGATTTCAGGGCATAGCAGGCCTTATTCTCAAGTGTATAAATGCCCATGGCACATGCACCCTGACCACTCCTTTGCCCAGCAATTATTACCTGACCTGCTCTGACTACATAACCATGACAACTCCTTGCTAGCCATTCCTTCTTTACCAGCCCCTTTGCATCATCCTAGCTCATGCTGCCACCATTTCTCTACTGTTACCCTTGACCAGATACAAGGTATCATCATTACTTTGCACCACAACTAGTTAACACATCTTTGAATGCAAGAGGAAACAATCAGGAGATGAAGCTGGGCAATCCAGGAAAAGTCCACCTTAACCTGGAATCACCCACACATCTTTTGTATTGGGAAGCTGATGTCTTGCAGAAGTGTCGTGTGCCCTTGTCACCAAGAGGGCCAATGGGATCCTGGGCTGCATAGGGAAGAGTGTGGCCAGTAGGTCGAGGGAGGTCATTCTCCCCCTCTACTCTACACTGTTGAGGCCACAACTGGAATGCTCCACCCAATTCTGGACTCCCCAGTTCAAGAGAGACAGGGAACTACTGGAGAGAGTCCAGTGTAGGGGAACAAAGATGATTAAGGGGTTAGAGAACCTCCCTTATGAGGAAAGGCTCAAGGAGCTGGGACTTTTTAGCCTAGAGAAGAGAAGGCTGAGGGGAGACCTTATTAATGCTTATAAGTAGCTAAAGGGTGGGTTGAAGGATGATGGAGCCAGATTCTTTTCAGTGGTTCCCAGTGATAGGACAAGGGGCAACAGGCATAAGCAGGAACACAGGAAGTTCTATTCAAATATGAGGAAAAACTTCTTTACTTTGAGGGTGACAGAACACTGGAACAGGCTGCCCAGGGAGGTCCTCTTCCCTGGAGAACTTCAAGATCCGCCTGGATGCAGTCCTGAGTGATGTGCTCTAGGCAATCTTGATTTAGCAGGGGAGTTGGACTAGATGATCTCTAGAGGTCCCTTCCAACTCTGACAATTCCATGATTCTGTGAAGTAGCATGTGCCTGCTACTGGTTTGGGGATTTCCCACGGTGCTGCACAGCCCCTGCCTAATGAAAGCACAGCCCCCACGCTGCAAGCACCCGGGAGCTGGGCTGGCGCTGCACCCTCCAGCTCAAACAAGGCAAGGGATCAGGAACACAAAGGGAAAGGAGACTGCAGGGCTTGAACCAGGCAGCACTACCATAGAGACACAGTATTTTTTCCTATTACACCATCTGCCAGTGCAGGCAGCCACAGGCAGACAGCACAGAAAGATCAACTTACCCCAGCCAATGCAGAGGTACAGCCGAAAAATTCTCTGCTCAGAAAAGACTGAAAGTACCAGCAGTGTGTATAGGTACATGCCTTCCACCAGCAGCCAGTAGTAGTTTGCAGCCACGCAATACTGCATCATCACAAAGACCAAGCGGCAGCTGAGCGATTCCTGTGACAGAAGATAAGTACCACCCAAATGAATGCAATAGGGGCTGAGAATAAAAGGATATTAACTGAAAAGACTGGTTCTCTCTGCTTCTTTTACTTGCTCCTCAAACCAACACTTGTTAAATTAATCACATTTGAGTACTGAAAGGATGGAAGCCGGTAACAGGTGCTATACACAGCAGATAGGTGCTTTCAACAGCATTCCTCCTTTAAAAAATACAAAATTAAAAATTAGATGTTCTGCATTTTTCTTCAATAAGCAATGGATTATAATTTGAAAAGCACAACACAAAGATGAAAAGAAGAGCAAGTGAAAGGTACTGTATCAACTGCAGTCAGTGAATCTTTTAACTTCCCACAGATACTCTATTCTGCAGTTGAGAATTTCTCTATTAAAGAGCAAATAACAGATGTCATAATGTTGACTATTTTCCAAAGCAAAAGACTTTTGATAGAACAGCGATATTGCCCAGTGCATCACATTTAAGTGCAAAATCTCTCTTGGCTGGTAAATTACAGAGAGGTGGTCAGCAGAGCTTTAAATAAGTATGAAACCTGATTACCTAATTAATATATCCATCCCATCTGATGAAACTACTGTTGGATAAACCATGTGTGAAAGCATAAAGCCTAGGTTTTTTGAAAGGAGGGAATGACTGACAATCCAATGCAAACATTTCCAAATCGTTTAAGATATATATTACAATATTATTTTCTGCCAGTTGATACACTGCAGATGAGAAGAAATCAACCAACGTATGAGACTCACTATGTGGTTTTAGTGCTTAAGCCTTAGGCAGAGTGTCAGAAGAGGATGGGTACTAAGCAGGCATCAGAAAACATACCCTTCACCCTGTATTGCAGCAGCAAACACTGTACCCATGGTTCTAGAATCACAAGAGCTATACGTATAATTAAAATCCTTTTCTTTGAAGATTAAAGTACATTTTTATTCCAAATCTGAAGGGGGAAAGGTATGCTTTCATCATGTTCACATATTGTTGTATAGCCTCTCCTTCAATTAGAAGTATTTAATTAGTCTGTTCCTCCAAAGCTTTTCTAAATGCTTTCAAATTTGCATTTTAATCAGATGCTTCCCTTTTTTCCATCATTAACGGATTATAAAGATCTCCAAGAACGATTTGGTCATTATACAAGATGGACAGTCCTATCACAAAAGGCGGTGGCTTAGGGAAATGAATGCCCTCTTGTCACTGCTCGAAAAAAATGAACTTGCAGCATGGGAAGAAGATATGGGCATTTGTATATAAAAAGTCCACCTCTTCACGCTTCCCCTATCTAGTAGGAGTAAACTTTCCACAGGCAGAGAAACATGCCATGGCATCAACTACTTGTCTGTACCAAGCCCAGGATGGCACAACCACAACCACGGATGTTGTTGTTGCTACAAGTTTCAGAGAAATTCCGTGGACTGAAGAAGAGCATTTTGTACAACCCTCGTTGCACACAATGAAATTACCTGCTGTCATGCAGACACACCACAGTGATCACTCCAATATCCTGAGAACCATCACAGTGTCTGCCCCTACCTGGAAGGAGATAAGTCCTTCCCACTGGTGCTCTTGCGTGGCTGTGCTGTACATCCACTTCACCACTGAGTCTTTAATGAAGACAGATATAGCCCGGAGGATGAAAGAAGTGAAGAGGTTCAGGTGAATATAATTCCTCGTGCAATGTAGATGTCTGTAAAAAGGAAGAACCAGTCATGACCCACTAGCTATGTAAAAGCTGCGACATCACAGACAGGACTGAGGAAGGGAACAACGAGCCCAGTTGGAAATCAGGAGGTACCAGAGGAAAACCCGTAACTTGAGAATGGCTGTAGGGATTTCAAAATGTCATTGGGAAGAAATCAGTATCAGCAAAAAGACATTCAAAACTTCAGCCCCAAGTGTGAATATCTGGGGGACAGAAGGAGATCAGTGTGCAAGGAAAAATATTTTAAAAGTATTAAAAGTGTAAAAATGAAAGTAATTTTCAGAAGATACATCTGAAAGGACTGAAGAATTCAAGTTTCACATAATGCTGAATCTAATCTCTTTGAATTGACCCCAGTTTCACTGCACAGGTTTACCTTGGCAAGGCTCAGGAACTGGTGTGCAGTACAGCTTCTGGCTGTGCTCAAGCCCACAATGAAAAAACATCCACCTGTAAATTACCGCTTTGACAATAAGAGAAAAATCTGTATTCAAATTGCCTCCTGGGGGAATTGTAAAGGCTTTCCATAGAACTAAAAGGAACAGAATTTTTACCTCTGCATTCAGAAATAAAAACACAAAAAACCACCCCACAACCCAAAGAAAAATATCCTCTTGAATTTCAGCAGCCAGCTGCAAAGACAATAAAATTGCTACTTGTCAAAAAAAAAAAGCATGTTAAGGGATAGCAAAAGAAACTGCAGTCATGTAAATGGCATCCAACTGCAGAGTGCTGCCAAAGTTTTATCAGCCTCATCCACAAACTGTTTTCTTCCAGTACTGCAAGGGTACAAACAAGCAGGAAGGAAGTTACACTGCGTATGATTCTTTTCTGATGTTAAAATATATATGTAACCTATGATAAGCAGCAATTGTTCCAGTAAGAGTTTCAGTGACTTATGCTTTAAATGTCCACTGTTACTGCTCTATAAATTTGAATAGAAAAATAGACTTGTCTGAAAGTTATCAGTTTTACACTGAAGAGCAAGGAGAATGTTGTTTTCTTAGCTAAAATAGAATTTTTTGCATAACTTTTAAGCCACAGTTTATTTCAAAACTTACGTATGATCATATATTTATTTTCCCTTAACTCAAATTTTATTTGTTGCTACCCTTCAGAACTGCTATACATTTAAATCTGATTGCAAATATTATGTAAATTAGCCAATTGAAGAAAATAGTTTGCCAGCAGTTACTGAGTATTTCTGCTACAGGCAATGCAAGTTATTCAAATTGTTTCAGTCATGAAGTTACGGGCCTAATTCAGCTGCCATCACTGAAATTACAGACTTTTCTTCCATTTATTTCAGAGGATGCAAAATCGGACACTAGAGATATATTGTTTCTTCTGTTGTATCATTATTAAAAATAAATATAAAGGTTATTCTGCAGTCTAAGAACTTAAAAAGGCCTTCCTATTACAAAAGTGGAGAACATCAGCACCTTGGTGCCATTGAATTAAATTTCGATCCTCATTTGTTGAGGTTGCACAGCTACCGGGGAGTGGCCATGAGTGGAGGTTCCAGTCAGAATCTCACTACTGCAATCTGTGTAGGGGTAGGTCTCATGTACTTCATGAGATCCAGGACCAAGTTGTCTCCAGATAGACAATTTAGACAGGAAAGCACAAAATGGTTTGATGGCATATTTTCAACAAGGCTCTCAGCCCCTTTAACATCTCTGAAACCTCATTTTCATAATCAGAAGCATACATTCGTGTACACCAGTCCCTGCTTTACAGCTAAAGGAAAAAATGCTAAAGGATCTCTCTACAAAAGTCAAGGCATCAAAATTCCCTCTCTCCCACTAGTCCTCAGTGACAAACTTGCTCTTTGTTCTCTGACAAAAACATGTACATCCATCCCTCCTTCCTTCAAAAAGTATATGGTTGTGCTGTATGATCTTTACATTTGGGCTGCTAAGGTTAGTCAGAAGGTGTCATCACTGGGTGAAACAAGGAGAAAGCACTTACCCTGGGAGACATTTGGAGACTTAAGACCATCTGTTGTTTTGTCAGATGAGTCCCCAAAGTTGCACAGGTACAACACGTGCATAATTATCACGTGGCATTCAGAGAGGGTGAGCATGTCTGTGCATTTCTGTAGTCATTTTAAATCTTCATTGAGATCACTAGCCTATGCTTCTCCACTGGTAGGAGAAGGGATAATACAATGCTAAAAGCCGTGGTACAATATTAGATGGCTTGAGTTACTTTAGTTTTGGAAATTAGAAGCTAAGAGGCATAACTGATCTTTTTAAAGGGTATAAACACTTAGGAGGAATGAAAGGAGAGGGACTGGCATGTTAAAAGAGAGTACTGGCATCAGAGCAAATGATCATTAACTGGCAATGATAATTCTTCAGTCAGGGAAGAAAGTTTCTTAAGCATCAGAGCACTGAAGGTACCTGACCTGATTTCAAATAAGAGTCCCAGGAGTTGGAAAACTATACTTTTTTGGGAGGCAGCTTCATCAGCGTGTAAGAAGGATGATGGGACCTGGCTACATACAGCAGCAGGGAGCAGGAATTCATAGCAGAGGATCTTCTGTCCCACAACAGAGCAGGATTACATCTTTGCATTTTCTAACTATCAGTCTCCTCTGCTTAGCATCCCCAAACTGCAAAAAAGCTTGGATGGAATCAATACACCTCTTGCATTTACAGAGGGGAAATAAAGACATCTCTGTTGTTATCTTTTTTCTTTTCTTCTTTTTTTTTTTTTTTAACCAAACCTACATAGTATAGTAATGGCACGTGCAACCAAAAATCTCTTAATTTTGATGCACTCCATGCAATTTGTTAGTGCATACCTGGATGAACCCAGTATGCCAATATGATCAGGTGACAGCAATTTATTTCACAGAAACTTTTCAAGTTTCAAAATTAGGTTCTCTTCCAAATTGCAAAAGAAATAAGACTTTCTGAAAGTTCCCCAAAAAGAGAAATTGCATCAAAAATCCATTTCTGCATTGAAATACACCCTCATGTGAGGGGTGGGAAATAGGCCAAACTGAGCTTTATGCACTTTGTAATTCCAAGCAAGACAGGAATTTCTCTTCTAAATGTCCTCTTCACACCCCAGACTAGTGCCCCATCTGCAAGGTGACAACATGAGGGAATGCTGGAATCTCTCTCTTTTTCCATCTCTCCCAGTGAAAATTTCACTGAAATAAAAAATGTTACAACAAAATATTTCAACTGATTAAAAGCATCTGTTCCACACAGTCATACTGGTAACACAGCAAAAATTCAGGAAATTTACTTGCATTTCGAGAAGAAATGGTTGCAGGAAGGAACACAGAAATGACATAACATAGAGCAATAACAAGGTGATGGAAAAAGAGGGAAAAATAATGAAACATTTCTGTCAAAGACTCATACTATCATACAGAAAAAAACATAACACTTTTTCTCCACTCTCTTCAGAGATTCGCCAGTTACCTGAATCCAAGAAGAATGGCAGTTGCTATTACAAGGGCAGAGAAGGAAAGAGCATATCCAATGGTGTATATGATGGACAAATTCAGGAGCTGTTCTTCTGGTGCATCCTGAGAGCATATAAAGGAGAAAAGAAAAAAAAATAAAAAAAATAAAAAAAGAGGGAGCAGGGGAAAGACAGAGCTCATGGCCTTCAGTTCTTTTCTCTCAGCTGCTTTCTAACTTTTCTTAATGATAAGCATAAGTCATCCTCCTACTTTCAAGTTTAAATGCACGTATCAAAACAGCCCTCCACTTTTTGTATGTTCTAAAGAAATAAAAATTTAATCTTAATTCCCCAGCTGCTCCCAGGTAGTCACTCAAACAGTTGGGCTTTGTAGCCAGGCTAGAAAATAGATAATGTGACATTATTTTGTAATAAAGTTGGAGAGGCATAAATTACCACACAAGCAAGTCTTAAACAGATGGCAGGAAGCACAGGCACAACTCAAGCTGGCAGTAAAAATGGCAAAGCTGATGTTTTCAGACTTGAAGACTTAAAGCAAGGTGGAGGGGGGGGGGGGTGTCTTTTGGCTACATCTAGACTTAGGAATATAACAAGCCAGGTTCCATTTGTTGACTCTGAGGTAAAGCGTGCCTTGCATTCTTATATCTAAATTCTTTTCTGCCCTCAAATAGTCTCTCTCCTCCTTCAGTTATGCAACTTCCTGGTAATAAACCATAGCCCAACATCATCTCGTGACCTAGGTGTTTCAGTACTGCCTGGGAGGGAGGGAGCCGATGTGGACCAGAGCAGCAGGGATGTTCACACTCCCCTGACAGTCCTGGGCTCTGGCTCTCTTCATGTTCACTGTTGAAGACATGAACACCAAGACACTTGCTTGAAAGCATTGGCTGAAATCTGTAGGGAGAAGATTCGTATCTGAAAAGTCACAGGCAACACAGGCTTATTGCTCAGGCTCTGAGGAATATTCTTATTCTCTGTTCTGGTTCATTTCTAAGCACGTATCCTTGTCTAAATAGACTCAGGCATTTTACTTCCCTTCTTCAAGCTAATTCTGTAATTGACTCCCAAGACTTATGCTGTACAAAGGAATATATTCCTTGTACTTCAGAAATAAGTACAGCTATTCAGATGTATTTTGCACAGACAGGAGGATTTAAGGTGAACATACAGGCTGTTCCTCAGGGATTTACTAGGCTAATGTTCTAAAAGAATGATATGAGACCTGCCTTACAAAGAGAAAAGAAAAATCTCTTCAGTATCAAAGCTCAAGCAAACTATTGAAAGCTGACGATTTTAAACATCTACACAGCTCAAAACCACACACTTAAAGTAAACAATGTTATTTTATAACAATTCACTCATGAAACCTTTGGATCTTGTTTTATCAATAACTGCAACATAATACACAGCAGCCATCAAAACAATGTCTTGTTCTCATGTACAAGATGCACAGAACAGAGTAGGTTATTAGAGGGCTCTATATACATTAGCTGGAAAACCAAATATGGTTGTTCACATTTCAGGCAGTGACACTATGTACGCAAGGTTTCAGATCAGTTCACGGAAACTTGGAGGACCAAGTGTTACCATTAGGTATCTCTCTCCTTGGCATGGCTCAACACAGCTCTGGAAGAAACCATAATGGCAATACAAGGAAAAGTCAAACCAACTAGGCTTACACTTTGGGTTAAGATAACACGCTTTGCTGGGATACCCAAGAACAAGGAAGGGACAAGAAATAAGGCTGCAAATTAAAGGATAAAGTAAAATATAACATATTTGGAAAATTAGAAACTATCACTTTTCCCATCTCCTTCCAGTCTGCAGTCATTTATCCTTTCTGAGGAACGAGGCACTGAGCAATGGGAACTCCAGAGGTCACAGATCCTGCAGCATGTGGGAATTTCACGTACTTGAACTGTTTTGGCTAGCTATGTGCTAGTTCCCAGTACCCTGGGACGAAGAGAGCACACTCAATCTACGTGAGGAAAAGCATCACCCTTGGAGGCTCACAGCAGCAACAGTATCACGTGTCATGGGAGTGCACATGGTGTGCTAGCTGACGCCAGTGGCTGACAAAAATCCCCTGGAAATCCCTATGCTCTCCTTCATTTGGTGCCAGGTGTCTCAGCTCCCTGCAGAGTATAAAACACTAGGGCAAGAAAATAACACTGACAAGCCTAATTCCATCACCCACAGCAAATTAAGGTAAAAAGACAAAAAAAAAAAAAAAACACAAAGAAAAAGCAGGGACTGCCCCCTGTCCAAAGGTGAGAAGCAAATATCCTTCAGCTCAGTTCATCTTAATCACCTTAATAGCTGCTAACAAGACAGAGAGAAGAAACTGTCGCTTTATTGTAACAACATGCCAATGGGAGAAAAGGCAAAGGAATAACCTTTGGTCACTCCCCTGGTTGGGGTGGGCTGCAGTCGAGCCCCCTGCACCGCAGGGCAGCTGGGACTACCTGGGTTCACTTCTCTTGGCTCTCTCACATACATTCAAACCTGCTCTTGTCTACCCTCTACGTTCCCTTTGTTGAAGAGGAGAGGCCTGATGTCCCTTACCGTTAGGCTCACAGAAGCGAGGCACCCAGGGTAAGCTGGTCAAGATTACTTTGACAGGACAAAAACACAGGGGCATCAATCACTATATTTTTTTCTCTTCTGTTTTGTCCTAAACAACAGCAGCAGCAAGAGACGGAAACTCTTACCTGGTCAGAGGCCTCACACTCAGACAGGTTCCTCCAGGGCAGGGTTGAATTCTCCTTCAGCAGCCACGTCCCCTCTGGGGTGCAAAAGCGGTACACCTGCCCGTGCAGCACTGCCAGAAGCAAAACGAGCCACAGGGTTAATGGGAGCAGAGCCTTCTGGGGGGCATGGTGTGCAGAGCGGTCTGAGGCTCGGTGCAACCTTTCTTCCCCACTGGCTGGTGGAGGAAGCCTCAGAGATGCTGGAGGAGGTGCTAGAGGTGCTTTGCCTGCTCCCTGCCTGTGGCAGACCCTGCTGCTCATCCTCAGGGCCAGGGAGTGACTTGGGAGGACAAGGCTGCAGGAGCAGACGGCTCAACCGTTCAGCAGCAACAACAGTCTGAAATAGTTGCTGCTACCTTTATGTGGATTTTACAACACGGATAAATTCCATTTCGCTGAAATACTAGCTTTTAAGTTGCACTAGTTTCGGAAGTGTTAAGCCTGATCTACAAAGTTCACAGGGAAAAGAAGGCACACAAAGAGTAAATGTGCTTTTTCTTTTCTAAGAGCATGCAGACCCAGAAGCAGAGGAGCCTCAGAACAGGTGTGCTAACACAAGCTCCCCAAAATGTAAACGTTTATACAAACACCTGTGCTACAAAACAAAGCCATAAATTTTTGCCTAAACCACTCATGTATTCTTTTTATTCCTTCTGCCTACATGTTTGAATAACAAAACCAGGAATAAATAAAATGCCTTTACAAAGCAGTTAGCAGACTGACCTTGTAAAAGCAGGTACATTGAAATGGCTCATAATAAGATCACATGAGACGAAAGCACCAGAATAAAAGTACAAAGGGGAAGGAGCACTCAACCATAATGCATCAAAAGAAACCCTCCCTCTGGTGTCTGGAGTATCAGGGAAGTCCATCAACTTTTTACTGCTGTCCATGAGCAATCGGGAGGTGCCCCTGTATCAGGGCATAGCTAGAGTAATGAGGTTGGCTGCTTTGTGAAGTTTCTTACTAATCACATTTCTGACCCAGTGAACTGACCTATTTTATGTTAGGAAGGTGCCCCTCAGAAAGCAGCGTTGGGTCAATCACTCAAACCAGGGTGAGTCTCTTCCTAAGCAACGTTTGGAAATGTAGACATGTAGAGTGTTTTAAGGTGTGTGAAGCGGAGTTAGGAGAATTCAGTTCTACACAGGTATCAAAATACCTCTCAACAACAGCCTTTGCTCAAACTCAGCCTTGCCTGCCACAGCCTCATCCTGTTGTGAGCTCCCTCCTTACTGCAAACCAGAACTCGTTAGAATTCAGTATTCCTGTTCAAAAGGAAAATATTAAAACTTATTTGGAATTATAACAACCCAGTAGGCTATTAGTATATTAGTTGACATGTGGTAATTTGTTTGATAATTGTCAGTGGTAGACTAGTAGTAGGTATTCTAAACGAAGAAAGATGCTTTAAAAAATAATACAGACATTCATATTCTAATAAGCCATTTCTAATGAGTATGCTAAATGGTATTGCTAATGGTTTTGGTAGGCATAGTCTATTTGCTTTTGTAATTGCTGTGCTGAATACACCAGTAAGAGATAATATGAAGTTATGATGATATAAATGATATAAAAGACGATATAAAAATTAAGTTACGCTTCATGGAGGTTTTTCCTTACTATGAAGAATATCTGTTGGCATAAGCTTACACAAAATCAGAAGAGATTAGGTCAACGCATGCAACATATGCATTCACGTCTGTCAACTGCTATGAACATTTTGTCACCTGCTCTCCTTATGTACTGCCAGTGCCAACCTCTTCCGTTGGTTCAGATGTTGCTACACGGTTAAGGGTATCTCACCCAATGGAGGGCAGCAAGTAGGAAAGCCTAATTGCCCTCAAGATTAATGGACAGAAAATTGAAGTAACCAATACAAAACATCTACGCAAAGGCAGCTCTGGGAATCAGTAAATGTTACATATTAGAAGCCAATGAAGCTGAAGTCCAAGGGGTTAAAGTCCAGAGGGTCACAAGATTCAGAAATTCAGTCTGACTGCCAATGCATGAGCTGTAATCACGAAGTATTACAAGACAAAATTATTATGAGAAACACTCCCACACAAAAAGAAGTTCCACTAGAACCCTGAAAAAAAGAAAAAAACTTGCTAAAGGAGAATTGATTTTTTAAAAAAACAACATCATTTCATATTCCCTGAAGCTTTGTGAATTTCCCCCACCCCAGTACTTCATACTATCAGGGTCTATTTGGGATGAAATCTTAGCTTCAGTGTATTTATTTTCTCTCCAAATCATAGTGACATATTTTTAATTTTCTTTTTATTGATAACACTTCTTTTGAAATAATGAGGAAAATCTATTGTATGCTGAAATCTGGCATATATTGGAGAATGAAACAGTTTACAGTAAATGAAACATTAAATTTGTCATCAGACAGAAAGACAAGGCAATTAATTTAGATATGAAGACAAACAAACGTAACCCTATTACTCTGGAAAAAGGAGTTCTTGCCACATCAAGGAGTCACAAACCCTCAAACTGGACTGGCAGCTCCTATGGACTTCTGGGTATTATAGCCTCACCACTTGCCAAAACAGTGACGGTCGGTGCAGAACCCAGAGGCACCTACAGACCAACTGGGCTGCCTGCATTCAAAAAGAGCCTTAATAAGCAATAAGAATTAATCAAAACAAAAATACAAACAGATGAGACCACGTATGAGAGTGTGACAGCGTATACATGTCTGGTCTACGGAACCATTTATCAACCAAAATGCTTATGAGACAGAAAAAGTTAAAAGAGGAAACCTAGCCTTTAAGACAGCACTGAGACTCTGATTGATACATGGAGAAATTTTCTTGAAATTACTGAGAGACTGCACAAACTATGACATGAGAAGAGCACAAGGCTGATGTCCTTGAGGCAGCCACCTACTCTCAGGAATGGGAAAACAAGTCTCATCATTGTGGAAACAGATTATTTTCAGTTATGCATTGAACACCAGAACTCATACAACATGATATAGAGGTTTACTATAGGGGCCCCGAAGGGCTTGGTGGTGGATACACACCACATGCGACAACCTTCATCCCCTGCAGCTGAGCACACCTGAGGACCAGGGAGGCTGGTTCATGAGGTGCTGGTGTCTTTGCATGCTGCATGCTTGGCCGCAGACGCTCCACCAAAATGGAAGCCCAGACCCTTAGTCCCATGAGCCCCAGCCTTAATGCACCACATTACTGATCCAGGATGCACCTTCAAAGCAGGCCTCTCCTGAACTGCATCATCCTGCACCTACTCCTGGTTTTCCTCAGTTTCCTAGAAGCACAAGGAAAACAGCCTCCTCTGGGCAATGGGCTCTATCACAGGCAGCCACCTGCTACTGCCCAAATGCAAGGAAAAGGCTGTTAATGACTGCCAGCTCAGAAGATATGTTACCTTAACTGAACACTCTTCCCTGGTCTTGCAAAACCAAAGAGAGGGATGGAGAACAATCTCAATGCCAGAAACTCTGCTCTGGTGCATCTCCAAAATAACTAATAAAAAGCTGTAGTGGTGACTTTATTTTTCATTTCATCTACAAGCTTGTTATAGTTTCAGCTGGGATGGAGTTAATCTTCTTTCTAGCAGTTGATGTAGGGCTATGTGTGGGATTTGGGACAAGAAACAGTGATGATAGTGCACTCATGTTTTTGGTTGTTGCTAAGCAGTTAACGCCTTCTCTGCTCCTCATACCACCCTGTCAGCGAGCAGGCTGGGTGGGCGCAAGGAGTTCAGAGAGGACACAGTCAGGTCAGCTGACCCCAACTGGCCAAAGGGATATTCCATACCATGTGATGTCATGCTCAGTATATGAAGCTGGGGTGAAGAAGAAGGAAGGCAGGGGATGTTTGCGGTGATGGCATTTGTCTTCCCAAGTAACCATTACACATGATGGAGCACTGCTGTCCTGGGGATGGCTGAACACCTGCCTGCTGATGCAAAGCAGTGAATGAATTCCTTATTTTTCTTCTTCTGTGTGTGCGGCTTTTGCTTCACTAATTTAACTGTCTTTATCTCAACCCGTGAGTTTTTCCTCACTTCAACTCTTCTGATTTTCTCACCATCGCTACTGGGGGGATTGAGCAAGTGGCTGCATGGTTCTAGCTGCTGGCTGAGGTTAAACCAAACAAAGATAAATTTTCCTGCTTAGTGAAAACTATTCCAACTAATTTTACAGGGTAGCTTTTAATCAGGGACATTGTGACCCAAGCACTGCAAGTATCTTGTCATTCATACTGCTTAGAGAAAAGTGAGTGGTTTGCATAAAAACTACTCACAAGTGTTATTAAAATAATTTTTTCACATGGACTTTTTAATGACTCCCTCTCTGCACAGCTGGTTATGGTTTAGGATGACAAAGATCTTCAACCTCCTAAAAAGGATAATGGGATAGTGTTCGTATATATTCTCTCTTTGCCATGTGCCTGATCCAAAGCTCACCAGGAATCTCATTTCCTTCAGCTTTCATATGAAGCCATTGCTTAAAAAAAATAATATCAGTTATTAATAAATATAGAGACAAACTAACAATGACATGCTTGGAGGTTGCCTGTGTGCCATCTGAGAAGCAAGGCACACATCTAGCTTCTCCTTCAATTGCTGAGCACTTTCAGCTTCTTGCTTGCAGGTGGTTTAGTCAGAGGTGATTCACTTTTGTCTGTGCCTAAATTCTGCAGAGTGACTCAGGCCCTCTTACCTTTAACACAGTGCAAATGCCAAACATACAAGAATTAGCTTCAGTTACAGTAGACCAGCACGATGAACAATCTTTTCTGAAGGTTTGAGTGGGTTGCTGTCTCCTTGCTATCCTACAAGAACTTTTTTCCTGTTTTTTCTTACCATATAGTCAATATTTCAAATCACACTGATTGTTACATTCTAGAATTAGCTATCATCCTCTGCAAATAAACAAACAATAATAAAATCTACAGCCAGTGCACAGGGAATTTGATTGTATTTAACCTGTAAGCTAAATGCATTCACTCACAAAGTTGCACAGGATTTGGAACAGCAGCTTAATGAAGAGTTTATTTGAATGGTGTCAATCACACCTCATTAGAATTACATGTTAAAATATGGATGGATGCCCAACACTTAGTCTTTGTAAATTGATAAAAGACAGAGAGGAGAGCCCAAGAGTTAGAACTGAAGTTAATAATGTTTTTCTAGTTCTCTAGATGAGCCTGTAAATCAAATCATATACTACATCTAGCTTTTATATATGGAGAAAAATATGTTATCACATGGGCAGGAGGCTCACAAACATTTTCTTATTAGTCCCCTTTCACTAGAAATAAAACCAAATTAAATGATTCCTCTGCTTAAAACAACCAACCTGATCTGCATTTTACAACATCAGGGTGTCAAGGTCGGTGTGAGATTATTCACCCAACTGTCCCTGAGGATGAACTGGAACATTATTCATTGTAAAAACAAATTACAGCATGTCCTATCCAATCAATTTTATTCAGGCAGAGAGATGAGGGAATGAGAAAAAGAACAAGGGAGACCACAGTTTTGTCTGACCTCTCCTTTGTTAATATCTTTTCTCTATTTCCAGCAGGGAGTTGTTTTGGAAAAGGTAACAATTTTCTCAATAAAACAGGGACTCTGCAGTATGAGAGCATCACAACAGCCTTCAAAGCAGACTGGTTTGTTCACAAAATGAGCAACTTGCCCTTTGATGGGGACCACAATTTATCAGAATTTAGGAGGCTGCACCCCCATCAGCAGCCCTGTTCAGTTACCATTTGGTGTGACCAGGGCACTGCTCCTGGAAGGAGCCACCCTTGGGCTGTAAAAGCTGCCACACAAGTGTCACACAGCCCCAACCTTGGTGCTGCTTATAACAAAGACATCCTAAACTCAGGAGTTGTGCATTTGCCCATGAGCCTGCAACTAGAAATATGACGCCAGGGAGCAGCCCGATCACGAAGCCTCTGGGGAGCAGGAGGAGCTCCAGCCTGCACTACTGTCCAAGAATCACATTTATCAAAACGTGCATTTATGCTGGGCTCACTGCCATATCATCCAAAATTATATTACCTCAACAGGCAGTTTAACTACAAGTACTTTACTTAGTATCCCTTCCCAATATTCCTCCTCCCTCACAGCACATTAGTCATCCAAACTCCTTTGCTTTAGCTATGATAAAAAAAAACTGGAAAAGAGCTACACCTAACATTTTTCCTTGAAGGCAAAAAGGTTGTTGGTCACTTCAAATTCTGGCAGCAGGAAGAAACTAATTTTCAATTATATTCTATGGTTTGGGTGAGAGGTGGGGAAACAAATGCAAACATCCCCAGCACACTAGCTCCTGGCCTGACAGATCCAAGAATGCCCCCAGCCCCTTCCAACAGAAAAAATAATGACTGCAAAGAAGAGGACTGACAAGAGAAAAGAGTCATGCTTCCATACTCCTACCAAGAGGTGGATGTGAGCTTATGCAGACCTAACAGATACCTTTATGTGGTGTGAGGGGAGATGTGTTTAAGCAAGTGCAGGCCATGCCACAGGCTGCACCAGCTCACCCTGCATGCCTTGGAAATCCCCAGTGCCCAAATCCTGTCCTTTGCTACCAAAATCACAAAGCCAGAGACTCTGCATATGGAGGTGATGCTGTCTCACATCACCCAAGGGATATTACCTGCACAAAAATTCTTATTTAAAAGTATTCATTTTGGAACGAAGTTAACACAACAAAACTAAACATTCAAGAATTAGGAAGTGTTAAACTAAAGCTACTTATGCGGGTTTTAGTTCCACCTGATAACACTGTTTCTACACACACAGCCATACATTTTTTTTTTCCAGCAGAATCCACTGTTTTATTCAGGATACAGAATAGAAGGAGATCATTTAATGGGAAATTATTCAGCCTTACTACTGTGAGATGTTGAGTTATATTTAAGCATACTGAACTAAGTCTATACCAAATACATTAATTTCTTATTTGTAAGGCCCATTCAAAGACCACCAAGCTCCCCAATGAACACTGTCATCTCATATGTGTACACAGATGAACCAAAAAAATACAGAGAGTAGTATAGTCACATAGTAAAGCCAGATTTATACAATAAAGAAAATTATGCAGCCACAAAATTTGTTCTGCATGAGCATTCAGTTCTCCTAGCTCAGGGATCATCTTTGCCAGCTCTAATATTTTGCCTCACTCAACAAAAACTCCCACAGTTAACAAAGCAATGATACTGCAAAGAAGAGCCCCCTTTACTATTTATCTCATAGTGAAGGAATAAGAAATCTATGGAAAAAATGACAGACTATAGCTTCATAATTAAAAGCTACTTGCATAATGGTGGCCAATAAGGATTGTGTGAGCAAAGTAGACCATGCCAAATCACTAAATAGTCATTAAGTTGTAACGTTATACATCATTGGGTAGGAGTTAATATCTCATAAAAATTAAGATATCTGCCTGAAAAACAATACTGCTTTTTTAACAGAGTATTGCCCTAAAAGGAGTTACAATCTCCAAGCATTTCAGCTGTGTAACTTGTATTGAGACAGAATTGCATTAACTATGCTAGACCACACTGAAACCTAACATAACTTTTTGAAATAGCAACTTTAAAAAGCAACTCATAAAAATGCACACATGTATGTGTGCATTAGCTTTAATAGAGAGTGTTTATGAACTATAAAAGATATGTGAATTAATGTAATAAAAGAAGGTTGTTGATGAAAAACAAGTATTTATGATAATGGTACAGCTTTGTGAAGGTTTGGTAAGATACCAAAAAGCACAATTAAAAGTTCTGTTCAGAATAAATAAAAGTGGGTTGGAATAAATTTATTGCAACAACAAACGTGATTGGAAGTTTAATGCATAATAAACTTGTAAAAATGGTGCTAAGAGGTTTTGTGTTTTAAAGTTATTGGATCGGTTAGTTAATGTAATTAATAGAAGACATCTCATTAGAGAATGTTAAAATGAAGCAAAAAAAATGCAATAAAAGTTCTTCTTAAACGGCTACAACATACACAACTAAAGTCTTCTCAAGGCGGAAGATGAGTTCTATTTTACTATACTTATGCTCCAAGGACTTAAAAAAATAACCAAAAAAAACCCACCCCAAACAAATCATTCAGACAGTGAAAGATAAACAAGCGAAAAGAAAAGGAAACAACTAGGCACATTATTAGCATAATGCTTGCTGAGCTAAAGCAAGGAAAAACAACTTTGTGAAAAACCAAGAGATAACTAGTGTGTTAAATACACATATCTAGGAGGGAGAGGGATGTACAAATGCAAATAAACACCAGTTGTTTGATGCAGCTTCTGAGCAAAACAAGAAGCTTCAGAAGATGCAGGCTAAAAACAATGACAGGTGCTGCAAAAAAACTGCCAATTTTTGGCAATATGAAAATTAATGGTATTTCATTATTCTAAAAAACAATTGAATAAGAGTAATTTACCGTCTCTCACAGGACAGTTATAAAGATAAACCAAAAAAATCCTAAGCAACTGGAAGCTTTCAGCACAGGCAACTACAAAACACATCATAAAAAGGCACCCAAACCATCAAACCTCATTTAGAGATTACTATAATTCCATGAGTATTACCCACTATCTACAGAAAATAAAGCAAGCGGATACTGCAAAGCAAATACAATGAAGCATCTCATGCATTTCAAGAAGACATATATTTTTATTGAGGAATCTGTCCACTCTGGCATTGGTTAAAGGCTTATTACCTCTGTATGCATGAGGTACAGCATCTGAAGGTGTAAAGAAAGATTATATCTGTTGGTAAAGGCTTGCCTAGAGACAGAACTCTTCTTTGGATGCAGTTGGGTTTTTGGGCTGTGAGCTGGCTCATGTTGAGCTTCTCATCCACCAGCACCCCCAAGTCCTTCTCCTCAGGGCTACTCTCGATCCATTCTCTGCCCAGCCTGTATTTGTGCTTAGGATTGCCCTGACCCACAGGGACAAATGCACAAGAAGATTTTGACAAAATGTTCTTGAAAAACCATGAGCCTTAAAACAGACTTGTAGCGTGCTGCATCTGTCAAGCAAAGTACTGCAAACCTATCAGCTACTAAATACAGGCTCTTATAAATAATAAAAAAAAAAAGCATATGGAAAGCATAATCTTTTCTGTTAATAATTACTGGAAACCACTAAAGCTGCAGAGTTATGTCTGGATTTACCTTTCCATTATGAAGTCAGTCTTTACACCAATCTGATTCTCACCCTCCATCCTACCCCGATCTAAAAATTAGTCTTACACCATTCTGTTGGTAATCTTCCCCAAGTTTTCTATTCCATTTTCATTTCCACTCAATTTTCATTGCTTGAAGGGTATTTGGATGGACACACAATCCTTTTGACTTAAGCTTTTCCTCTCCTGCCAAGGTGCAATCCTTTTTTGAATATCCACTGCCAACCCTACCTCACATTTAAAAAAAGTTAGAGAGGCCCACTGTCATTCATCAGCCACACAAACGCAATGTTTTCCACATTTTTACCCAGGCTTTCATTCTGTTTAAAGGAAATTGTTGATGCCTTGCTTCATTAAGCTCCAGGACAATTATCAGGCAGGTTTTGCGTGTGGAAGCCAGTTTCTTACTTTCAGAGGAAATATGCTGATGAGCACTTGATCCTTTTCTTGCTTAATTCATTTCTGCTCATTCCAATTGTCAAAAAGTAAATTAGTTCCAGAAAGGTCAGATGAGTCTGGCCAGATGCCAGCCACCACTATCATTATTATTGTCATTAAACTAGTCATGTATCCAGGTTCTCTCATAGACAGAACTTCTCTCTCAGGTTTCCCAGAAAAACTTTGTTCTTATTCAAAGAAATTTAAAGCGATGTATGGGAATCCTAATAATTACCATCTGGAGCATGTTTGAGAGGATTAGACATACTTTCAGGGGACCTGGGTCTCTTTAAGGGAAAATCTAGTCTATTACAGAAAACTCTCAAGGGGAAAGTTACCATCAGAACAGGTGAGTGGAGAAGGGTAATATTGCAAAAATATAAATAAAACTGTGTGCATGATTAACATTGTCATCAATGTCATCATTGTGTAAGTTAGCATATTTTCAAGTTAAACCTACATTTTTGAAATGGGCATGAAGGGGAGGATGCTCCATAATTTAACTACTTACAATCTTTTAAGTCAGTCCACACTTTTTGGCATGACTACTCTGTCAAATGAAAATATTATAAAAAAATTCAAACACAGAGCAAACACAGAACTAATAATTTCAAGCGACACAAAGTGTGATTCATCTTTTGTAAAACATATTTACTTTTATAGATACATAAGATGATTGAGTTGTCTCTTCACCAAAACTCAACTGAGGATCTTAGGAGAAAGAAAGAACCTTCGAGCTCACTATTGCACCAGAAGCACTTTTGTTATGTAAGAGAACACACATAGGTTGGATGCGAGAGGAACATTTCCCATCACGCAGAGGTGAACCACCAGGGATTCCTGAAAGAGGGAGGAGGAAGTGTGCTGTAGATCATATGGCTCTTTGAGCAAGTTGCCCTCCACCTATGCTGTTCTAAAATTGGGTATTCATGGTTTATCCCACCTTTGGGACCTGGAAAAAAATAATCAATACTTACTAATTAGTAACATTTAAGTAAGCCAGCAAGATAATGAGCTGTTTTCAGCAAGGCATTTAATTATGTAGCACACACAAGTTCTATGCTTATTCAGGCCCTTAATTAGTTCAATTTACTCTTTGTCCACTGTAATTAAAAACTGCAAGTTCTTCAGGGCAAGTAACGTGAAGAAAGGCTTGAGGTCCCTCAGTTTAACAGAGTCTGCTGGTACTCCAAAAAAATAAAAATGGGTAAGTAATACTTACTTCAGTTATGCAAGATCTGTAATGAGAACATAGATGAAATTTAAGGTAATCTGTGAGCTCAAATACGTCTGTTGGAAGCTAAGCTACATGGCAGACTAGCATGGTCACAGCACAGAGGTAGTCCAGTATCTTCCTTGCAGCTGGGTGTAATGGTGTTTGTTTCTCACTTAAATGTCTTATTCACAGTCAGATCAGCTGAGGACAACTTCTCAAGCGTTTGCAGAACCAGGCTCAGCTTTGTCTCTGCAGAGGTGTGCCTTGATATCCTTGACACTACGTCTCAAGGAATTACTTTAACAAAACAAACACACTATATAGTTATAGCTGAAAAATTGCTGGAAAACACACAGTCCTGCCAACTACTCTAACTCCCACCAGATGCAGTCACAGCAAGCTGATATCCTACAAAAAGGCCATCCAGCTTTTATACTATGTTCAGCAATGCAGAAAAGTAGATACCTCCTGGAGGGCCCTGGCTGACCAGATCTGCACCTGACATATGAGCAAAATGCAACTGCTCCCATCACCCACATATCCACCTCAATGTCTGGCCACGTGCAAAGCATCCTTCTGCTCCTATCAGAATGAGGAATCTCCATGTTCTGGCTGCAGCAGAAGAGGAATAAGAGCATAAAAATTTCGTAGAATCATAGAATCATTTCGGCTGGAAGGGACCTTCAAAGGTCATCTAGTCCAACCACCCCACAGTCAGCGGGGACACCCCCAACCAGACCAGGTTGCCCAGGGCCTTGTCGAGCCTCACCTTGAATGTCTCCAGGGAAGGGGCCTCAACCACCTCCCTGGGCAACCTCTTCCAGTGCTCCACCACCCTCATTGGAAAGAACTTATTCCTAATGTCTAATCTAAATCTGCTCTTCTGCAGTTTAAAACCATTACCCCTTGTTCCGTCATTGTCGGCTTTTGTAAACAGACTGTCTCCAGCCTTCCTATAAGCCCCCCTCAGGTACTGGAAGGCAGCTATTAGGTCTCCCCAGAGCCTCCTCTCCTCCAGGCTGAACAACCCCAGCTCCTTCAGCCTGTCCTCATAGCAGAAATCATTTTTGTGGCCCTCCTCTGGACCCGCTCCATCAGGTCCATGTCCTTATATTGAGGGCTCCAGACCTGCACACAGTACTCCAGATGAGGTCTCACCAGAGCAGAGTAAAGAGGCAGAATCAATTCTCTGGACCCACAGGCAACACTTCTTTTGAAGCAGCCCAGGATGTGATTGGCTTTCTGGGCTGCAAGTGCACACTGCCTGCTCATGTGCAGCTTCTCATCCACCAGCACCCCCAAGTCCCTTTCCTCAAGGCTGCTTTCTAATACCTCATACTAACTCCTTGAAGAGGTGGAAGTTTGCTTTCTTAAAACTTAGAGTCCTAACTGTGCTTCTCGTGGGCTTCAAACTTCTTAAGACAGTGAACCGCACTAAAGGAAATCACCTATCTCACCCCACCTGGAAGTTCATAAGCAACTGCCCTATTGCATGTACCTCAATCTGAAGTTAACCAGCAATTTATTTTAAAATATATTTTATTTGTTTAAATGAATATAACTGATAAAATGGGGAATGGCATTGCCACATGGCCACGATTGATGCATGTTAATAATATCTGTTAATAATTTTTTTTAATTACTTGTTCCAACAATCCCTTTATCTACCCTTGAGATGAGCAGCATATGTTCTAGAGTTCTCTGGTGTACTACCAGATGGAGACTAACAAACAGAGGCAGAGGTGAACTTGAAAGACTCAGGGGTTTTATTATTATTTTTTTAAGCAAACTGAGATTGCCAATTAGTTTGCAACAGCTTTTAGTGCAAAGAAGTATGAATTCTGAATTGCTTATGGGTTAGCAAATGCAAAGCAACGTCTTTTTCACTGAAAAAAGGTCACACCCCTTTCAAGCATTATGGAGAGCTTTCTGGAAACTTGGTTTTTATTAGAGCAAAGAAGGGAAGCGATAAATGTCTAACCATCTTCACTGTATCCAATATTTGAAGTGAAATTTATTTTCTTGCATGTCAAAAGACAAACAGGTAATTTAGCCATACGCTCATGTAGCCATCTGCTAACTATCTTGATTTTAAAAGGATCTCAAACTATGGAACTGGATGATTACACAAAAAATGAGAGAGATTAAACCAGACAAGGTTTAATCTTGTCCCCTGAACCAAATTCTCCAGCCATGCATATACTTCAAAACTGTCTGAAGGAAAATTCACACAAACATCTGCTTCCTCAGCTGTAGCGCTTTCCGCAGACCCCTCTAGAAAGCAACACATGTTCTTTCCTTTGGTCTGCCATGCACAGGTGACAGTAGCATTTCACTGCCCCATTAGCATCATTACCCATAGGAGATCTCACAAACAAAAGCAAGCTCTGTCTTTCTGTTTCAGCTTTTTGCTTGTGGCACCCTGTCCCCAAACTCCCTCCCGCTCTCATTCTGAACACCACTCAAACACAGGCAACTCCAGGAAAAGGAAAGAGGACCAGCACATGGATTTAATCCTGCAGCACAGCAGATGCCCCAGGAGTGCAACTGCTTGGACACCAGCCCTCCATGACCACGTTTGATGGCAGGGGGGAAGGCACTGTATTATTTTTAGGAAAACGCTGGCTGCAGAAGCTTTTCCACCCACCCACAGATGATGGGCCCAGGAGACTGCTGGGGATCATAGTGTTCATGGGACAACATTTGAGCGAGTCTTACAGATAAAGCTAGATGAAGTCAGTTATATTGCTCCTCCAGTCCCGAACCAGTGCTTATCACCAGCCTGTTCCCCACCACGCCGCTGCCTGCCCAGCCCAGAACCACTCTGCTGTGGGGGGGGCATTATGCTACGTGCCACCCCCACCACCAGTCAATGACCCAAAATCCCTGCCCAGGCAGAAGTCTAATTGTAATCCTTTCTCACCTGGGTCACAACATGGCATCTCACAGACCCAGAGAACTTGTGGCAACACCTTGGCAAAAGTGACAAGATTCTCTTTCCTTTTTCAGCCCATCTCCTTGGTGAGCACAACCACCACAAGGGGAATCTCTCAGATTCTGAACAAAATCCATCTCAACACTTACGTTTGCGCTGCTTGTGTAGCGGGGAATGGTACCTGCAGCAGCATCGCCGTGCATGATGCCATTACAACTGTGTAAGTCTATAGTCACAGCTTTTGGGGTGGGGAAGAGACCACACTGAGGGGAAGAATTAGAGCTTGCTGCTTTCATGATTTTAACAGCAGCAAGGACTAGGCTAGACACTAATGCACGGTGGGGACTGTGCAGTTTCCATCATTTCTGTTGCTCCACAAGAAGGTCTGCCTATATCTCATAGCTCTAGGGAAATCACTTTTAAAAGGTATAAAATTCTCATGGTCAGGCTAATAACCTCCAGCACCTGGCAGTTTTCAGGTAATATCCCATTTCCACCCAAAGCCTCGTGCAGACCCCACACCTACCTACAGATATGTCAGGAAAAGCAGTTCTGTCACCACAGAGGGAATGAAGAGCACTGGACAAAGGGTCTCAAACGTAGGTTACAGCAGGGGGAAATGGGAAAGAGCTGACCCAGTTGTGCCCTTGTACCTAAGGGCACCCTGGAGCAGAAACACAATTTCCAGCTTCTGCATTACCACACTCCCACATGAAGCTCAGATCATGCAATCTTTGCAGCTGGCAAAACTACTGTGTGAAAGAAAGTGTTGGTTCCAGATCGTCACATTGCCCTTTAACTTATTAGATTTAATTGTACTCTGACTGCATCTTTAGTAGCTAGAGGCAGCCACAAGGTTACTATCAAAGATCATCTGATATAACTGGGTTATTCTGCCACCAGAGGGACTTTCAGGTCTTTCATGTCACAGGATGAAAAGCTATGCTGATTCCAGGGGTCCCCAGGCTGCACTTTGCCTGGTCTTCTCAGATAACAAAGGAGCAGTTGTCACCGTTGCAACGTATAATGTAGTAAAGAGAGGATAATATAGAAAATAAAGTGAATTACATGAAGCAAGTGATTCAAGCAAGGGTGAATAACAATGGAAGTTATTAGTTAAACGCAGAAAAGGATTTTAAACCATGAGAAAGGTGTATCTAGAGAGCTTGGGAAATTAAAAAACATTGAGGGCTCGTGGTCAACAGCAGTTAAAGGCATGCAAACCTTCTAGCCTTTACCTGACACGAGAAACATTCCAGATTTAATGAGAGCTTGATAGTTCAAGAGTTTTCCAATGGCCCGTGTATGGTCATATTGGAAGAACTCGTAGTAACACAGATAAACCATCAGGTCTTATGTCTCTATCCAGGACTGACAAGAATCCAGTGCACACCTGGAGCACAGCTTCTGGTTTAGCTTCCTCCAGAAAAAACAGACCCCCAAACTACTCAAACTAACTCAGTCACAGCAAATTGGACAATTGGGGGGTTGCTTCAAAATTCACTACAGTGCCAGAACAAGATTCCAATACATACCAGTAGTCAAGCCAATTCAGGTGTCAGACACCTCAAAACCAGAGACGGGTCCTAAGCTGAAACAAAAGCATTCAAAGAGTTCAGAAGGTGTTGAATGGAAACCTGGATAACAGCCACATTTGTGTTAATGCAAGTTTGCAGCCAGCCTTTGTGCAGCCCAGTGCATATAGGAACAACTGATGTGGCTACTGTTCACGTAACTCAGCTGAAACTAGTACCTCTGGAGGGTTTTTTAATTAAAAAGGACTTAGTGCTATTAAACAATAAAATATCAGAACCCCAGAGGGGGCATAATTGCAAGATGAATTGTGCAGCTCCGTGGTTTCCAAATCCACATGGTGTTATTGGCAGCTGGCCTTCAACTATAAGAAGGTAACAAGAAAAAGCACACAGCCAGTGACAGTGAGGCGAGGTGCCTGCCATCCCTTAAAGGAATACTGCTCCCCTTGGAGGTTTCTGCACTGATTGGACTTTGAGTCAGCCACTGTTCAAGTATAACTCATGGTAAATTCACTGACTACCATGTGGTTAGCAAAATATGCAAAGTTTATCTGGTGTTAACTTCAGTGCTACCAGAAACTGAGTAGACTTTCTGGGTTTCCACTAAGGGTGAGGTTTGTCCCGAGATACAAGAGACATATGGGAAAAAGCTTCAGCTCAGGCAGCCAGAAGTACATTAAATTTGCCTTCAACAAGCTTTGGCCATGGTCCAAAATCCATGCTGGAAACTTCACAGAACAAATCCTTCTAGAAATAACCTCCCTCCTGCTACTTCAGCATCTCACCATAAGCACCTACCCAATGGTGGGAGTCACATAAGAACAAACAGAAGCAAAAACAAAGAGCTGGAGTGAAATAGCCCATACAGGTTTTAAATTGCTGTAGTTTGCTGTTTCAAGGATGTATGAGCACACTACTATAAACACAAATAAAATCTTTTGGGTTTTTTGAAGGGGGAAGTAGGGAAGCAAGCCATGACAGAAATTAACCATGCATTTGTTTTGATAATTGAGACATTTTCGTATTCTCAAAATATTTCAAAACACTACTTTGAAACACAAGATGCCTTCTCTAAGAGAAAGTTTATCAATTTCACCTATATAACCCTTAATAGAATGTTTTGTTTGACCAAAATTTGATTTCTCTCTACTGTTTGCCCCATTGCCAGTGCTTCTCATTGTCCCAAAGGGCTTCCCCACCACGTGCACAAAGCTATTTTATATAGCACTAGAGGTTCACCTGCCATGTACTTACAGCCCAGCAGCAGGCTCCTTGTTTTCTATGATACCAAACCCCTGCACTATGCTGTAAAACACATTAGCCACCTATTTCTCATTCCAGCGACAATGGTTTAACCTGCATGGAAGCAGAAGCTATTCTAAACCTCACTTCTTTTGGCTTCAATGGGCTACTGAGTATCAAAATACGTGTACATAACCTGATTTATTGTTAAGTTAGGACAATACTGTAACAACCAATATACTTGAAGTAGATAAATGCTAAGACAACTGCTATCACTCCAATCAGGAAACTGATCTGCATAGGCAGGGGGGAATACTCAAAGGAATGAGGACACACACGCACACCCCATTTCATTTGGGTGAAGTTCCCAATCTCTTTTGTTGCACAGCTACTAAAATGTTGAGTTTATTTAGCAATTAGATGGAAAAAAGGCAACAGTGAAGCATCACTGAAGAAACATGTAATAAACCAACCTTTGGGCCACATCCCAAAAGGGCTTCGACAACTCAATGCCCAGTACTTCAGCATGAGCTATAAAATAAAATTCCTCTAAAAATTCAGTTTTAATTTACTTGTCTGTCACAAAGCAAGTCTGTAGCAGTACAGGGATACATAGTTTTGAGCATAAAATCTTGGCCTAATGTTGCAATGTTTCTTCTAACTAATTATCACAGACACAATCCCACCCTTCGGAGACTCCATCCTTGCAGACAGCACGCCAATACGAGTTGGGCAGGAATGCTTACACACTTGCTAACTAACACATGAAGTAGCTGTCCCAGGCTCAGTGTTTCTAAAGAGATCTGACACATAAGCAGGACAATATTGATTGTTGCTGCTGTACTTTATAGGCCGCTTTAGCAAGCGATATTTTCAAAAAAAGGCAGAAGACAAACGTTGCCACCACAAGGTGAGTGATGCTGTGAGGCAAAACCTTCCAACTGCACGCACTGCTTAGCACAAAAAGACCTGCAGGCCCATCCTCTACGGATTTGTCTTGTGGAAGACTGGTCCCAAGTCTCCGTATGCACACAAGCCCGAATGAACATACAGTGCTGAGAAAACCAGTTCCATGCTCAAGTTTTTCAACAAGCAGATTCCCATCTCCCTATAGTTGCTCTTGTACCTTGAGATAAATGAGCAACCTGAGGACCTGGAGAAAGCGTTCCTGCTGATCCCACATCCACAATGGAGGCAGTGATTCTAACGCTACCACATGAAGGAAACAAGAAGTTACCTCAGTGAGCACCTCTGTGGCAGCCAGTAGAGACAAGAACCTGCCAACATCGCAGGGGGTTGGACTAGGGACACAGCACATACCTGTTGAGCAGGTGAAAAGTTCTCCATATAATTTTTGGCTTGCCCTTCTGCTAGGCAACCTGCTGAGCTACATCTGCTGTTGAGATTTGCAGAAGGGCAGGCTCAAGACTGGCAGCCACTAGGATAAGAAGAGTAGGACACAAACAAGAATTAAAGTTGTTCAAGTATAAGGTTTGCAAAACCTGCAATTGATCAAGGAATGCCTCAGTGTTACAAGCTCTTCCCGTGCAAATTCTTTTCCCCATCTCCTAATTCTGGCTGACACCCATGGAAATGACACCTGACGGTAACTAGTTACTGAGACTTATAACATTAAAAAACTTACCAAAACCAGAGAATCACAAAACAGCAAAGATGGAAAGGGACTCTGGAGATTTCCTAGTGCAACACCTTGCTCAGAGCAGGGTGAAGTAGGGCAAGTTGCTCAGGTCAATGTCCAGTCAAGCATTGACCATCTTTTTTAAGGGAAGACTCCCAAACCTCTTTGTGTCACCTGTTCCAGGTGTTTGACCAACCTTACATCTAAAAGAAATTTCCCATATTTCAATTCATAACAATACACATTGGTAAGATCCCCCTGAGTCTTCCCTTCTCTAGGCTGAAGGATACCAGGTCTCTCAGCCTTATCACATATGAGGAACACTCCCATGCCTTAATAATCTTCATGGTCATTTGCTGGACTTGCTACAATATGTCCATATGTAGTGTCTCATACTGGGGAGCCCAGAACTAGTCTCCAGTTGTTTCTCAGTCCCCAAAGCGGAGGGAAAGGATCATCCCCTCGAGCTGCCAGTGATGCTCTTCCTAATACAGCCCAGAAAGCTGTTGGTGGTCTTTTTCCTCAAGGGCACATTGCTGCTCCTGCTGAGCTTGGTATCCACCAGGACCTCCAGGGCCTTTTCTGCCAAGCTGCCTTCTAGCCAATACTGGTGCATGCAGCTATTCCTTCTCAGGGGCAGGACTCTGCATTTCCTTTTGCAGGACTTCACAGGATTCCTGTCAGTCCATTTCTTCACTCTCTCAAGGTCCTTCTGAACAGCAACACAATCACGTGGTGTGTCAGCCACTCCTCACAGGTTTGTATGATCTGCAAACTTCCTGAAGGTGCACTCAGTAGCATCATCCAGGTCATTAAGTTGTTAAACAGTATTCACCCTACTAACAGTCCCTGTGTACACCTCTAGGGACTGATTTCCACCTGGACTTTGCGCTACAGACCACAACCCCATACACCCAGCCACTTTTCAGTTTATCTCATTGTTCATTTGTCTAATCCACACTTCATCAGTTTGTCAATGAGAGTGTTATAAGAGACAACCTCAAAAGCTTTACTATAGACAAGATAAACAACATACCCTGCTCTCCCCTTATCTACTGAACTAGTCATCTCATCATAGAAGGCTATCAGGTTCGTCAAGCATGATTTCACCTTCACAAATTCATGCTGTCTATTCCCAAACACCTTCTTGTCCTTTATGTATTTGGAAACAGATTATTTACTTCACCACCTTCCCGGGGACATATGCAAGGTCAAAAACCTGTAGTTCCCCAGAGTCTCCCCTGCTTGTGCTTCTTGAAGATAGTAGTGACAATTGCTTTCTTCCAGTCCTCAGCAACCTCCCTCAAGTGCCATGACCTTTCAAAGATAATCAAGAGTGGCCTCACAATAGCATCAACCAGTTCATTCAGTACTTGTTAGTATATCCCACCAAGTCCCATGGACTTCTGTATGTCCCACTTAAGTGTTCCAGAACCTGATCCGTCTCCACCAAGTGTAAGTCTTCCTTGCTCTAGACTTTATTGCTGATCTCAGTGGCCTGGGATTGCTGAAGGCAAGTTTTACCAGTAAAGGTCATGGTGAAGAAGACAGTAAGTACTTCAGTCATTTCCCTGGTCACAAGATCCTCCTGCCCTGTTCACTAATAGATCCAAATTTTCTCTCATATCTCTTTAGAAGCCCTTTTTGTTGCCCTTCACATCAGAGTCTGGGTGGGCTTTGGCTTTCCTAATTCTATCCTTGAATGATATGCCTCCTGGCTCACCTGTCCCTGTGCTTCCAACTCCTCAACACTTTCTAGGGAAATAGACAGGTCATAAAGAGACTTCCACTCCATGCTTGCTCCATTTCAGTACCCTGTCATAAGCAGTATTCAGTTTCAAGTGTTTCAATTTATTCCCCAGGGGACTTCTGGGGGTATGGGGTAAAGTTGCCCAGCACTTTTATGCACTTGAAAACCTGACCCCTAATCAAAGGAACAGCAGTCTTAAATGAGTAAGCTTGGCTGAAGCATTTCATACTTAATGATGACCTTCACTAAACATGTTTTGAAGGTACTTCTCAAACAAGGTCTCATCTTTTAATTTTCTCCATTTTCATCAAGTGAAGAGACAGAAGACCCGCAGTGCTAGAATCTAATTCAAGTTCCAAGCAGGAGGCTAAACAAGAACAACTAATAAGCATGCTTTAGTGATGACTGTAAATCACAGGGTGTCCAATTCCCTATTGCTCTAGATCTTCCATTAAAAAGATGTTACCTCTTCATCGTGGCATCCCATTAGCATTCACTTTGAACATGACTCCTCAAGACATCACGAAATAGTATCAGGTAATTCAGGCTCCTAAATTGCATATCTGGCACCAACACAAACTTTTTCTTTTATAATACACAATGAAAGGCTCTCTCGTTTCATTCTTATTCCTCGTTGACAAAACAAATTGAGGTATAGGCACAGTATGCACAACAAGGGAACACGGCCAGAGGTCTACTGCTTTTCTGAAGCTCTTTTGCAATCCTCCCTAGCAAGGGGTTATACAAAATGTTGTTATTCTTTTCACTGAAACAAACACTGTTTTCAGGATAATTAATTTAAAAAAAACTTCTTTCCAAAAGTATGAAAGATATTGCGCATTCCAATAATTTATTAATCTGCAGTACTCTGTTAAACCTTGACTTTCTTCAGCAGAGATGTTTCAAGAGCAGTTGGAAGTCAACTAACTGTTTCCAGGGTCTTAAAGATTGCAAGTAAACAGGTTTAGAGGAAAAAAGTTTAATCCTGTGAAGAGTTGTAGATACCCAGAAAGATTAGCATTATTGGAAAAAATTCTGCAGCATCTGATAATTTTATGTCAATTAATTATGAGGCAAATATTAAATTTCAAGCATGTAAAAAAGCTTGTTTATCCATTCTAACAACTTTTATTAATAATCTGAAGAAGATTGCAAACAGCATTTTAATGTCAGAGGTTATCAAATTGGCAGCTACTACCACAACAGTCGAGATAATACAAAAGATGTGCAGAAGTTAGAAATATGGATACAGGAACATAATATTCACTCAGCAGAAAATAATAAAATACATTGAGGTGGGTAAGTCACTCCAACATTGATGTTCAGCACAAAAGAGACAGGAACAAAACTGCCAAAACACAGGTCACTTCACAAAACAGGCAAGGCAGAAGAAGTAACTGAGCGGCATCAGGACCCCAAGGGCAGAAAGCGTGGAGCAGATGATCTCTCCCCGACACACCATGGGTGTCCCTAACCACTAAGTACACCATAATCACAGGATGATATGGGATTGGAAGGGACCTCTGGAGATCATCTAGGCCAACCCCCCTGCCAGAGCAGGTTGAGCAGGAACATGTCCAGGCATGTTGGTTCCCATGTCTTCCCTTGAAATCCTAGTATAAAAGAAGCACCAAAGTTAAAGTGAGAACAGCAATCCAGACTCAACAATTTTGTTTTAGGGACTTAACTCTGAGACAAGCTTAAAGCTAGCCAGAAAGTTAAAGGTTTGTGATAGTTGACCTGATATTTCCCCTCACCACACACCATCACCAAATTTGTACATTTCCAAGCATCTTTCCCACTCAACAGAAAGAGCCATTAAGTGCTGCAGCAGGTTACCAAGTGTCCTGGGTGACTGTGTCTAAGTGCTGGCTGGGGGGGGGGACAGCAGAGTGGCCTCTGTGAGAAGAGAAAGGAGCTGCCCTGTGCTGGACACAGACAGTCCCAGACACACTGCAGCACACAGAATCACTGAATCACCTAGGTTGGAAGGAACCTTTTAAGATCATCTAGTCCAACCAATAAAAAAAAAAACAAAACAACAAAAACCCACAACAAAAAAAACTCACAAACACCACACCCAAACCAACACCAAACCAATGCTAATCCATATCCCAAAGCACCATGTCAACTCATCTCTTGAATACCTCCAGGGATGGTGTCTCAACCACCTCCCTGGGCAGCCCATTCCAATGCCTGACAACCCTTTCAGTAAAGAAATATTTCCTAATATCTAACC